>CM053591.1:104858076-104875906 GCA_028646515.1 Pseudochirops corinnae | reverse complement strand
TGTGTGTATTTATACCATAAGTTATATCAATTTATTTAAGGTACGTATTTAAACCATAAATTTCTTAGCTCTAGTTTCTCAAACAATGTATTCTATTCTACATTTTTTCTCCTCTTTAACTTTATTAAATGTGTCCCAAACCAAGAAAGGGATGTTACAATTTCCAGCCACTATTTTATTATTGCCTATGTCTTGTAATACATCTAATTCTTCCTTTATGAATTTAAATACTAGGGCATTTGAAGCATATAAGTTTAATACTGGTATTGGTTTGTTGCACCTTTATGCACCATAGAGGCTCCTTGTTTATCTCTTTATGTTGTGAATTTTTTTGTTTTTCCTTTTTTGATAGCAAGACTGCAAATCCTGCTTTTCTTTTTTATTCACATGATGCACAGTATAGTGGAAGAAAAGAAGAAGGGGCAAGACAGGGGCAGGGGAGTGGGAAGAGACACCCATGTTATTCAGCATTACCTAATTGAAAATCCAGCAAAGGATACAAAGAAGAAGAGGTTAAACAGCTAGGACGAGAATCAAGAGAAAACAGTATCATAAAAATCTAGAGAGAAGAGAGTATCAAAAAGAACAGGGTAATAGTATCAAAAACTGCAGACGGGTTAAGAAGAATGAGAATTGAGAAAATGCCACTACAATGAAGAGATCACTGGTAACTGGAGGGAACATTTTCAGCTGAATGATGAAGTAAGAAGCCGAATTACAGAATATCAAGAAAAGAATGAGAAGAAAGGAAATGGAAGCACCAGTTGTAGATGGCCTTTTCCAAAGAGTTTAGCCACAAAAGGAAGGAGAGATATAGGAACAATAGCAGTGAAATTTTTGAGGATGAAGGAGACAAGTGTGTCTTCTAGGCATTAGGAAAGGAGCTAGGAGACAGGGAAAGATCTCTAAGAGCATCAGGGTAACAGAGAGGGCAGTCCGCTAGGAAAAACAGGATGAAATGGGGTCACTTGTCGATGCAGAGGGCTTTGTCTTGGCAAGGAGAAATGATATCTTTTCATGTGAGACATATTTAAAGAAGGAAACAGTGGCAAAAGGCATCTGAATGATGTGAGATGAGGAGAATGGGTAAAATGAAGCTTTTGGTAAATGCCCTCAATTTTTAAAAATGAAATATTAGGCAAGGTTCTCAGCTTAAAGGGGTAGGGTCAGAAGAAGCCACGGGACGTTTGAGGTGAGATGAAAAGCTTTAGAAAAGTTATAGTAAGTTGTATAATTAGTTGATTAGGTGCCTTGCAATAGTAAGGACCCAATTGAGATCATGTAACAAATCTGCAGCAGGTTCAGTCAGCACAGTTTCAAGATTTTTCTCCAGCTGCATTCAGCAGCATATGAATAGGAACAAAGACAGAATATATGAGTATTCTAAAGCTAGGAATTAGTAGCGCAAGATAGAAAATAGAATGAGGTAAAAAGGAATTACAGAGTACAGTTTAGAGATGAAGTGTTTTATCACAGAATCAAGATGGGGAAGAGAGGAAAGAGTAGCCAGTGTAGGCAGCACAGGAGTGATGACCTGATAAAAACTAATGAGTGGAGGTATTGAAATTTTGGTGAGGACAAACAACAATGGTACAGGTTGTAACACAGAGGGAAAGATAGAATGACTTTTTTTAAGTTCATTTCCTTATAATGGCTAGGCTATGTTTTCTCTCAAATAAGTCTATGAACAAGCAAAATACAGCCGGTACATGCTCATTAGTTTTAAAGGTTCCCTTAAATAGGTGTCTCCTCAGAGGCAAAATCCAGAAAAAGGTCATGACTGTAATAGGTACAATTCATGGTATAGTGGAAAGACTACTGGAGTAATTACTGGAGTCCAACAGTCTTGGTTAGAACTCTGGCTAGACCTTGGACAAGTCAAGTTATTTAACTTCTATGGATATCAGCTTTCTCAATTGTAAAATGAAGGGGTTTAATTAGAAGACATACTAACATTTTTTTCAGTTAAAAAACTATCACCCAACTGTCTCTGATACAGTAGATCTTGGCTAAAGATCCACAATATGTAAAAATACATACAATCTGGGCCCTGTTTTCTTCTTCCTCTATACTATTTCACTTCTATTACTTCAGTACTTATCAGCTCCAAAGGATTTAATTACCATCTCTATGCTAATGATTTTCAAATCTATCTTTTCTGTCCCAATAGCTCGACTAACCTCCATTCTAACAGATCCAACTGCCTTTCAGACATCTCAAACTCAATGTCCAATAGACTCAACATGTCCAAAACAAAACTAATTATCTTTTCCCCTAAACCTTCCCCCACCTCCTCCTACTTTCCCTGTTGCTGTAGAAAGTAACATAAGCCTCCCAATCCCTCAGGCTCATAACCTAGGAGCCAGCCAGGATTCCTCACAATGTCTCACCCCCCACATCCAAGTTCATGCCAAGGCCTATAGATTTCACCTTTGTGATATATTTCAAATATGCCCCCTTCTCTCCTCTGGCACTGCAACTACTCTGGTACAAGGCCCCCATCACCTCACACCTAGATTACTGTAATCCCCTGCTGATAGGTCTGTCTGCCTCAAGTCTCTCCCCACTCAAATCCATGTTCCATTCAGACACTAAAGTGATTTTCCTAAAATGCAGGTCCGATTATGTCACCACCCTACTAAGTAAATTTTTGGGTCTTCCTATTTTCTCAAGGAGCAAACACAAAATGATCTGTATGGCATTCAAAATCCTTCATAACTTAGCCCCCTCTCACCTTTCCAGTATTCTTACACCTTACTCCCCAACATAGATTCATCACTGCAGTGATACTGGCCCCCTGGCTGTTCTGTGCACATGACACACCCAATCCCAGCTCCGGCTGTCCCCCGTGCCTAGAAAGCTATGCCTCCTTTGCTTCAACTAATGATCTCCCTGATTTCTTTTAAGACTCAACTAAAATCTCTGCTACAGGAAGCCTTCCCCAATCCCTCTTAATTCCAATGCCTTCCCTCTGTTAATTATTTCCTATTTATCTTCCATATAGCTTGCTTTGCATATATTTGTTTGCATGCTATCTCCCCCATTAGATTATAAGTTCCTTGAAGACAGGCCCTCTTTTTGTATCTCAAAGTTTAGCACAATGCCTGGCACATAGCAGGTGCTTAATAAATGTTTGCTGATTGATTATGCCAAGGTTACAAACCTCAGAGACGAGAGGAGTAAGTATAAGAAGTTGGGCCACTGTTGCAGAGAATTTCCCAGAAACAATCCAGCTCACTCTCCTGCTTAATTCCAGGCCCAGCACACTGAACATTTGTAGATTCTATTCAAGATATACAGTTAAAGGGATATAATTTTAAGTAACTAATATGAGTTAATTCAGGATAAGTACATAAAAGAATAATTAAAATACTAGGTAAAAATAAAAGGAAAATAGATCATTATTTACTAGCAATATCTTGAAGGAAAAAGCATTTGAGAGAGGTAATAGGCTTAAAAAAACTAGGTAACATAGTTCAATGCGGGTAGGTGACATAGTGGATAGAGTGCCAGGCCTAGAGTCAGGAAGACTCATCTTCCTGAGTTCAAATCTAGTGTCAGACACTTCCTAGCTGTGTGACTGTGGGGAAATCACTTAAGTTTATTTGCCTCAGTTTCCCCATCTTTACAATGAGCTAGAGAAGAAATGTAAAACCATTCTACTATCTCTGCCAAGGAAACCCCAAATGGGATCACAAAGAGTCAGACATAACTGAAAAATGACTGAACAACTGAAACCAAGTTCAAATGGCAGGAGATACAATGTATTCCAGGTACAGGGAACTGTATGAGCAAAGACACAATGGCAAAAAATTGTGAGTGCACCACAATAGTGAGTAGTAGGTTGATCCAGTGTAACTAAAGCATAGACTATATAGAGGGGAGTAAATGGCATAAGGTTAGAAAAATAAGGTAGTACCAGCCAATAAAGGGCACTGAATACTCTAAACACATAGTGCACACAATAGTAACTGGAGATTAACATACAATAATAATTGTATGTAATACATACACAGTGGCCCCATAAAGCAGTGGTTTCCCAACTTTTTTTGATTATATACTTCTATCAGTAAAAAAAATTTTGAGCATCTATACCTAATATGTATATTCACTTATTCATAAATTACATATGTGTACTGCTGTGCTAATAATAATCATATATATATATATATTATAACACTTAGAAATTTAAAAAGAAGGGACAAAGAAGAAATCACATTTGATCTTACAGTCAAGGGAGTGACATGACCAGATCTATACTTCTGGGAAAATCACTCGGACAAATGTGCGGAGAACAGACAGTGTGAAGGAGAGAGGGGGGGGGAAGAAGGCTATTACAATACAGAGAGGTGATGTGGTCTGAATTAAGGTAGGGGCTGCGTGAGTAGAGAATCAGGAAGGTACAGAGGTAGAACTGATAAGATCTGAGAACTAGTTGGATATGTGGATGTGGGATAATGGAAAGTAAAAAGCTAATAAACAAGACAGACACTGAACATTGTGCAAACCTGAATGACCAGCAGGAAGGTGGTGCCCAGAGTAATAGAGAAATCTGAAAGAGAGGCAATTGTATCTTTGACCCAGATCACAACATATCCATGTCTATACATCTTGTGTGACTATCTGTCCCACAAAAAAAAGGGAATTAGGGAGAGAGAAGGCTAATACTGGTCATTGCCCCTCCTTCTGAAGGAGACTGTCCAGTCATGAAGTGATATGTGAGGCAGAATTTTAACAATGGCACCAGCATAGCTTTTATGAGTATCAAGTAGTTTAAATTATAATTATCCTGAGAGACCAATTTCTGGCTTAGAAGGGGAAAGGTTGGGAGCATGCACAGCAGAGGAAGGAAGCAAAAGTGGGGAAGTATTTGCGGACATAGGTAGATGCAAAATGTATTGGAGACAAGCTCATGATTGTCTATCGTAGTAAAGGTGAGAAAAGACTTGTCTTCCCACATTCAGTTAGTTAACTCCTTGATATCGATCCATAAAATCCCTGGGATGACCAGAATTTGTTTTGCTTTTCCATTCACCCACCTTAAAGAGATCAGCTGCTGACTCGCTGTCTAAATGCTTTGGCAAAGTTGTGTATAGCAGAAGGTAGGTAGAAGCCAAGGTTACTGGGACATTGCATATATCTCCTTTGAAGCAGTAAAAGATTTCCTGATTTCTTCACCCAACCTTCCCCCTTCCCCCAAATCAACCATAACTGCCTCAGGTACAGCAGTGATCAGGCTGATTTTACCTTCCACCCATGACACAACTGTAGATGCTCTGTAGCAGAATACAGCCCAGAAAGTGAGCACCAGATTGACTGCAGAATTTTGAATAATTCAGTCACAGCAACTACCAAAGAATATCTTGTTAAGTTACAAAGGGGTTGCAATTTGCATCAATGTGGGGAGTAACCAAACCAGTAAGGTAATACAGACAAATTCATTAACTATATGATCCCTGAATCGAAAATGGCCTATGGCAGACATGACGTATGCTTCTACAATTTTCTTTCTATGCCTACACAATTTAGCTTCACCCAAACTACCTAAGACTCTCTATCTCCCGTCTTATCATTTTTCTTTCATCCTGTAAAAGTGTTTCTGGGAGAGCCTTCAAGTCAGTATCATATACACATGATTTTAAGTTCTACTCAGGTTACTATCTTAAGGAGTTAATTAGTTTTATCTAAATATGCCATCTGCCTTGATACTTACAACAACTAAGGATAAAACATGTTTATTATTACTATGATTAATAATAACTAATATTTATACAGTATTTCAGTGCCAACAACAGCCAATAAGCACTGGGGCTTAAGGTATATAAAATTAAGTTTTTGGCATATCGCTATGTTCTAAATGCAATTAATATCTCCTCATAAGAATCTATAAAGGTATGAGAAAATGGAGTAGGAGCGAATGATGTTTAGAAAAATATGTTTCTTCAATGAAGTACTGAAGACATAAAACAAATCTAAATGAAACTTTTGAAAAAGAGAAACAAACACTATATGATTACTAAATTTGTTACTTTTTCAGAAATAAAATTACTTACTATATTCTAGCTCAAGGGTGGGGAACCTTGAGCATCAAAGTCACATGTGGCCCCTCTAGGTCTTTCGGTGCAGCTTTTGACTGAGTCTAAGTTTTATAGAATAAATCTTTTTATTACAGGGATTTGTTCTGTGAAGTTTGGATTCAGTCAAAGGGCTGCACTTGAGGACCTAAAGTGCCACATGTAGCCTCAAGGCCCCAGATTCCCCAATCTTGTTCTAGCTATTCATAGTGGAATAAGAGAATTGTTCTGTATTAGCTTAATGATCACTATTTCTGTAACACAGCAAGTCACATAACTCTAGCAGGAGCTTACAGAATTTAGCTGACATTAAATTTTGGCTGGTTAGTGATAAAAGATTTTCCAGCTCAGCTTTATTACCTCTATTTACTTAAGATGAGCATGTCAAGTAACTAAGCATAGTTCTGGTGTTAATAGTTGGTCTGTAAATGCCAGCTTTGTCCCCAGTGTCTTAATTTTATCTGATGCAGAACTCCTTCCACTATCTGTTCTTTGAAGTGTAAAGCTTTATTTTTGTTTTATACCCTTGTAAAATTCCACTGAATCCCTGCTGACTGATCAACCTAGACTTATATGAGGTTGCTGAAACTCATGTTTAGGGAACATGGAGTTTTGTGTACTATAAGTCTTATATATGCTGAGCATATATATAACAAATTGGTTGTTAAAATGTCATGTTAAAATGTACATGATGATAACTATGATTGGCAGTTGTACCTATCAACAAATCCTTGGACAGGCCTGCACAACATATGACCTGTGGGCTGCTTGCAGCCCACCAAAGGATTTCAGGCAAGCTGTGAATAACATAGAGAATGCAAAAGTAAAGATGTAACAAGTGTTTTGTCCATGCCCTGCTTAACCTGTTTTCCACTAGTCACTATTGTGTTCAGATGTAACTTGGTAGATAGACCGCTACTGCACACTCTCTCTAAGGCAAACAACCATCCTCAGTCTGTCTCTGGCCTGAAAGGAGTGAGTTTTCCATCATTACTGGCATGGAACAGGGACAAAGTGAATGTAGCCACGTGACAATGCAGCTGATGTCCACTATGCAATAAGCAGCAACAACACAAGGGCTTCTTCCCCTCCATTGCTGCCCAGCTGTCCTCCAAGTTACATGAGTGTCTGGCGCTGTCTCCAAGGTCAGACACTCAGTTCAGTGTTTCTCTGTATATGAGGAGTTGTTGTGGAGATTTTTTGGTTCTGACATTAAAGTTTGTGGGGTGACTTTGCAAAATGGATAATAAAAAGAAATGGTAGATCAAATCAGAACATGGAGTGTTTAATCTGGAGTGGGCAAATAAATACTTGTTTACTTACATAAGAGACAAAATATTGTGCCTTATTTGCCGAGAAATAATAGCCATTCCAAAGAAATACAATCTTTGTCGCCATTTCAAATCAAAGCATTCTGACTTAAGCAAATTGGACACTAATGAACAACGAATTAAAGCATCCAAATTGTTGAAAAATCTCAGTGGGGAACAACAGTTTTCCAAAAAGTAAGCTCAGAAAATAAGGCAGCTACTAAGGTTAGTTAGTCTGAAGAAATTTATTTCAAACACTATTCCAGAGTATGATAAACTGATTGCAGACAAGAGGTGTACTACATACCATTAACTAAATATAAACAATAAGAAAACCTGAAAAATGTATTAAAACTTGTACAGCTTAGCAAAGTAATTTTTAAAACATTAACATGATTTCATGATAAATAAAAATCTTAATAAGTATAATTTATTGATACTAATTTAAATTTCCCTTTTTAAAATTTGATATATTTGCAAAACAGTGTAATCATCAATTATACCTTTACTTGGAAAGTGAGCCACTAAAAACCTATCTGCAGTCCAAAGATATTTAGCCTATTTTAATTTTAGCCCCTACCTATTGCCAAGTTGTGCAAGTCGCATTTAAAACCTTTGCAATAGATCCTTACTACCTTAGTCACTACCATCAAGTGAAAAGAAGTGCTGTGGATCTGGGCATGTAGGCCCAAAGCTTAATTTTCTTGCAGGTTTTATTGATGCTTTTTGTTTTTATAATACACCACACAAGAGCAGCACAGTGGTATAGTGAACTGGTCCTGGAGTCAGGAGGGCCTGAATTCAAATTCAGCTTCAGACACTTACTAGCTGTGTGACCCTAGGCAAGTCACTTAATTCCCACCCCCAAAAAAACTATACCATACACTCATACCTTATAACCTTCCTTTGTAACAAAAAGAATCTTAAAATTTTTGAAAAGTATGTCAAATTGTATAGATATTCAATAGTTGTATACAAATTACTCACCAAAAAGCATCCCTAGATTGATTTAATTAACAAGGAATTACTGAAAGTATTTTGCATAGCATTAATTAAAAGTGAAAGAAGTAGTAAGTCAGGAATATTCAAGAAGGTTTACAACGGTTTTTGTTAAAATCTGCTACATGTACATTTTCTAAAATAGAAACTGAATTCTTTCACAGAATTAATATCCTTGAAATTGTTTCAAAATTAAAACTATGGCTTTATATATAAGTCATAACAAAAAGGAAAACTATAAACTAGGAATGTACTTAATTAAATGAGAACTGATTAACCCAAGGTCTTAGATTTAAATAATTAATTAAAATTTAAATAAATGAGTCTAATTAATTAAACCACGCTTTCCAACAGCAGGCTTTAAAATACAAGAAAAGTCCCTAGGTTATGAGAAGAATGAATGAATATGATGATAAAGCACCTGTTAAGAATTTACTATATCTATGTTAAACACTATACTAAGCCCTGGGGATAGTTAGGGTATACACCTATGATTTTATTGGCATAGGGTACTCCTAAAAGGGCAAATATTCCCTCCACCAGTATAAGTCAGCCCTTTTGAGCTACCTAGAAGACAAAGAGCAATTTGTTCAGTCATACAATCAGTACGTATCAAAGAAGGAACCTGAGTTCAGATCTTCCAGGCTCCAAAAGCTACAACAACGTTCCTCTAAACCCCGAAAATACTTACACAAAAGCAAAGACAATCTCTGCCCGCAAGAACTATACATTCTAATAGAGGCAACTGGAATAGGGAAGTGGTCCTGGAGATGTGCACTTTGGTCTTTTGGTGAGGGAGGCTACAAGGATATAGGGATTAACACACTTCCTCCAGGTATGATAGAGAGGATTTTGATCATGGTTTTCAAACCGGAAAGGGATAGGGAGGAAACTAGAAAAACTATTGAAGAGATTCCTAGGGGGTGGGGAAGAAGGATGAAGTGAGGCATATCTTCCAAAAATGGAGGGCCAGGAGAATCACTAAAGGGGGTGGGATGGTACAAGGCAGGGCAGCAGTTCCAGATCAAAAGTTTGGAAATCAAATGAGCCTCAGAACACATTTTCCCATTTTAAAAAATGTTAATAAAGGTGATTGGGTTCCCAACCACAAAATTCATTTAATCCTTATTCTTGCAAATACTAATGAGACCCTAGAGCCTAACCATCCTTTCTAACAGGGTTTCTATGAAGAACTACATTTGAAATTCCAAATGGGGTTTTTCATAAATAAACATCTTCTCTCCACCTCAGTCAAATAACATCTCCTAACCTTCCCCAATCAAACTACAAATTGTGAATTGTTTGGAGAGGGGAGAGGAGTGGAAGGTAACTTTTCTCAATAATAGCTCTTCCAAATGGATTGGACAAACACTTTCAAGTACATAGTTACATAATATCTAAAAACAAAAACTAAATTCTTATTTCAGTGGATCTGTAATCTCATCAAGGTAGTTTCTTCACTAGTAGAGGGAGCATAAACCCTCCATATCTACTGATATTTATATGACTTTTAATATAATGCCTATCGGATTAATTACATTTTTAAAATTAAAAGTTAACATATATGGTGTTATTAATTTTAATATGACTTTAATATAATGGCTAATATTTATATTATACATAACTGTATGGTCACAATTTCCTACACAAAGAATTCAGGTACTCTTTTTAAGTTATTTCAGAAGTATGCAGGGTACCTAACTCAGGGTCATTATTATCAACAACATCTAATGTATCTTAAATGTATGACAGTACTAATAAAGAAATAGTTTCAGTTGTTGAAGTGTTGTTGTTGTTGAAGTTGTTGATGTTATATAGTTCTATCACGCAAGAATAACAGACTTTTGTAGGAACTGAGTTTTTCTAACTAAAGTTTTAAATCAAATGCACCACGATTTTCACAGGTGGTTTAAAATAACCCAAAAGTATTTACAGCATAAAAATAATCATAAGCTACTCATCCATAGAGATTTTTTTAATGTGCATTTTTAAATTAGTCCAATTACTTTAATGCTAACACAAAATAAGCACACCCTATATTTTTCACATTACACATTTCTCCAAATTTTCTAATAACCAAGCTCAATGTCAATTTTTTAAAAATCTTCTGTGATACTTTATTCAATACTTTTTTAAAAAATTCATTCAACAAGTACTTACTGAGCACCTACTGCATGTAGGTTAAGGTTATCAAATTAAGGTTATCAAAAATGTTAGAAATTTAATGTTTGATAAAATTGTCTATTTTTAGTTATCACTAACATATATATATATACATATATATATATATATATATATATATATATATATATTTAAAATGTGACTTTGCCATTAGTTAATTTGTGCTTATCTAGTAACATGAAAATAGTTAGTAAAATTATGGCTCCCTTATAATTACTGATAGTTTAACAATGATAAAAGAATGGCATTAACTACTAATATGGTAAAATTTTCCTTTAATATATGTTTTCTGTTCTCTTGAAAATAAAAATCAATGTTTAAAAGATGCCCCCCTTGAAAATATACACCATACAAAAAGGCTATACTTTCTCAAAACATCAGGTTAAAATGTTTTAAATTGTACTGAAAGCTTAAATATTAAAACAGTGCAATTACTATCCTGATCTTGGTCCTTCCTGTTGCAAATATTTTTCTAAGAAACAGTTTATATCAGTGAAATTGAATTTTGTACTTTAGTTATGACATCACAAATATGTGAAATGGAATTTCCTTCAGTCTAGACTCTAGCTTCACTTAGTCATGGCAACTCTAAGGCTCACAGTAACAAAACCTTCAACAATAAGAAAGTTTCTAGCTAAGATTCCTATCTCTTGATAGAAAACTGGTTAATAATACAGGAAACGGAATTGTACATAAACTAAGAGATGATGGAGGTGGGGAAAGTTCTTTTAAATTTCCCCTTCCCCAAAAAATGGCTTAGGTATTAACAATAAAATTATTTCACCTTTAAGCCTATAAACACAGCTTCCCTTCAGACACATTTGCATTACTATAATTTCATAAAAACACCAACAATTAGGACAATCATGGATTGAAATATGAAATTCTAGGTTTGGAGGAAAAATGAGTTTAAGGAACTAAAACAAAATGACTTAAGAAAAACTTTGTTTTCTCAAATCATGAGATTCTTTTACATATTACCTAAGAGGTTAGATTCACTTACATGGTACCAACTAATACTAATTTCATACATTACTTTCAATCCATATATTTTCCACATATTCACAAAACACTGCTATTAGTTAACCCATCAATTCCACACAGTCATGATCAACCCTTATCCTCTATCCCTTGCCAAAACCTCAATCTCATAATACTCCCAACAGCTTCATCCACCATTCCTACTTCACATGCAGTTGAACAAAGCTAACAGTCACATAAGTGAATGGGTATAGTATGAATTTGTTATCCAATTTCAACTGGGCTTTCACTACAGCAATGCAATTGTTTTATTCTTTCCTAACTGGCTCTTTATTTCATTGTCTCTAGAAGCTATTCCAAAACACCTCTTCTTTATTCAAGCCTTCAACACTTCTCATTCCCCAAATTCTATCCAATTCTCCAAATCACTAATGATTAAAGAAATGCAAATTAAAGCATCTCTGAAAGGCAATCTCACATGTATCATACTGGCAAAGTTGACAGAAGAGAAAAACGACAAATATTGGAGGGGCTATGGGAAAACAGGCACATAAATACACTGTTGATGGAGCTGTGAAATGGTACAGCCAGACTGGAAAGCAATTTGGACCTATGCAAAAAAAAGACACTAAAATGGGCATAACCTTTGCCCACTGATAACAGTACTAGGTCTACACCCCAAAATAATAAAAGAGGAGAAAGTTCTAAATGTACAAAAATCTTTATACCAACTCTTTTTTATAGTGACAAAGAAATGAAAGTCAAGAGGATGCCTAGGAAACGGCTAAACAAATTATGCCATGTGAACATAATAGAACAGTACTATGCAGTAAGAAATGATGAATAAGATGAGAAAACTGAGGTCTAGAGAGGTTAAGTGACTTGCCCAAGGTTACAAAGGCAATTAGTAATAAAGACAGGATGTTAAGGAAGGTCCTGTGACCCCAAGTACAGTGAACTTTCCACAGTACCACAATGGCTCTCAAGTCTTCAGTTTTCTGCTAATTCTTTTACTTTATTCTTTTCATCAGGAAAGCCAGTGCATTCCTTCAACAATCACCTTTATAAAGAAAACTCTTAAATTATTCAGATAAACACTTAAATCATTACCTCCTTTAATTCTAACTTCATATCTCTACACACCAGCAAACATGTACACTTGAATTATCACTTCAATTTTTTTCTTCTACAATACTTCTAGGATGCCTCATTTTGTTAGTGTGTTAACGTCTATCAATTATAATACCTCTGACTTGACAGATAAGTCTTCAAAAGTTATTATGGCTAAAAATGTGATGTCTCCAAACTTAGTGGGATTATTGCAAGACAAATTACTGAGTCTGTACTTAAACCTCAAACTCAATATGGAAAATTATCATCATTCCCCCAAAACAAGATCCCCTGCCAAACCCTTATAGGAGGCAGTATGTAAATTGGCCCTAGAAGGTGAGTTTAAAAACTTGGATCAGTAAATAAGGCAAGGAAGCAATCCAGATATAGGGAAGAGCATGAATAAAGATATGGAAATTGGAAGTTGCAGGATAATTTACTTATTCAATGTTGTACCAATCAAATTGCCGAAAGAATATTTTATAGAACTAGAAAATATAATAAAATTCATAGAGAAACAAAAAGTTAAAAATCTGAAGGTAATGATGAAAAGAAGTAGGAAAGAAGAGGGCCTTATCAGTACGAGATCTTGAACTGTTTTACAAAAAAGTAATCATTAAAATCACTTGATACTAGTTTACCAAAAAAAGGGGGGGGGGGGGAAGAGAGGAAATTAATCAGTGCAACAAACTGGATATACAACACACAGAAACAATGTCTGATTAGCTGGAAGACCCCAGTGACTAAAGGAAGGACTCATTATTTGGCAAAAACTGGACAGCAGTCTGGCAGAAATTAGGTTTATGACCTCACAACATATTCCAAGGTAAGCTCCAAAAGGTTACACTGCCTAAATAGAAAACATTGCATCATAAATAAATTAGAGGAGCAAGGAAGAAATTACCTTTCAGATCTATGGCTAGAAGAAGAGTTCATGACAAAAACAATAGAATCAAAAAATAAAACTGACAATTTTGATTATGTAATATCCAAAAGTTTTTGCATAAACAAATCAACAGTTAAAATTCAGAGAAAAAGTAACCAGGCAAAAAATTTTACAGCAAGTTTCTCTTTTAAAAGATCTCATATCCAGGATATATAAGGAACAAATTCAAATACGTGAAACTAAGAATAATTCCCCAGTAGATAAACAGTCAAAGAATATAAATATTCAGTTTTCAAAGGAAGAAATTCAAACTATCAAAAAATCATATTTTTAAGTGTACTAACTCACAAATTAGAGAGATGCAAATTAAAGTGACTTCAGGTTTTACCTCAGAACTATCAAATTGACAAAGACAACAAAAAAGAAAAATGACAAATGTTGGAGGGACTTCAGCAAAATAGGTACATTGGTGCACTGTTGGCATAGCTGGAAAACAGTTTGGAATCTGGCCCAAAGAGTTACTAAAGTATACATACTTTCTGGCTTAGCTAACAGTAAAAAAGGAGGTTTATCATCCTTAATTTGTATTTGTTCTGTGTACTGTCCCATGCCAGTACTAGGCGAATACCCCAAAGAAATCAAAAGAGGAAAAGGACCCGTATGTTACAAGAATATTTACAACAGCTCTTTCTGTGGAAGCCAAAAATTGAAAACTAAAAGGCTGTCCTCTTTTGGGGAAATGGCTAAAGAAATTGCAGTAGATGAATATAATAGAATAATTGGGCCATTAGAAATGACAAAATAAACAGTTTAAAGGAAACTCACAGACTGATGAAGTGATATAGAATGAAGCAGAACTAGGAGAATAATTTATAATAATGATAGCATTATAGAGCAAAACAAATATGAAAGACTTTAAAATCCTAATCAATGCAATGATAGACCATGAGTACAAAAGAATAAACACAAAACACACCATTCACCTCCCATCAAAAAGGTGACACTTTAAAATTCAGCAAAAAACATACATTTTCAGACGCGGCCAATGTAGACATTTGTTTTGCCAAACTACACATCTATGTATTGATAGCTTTATTTTTTGGAATTCAGTTATTGTTAAATTTAATTTACTAAATGGGGGGAAAGAGGAGGAGAACAGTGGGAGGAAAATAATAATAAAAGAACTCTGTTTTAATCTTAAATGGCTATGCAAACATGAGCTATTATTACTGTACTATATCATTCCCCTACATCAACTCTATGCTCTAGCCAAACAGGTTTGCTCTCTTTTCCAAGAACATGCTCCATGTACCCTACCAACTCCACCTCATTGCCTTTTTTCACAATGTACCCTATGCCTGGATAGGCCTCCCTCTCCTTTTTTTTCTGAATTCTTTCATATCCTTTAAAGCACTTGTCTGAAGCAGTAAAGGACATGTAATATTATGTATTACAGTGATCTGGGTTGATGTCTTAGCACCCACAACTCCATCTCCAATGGACTGGAAGCTCTATAAAGGCAAGGGCTATGTCATCTAAACTTTGTTATCTTTGCCTGCACTTAGTACAGTGCCTACACTCTGTGTACTAATACATGCCTGGGGGAGAGGCAGAAGTTCAGAGCATTTTTTTAAAAACTAGTTGACAGTAAGGTATCAAGTTTGTGACAGATATGAAATAAGGCTGAAAAAAATAAGGTAAAGCTAGGGCAGAGCACCTCAAGAGTCCGTGAATATTTATGAGCAGAAAAATATCTCACCAGATCTATGCAAAAGAGTGGTATGAAGGATGGACTTAAGGAAAGAAAAGTAAAAAACAGAAGACTTGTTAAGAAGCTATTTGCAATCTTTCAGGTGGGTACTACAGTGGCTCAAGTAGGAAAAAAATTAGTATGAGACAAAAAAACAATGTAGAGGCAGAATCAAAGAGGACTTGATAATAGACTGGCTATGAGAAAGAAGAAAAAGAGAATAATCAGACATAACCCTAAAGTTTCAACCTGGAGACTGGGGAAATGATGTTACCACTAATAAAAAATAGAGAAGTCACAAGGAGGAATATTAGGGAGGAGGATAAATTCAGTATTGGACATGTTAGGTTGACGAGCATTTATTAAGCACCTACTATGAAAGGCATTGAGTGAAGTGCTGGAGACACAAGAAAAGGCTGGAAAAAAAAAGCCCTTCTCAAGAAGTTCATAGTTTTATGAGGAAACTAAGATACAAATAAATATATACAGGATAAGTTGGAGGTAATCAAAAGAGGAAAGGAATAAGCATGGAGGGTGAAATTTGGGAAATACTTGGTGGAATTTTAGCTGAGATTTGAAGGAACTCAAGAGGTAGAGACGAGGAAAGAGAATTATAGGGATAAGGGATAGTCAGTGAAAATGCCCAAAGATGGGCACTGAACTGTCTTCTTCAAGGAACAACTAGGAGGTGAGTGTCCCTGGAGGGGAGGGTGGGGGGAAGGGATTAAGGTGTAAGAAAACTGGAAAGATAGGAAGGGGCCAAGTTATACAGGCCTTTAAATACCAAATAGAAGATTTTATATTTGATTCTAGAGGTAACTGGGAGTCACTTTAGTTTAATGAAGGGGGGAAGGGAGGAGATGTGTCAGGTTGACATGGTCAGACCTTCCGAAAAGGCAACTGAAACAGAAGAGGGCATATGTAAGAGGTATTTTGAAGGTAGAATCAACAGCCCTTGGCAACAGATTAAAAATCGGAAGGAGGGGTTTTAAGAGAATGAAGAGGCCAAAATGACACCTAGCTTGTAAGACAAGTGACAGGAAGGATGGTGCTATTCTCAACATTGCTAAGGAAATTCAGAAGAGAGGAAAGCTTGGGGGTGGGGAGGGAAAAACAATGAGTTCTATTTTAGAGATGTAGACTTTTAAGATGTCTATGGAACATCCAATTTGAAATGGCTAACAACTAGCTGAGATCTGAGTCCCTAGGTTAGAAGAGAGGTTTGCAATTGGATGAAAAGATCTGAAAATCATCAGCATAGTAATGATAAGGAATCTACAGGAGCTGATGAGATCACCAAGGGAAATAACACAGATTAGAGAAAGTAGAGGACTCAAGACAACATCTCTAATTTCTTTTTTTGTTTGTTTTTTTGAGTGCAATTGGGGTTAAGTGACTTGCCCAAGGTCACACCGGCTAGTAAGTGTTAAGTGTCTGAGGCTGGTTTTGAACTTAGGACCCCCTGACTCCAGGGCTGGTGCCACCTAGTAGCCCCAACATCTCTAATTTCTTTAGTGCATAAGTCCCTCCTCTGAAGTAGATCAACCTCTCTCCTAAAACTGACAGATAAGAATTTTAAAAGACAAAAAGAGAATAGGAATCTATTTTTCTGCTTATGAGTATTTTTGTTAATTTCTGTAAAATGCATAACTTTCTTAAGTATAATACTAAAACTGATGACGTTCACTAACAAAATAGAAATGCCCTCCAAATAACAGAGGCAGTATTATAACTTTTTTGAAAGTAGCAAAAGGATTTTTGAAAGGTCTTTTGGACTATTAAAAGAATTTTTAATATTACTGAACTTAAATGTCATGTAAGTTTTCTGATGTACTTTTCTACAATATAATTAAAACAATTACAATGTGAACTGTTATGAATTTCTGAGCATACTTGAAAATTCAATGCCGTACAATATCTTAAATGGGTGAATGAAACAAACAAGATGGGTAATCCTTAGAGAAGCAAAGGAAGTAGATGTGAAAGGTGAAATTTGAGCATAAACCACGCAACATAGCTAGGTTTTTCAAGTTTAGGAATAGTGTAACAATTCAATTTATTGTAGCATCAAAAGAGAAACCAATAAAATATGTGATGGAGTTTCAGCTTCTCCCAGTCTCACCTCCAACCAAATGCTTTTACCTCTTGAAAGTTTATGGAACACATTGAGTTTGTTATTAAATTTAGAAGTAAGGGGGGGCGGAGCCAAGATGGCGGCGTAGCAGCAGCAACATATTGCAGCTCTCACATAGCCACCCCAAAATACCCATAAAATAGGACTCTAAACCAATCCTAGAACTCCAAAACGCACACAAAGATACTTCCCACTAAAGTCAGCTCAGCTACGAGGAAACCAGCCTGGCCTAAAGCCGTGGCTGTGCCCCAGGGGCGGCTGGGCGGGAGGAGCCTCTCAGGTGAGCAGATTAGCACCAGCTGCCAGTGGGCATTGCGAAAGGGGGAGACAAGCAGTCTGGCTGAAAAGGCCTCCAGAGCGGAAAAGCTAAAGGCAGAGGTTTTGCACCCGCCTCTGCATTGTAGC
>CM053591.1:104842340-104857576 GCA_028646515.1 Pseudochirops corinnae | reverse complement strand
ATCTACGTATATATATATATATATATATATATATATATATATGCAATTATTATTATTATTATTGACTACATCCAACTGGAACTTGAGATACACAGGCACTGTGTTTGGGAGATCCATCCTGCCCTACCAAAAAGTGACATAGGAGAGAATAGACTGGGGGACGGGGGACACACTGGGATGGCTGTTTTGGGGTGGTGGGTGGGGGAAAGAGGGGGAGAAAATATGTAACTCAAATCTTGTGGAAATGAATGATGCAAACTATAATAAAATTTAAAAAAAAAATAAATTTAGAAGTAAAAACTATTAGTCCAAGTCAACTCTTAAGTAGATTCTATGATGGGAATAGCTCCACTATAGAACGTCCCACGCCTGACAAAATAAATGTATAAAACAGAATATTATAAAGTGAAGGGAAAGGAAGAGGAAAGGGAGAGGAAAGGAAAGCAGAAAAGGGGAAAAGAAAGGGACTAGGAACTGAAAAACTAAGTTATTGAGAGGGGAAAGAGATTTACTTCCCTGAATTTTAACTGGAAGTCTACATCAGTCATTCTAGATTAGTGGTCCAGGGACTCTTGGGAGTCTTCTAAGTCAATGGTATTTTCCTAATAATATTAAGATGTTTCCATTTTTGATGAAATATATACATATACACACACATATACATAATTCACATAAACAAAAACTCCTTGGGGAGGAAATTTTTTAAAATGTAAAGACATCCTGAGACCTAATTTGAGAACTGCTGCTCCAGACTATAAATTGTTAATCGGCACAGGTAGTGGGAGCTACCTCTCCCAGAGGTTCAGTCTGAAAATAAAATAGGTATTTATATAGCTCTTTTAAAGTTTGCAAAGCCATCTACAAATAGATTTCTCCATTTGAGACCTCATAACCTCCCTTTTAAAGCGGAAGGAGAGTATAACTGATCCATTTTACAGATGGAATTTACAGGGAATTGAGGCTCAGAGACACTGAGGATCTGTGTCCACCGTCGCACAGCTGGCAAGTGTCAATGAATGGCAGGATTCCGAATCTGGGTCTTTTCTAACTCCAAAGTCCACAAACTGGTTAAGGCAGAGTCAGCATCAGTCCCGGGCAACTCCAAAGGGGGAGAAAATGCTCCAAAACAGAAGTCAAAAGCTTAACCCAGATGTTTACTAAATTCCACTCACTACCCCACCCAGCTTCCGCTGCCCACGTACCTGCCCGCCCCCACCCAGCTCTCCCCGGAGTTCCCCGAAGGCAGAATCCTTTTCCAGGAGGAAGCCCCTCCATGGCGCGCCCGGAACGACGGGTACACCCACGTCTTCGGGAGACAGGGAATGAGCCGGAGAAAAGAAAACTGATTTCAGGGCGAGGGCGGGGGTGGGGGTGGGAGGAAGGAGAAAGCGCGCGAGCGCAAACTCCCGGTGCGAGCCCCGAGCCCAGTCCGGGATCCCCGGAGCGAGGACGGGCAGCGCCTGCTCCAGCTGCGCGGCCCAGATTGGGGGAGACAGCTCCATAGCAAGATCTCGCCCCGAAGGTGACAGAGGGACGGCTTCACTCACCACTTGGTAGCGACGAGCAGTCATCGGCTTGTGAAGATCCATCTCTGCCCGTCTGCAGGAACCTCCTGGACGAGGAAAGGGGTGAGAGGCGGGGAAGGGGGTCCCAGACCCCGGGGTTCTCAGACGCTTAGGCTGCCGCCGCCGCCTCCAGACGGAACAGACTCACTTCCTGCCCCAGCCGAGCCCTCCGCGCTGTCCGTGGTCAGGACGAGGCGCTGCAGTCCTCATCTGGAACCTGCCTGAGCTACTGAGCATGCGCCGCTAGAGGGAGGGGAGGGGGGGGGAGTACGCGCATGCTTGGTGGCTCATTTTTTTTTTAAAGAGCCCCTTAGTTTCCAGATCTAGGTTAGACTTTTGCTGGGTAGGAGGAAGAGTAGGAGGAGCTGTCTTGGTGGTGGCTTATCCGTCTCGTGGGCCGTGGCCGCGACAGTGGAATTTATTACCAGCCTTGGCTAGATTTGATGGGTCCCTTCCGTTCACACACACACACGAGAAAATCTAGATCCCACAGTCCACCCACCTTTAGGATCCTTTAGGTCCTGTTCCCTCATCCCTAGTTTCCTTCAAAGCTCAGCTCTCAAGCCGCATATACTTCAGGCCTCTCCCGATTTCCCGGCACCCCTCCCCCATTTTTTTATTAAAAAAAAAAGACAAGTTGCGGAGAGAGTGCTAAACCTGGGAGTCAGACACTAGTTAGCTGTATGATCTGATGGCGGGCAAATCACTTAACTTGTCTGTCTCAACATTTTTTATCTAGATTAGGTCAATAACATCTGTACCTCCTAGGGTTGTTGTGAGAATCGAATGAGTTGATACAGGGTGTCCCAAAAGTCTTGGTGCGCTCAAAGACGCTTTTGGGACACCCTCTATGTATAAAAGAATTTTGCAAATCTTAAAGCACTATATGTTCTTTTGCATACACTTTAACGTGTAAGGGTAGGACAAAATGAAGCTCCTTGAGAGCAAGGGCACTTCCGTTTTAATCGGTGTATTCACTGCTTTCTACCTAGTACAATTCGTGGGACAGAGTAGGCTTGTTGATTAATCGAGTCATCAAAGAAAATTTTAAGAATACATGGAGTTTCCCAAAACCTTCATGGAGAGGCTAGTGAGATAGGATTACTTGTTCTGCAAGGATATATACAAATAGACCTGAGTATCTGACGAATGAAAATTCAGTTAGTAGAAAGAGATAATTAACGTTGGCTGTCTGTTTTCTCATTTGTAAAATGGGAGTAATAATATTTTTTCCCTCACAAGGTTTTTGTAAGGACCAAATGAAATCATGCATGTAAAGTGCTGTATATATCTTAAAGTGATTATATAAATGTTATCTATTATTTATTACAGAAACAGGTGATTAGGAATCCTCAGTGGTCACATACACTAGTAAAACCGGTGGAGGGCTAGACTTCCTCCCAATTCAAATCTCGGATTCTGACAGGCTACCTGTGTGACTGATGGAAGGTACTTTAAACTTTTCTTAGCCTGGACTTCCTCATTTGTAAATTGGAAGACTTGGGCTAAATATCTTTTTAAGACCACTTCCACTTCAAAATCTATGAATCCTATGTGCTCTAAGTTCCTAAGCTTTATGTTATCAAGAGACAACATATAGGCAGACAAGAAATGGGTTTCTATCAAATGAAAATAAGGTGACCTTGGTTAACAGCACGGTATGTCTTGGTATCAATTAACCCAACATATAGCTCATTGTTTCTTCATAACTATCACATATTATGCTTCCTAGAGGAAGGAGTGGGAGTTGTGTGGGAGCATTGTTCTATAGCATGTTTTTTAGTCTTTTAACTCAAACTTAGAAACAGAACTTAAAACTGAAAAGTACCTTAAAAGTCATATAGACTGATCAATACAATAACCAACAAAGCACAGTTCCAGGAAACCAACTCCTGACAGGGTGATATACTCATGATGTAAAATGAGACATATACTTTTTGGACATGGTCAATATGGAAATCTGTTTTCCTTAACTGAATATTTGTCACAAGAGTTTTCTTTTCCTTTCAGTTGGGGACAGGGAGAGGAAAGAATGCAGGAAAGAGACAAAATGTTTGTTAACTGAAAAAAAATTAATGAAAAATATCTAGTCTAACACCTTTTTTCAGGGAGGAAACTGAAGTCCAGAAGGGGAAAGTGACTTATTGAAGGTGACACAGGTGTTTTTCATATGCTGAACATAATGATCCCTTTATAAGATGATCTCTAGCACCAGCAGAAAAAATAGAATTAAAAAGGAAATGGCCAAATGGAGGTCAGATATTCAAAGATAAAGAGATTTCTTGTGTATTTTTATTGAATCAATCAACCCACAAAATTTCCAACCTCTTCCGACAGTAGATGATGCATCTAATCAGGCAAAGAGTATCAGTAGCCTGAAAAAAATGCAGTTATCAGTACTATTGTCTAAATTTTTTTCATTTAAGTTGTATAGCAAAAGTCATTTCTTTTAGGCATAGCCTAATTTCTTTTAGATCTTAGAAATGTTTCCACATGCATATTTACACTGCTGTTACAAGTAGGAGAATCCACTTTCACAATTTCATCACGAAAATTAACATGATTTGGTAAATTCAAATCAGGAAGAAAAAATTCCATCACTGGGAAATATCTACTTCTATGAGAATTCAGGTTCAACACAAAATAATTTAACATTTAGGTTGCCATCTTGTTTACCAATTAAAATATATATTTTAATCATGTTTCCTCTTGAGATTGTAAATTCCTTGAGAGTAAGGACCATACTTCAGTATTTCCCACAGTGAAAAGACATTTTTTAAAAAAAAATTTATTTATTTTTTTGTTTACATCATTCATTTCCACGAGATTTTGAGTTACAAATTTTCTTCCCATCTTTCCCCTACCCAACACCTCAAAATAGCCATCCATCACTGTCGAACCTCTCCCCCAATCTGCTCTCTCTTATGTCCTCCCCCTCGCCTCTCTGACTTTCCGGTAGGGCAGGATGGATCTCCCTACCACAGTGCCTGTATATGAAAAGACATTTTGATGTATATAAAATGTACATGTATATACATGTCCATATATACATGTACATGTATATATATGTATGTAGCAGACTCAAACAACTAAAATGTCTATATGAATATAACTTGAATAACTATTTTTATTTCACACTTCCTTCTCGAAGCTCACACTTACATTTTGCTAACCCAAAGATCCCAAAGTGCCAGAATGTTAGGCAATAACAAGAAAGCATATTTTTCTGACAGAAGATGGAAAACGCCTTTTTTACAATTATCCTTTTTTAATTTTGTTCTTTTTTACCGCTACTCATAGGGCTTGTAGAGAAAACAACGATAATGTGATAGCAATCTGTCACAAAGCTCCAATTTAATTTTCCTAAATTCCGGATTTCTTCCCTACTAATTGGACAAATAATTTCTTTATGCTACTCAAAAGAGAGTCATTGTCAGTTATTTTCACCCACCAACTAGGGCCATCCTTACTCTTTAATAGATTCCCATCAAGAAAACTGTATTTCCATTTAGAGAAACACGAAATAAAAAGCAACCTATGTCATGCCACAGTCTCTAGAACCAACCATTCTATATTCAGCTGTTCAACAAGTAGTTTTCTATGTACAGGAAAGAAAAAATCTATAGCCTTCCCAAGTATGTAAATCCTGTTAAAATTTCACTAGCTAAGAAGCATTACAGGCACTAATGCCTATAATTAGGAATACTTCCTACCGTATTATCATTAAGTGATAACAGCATTTGTAATGTATAGTTTTACATGTTTATCTGTAAAATTTTAGAAAACTAACACACATTTCTTTGCCTAAAAAAGCTTCTTTTGCTAACACAAATTTCCTCAACCTCAATTTTCCATAAACCAAACTTGAAGGTAGATAGAAAAAGAAAATAACAAAATTCAATTATCATTTTTAAGCTGCAGCTTAAAAATAAGAATTTGTCTTACTACAGAAAGCACTCTCTCCATTATATTGTGTGTCTACAAAGCAGTTTGAAGGCTTAAACTTCAAAATAGCCTCATTACCTAGAACTATTTCTAAGATTTCCCTCATCAGTCTTTCCTATGTGAATTTTTTTTTTATTGAAGAACTCTTCCAAGGTATACATTTTCTGTATTTCAGTCTTTACTGTCTTCTATCACCTTCCCTTTTTTTCTCCAATGAATTAATGACAATAAATGAAACAGTGTTTATCAGGCGCTTACTATGTGCTAAGCATTGTCTAAGCCAACGGCTATCTATACTCATATTGATGCTTAATTCTCTATTACAAGCAAAAAGTATACAGATGATAGATATATGAATAGAGATTCATTTATATTTCATTTCTTCAAGTGAAGTTATATTATATCATTCTTTTGTTTTTAGCATGGGTATACATTCTGATGAGAGGAAGAAAAGACTGAGAGCAGAAGTTATCTCTCCTTTTAAAGTTTATTCAGTGAGTAGTTCTTCCTATTGGGACTTCTCATTCAGTACTTGCTTGATTCCAAAGTTGGAGTCCATGGTTATTGTTGTTATTTATATTGTGGTTATCTATTTTGGAAGAGTATAATGACCTCACAGGTGATGTCTTAACTAACTAGTGTGTGAATGGGATTTAAGTGAAACAGAGCAGCAAAAAGTCATCAGCCTCGCTTTCTTTTCCAGAGTCATTAAAGTCCAGTGGCAAGATGAAAGTCAGGACAACTATCAATGGTCCTATTGCAATGGATAATGACCTTGCTGTCTTCTACTTCTGACCAAGCTCTAAGTCAGAAGTTCCCAAACTTATTTGACCTATTGCCCCCTTTTCAAAAAAAAAAAAAAAAAGACATCTCAGCATCCTCCTGGAAACCTACATTCTGTCAGAGGACATCTTCACATGGTTAGGGTAGATATCCTCCTACCTCACCAGTAAGTTTGAGGCCTCAGTTACACTCAACCTGATCTAGCCAATCTGCAAAGACTGGGTGTGACCACTGCATATGCTATAGCTTTTGGAGCCATAGGTGAGAATTAAGTGACAGGTGGACCCCAAAGGTGGATGAGCAGACCTGAAAAGAACTCAGCAATTCCTCACACCAGAGGTGCTAATCCTCCCTGAATACCCCATACATACATACCCTCGGGGATCATGGCAGAACAGGGCAAATGCCCCAGCCCTTTGGATCTAGTGGTTATGTTGTCATATTAGCATGACAATGACATGACAATTAGCATGTCAATGTTTTCTCAATATATTAATGCTCATTTTCCCAATTTTCTGGCACAACACACTGTCCCTTAATTAGTAGTCACAGTCTACTGCTTATGTAAAGTAACCAGGGAATAGGGTTGCTTGATTTCAAGTCATTCAATATCAGATGGTATAAAATGCTGACGATAGTCAGATTTGTTAACATTTCATGCCTACTTTTTGATTCCAAACCTAAATATGGGAAAATTTTAGGTACCAAAAGGGTTAGAAATGAACCAAGGCAACAGAATATAAGATAATCTCTATATCTGTGTGGTATCTGACAACCCCACCATACAACAAAGTATTTCTAGTAAGCCATGCTTCACATACTTTACAAATGCAATTTATGGAAAACACAGACCCATATATACATATACATACATATATATATATACATATATGTGTATATGTACTTTTGGAAGATGAACTCTGACATCTGGAATTTAAAATAAAAGAGTATGAATATTTCTTCTCTTTTTCTTTTCCCTGTCTTCTGTTCCCCTTACTTTACCACTATTTCTTTGGCTTCATCATCATCTCTTCTCCAATCTCTTTCTCAAGCTTCAGATTTGTATCTCTACATACAAAACATCTCAAACTCAATACATCTAAAACAAAATTTAAAATAAAGCTTCAAAATCAACATCAAGCAGCAGTTGAAGAAAGAGTCTTGGAACCAGGAAGACCAGAGTTCAGGACCAACCTCTGACTCATATTGGCTCTGTGACACCAAACAAGTCATTTAGTCTCACAGTGCACTAGAAAATTAAGACTATAACTTGCATAAAAGATATTGACCTGAGAAAGTTTTCTTATGCAGGAATGCCCTATAACAAAATCACAAGTCCAGTCACTATCCCTTTCATTCCTCCCACCTTCAAACCTGCTTCTCCTTCTCTATTTCTGCCCATGCCATTATCATTTACCTAGTCTTCCATGTTTGAAACTTTGATGTTACCTTTGATTTTTCCCCGTTCCTCATTTCTCAAATCCAAGTTGCAAATCCTATTGATTCTACTTCTACAACATCTCTGGCACTTATCCTTTCCTCTAATCTCATTAGTCATTACTAATCCTAGTACAAGTCTTAATTACCAACAACCTAGACTATTATAGCAGCCTCCTATCAGGTCTTTCAACCTTAATTCTCTCCTTCCAAACCATCCTTTGTACCAATGCTAGAATAACCTTTCCTATACATAGGTCTGGTCTATTAAAAAAAATCTTCAGAAGTTCCTATTTGCCAATTATATAAAGTTCAAAATCCTCTGCCTTAAATTAAAGACTTTCCATCATCTGGTGCAACCTTAACTCATCATCATTCACATGCATCCTGTGTTCTTCTGCCTCCATTCCTTTGCTCTACCTAAAATGCAGTGAATGTCCACCAGAATTTTTACCCAGCCATTAAAACCTGATTCAAATTCAACCACTTTCAGAAGGTTTTTACTGATTAAGGGATCCCCTCTACCAAATACCTCTATTTCTTCCTCTCAGCCCTCACATACCCCTTTGTTTGCACTTCTCTTATACAATAATTATCCTTGTTGTGCAGTTGTTTCAGTCACATCTGATTCTTCATACATTACTGTATATTTTATTTATTTACATCTTCATCATATCTTTTTAAGAGACCATAAGTTCTGTGAAGTTAAGAACTGTCTTATGTAAACGTTTATATCTCCCTTAGAGTGTAATTAAATATTCTATGCTGAGAACAAACATTAAATGTTTCTATATTTGCATTACATTGAATTGGCCTTGAAAAAGTCAAATTGTTACTATGAGCTCTGAGAGTGGAACAAAAGTTGCATCCCAAATATCTGGGAAAATA
Organism: Pseudochirops corinnae; assembly: GCA_028646515.1. Lineage (NCBI taxonomy): Eukaryota > Metazoa > Chordata > Mammalia > Diprotodontia > Pseudocheiridae > Pseudochirops > Pseudochirops corinnae. The sequence goes on along the minus strand of CM053591.1, from coordinate 104,848,958 downwards.
GATGCAGGAAAGATTGGGAATCTGAGCAGGCACTCTAGGATTGGTAGATAGAAAGAAGCATCCTCCAGAAGTTTATCCCCATTCACTCATCCCCTAATTTCTCTGTAATTTCCATCTTTCCTTATTTACTGGTTCTTTTTCCCTTATTTTTTTCCCTACTTCCTTCAATGATGTCTGTGAGGGCCAAGGAGGAAAAATAGCTAGTGGTCTGAAGGGCACTATGAATTGTCTCCATCGAAATAGGCTCTCCAACATGGCCAGTCCTACCCTTGGATCTAGAACAAAATGCATCGTAAAGGAAATAGACTATGAGTTGGTATCAAGATGTCCACGGAGTCTGGAAGGGCAGAAGATCAAAGCAGAGAGAAAAGCATGGGATATACACAGTTTAAGGTTGAAGCCAGGCAAATAAACCTGGTTTTCATACTGAAAAACCAGAATTAAGGTCTCAAGATCTAAAAAAGATAGTTAAGATAGGGCTGCACAATAACAAAACTCGAATATAATTATTAATCCCAGGACAGGAATTATCTTACCTTTGTCATGGAAGCAGACTTTATAGAATGGAAGGATAAAGGCTAGTAAGTGAAGACTTCTTCTCAGAGGAAGACAGGTTCTATGAATGCTGAAGACTGCCGCATCAGGTTAGTGCCTCTAGTAAATACTCACAGGCTATAAATTACTCATATACACCAGTAATCTGAGGACCACCCATAATTCATTGGGAAATATAGACTAAGCCAAAGTCTACTGCTGGCTATAATAAAAGATAGGACTTCTTGACTAACATTGGGAGACTCAGTCAAATAGTGCCTTGCCCTCCTCCAAAGGTGCCATCAGAAGCTGTATGGGCATGTTGCCCAAGGGTGCTGACTTTAGTCATTCTTAGCCTTTGATCCCTGTACTCTGTATATCCTTCCATTTTGACTGGTGACTTCACACTCTGACTCTAATTTGTCATTCAATTACCACACTCTAAGTCTAACAGATCAGCCTTCTACCGCAGTTGCTTTAGACATTTATTTCTCTCTAAGACTTCTGATTCATTGATTTTTGTCAAACCACTGACAAGCCCCTAGCTCTACCCCTCCCAACATATTTGCTATCCACTCACCTCTCCCTTTCACAGTCCAAAGAACTTCTCCTCTCTGTCACAGAGGACATTTAGGATCCCTAAACATCAGGCTATAGGATCCTCACCATAACCTCTAGTGCTCCTCCCTGATCTCCCAGGCCACTATCTAAGCTCTGACCTTACTTCCCTCCCTTCAAAATATTTACACTATAGTTAACCTGTTCAACTTTACACTAGGTCCAACACAGATTTGTTTTATTTAATCTCAGTTGGACCCCATGGCTACATACAAATCCTTCTATTCTTCCCTATTTTGAATCATATACTCCCTATGATACATTCAAAATCTCTTCTTTTCTCAGCACATCTATACCATCTCTTCTCCCTTCCTCCCAGCAGAGAATTTTAGTTCATACTTAACCAAAAAAAAAAAAAAAACCACGAGAACACTCATTGCTAACTCCCCTTTATCATAAATTCTATACTTCGGATTCCATAAACACCTTCCTCATTCTAGCCTCCTTAACTCCAGTGTCAGAGAATGACATTACCACTCTTTTTGACAAACACAACTGCTCTCTTTACGCCTTTGATCCCAGCCACTCCTCCAGAAGTTTATCCCCATTCACTCATCCCCTAATTTCTCTGTAATTTCCACCTTTCCTTATTTACTGGTTCTTTTTCCCTTATTTTTTTTCCTACTTCCTTCAATGATGTCTGTGAGGGCCAAGGAGGAAAAATAGCTAGTGGTCTGAAGGGCACTATGAATTGTCTCCATCGAAATCCATTTTGTACATGCTTCTTTCTGTAACTATCTTCTCTACCCTATATCTCCATCTTCTCCCACCTTCAAAAATAATTTTTGACTTAACTTGGCCATCCCCTCAAGGTATAAACCTGTATCTATCTTTTTTCCTTTCATAGTCAAACTCCTAGAAAAAGCTATTCATACCTAATGTCCTCACTTCCTCATCTCCCACTCCTTAACCTCTTATAATTTGACTCCAAACCTCACTGAAATTCCTCTTGCCAAGGTTGTCAATGATCTTTGTAAATTTAATGGCCTTTTCTCAATTCTTATCCTTTATATGAAGCTTTCTGTAGTGAGTGACACTGTGATCACCCCTTCCTAAAGCAGTAAAGGATCCTCAGGAAGAGACAGGAGGCAACCAAGTGAGTCTAACCATTACTACCACCTCGCCTCAGATTTCAATGGAGATAGCCCAAGACACTGAAACAAAGAGTCCTGGGAATAATGGTGCCCCCCAGACCACTAGCCATACCACCTCCTTGACCTTCAAAGCCATCAAGGAAAGCAATTACTGTGGAGAAGGTACCCATCTTCTTCACAACCATAAAAAGAAACAACTGCCAACTGCCACCAATGGTCAGGTAAGCCCAAGAGCCCTGATAATAGCAATGCATCCAAGAACACTCACTGGTTCTTCTTCTAGTCCATTCTCTCTTGCAATGTGACCTAAGTCCCCAACTCCTTAATAATTATAGCTATTGAAGATAAAGAAAAAAAAAGTTCTTACCACCAAAGTCCTAGGTACTATCAAGTGGGTCAAAATGAGAAACATATATTTTTTTGTATAAAAAAGATGCATTACCATCTGCTTTGCTACTGCACCCTGAGGACTAGGTCTTCCATCTGACTTGAACCTGACATCTCTTATTACATGGGATGTGTTCCCCATTAGAATGAGTTCTTGAGAGCAAAGTATTTCTGATTTTTCTATTTGTATTCCCTTAGCACACAGCTATAAAGTAAGCATTTAACAAATGCTTTTTCATTCTTTCTTTCTTTCTGAGAATTAACTCTTCCCTAGATTTTTGTGATTTCCTTCACTCCTGATTCTCTTCCTATTTTCTTCCTATTTCTCTGTCTACTCCTTTTCAGTCTTTTTTGTTAGACCCTTATCCTCCCACTCCCTTTGTATCTTGAGTACCTTTCCCATTACACACACTAACATACAAACACACATATTCTCTCTCTGTGTCTCTGTCTGTCTCTTTTCTCTCTCTCTCTCTCTTTTTGTCTCTGTCTCTCTGTCTGTCTCTCTGTCTCTCTCTCTGTGTCTCTGTCTCTGTCTCTCTCCCATCAACTCCTTTTGATCAAACTATCTTCTCTGTGCAGATGACTCCTAAATCTACATACCAATCTCTAACCTTTCTTCCCGGACTCCATCTCCCCATCACCAAATGCAAACTGGACATCTTCCTTCAGACTTTCCACAAACATCTCAAACTAAGCATGTACAAAATTGAACTCATTTTCTTTCCCCCTAAAACCACCACTTTCTAATATCTCTATTCCTGCAGAGGATAATAATTCTAGTCACTCAAGTTCACAATCTCAAAATCATCCTCAACTCTTCATTCTATTTCACTCTCCGTATCCAGTCTTGTTGCTTCTACAACATAACTTGCATCCACCGACTTTTCTTCATTCATACAGCCACCATCCTCATTAAATTGCTAAACTGATTTTCCTAAAGCACAGGTCTAACCACATGACTCCTCTCCTCAAGAAGATTCAGTAAATATTGTCTCTAGGATAAAATACAAACTCTTCTTTTTGACATTTAAATCCCTCCAAAATCTTACTCATATCTTTCTTAGGTGATTCTACTTCATTCCGTTATATACTCTACATTCTAGTCAAATAATCTGACTTGATATTCCTCACATACTACATTCTGTCTCCCATTTCTATTTCTTTACACAGGCTGTACCCTACATCTACAAGTTTCTCCCTTATCACCTCTTCCTCTTAGAATCACTTTCTCCCTTCAAAGTTTAAGTATTTATTCTCCAGGAGACCATTCTTATTTAATCCATTGTTAGTGCTTTCCCCTCACTTCTATACATACCCCAAAATGTTTTGTATTTATCTATCTATCTATCTATTTATATATATATATATATATATATATTTTTTAAATTTGTATATATGTTGTTTCTCCCCAAGATTTAGGCTTCTTGAGGCCAGGAACTGTTACATTTTTATGTTGTGTTCTCAGTATCTAGCACAGTGCTTAAAACATAGTAGGCAATTAGTAAGGTCTTATTGAATTAAATTCATCAGCCAGATTCACTTTAGGATTTCTGTTCTTTAGTACCACAGCCTTGAACTGCCTGCCCCTTCCAGAGCCTTATGTTTTCTCTACTCTCTATTCCCTCTCCCCCCAATAAAAACCTGGTAATTTGGTTACTTTGCTGACTTCCTGGTTTCCAAACTTTCATGCTATTCTTTATTATGTAAAGTTGGTGGCTTCATAGACCTTATAATGACTTTCTTGTTTTCTGACCACTGGTTTGTTTTGAATTTCAGTACTGCTGGGTCACCTAGACCTTGGTCTACTGATCTTAGACCCAGACATTGATGAGAACTAGCATTCAAGCAACAATTTCGTGAACCAGATTAGGCATGTCCTTTAGGTAGATCCACATGGGAAAAAAATCTGAGGTATCATTATTTGATTACCAAGCATATCAGTATGTAAGGCCAAAGAGAGTTCTGAAACACAAAACTAGTCAGAGAAATGAAAGATAGTGGATATTGTCTGTAGTATCCTAAAGACTGTAGAAGATAAATGGGTTCTGAGATTATATGAGTTGTATCATTGGACACACTCCTAATTCAATGGATTCACACTTACTTTTGTGTCTCTGTTTACCCACTGGCCACCTCAGGAACAAAACCCATCCATCTACTTTGCTTCAACTGATAGTGATAAACATTTTGGAGGGTAGGTACCTGGGAAGTTTTGCCTCTCAATATAGCCCAGAGGAATAATGCCAGTCTATTAACCTCAAAGTAGGAACTATAGAAAGCAAATAGTTGTCACTCATGTATGATTATCAGTTCTGTATATTTGGTCACTTGGGTTACCCTGACCATAGATTTTAATTGTAGTGTGTCTGTGTTGGTAGGATTACAGGATGCTGTGGCTTACCTACTCCTTATTTCTTTGATATGTGAGTAGAACATTGAACTTAGTATCAAATCTGATTTTCAAGCTCCAGTCCCAATATTTACCAAAAATCACTTAATCTTTTTGTTGAAATACTATAACTTGTGGAGAAGATAGAGGGATCTGAGCTAAATCAGTGGCATCAGACTGAAATAAAATTAATTCCAGGCAGTTTTCCTTGGTCCTGTGCTGTTCAACATTTTTATCAATAATTTGGATGAAGGCATAAATGGCTGGCTTTCAAATTTGTGGATGACATGACTCTTGAAGAAATTAATAATATATTAGATGAAAATCTTGTTGAAAGCTGCCTCATCACATGAATCATAGATAATGACCTAGAGGTCTTAACCCTTTCAGCTCAGGAACTCCCACCCTGCAATCCCAGTGTGGTGAGTGGCAAGAGCCTCATGTAATCCACTATATGTAGGCTGACTCCATCCATGCTTCACTGTATCTGTTTTATCACCAGTTGTCTTGTCACCATAAACATACTCTCCATACTTCTTGCCTCTTCCCCAGTTTCCAAGTCTAAAATCATAATCAAATAAGTACTGCCATATAACTCCACACTCACAATGCTCATTTTCCAAACGAAAATACCTTTCCCTGGTCCTCATCCCTCTATATATGTTGTCTCTCACCTTGAGTACAGGGACTAATTGTTTATGTATTTCCATTGCTTAGAATAGTGCTTGATACTGTGGCAGGTGAAAGATGAAATGACTGAATAAACAAAGGTTCAAGCTTCCAAGCACACTGATTTATTAAGCAATGCATGCCAATGTATAATAAATCAAGACCAGGCCTCCTTAGCTTTGGCATTGGACACTGAATTTAGGGGAAACATGCATTAAGAACTTTTAATCAAATAAGACCAATTATTAAAAAGAAAACAAGTAAGCAGAATATAAAAGTAGGTAATAAGATTTCTAAATAGAGGAAAGATTAGGGGCTTTCTGAATTGGGAAAGGAAGAACAAACAAGTGGAATTTCCTAAGGTATCCTACTCCCTGCTACTGTCTGTATTCAATCAAAGGAACATGGAAACAAAAACTGAACAGTACAGGACCAAGTTTTCAAATAAGACATATGGGTTGCTTGAGATCTATAATTGTGTGAAAAACTCCTTGTATCAATCATCAGATCTGACTAAGGTTTCTGATCAGCATAATCTAGGTCTTTAGTTAAGGGTCAACAGGTAGAGGTGGTCCAGCTTCCCAGCCACACAGTTCAAACAATGTAATAAAGTTTTCTCGTGGTTCTCATAACTGAATAAAATTTTCTCACAAGACAAGAATTGGACTAGACCGATAATTGAATAGAAAGGGAACTGAGCTAGGTCTACAGTTGAATCACAAGATGGAATCATTGTGCTTCATTCAATTCCTACAGTTCCCTCTCTATATAGCAAGTGTTTACTCAATAAATGCTTTTTCATTCATTCATCATTCACTTACAAAATCTCTGAAAGCTATAGCTTTATAACAAAAGATTGACTTAAATGAGAATGAATTTAAGAGTAATAAATGCATGTTCTATATTTGAGTTTCTTTTTTTTTT
>CM053591.1:104801066-104841840 GCA_028646515.1 Pseudochirops corinnae | reverse complement strand
CCACATTTTCAAGCCTTCAAAACAGGACAGGCTACCTCAGGCAAAGATCCTCTTCTCACACTGGCAACTGCTCAGCGTCCAGGCAACTTGCTCCCAGTAGTTCCGGCCCCCTGCAGTTCCGGTCCCTGGCAGTCCTCAGCAGGAGTCCTTAGCAGAGATTCTGGCTGGCTCAAAGAAAAAGGAGTTTGTGCCACAACCGCTGCCGCCACCACTGCCGCCACCACCACTGCTGCTACTTCCAGTCACCATGGCACGGATGGGCGTTCTCTTGCTCCACTAAATCCTGCTACATCAGCAAGTTCAAGGGGCATGGAAGATCTTCAGATCCCACTATCATTACATATGCCCAGTTCCTACAACTGTTTCTCATATAACATTGACTCAAAGCTTCTCATCATCCTGATTGCCCTCCTCTGAGTACTGCCCAGTGTATCAATGTCTTTCTTAAGCCATGTTGCCCAGAACAGAATACAATACTACTGTGAGCTAGAACAAGGTCAGAATACAGTGAAAGTGTCACCTCCCTGTTCCTGAAAGCTATGGGTTGCAAAATACAGCTCAAAATCCCATTAGCTTTTATTTTGACTGCCATATAACACTGTTGATTTATGTTGAAACCCCTGAATCTTTTTCAGAATAACTGCTCTCTATGTCTCTCCTATCTTATACTTGTGAAGCTGATTTTTTGTACCCAAGTGTAAGACTTTATATTTAGCCCTTCTGAATTTTATCTTATTAGATCCTTTTATATCCTGTATTAGGTATTCCTTCCAGCTTATATTCTTGTGTTACCTGCCTTCCACTTTCTATACATTTCTTTCTGAAATGTAAATTGGTGGGAGAGCTCTCTCTGTATTCACATTGGTCTCTTCAGTTCAATTTTATTTTTTGTATTCCTCATTGGAGTTGTTTCTCTTTGTGCCTTCAGAATTTCGTTTTTGTGAATCTCCTTCCTGTGCCTTTGCCAAAAGTATTGTATTTCATGGGATCTTATCTTTGCTTTGAACTATTTGGATTATGCTTTCTAAGATCAGATTATGCTCAGGTTTCTTTTCCTTCTCTATCACAAACTCTAGGATCGAATTGGTTCCTTCTTTCCCGCTTCGCCTAAGATTCCTATCATTTCCACTCCAGCAACTAGCTCCTCTCTGTTGCTAAGAATTAGATCCAGAATAAAATTTCCTCTTCTTGGTGCCTCTACCTTTTGAAGGATGAAATTATCACTGACACAAGTCAAGAAATTATTAGCTGCTCTGTTTTTGGCAGAAAGAGAGCACCAGCAGATGTCTGGATGACTGGAGTCCACCATTACTTTTTATCATGTCTCTGGGTCAGACTTATGATCTGTTTCCCAAACTTCTTATCTGTGTCCTTTTTTTCCTGGCCAAGTGATCTTTGGTGGATTTTATGACAAAAATCACTTCTCTTTCTCACTCCTTTGACTCTTAGCCAAATACTCTCCATCATGCTTCCCCTCTCTGATTCTTAGATTTCCTTCTTAATATACAGTGCCACACTATAATTCTTTTACCTATTCTATTTCTTTTCAATAAAATATACCTATCCAGAGCCATGCTCAAGACAAGGATTTTATCTTATCCATTCTCAGTGATTCCCATGTTGTCCACTTTGCTCTATGTGTTAGGACTTCTAGTGCCTCCTTTGTTGATTAACTATGGAGCATTTATGTACAGACACTTGAGACTATGGATTTTACTGCTGGCTCATTTCTTGGATATTATTTCCTATGGATTTATGAGTGTCTGAAGTACTATTCTTTTTTTTTTTTTCCTTTCTTTGTGGCTACTTTCTGTATTATTTAATTTTTGTTCTTGTTAAGCTGTTTTTTTTTAATTGTGTCCAACTCTTTATGACAGCATTTGTGATTTTCTTGGGAAAGATACTTGAGTGGTTTGCCATTTCCTTCCCTAGTTTATTTTACAGATGAGGAAACTAAGGTAAATAGGGTTAAGCTACTTTCCTAAGGTCACACAGCTGTGTGACACAGCTACACAGCTGTCATGTAGTGTCCGAGGCCAGATTTGAACTCAAGAAATGAGTCTTCCTGACTTCAAGCACAATGTTCTATCCACTGCACCTTCTAGCAGCCCCCTTAGGATCTTATATTATCCATTTTCCTTCTGTAGCTCTGACACTGTCTTCTCCAAGTTGTTCGTATCCAACTTTCCTATTGCTCCTCCCAGTTCTTTCTATTCTCCACTCACCTGTCATCTCTTCCAAATTCAAATGGCCAGTTCATTCTGTTGTCCCATGGTGCTGCTCCCATCCAAATTTTCACTGACTGGCATTTTTGTAGCATTTTAAAGTTTGCAGAGCCCTTTAAATGCATTATCTCACAAAGACTCTACAACAGGTGCTGTGATTAACCTGGGCTGATGAGAGATCGGAAATTGGGTCTTCTTGACTTGGGAGGAAACTAGGTGTCTCAGTAGATAGAAAACTGGACCTCAGATATTTATTGGCGTCAGTATTGGGAGAGCTGGTTCAGATTTTGAAAGAATTCACTCAGACCTTCTCTTTAGCCAATGGGAGCTTTATTGACACAAAAGCGGCTGACCTGAGATTTAGCAAGGAGCTGATTTAGGAAAAAGGACCAGACTTATATACACAGAAAGCTATACAGCCTGTAGGGAATTGCAAGTGGTTTTGAAAGTCAAACTAAAGGGACCTGGAGATTTAGGGACAAGATAAGTCTTGCAAGATAAAGACACAGGAGAGGACGATTAATGACACAAGATAAGGGAGACAGGGAATCCCATGACCCAGGATAGGGGGAGACCAGGAATTTTATGTTCCTGGATAAGGGGAAGTTTTGTGGTATTTCAAGATAAGGGGAGACTTTAGGGCACCAGGAAATGAGCAACTCAACCCTTAGGGCACCTCTGTACTTTAGGGTGCCTTTAAAGGACAAACCAGGAAAAGGGCAACTCAACCTTTAGGGTGCCTTTGTATCCACATCACACTCACATGCTATGTGTCCCTGCACAAGTCACTTAACCTTTTTTTTGCCCAAGTCACTGGAAAAGGAAATAGCAGACCACTCTAGTATCTTTGCCAAGAAAACCCCAAATGGGGTCACAAAAAGTTGGACGTGACTGAATGACTGAATAGCAACTTCCTAACTCCAAGGCCAGCATTCTGTCCACTACATAATCTAGCTTCCTGCTCTGATATCAGTAGTCTGCTCTTCTTCCAAGTCTCCTCTCCTTGTGCTCCCATGACTTTAGTTCACTTCTCCGTGAAGCTGCTGACTTCTTCCTAGTTTATGAAAATTTGAACTATTATTTTGTTATTCATTGAAGGAACTGTATATGTTTTGCCCTGAAGAAAAAAAGACTTGGAGTAGATTTGATAGTTATCTTCAAATATATGGAAATTTTTGCTTGTCCTTTGTTCTGGAAGAAGATTATGACATAAAAAAGGAGAGGGTGTGACAGGCAAATGAACTGGATTTAAGTGAGAAGTCTGTGCAAAGTCACCAGCCTCACTCCTCCAGAGCCATCTGGGTCCAGTGGCAAGATATAGATCAGGACAACTGGAAATGGCCCTGGTACAGTTGGGAGGCCTTGGCCTTTTTAAGCTAAGGTCTTTCCCAGGTTTCAGTTTGTCTGAGGCAATGCCCATTCAATGATTAAAGCAACGTAAAAAATGAGGCAAACAATGTCTTCCTTGATATACAAGCCTTGTAATGGAATCTATGAGTCAAAGGTATGGATATATGTGGATAGAGTTCAGATGACTCTAATTGTTGGGAGGGCAGTTAGGTGGTGCAGTTTTTACTTAGTCAAAAAACACTTTTTCCAGTCAAAAAAAATTTTACTTTTACTTCGTCAAAAAAATAAAATCGACCTGGGAGGAAAAGACCCTCAGGATTTCTGGCCAAAACAGAAACAATTGCTATATATATTCACTCTGAACCATCAGCATCCAAATAATGATCAAGTGAGGCTTGGGCTGGGGCCCATGGTTGGCCAATCAATGAGAGCCTGGGTGATTTGGATTTAAGGCATAGTCCATAAAAAAGAAATCTATCCCATGAACCCCAAGATATCTTGCTAAAATTTGGAAGAAGGGGAATTAGACTTGTTTTACTCAGTCCCAGAAGGCATTAGTTGGAAGAATGGGATTAAATTATAATCAAATTAAAGTATGATATAAGTAAAAACTTCCCAACAATCATTGTTCAGTTGTTTTCAGTTGTGTCTGACTCTATGTGACCCCATTTGGGGTTTTCTTGGCAAAGATAGTGGAGTGGTTTGCCATTTCCTTCTCTCGCTCATTTTATAGATGAAGAATTGAGGCACACAGGGTTAAATGACTTTCCCAGTGTCATACAGCTAATAAATGTCTGAGGCCACTTTTATACTCTGGAATATGAGTCCTCCTCACTCCAGGTCTTGAATTCTAACCACTGCACCACCTAGCTGCCCTCCCAACAATTAGAATCATCTGAACTCTATCCACATATATCTATACCTTTGACTCATAGATTCCATTATAAGGCTTGTTTATCAAGGAAGACATTGGTAAGAAGATATAAGGTACTTATGGCAACACTTTTTGTGATAGCAAAGAGCCGCTGGAAAAGGCTCTTTCTAGGGCTAATGGGTTCTGCCTCATTGGAGGATTTCCAAGTAGAGTCTGGGTGAATGACTGCTTGTTGAGTATGTTACCCAAGTTACCTAAGTGGCCTCAGAGGAGCCTTTCAGTCCTGAGTTTGTCATTTATACCTAGTAAACTGGCACTGACTTCAATCAATCAATCAACCAACAGGTATTTACTGTGTGCCAAACACTCCCAAGGAAGCTGACTGAAACCTCATGCCAGTTCCAGTGACTGTCCTATTTCCTCATAGCAGTGCTAGCTATGAGCTTGGCTGGCTACCGCATTCATTCTCTTTATCCCCCTCAGTTTCCTATTTACTTGATTAATCAAGTTATTCAAACCACTTAGTGACAATTTCTCATTGTCTTCTCTCTCTTTCTCACCCCTTATCCCCAATAACTGTGGCAGTTGTGAATAAAGCAACATTTATAACATGCATGCCCTGGAGGCCTGCATTCAGCTCTTCTAGATAGGTAAACAGTTACCTGAAGAAAAAAGTGTGCAAAAACTTTCAATGACTCCACACTGCCTGAAAAAGAAAATCTGAACTTTCTAGTTTACGAACTTAAATCCCTTTTTGGGTAGGAAATGGGACAAAAATCACAAGGGAATAAATAAAACTAGTTTGACTTTCAAAACCACTCGCAATTCCCAAATTTATCTCCTACACTTTTCCCCAAATGAACCCTCTATGACAGTTTATATGGCTTGTTCCTCATCTCTCCCAAAAAAATCTTGAACCATCTTTTACGTGTTGAAATCCTAAGTATCTTTCAAGGTCACATTTAAAACTCACCTTTTTCATAAAGTCTTTTCTGACACATTGTCTCTAGTATTCCTTTGATACTTGTAGACTACTCTATATTATGATTATGTGTGACATGTTTTATCTTTATAGCTCATTAAAAACATTAAGGTCATATGTGTAATCTGAAAGAATTGTCTATCACTGTCAAGGAGACACATATTTAAATCACTAGAAAAAATGAAAATATGATCAATCTATTAGGAGAGATTTGGAAAAAATATTCATAATCAATCAAGCATTTATTAATCACCTACTGTGTGCTAGGCATTGTGATATGGAAGTACAAGGGCAAAATAGAAATAATATGTGCTCTCAAGGAATTTACATTCTTTCAGGAAAGGCATATGCATATTTAGAAATAGATATAAAAATAAAAGATAATCTGGGGAATAATGTCACTAGAGCCCTGGAATCATGAAAATCTATTACCCTATATAGTACATGGCACTTGATATGAGTCTTGAAAGAAAACAAGGATTCTAAAAGACAGAGGTGAAGAGACATGCATACCAGACATGAGGGACAGCTAATACAAAGGCATGAAGGAAGGAGATAAGAATATTTTGTATTAGTAACAAGAACAATGAGAAGACCAGGTTGGTTGTATCACAGAGTGGATGAAGAGGAATCACGTAATAAAGACTAGAAAGGTATGTTTAGACCAGGTTATAAAAGACTTTAAATGTTAAATGCTATGTGAGATTTGAAAGAAGCCACTTCCACGGGAGAGGAGGAATTATGATGTTTCATGGAGCAGATAGTAGCACTTAAACTGGAACTTGAAAAAGGAGGGGAGGAGATATTAAATGTCTGACATAGAGAGTCCATGCCAGGAAAGAGAACAGGATGAGCAAAATTACAGAAGTGAGAAATGTGAAAGCATATGGATAAATGATGAATCATCCAGTTGGGGTGTAATGTAGAGTGCATGACAGGAAAGAACATGAGGTAAGACTGGTAGGGTAGACTTGGAGCCAGATTGTAGCCAGTCTTGAAGGTCAAGTTAGTTATAATTTTATTTATACCTCACCTGAGAGGCCACAGTGTACCACTGCAGGCTGTTGAGTAAGGGAATGATGTGACCAGAAATTAGGAAGATTACTCTGCTGAAGTTGTGAAGGATGAATCAGAACCTGGAGATACCAGGTAGGAAAATGTAACAGTAATCTGAGCAATGGGAATCAAGGCCTAAACTAGGTTGGTGGTATGATTAGAAATGAAGGATGATATACCAGAGACATGGCGAAGTTATGTAGAGGACTCAGCACCTAATTAACTTTGGCAGATCAGACAAAGGGTAGAGCCAAAGATGACACTGAGTTGTGAAGCATGAGTTACAAGGACTATGGTATTTTTATCAGCAGGAATGGTAAGGAAGAAGGACAGATTAGAGGAGGAAGGTAATGAGTTCAGTTTTGGACAGATTGATTTTGAGGTACCAATAGGATATCCACTTGGAGATGTCCAGAAGTCAGTTAGAAGTTGGGGACTGGAACTCATGGGAAAGTTCTGAATAGAGAAAAAGATTTCAGTCATAAGTCCTAATTGAAGCCCCAGGAATGATCAAAATTGTCAAGGGAGAGACTAACAAGAGAAGTGGATTGAGAATAGAACATTGTCTATACATGGGAGCAAAAAGAGGAAAATAATTTGATCATGAGGTATATACAAAGACAGCTGGAGCCTCTTACAAAGGCTCCATTCTGAAGTAGGTAAGATTAGACTGACTACAGGAATGGTTAAAATTCCTTTGGAGTTTAGTACTACACTCATCAGTCACTCAAGCTGTCAATATCTGTAGAAAAGTAGTGGTAAGAAGAGAACCAGGATAGTACTGTGTCATAGAAGCCAAGACAGAGGAGACCAAGAAAGAAGTAATCTACAGTGCAAACTCCAAGGACAGGAATACATACACATACATGCATACATACATATATATACACATTTAAAGTTACTACTGCCTAAAACAGGGCCTTTAACATAGTAATTTCTCAATAAGTACTTCTAGGATGAATTCTAGTTACATTACTGTCATTGGTGATAATTTTCCTTTAGAAGGATTGGTCTAGAAGGATAGGAATGATAGTATACTTCTCTTTGAATCCTTCATTGAGAATTATGGTAAGATAACTACATTGATCAGCTCCAGGACTATTTTTAAAAAAATCTCATTCACATGTAGTGGGACCTTGGAAAGAACCAAGGGTGACCACTTCAGTATGATAATTGTGTTTAATCTGTGTGTCACCAAAAAACAACAATAATGATGGCAACAAAATTCCAAACTGGAACTAGTAGGGTGGGTACTTGACAAATGTCATTGGTTATCATAAATAGATTGCCAATAAAGAGCTAAATAAATTGGAAAAATCAAATTATAGACCAAAACCATTGATTTTCAGGGTCATATATAAGTTGTAGCTTACAGCAATATATGAAAATAACAAATACTGGAAAGAATAATATTCTAATGCAACCAGTTTAAAAAAAATTCGCTCTTGCTATTTTTTTCCTCTCCTCTTCCATCCTCTTTCTTTTCCTCCCTCTTCTTTTCTCTTTCATCTTTCCCCCTTTTTCTGCCTCTTTTCCTCTCCTCATTTCCCTCAAATCTTGATATTGGAAGATATGGGTCTGGAGCCAGAGGATGTATATTGTTGAAACCAGAAACAAAGCAGTAAGGTTTGCATCTCTGGGTCAAGAACACATATTTGGATCTGAAAATAATTAGTAGTTCTTACTCAATGATGTTTAGCCTGAGTCTCCTTTGGAAAATGAAAAACAGCTCATTTTATACTTTTGAATTAGTCATAGGAAGAAAAGAATACCATGTTTTCCAGCTTCCATCCTTTTCATGTGTTACTGTCTGCATCTTTTCTAACCCCTAAACTAGGACATAATGAATGAGGCAACATCAGCCATAAGCTGCAAGCCCATCCAACTAAGAAATCCTTTCTCACGCTATTTCCTGCAGAGTGAGATTGTATGGATGCCTGCAAATATCTCAACTTGGTTCACTGTTTGAACATCCCTATTACCTTTGTGATCCTCAGATCTGGTTCTTTGATTTGTTCTCTCGAGCTCCTTAAGGCTACTTCTGTGCCAGTTTGGATGGTATTTAGGAATCTACAATGAATATGCTCATTATCTAATACAAAGTGGCATAAAATGCTCATGCCATGAACTCTGCCATGCAGCTCTACCCTGCTGAACTTCTGTGATTCATGCTGTACTCGATTAATAGCATTTATGTTATTCATATATCTCGGCTGACCTTGATCTGCTAGAAACTCCCTCCTTTTTTATCTCTGTCCCATACTGGGGAGGTTTTGTCCCACATTAACAATGGTTCTTTTGTACATCAAAGCAAACCCACCCCCCATCCTAACCCCGACCTAGTATCCCAAGTTTTATTCTTCCTTGCATGTGTAATATCTATCTTCTTTGCATTGTCTATTTCTCCTTACCAATGAGTAGTTGATGGATAATCGTTTGTATTTTCTTTTTATTTTATGGAAAAAAAGCTCAAACAAACCCAAACTTATTTTAAAATGTACACTTAAGAATCTGAGCACATGGAAGTCTATGTCTGTAGAACTTGCTAATAGGAAATGTAGCATTTCTTTGTGAATGAACAACATGTTTAAAGAAGTTAAAAAAAATTTTCTTTTTTTGCTTCCACTGAAAAACTGAAGACTATGAGGTTACAAAGGCAAGTATGACTCTTCAGACCGTACCTATAGGAGTCTAACTTTTTTCCAAAAGAGGATGTGGTCCTGAAAATAGAGTGAAATATCAGAAGCATCTTGGATACTTGGTCTGACCTTTAAACACACTTAGTCTTTCTCCTATTCATAGGTGTTTTGATTGAAAGCTAAAAATGGGATGAAAAGGAAAGACCAGTGACCAAGGAATTACTTTGCAGTTCCAAGAAAAAAATAAAACAAAACAAAACATTTCATTCAAATTGTAAGCACCTCAGAACCTCCGTTTTATAAGTTTCAAGTAGCCTCTTGCTTTTTGGCCAGTGAAAAATAACATGATGTTAACATTTTCATTGGATTTATAATTAATGAAAGCTTCAACAATCTGTTCTACTCCTAACACTAAGCTGGGAGGGGGATTGAAAGGAAAGAAATAAACATTTATATAGCACCTACTGTGTGCCAAGAACTATCATTTGATCCTCATAGCAACTCTTCAAGGTTGGTACTATTATTATCCTCATTTAACAGTTGGGAAAACTGAGGTTAAATGACTGGTACGTTTTACTATGAGTAAATTAATGTCTGAGGCTGGATTTGAAATCAGGTTTTCCTGACTACTGTCCTAGCATTCTATCCCCTGTACTGCCAAGTACTTCCACAAAGCCTTCCAAGCTTTTCTCATCACTTTATGATTCCGACAATGCGCAGGTGCTTCTTTGGCATTGAAGACTACAGTCTTAATTTTTGGTATATCACTCTTCTCCAAAAGAAGTACATTTATTATGCATATAGTTCTAAGAGATAATATATATAATAGAAATTGTATATTTTTAAATTTTTAATGATTCTACAGTGCTAGGAATGCTCTTGTCACAAATGAAAAATGTATCAAAGCTGAGAATCTAAAGTGAATTGAGGATCTTATAATTTGAAGGTATGAATGATGCAAATAAAAATATATGTATTTTTGGAATACAAATCAGCACATTGTTGCACTGAAATGAGCCATAAAAATGTAGGCATCTTTAAAAGTAGGAAAAATATACTATGAATGAAAATTTTTCTGGAAAGAGATCTAGGTGTTTTGTATTTGGAAGATGAAGTTCTTACATTAGTTCATTTATAAGGTAATGGGGAATTGCTAATAGGAAAATTGTTTATTTCAGGCTCATATTTTTCTCTTTACAAGAAGGCAGGAGGATATATGTTTTAGAAATTTATTTGTGCATCCAGAATAAAATTCTTCTGTGTTATGTGTGCTATTGCAGTCTTGCAAACAATGTATTTACTAGTCATTCATTAAGTGATACAATCACTCACTTTCCTCCACATTTTTCCTCCATCTTTTCCTCCACAGAAATGTAACTGGTTGTTTTTAAAAAATGAAATCTCCTTCATAGTAAACATGGCATAGACTAGTTAATGAATTACCCTACTTAAAATATGGTTATTTATTCATTTAAATTTAAAACAAAGTCATTTTCATTTGAAAAACTGACATATGCAAGAGATATTTGACATGTACTGGACCCAGGAGACCAGTGCGTAGAATATTGCTTTATTAAAATTCCCTAATAATTTAAACTGTCCCAAAGTGGAATGAGTTATCTTGAAATGCTCAGTTCTATTTAGACTGGAGAATCATTTTTCAAGGATGATGTAAGGATGGATTCCTGTTTGGGGTGAATTAACAGGATTTGGAGAGCTGCTCCGACTTTCAGATGCTATGACTTGAATCCCGTGAGATAACACAGGTATAGTGTTGTTCAAACCTTAAAGTTCAATAGAAATGCTGGCTATTATTATTATTAATTATTAACATGTATGCTGGTTTTTACTCTGGAGAGTTTAATGTCAGAAAGAAAGTTTTGTTTAGTAATAACCTAGCTGAAATTCATGTGATGAATAGAAATGTAGTTCTCTTAGAGATGGATATGGATGAAACATTCTAGTTAAGCTTTAGATAATGATGAGAGATCATCAGGAAATGAGGGAATTGAGGGGAAACCTTTCTTTTCCAAACCAGCAATGTGCTGAGAACTATCTTTTTGCTAAGTAGATCCTTTAGTTCGATAAACTGGAATAATTTCCCACCTACTTCTAGATTTCTGAGACAAAAAAAAAATGTTGATAACTTTTGTGAATATTTGCTTTTGCATCATTTCATGGCCCATTAACAATTGAAAGCAGACAGGAAGAAGCACAGTGGGAAAAGAGACTGTTTACTTTTGGGCCAACTGGCAAAAGCAACTGTAACACTAAGCTTTCATGTATGTTGAAGCCTATCAGAGTAACGCTTGTACCACACCTGGAGTTAGTCACAATCACTATCCAGGAGGTTTGTAAACTCCAAAGCAAGGCTGGTGTTATGGGAGGTTTTAAGCCAGTTTATGAGTCTGCAATTTAGATAAATCAGTCAGTCAACAATATTTACTGAGAGGCTACTGTGCCAAGCTTTCAGGGCGAGAGAGGGTAAAGGGAAAAATAAACAGTGTCCCTGCCCTGAAGGAGCTTACTTTCAGTCAGGGAGACAGGACAAGCATAGGAGAAAAGTAAAAACAGCAGACATCAAATAAATACATGCTTAATGAGTAGCAGATGATTCATATAAGTCTCTAAAGTGCTAGCCATCCTGGTATTCTCAGTCTTTGTTTTGTACCTCCTTTGGGATGTTTCCAGCTATCTCAAGAAGTATCACAAAATCCCTAGCAATTGTCAAAACACAATTAATTTCAATTTACTATAATTTAGTAGATTGAGCATTTTGAGGATGGGAGTGATTATGCCAAAAAATTAAAGAAATGATAGTTATGAGATTACAAAGACTGGAGTTATCTTTCACTTGTTGGGGTAATGTTCTACTGCTATCCCCTCTTTTGAGATTAGGTCTCTCTATTTTGTATAGACTGGAAGTGTCCCAACAACTCTGCACTAGACCTGACTGGCACCATGTTTCCTACCTTGGCTAGTCTACCCTAATTTAGGCAGACTAGTGTCCCTTTGCTCTCAGGGGGCTCATCATATTGGTGTCACACTTAGTGTGGACACCTGATCAGCTTTAGCCCTTCTTCAGGTCTGAAATCTTGAGCCAAGGGATCTACTAGCCTGCATTTAGCCCAGCAGCAGGGATTACAAGTGTGTTCAATCATGCCTAGTCTATTTCCAGTTTTGTTGGTTATATTGCCTGTGTGACCTAGGGAAAGTTAAGTGGGTTTGTTCCTTAGTTTTTACAATGGAATATAGTTGTTTAGCTGTTTAGGTATCTTTGTGCTTAGCAGATACTTTTACAGCAGTTTTCTTTTTGAAATTGGGAGCTGATCCCTTAGTCAGTGCAGGTAAATTGAGAGAAGTGTAATGAAATATTTTCTCTTCCACCAATCAATTATCATTAATCAAGCACCTACTATGTGCCAGGCACTGCATATTTGGGTATATTGCTGTTGGAATGTTACATCTGAGCTCACCTAAGAACTCTGGAGTTGCGATTAGGGGAAAAATCGGTTTTCATTTGCAACTTTTTTGTGCATTTTTTTTCTGAGACAGGTTAGAAAAAATGCAGCAAGTAATACTTACAGGTCTGATATGCTTTTGTAAAACATTGGCCAGGAAGCAAACACACACACACACACACACACACACACACGCACACACACACACAATCTGTGGATAGTCATTAAGACAGTTTTTAGTTTTTCCCAGCAGGATTTTGCAAGCCCTGCTTGTATATCCTGTTGCTGTATGTCTTCCAAGGTTTGTATGCCTTTTTATGGCCTGAGGACGTCAATAGCAAGGTAGGGTTTGAGGTGTACTCTGGGGTCATCCAGTTTAGTTACTACTCAGGGCGGGTGGCACATTGGCTTTTCATAACCATCTGCACCTCTGTGCCAACTGTCAAAAAGGACAACCTAAACAACGCTTGTTTTGAGTATGTCAGCAAATGAAACCTGAACCTTTTTGAAAGAGAATCCTAAGTGATAACAACATCCTTGATCAACGTGGGGCATTGTGGTGCAATCTTTCTATCTCTCTTTGGGGAAACACACAGTCTATGGGCCAGTATTTTGTTCGTGGCATTTGGAGACAGTGTGCTCATCTATGAATTCGTTCTGTTCTCTGCAGGCTTCAACTTGTTGGGAGAAGTCAAGAACTTCCTCTAACGACTAACTCCTCATGTTTGCTTCATCCCTTGCTGCTCCAAGATTTAAGAGTGCAAGTTTCTTAGGAGAAAGGGACTTAAAATTTAATTTAGATCCCTCCTTAACTTTCTAACACTTGTTAATGTTCACACTATCCTGGGGTTCAGTGTTGTTTTCACTTTTTATGTGGACCATTGGATGCTATTTAAAGGCTCAGGGTCCCTAAAACACTAGGGATTTTTATAGATTTGGATTAGAAAAACTTCCAAAATGCAGTGTTCAAGATTCTGATCCCCTCTGTATAACTGTTTATGCAAGACATCAGGTTGTCCCCAAAGTGCACTCTGAAGGGAGCATGGTTACATATATATATATAGAGAGAGTATTTATGGAGCATTCTATAGTTTTGAAACCAACACAGCTAGAATACCACTGTCTTTGAACAACTAAAAATAAATATATCATGCAAAGGGTGGCAGAAAAACACATAGTGGGTGTGATTAGGTTCCAATGTGTAATCAGTGAGGAACTCTAAAGAGGAACAGGAGTAAAAGATATCATTAAAGAATTGTATGGCAGAAAGAAAAGACTGGTCATATGGTGAGATGGAGGGATGATGGGTAGAGATGAAAGGAGAAAGTTAAGGAAGTCAAACCAAGTAAATAAGTATTGATTATGTACCTGCTATGTGCTAAGCACAGGGGATACAAGGAAAGGAAAAATCAGGCAAAAGGCCCCTGGAAGTTTCAAAATCATTCACTACTAGAACTTACTGGCACCATTTTTCCTGCCTTGGCTAGTTTACCCTACCTTAGGCAGAATGAAGGAGTTTATAATCCAATAAGGGTGACAATGTAAAAAGTACTATGTATGAGCAAGATGTATACAGGATAAGCTCAGAAGATTAAGGAGGGCCAGGTAATGTTTCTTATAAAAGGTGAGATTTTAGCTGAGACTTAAGGGGAAACAGTGGGGGGTGGCCCACAAATGGGAAAGGAACAAGCATTTACTAAGCACCTAATAGATGCCAGACAATGGACTCAGTGATTTACAAATATTATCTACCTTCCCAAGAGGGAAAGATTTCCAGGTATATGGGACAGCCCATGAGAATCAGAGATCAATATTACTGGACCTCAGAATCCCAGGAAAGGGGTAAGGTGTTAAAAGATGGGAAATTTTAGGTTTTAAAAGTTAAACCATGTTTTCTCATCCATGCATATCTGAGTTTATTCTTGTCAGAATGTTGATCTGAGTTCACCTAAGAACTTTTTAAATAGTTGATTCTATAGGTAATAGGCAGACACTAAAGTTTATAGGATGGGGGAAGGGGGCATGGTTAAACCTGTACTTTAGAGAGGTTACTCTGTTAGCTGAGTGGAGGATGGAGTGAAGGGTGGAGAGACTTGAGGCCAGGAGGCTTCTTGCATACTGGTTGGACCTGCTGTGGTGAACTTTTGGAATGACATAAATGAGAGTCACATAGGATGGATTGTCAGGGATAGACTGGGATCTACATTACTGGAGAAATTAAAGATCCATTCAAATATTTATGGATAACATTATTGTTTAAAATAATATAATTATTATATAATAATGGCATATAATATGTAATAACAGCATTTTTATTATTATAGAAATCTGTGTCCCTGTGATTAATTTGACCAAGAGTTATTTTAATTTTTCTCAGAGAGATTAAGATGATTTATCATATCGTAGATTTAGAGCTGGAAGGGGCATTTGGGGTCATCTAGTCCAATCTTTTCCTTTTGAAGATGAAGAAGCCTGAGCCTTGTGAGGTTAAATGAATTCCTCAAGGTCACCTAGGTATGTTAGTGGCAAAGCTGGGATTTAAACATTGAAACTCTGACTCTCATTCCATCACCCTTTCTACTGTGCCACGACTTGGCCAAGATCTCATAACTCTTAAAAAAACCAAAGTAACAACTTTTGACAGTTCTTTTTTTATTTTTGCCTTCCAAACTTTATGAACTCTACCTTCCTCCTACTAGTTTTGGCCCTCCTCACTTTCATTTTCTTGTTTTCTTTTATCCTCCACTGAGGATCAGAAAGACCAGGATGCTTTATCCTGCCTTATGTTGTGAGACCCAATGAACACTCCAACAAAGAATGTTGCTCACCTCAGTGATTTGTCACAGTCTTTACTTCACAGGAAACCTCAAGCTGATAGGGGCAATTCTTAAAGTTTTCTTTTTGCCTCCTACAGAATCATCCATTTCTTCCTAGTCAAGCAGAGTGTAAGCTCCATGAGGGTAGAAACTACTTATTTTTTGTTCTGGTATACATAGGTCATGGCACAGTGCCTTGCACATATGAGTCACTTAATAAATGTTGACCTGAAAATATTAGCTCTAGAAGAAATGTTAAGGGTCAATGGATGCATTTTAAGATGGGAAACTGAGGCCCAGGGAGATGAAGACACTTTCTTAAGATCCTATAGTTAGTGGCAGAGTGAGAACCAAGGGGTCTTCTGAATGCCAAGTGGTACTCAATCCCTTTCTCTGAACTGTCTTTTCTTTGACTTCTACATGTGTCTTATTTGTTGTTCAGGCTTTTCCTTCGTGTTTACTATTTTTCCCTCATCTACATCATCTAGGTCTTTGACTCACTATTTACTCCTAAGCCAGCATCCTTTGTATTAGATAGATCTCTCTTACTGCCCTAGTCCTTCTTTGGATCATTTTAGATAGGTGTCTTATGGACAAAGACTTTGCCTGGCACACTTTAAAAAAAATTACTCATTAAAAGTAAAGAATTGGAGTGTTATCACTGGAGAGTAGGTAGAGATGTTTGGTTCTGGAACTCTTCTGCAGGATGAAATCTGAAGGACATTGATGGTGGAACCAATATAAATTAGGATGGATTGAGTTATTTTCATTTCATGTATTTGAAGCAAGAGATGTGGAGTGGTGGAATTAGAGTCAATACCTGAATCATAAAGATATGGGTTCAAGTTTGGTGTTTTGACACACACTGGATATGGGACCCCAATCAAATCATTTGAAATCTCAGTGCCCAAGCAATTCCCTCAATTCCCCTATAGGATCCAAAGCAATTGCCCATCTCCATCAAAGGAGAATGTTTACTTACATGAATTCCACATTTAGATGAAATCACAGATGCAAATATCTGTGTCTGTCTGTCTGTCTGTCTATCTATCTATCTGTCTGTCTATCTATCTATCTGTCTATCTATCTACCTACCTACCTACACATACATTTAAAGCAATTTTTCCCAAACTAATTTGGTCAAACGTTTATGTTTGAGATATATTGATGGAATTGTAAATGTCAGTTCAGATAGGTCTGAGCATGTGAAATACCCCAGGAATAAAGTACTGTACTGCACATTTTGGATCAAAACAGAAAAAATAAAGCACATTTTTACCACCCCACCCCCTGCAAATAATTGCATGTATTCAGTATTTTGATACATATGTATGTAGCATAAAAATATACATGTATACATATATAGTTTTTTTATTTAATGTTTTAGTGGAAAAATATCATTAGAAAATTTTTCATGGAATCTCTGTGTAATGTCAGGGTTAACAGTTTGGGAAACTGATTCAGAGTAGGAATACTGTGAACTCTACATGTAAGTTGATGCATAATATCAGCATTTTGGCTCAATAGTCTAGCCCCTCTTTTTTTTCTTCCCCAACTCTAACTACAGCCCTGGGGCTCTGCATACCTGGAAGAGAGAAGGATTAGAATGTAGCAATACAGAAATGAGCAATTGGACTTGATAAGCAAACCTCTCACCTTCTCCTACCCTTGACCAAACTCCCATGTCCTGGCAAGCAGATAATTGCTTAATTTGCCAGTTACTTTTGTCTCAATCAAGAAAGAAACAGAAATGAATCATTAGTTGCTCCATGCTATCATTAGGCTCTTGCTGTAATTGTTACTATTAGTTTTTTTTTTTAACAGACATGGATCCTAGGTGAAAAGTAAACTGAAAATTCCTCCTTTATTCTCAACACCAAACACAAAGCAAACTGAGGCACAACTGCAGCTTTCAATTGATTTTGATACTATAGTCAGTTTCATCATTTCTACAAATGACTTTGACCACATTAGTCTCTTCTTTAAAAAACTAATGCTTCTCTGAACTCTATCAGAACAAAGACCTTTCATCAGGTTACCCCAAATAATCTAATTTACTCTTATTCCCCAACCCATCTCTATGTGGCTGTTCAATATATTCAAAATTGCTTTCAAAATCTTCTCCTCAAACATGCTCTTTCTACAAATTTTTCTATTTATGTTGATGGTAAAATCATCTTGGTTAGCGAGAAATTTAACCTCAGAGTCATCTTCTCTTCCCTTAACCTCTTCTTCACTTTACATAGCTAAAGCAAAATAAAACACTGGGCCTGGAGTTAATTCAAATGTGATTTCAAATACTTACTAGTTGTGTGACCCTAGGCAAGGCACTTAACTTCTGCCTGCTTCAGTTTCCTCAACTGTAAAAAATGGGGATAATAATAGTACCTACCTCCCAGGATTGCTCTGAGGATAAAATGAAGTAATCTTTATAAAATATTTAGCATAGTGTCTGGTATGTAGTAGGTACTTCATAAATATTTTCCTCCTTCTTGTCTTCCCTCCCTCCCTATCTCCCTCTTCCTTTCCTCCTTTCTTCTTTCTTTCTCTCCCTTCCTTCTTTCCTTCCTTTTCTTCCTTTTGTCACAATATCTTTTACACCTATCTGGTTCTTTGCATCCACTCACATCACAGGTCTATTTCAAGGCTTCATTACCTCTCATGGACTTATGAAATGGCCTCTGAAATGGTCTTTTTGCCTTTAGCTTCTTCTTCCTCTGGTCAATTCTTTACACAGCTGTAAAGCCAAGCTGCTGTGAACAGCTTCAAGGCTCTGATTACATAATATGGTGAACTCTCTATTTAATCAGTAATAAACTAAGATAAAACATTGATGAAAACCAAAGTACAGCATTCACAATGTTATAGCATAACAAGTTAATCACTAAAGTGGCCACATAGTTTTCACCAAAGTGGCCACATAGTTTTAAACAAAAGATATCCTTTAGTAAGTCCTTAACTCAATCATCCCTAAGGAGCAGGCCTCCTTAAGGGACTCAAAGTGCAAAGGTCAAAGTTCTCTACCCCTAGGTCACAGTAAATCATAATCTTCTCAGTTGGCATTAAGTACTAAGGAAGAAGTCTTTTCTTCTTGACTCCAGGCTGGCTCTCAGATTCCATGGTTCCTCTTCCATGGGTCCAGCTCCTGCTCAAATCTATCCAACTGTCACCTGGATGCAAAGCAGGCAGCTCCTTGTCCAGTTCCTCATCCAATTCCTGTTCCACACTGAAGTTCACAGTGTCCAATCCACCTCAAGTCCTTCACAGTTCCTGTTTCTGGGAAGACCAAGCTTAACAAAGCCACAATAATATTCATGCACATTGCTGGCACCATCATCAATTACTATCTGCCTGTGAAATCAACAGAGACCTACAAACAAGGTCTGAGAAGTCAACACAAGTCATCAGCATAGAAATCAACACAGACCCACAAACAAGGTCCAAGAGGTCAGCACAAATCATCAGCAAAGTCCCAGGACCTCCGAAACCTTCCTCCAGGACTTCTGTAAACAGACAACCAGAAAATACTCTTTCAGGGCTTCCAATAAGGTCCCAGGGCTTCTGTACAAAGTATCAGAACCAAAAATCAGCACAGACAGAACAGACAAACATAGAGTGCCGGGATACAAGTTTTCTCCTCCTCAACTCAGCCACCATGAGAGTTCTCTTCTCGGTTCTGCTCTCTCCAGCCTGGGCCTCTCATTATATATGGTCCTTTGCTCCTCCCCTTCCTGTTGCATCAGCAACAGAAGTTCAAAAGTTCTAGGGTTCACAAGCTGTGGGATTCATAAGTTCTGCTTCTCAACAAAGACTTGATACGATCATGGGCAAAGCTCAAAAGAAACTTGAACTGAAACAAGGTGTTAATTAAATAGCCAAAACAAGGCATTAAGTACTTCTTTGCTTGCCACTATAACAACTACCAGAATAATCTTAAGAGAACAAGGCTGACTACAACATTTCAATATACATAAGCCTTCAATGGCTCCCCATCGCCTCTGGGACAGAACACAATTTCCTCAACCTGGTATTTAAGACCTTAAATCATTTGGTTCCAATATTCCCTTCCAGCTTTCTTTCATATCACTCTCCTTCATGTTCTCTACATTTCAGTCAAACTAACTACTAGCTTTCCTCTAAACTTGCCATTCCTTCACCTACCTCCAAGTATTTGTATAGGCTGCCTCCCGTCAGGACTAGACTCCCTTCTGACCTCTTTTTAGAGCCCTTACTTAGATTCCTTCAGGGTACCATCTTTCCCATGGAACCTTCTTTGATCTCATCCCCACTGAAAGTACTTTCTCACTTCTCAAGTGTTCATAGAGGACTGAATCTCTCCTTTGTCCCTTTCACTCCCTGCCTTGTATCATATGTACCAGTGCACATGTTGCATCCCTGCAAGTGAAATATAAGCCCCGTGAAGAGAGAATCCGCAGCCTGAAGTGTAGGGTCTCACACCTAGTAGGGACTTTAATAGTCATTGAATTAAAAAAAAAAAAAGACTTATTCCCTTCCACATTTCATTTCTGAACAAGAACAGATCTAAACACTGTTAGACCAATCTCCTTTATGCAACAAAATTTTTCCTCCACCTATAGAAGCTTGGAACACTGACACTTTTGAGGAGTTGGCTGGGCCTTCCATTCCTTTCTAACCCTTGTAGAAAAGTGATACTGTCAAGGAGAGTTTAGAGATTAACAGAATGTGTAAGTTGTTGTCTGAGTATAAAGACTTGAAAGGAAATTCTGTTCTAGAAATATTAGCACAAGTGTCTGCAAACATTTGCTCTAATGTACTTAGAATGAAGGTTTTCCCAGGTGATGTTAAGATCTGTTTACCAAACCATTCTTTTGTTTCAAAAGGTTCATGGTACACCACGTGCTGTTGTTTTCACTGAAACACAGTACATATCACTTCTGATATCATTCATGGATTAATAGCCAGGGACTATATGATATCTTATCATATAATCATAGACCTGTCTTTCCTGACATTTCATTTGAGCTAAAGATGAACTTGCTAAATAAGCAACTTTAGAGATACAAATTATTAGACAGAAATGGTTCCATTTTTAACTCTTCAGACACTTTCCAGATTACTTTTTTTGGAGGTAATTGAAGTTAATTGATTTGCCCAGGGTCACACTGCTAGTAAATGTCTGAGGCTGGATTTGAATTCAGGTCCTACTGACTCTAGGGCCTGTGCTCGATCCACTGCTTCAGTTAGCTGCCCCTGGATTACTCACAATATGGAGGAATCCATTCTTGTTTGTGAAATTATGAGAGGTAATGCTTACTGTACAGAGGATAGAAAGCTGGCTTGAAAGTTGGGAAGTGGGTTCGGGTTCAGCCTACATATTGCTGTGTGACTCTGGGCAATTCACTTAGCCTCTCATTGCCCTCCAGGTAAGGCGTTAAGACCATAAACTGCAGAGGAGGTCCTAGACTATATTGGTGGAAGCAGTTTCTTACCAGGAACTCCCTATACCAATGAAACCACAGAGGTAACTAAAAAAAAAAAAAGTAAAATTTAACACTTAAAAAAGTAGATGTGCATTAATTAACTAAAGAAAAAAAAACATGAAAAATTAATCCTGTGATTCGAAGTGTCATACCTTTCCTCTTGTTGCCTGGTTGTTGTTCTCCACCTCTCAGACCAAGGAGGGAGCTCAATCTCCAAATATCTCCTATGTGTTTCTACTGGTACTGACTGACATTTTTTGCTTTGAGTGGGTGAGGCCTGTCAAATGCAAATTGCCTTGCAGAAATGGAGACCCTTGCTTTTCTAGTGCATGAAACCAACTGAGAGTATCTTTTCTACCTAAAAGTACTGAATCCCAAACTAGTTAATAATGAAGCACCCAAATTATTAACCAGAAGCCAAATCCAGTTAAAGTTCCAGATCCAAAATCCTGTAAGACCTTTCCTCCAACCAAAACCTTATCAGGCTTAGTCTTATCACTTTCTGAAGCTCAAAATAAAAGCCCTAGAACTTATAGGATATAGATATATGTATTTTATTTTTTTAATTCTTAGCCAAGGGCATAATTGGCCAATGCTGCAGATACTGACTAAACGAGACTTGTAGCCTTCATAACCAAACCACAATTCCCCAGACTCACATTAGAAGAGAGGAGGGTGTGGGTGTTTTGTTTTGAACTCAACCACATTTGTATGCTAAAAATGTCTGAAGTGATCTGGGATATGTTTCATACTTGAGCTTGCCCTGTCCGGATTGAGTCTGCGCTTGCCAGGTTTCTTTAGAGGTTGCTATGCAACAGATTAACACAGTGAAGCATTGTGAGACATTTAAGGCCATGAGTGTCCTCATTTAGACAGGCTCTAAACAGCTTAAAGATAACATTTTAAAACTGGTATCATTTTACAGTGTATTTATTCTTACTGTCATGCAAAGCAGTGCTATACAAAATGAAATGAAGTGTATCTGTCTACAAAGAGTATTTTATATTAGCTTCACCTGCGGTAGAATCCTATGGAAAACCAGTAATGAACTTTCTTTTCAAGCTTTATGTAAGTAATATCTTGAAAGGCATATGTCCAGGTCTTATTTACTGGAAAAAACTCAAACTAATCTAGTATGTTTCCTTGAAGGGATCCTAAACATCAGGCTTACATTATAAGCCACATCATTTGAATTTTATTCCCTCCCTTAGGACATGACAATAAACATTTTATCATCATGGGGCTGTCAGGTTTGTTTCTTTAATTCTTCCTGGTTTTATGGATTATAGACATTATAAACTGTTCTGGAGTGCTGGTCACTGTAACAAATGGAAACGAGTCTTGAAAATGATGAACTCCAGGGGCAGCTAGGGTGGCACAATGGATAGAATGCCAGGCCTAGAGTCAAGAAGACTCCTCTTCCTGAGTTCAAATCTGGCCTCAGACATTTAACTACCTATGTGCCTAGGGTCAAATCACTTAACCATGTTTTCCTCAGTCTTCTCATCTGTAAAATGAGCTGGAGAAGGAAATGGCAAACCATTCCAGTATCTCTGCCAAGAGAACGCCAAATGGGCTCTTGAAGAGTTGGATACAACTAAACAACCACGACAAGATCTCATCACCCTCAAACCAAACTCACTAGATAGAAAGGTCTGTGAGGCTAGAATTAGACACACACAAAAATTGAACTATAGTGATCAGCTTCAGTTTTTCAAAGGGGTTTTTGTGATCTCAGAGATTTTGGGAAACTGATTCAAAAGCTGAAACAGCTCAATAAAGTATAAACTTGAAAGTCTAGCTGCCATCTGCATGCAATACATTTCTGAAAATATCCTGTAATCTATAAACAACATTGTTTTGTGGTTCAATTCAATGAAACAATTCAATTCAGCCAACATGAAGAGACCTTTCCTCATTGGTCAGTTGTTAATTCTCTCTATCTCCTCAAATTCTTTTTATCTATATTTTGTATTTATTTTTCAAATGGATCTTATTCACCATCCCCAAAGTAATCTTGTTGATGTCAGACTTTCTATCTACAAGGCATTCTACTTAGGTACTGTGGATACAAAGGCACTTTGGAAAGAATGTTGGTTCTTTCTTAGGGTTCAAGTCTCAACTCTAACTTTAAATAGTGCCGTGTGACCTTGGACAGTTAATTTCATCTCTTTGGCACTTAGTTCCTTATCTATAAATAGAATGGGTTAGACTACGTCTTTAGAGTCCCTTCTATTATGCTCTATTTTAGAGTTATTTTTACCTGAGATATAAAAATATTTTATGAACATTTTGAAAATTAATCCTTAAATCTCCATATGAGGTATTAATTAGGAAAATCACTTTTATAGAAGAAAATAAAAACAGACCAAAAAGTTATTGACTTAGCATTACTGGACTTATATATTATTGCCTAAACATTACTGGAAAAGTTAGGACTAGAAATTACAAACTAGCAGAGTTTACAATGGTGGAGTAGAAGGCAGCAATTGATTAATTATTGTATTATCTTCACTAATGGTTCCCTTCATTGGTATAGATAATTGAGAACTAATGTTCATTGGGCAGGGAGAACTAATTGTACATTGATGTTCAGTGGGCAGGGAGACCTGAAGGCTGTTGTCACAAAGAAAGACAAATGTTGAAGAAGGAGCATAATGCTGGTCATTAGAAGACCCAAGCTTCTAGTCATGGCTCCCTCACCAACTGGCTATGTGAACTTGGGCAAATCATGTAATCTCTATGGACCTCAGTATCCTTATCTGTAAAATGAGAGTTTTGAACTAAATAATCTCAAAGGTTCCCTCTAGTTCTAATGTTTTCTATAGTATATTTATGAAGAATAAAATATAAATTTACAAACTCAAGTATTCAGCTTGGGCAAATACTTTTTTTGGGAGGAAATAAACCTAGTCAGTTATCCAAGGCAGCAGGGATAAGTCATTATTTTACTTAGCAAGGAAAGCTAATATTATTTCTTTAAATTCATCAAATTAATTATACTTTAAATACGTGAATGAATACAGCCTAGATTGCTATTCTGAATGTCATTTATCTTGTCTTTAACTTGTTTAATTGGCTAGTTTTTACTATGCTGTCCTAGTTCCTTGATCAAAATGGTCTTTGTTTTATTGATTTTCAAAATCAATCAATGAATAGAGGTTATTTTCATAGCTAACTAGGGCTATTTCCCTTAATTAGAAATATTATTCACATAGAGCTACAATGATTGGTTTTATTGTGAAATAAGTTTTCTATTGTATTTGTAATAAAAAGGAACAAAGTTATGAGCCAGTTTTATTTTTCTTCTGAACTGAGTTTTAACTATAAATATTTTTCATTAAGGTTATTTTTATTGTGAAATGCAGTCTTTTTCCTGATTCCATTTTCACTGTATCTCTCCAATGTCTGGAATTATCTTTCTCCTTATCTCCATCTTCTGGCTTTCCTGGCATTCTTTAAGTCCTAGTTACAATTCGATTTTTAGCCTTTCCTGCTCCAATTTAATGCTAGTGCCTTCCCTCTACTGATTATCTCTAATTCATCCTATATAAATGAAGCATTTATTAAACACTTACTCTAAGCAAAGAGCTGTTCAAAGTACTGGTGATGCAAATAAAAAAATAAAACAATCTCTACTCTCAAGGAATTTGGAATTATGGAAAAGACAAACAACATAAATTGAAAGTTTCAGTTATGAATCAGATGGAAAGGTCTCATAGTCCTTAGGGTACAGTGGCAATGCAGATGGTGTTGCCCCTTCTCATATGATATTTACCCTGAGAACAGCATGTCAGTTTCTGAATCTGAACCATTTGACAATGACAAGGACTTTAGAGGCAAGACCTTTCTCTTCTGAGTCTTCTGTAGCTACAGCAGTGGCATTTAAAGGAGCAGGCACCAAGCTGTGTCTCTACTGGGGTTGCTTTCTATGATAGTGACTAAGGGTACTGGGATAAAAACATCACTATTCCCAAAGCTCTTGGGTTCAGGGTCTTGTGCTGTCTCCATCATGGCCTGAATGGAGATGGTCAAGATGGTGGTGGTTTGAGTTGCCTGGGTATCTGCTGTTTCCTGTCTCTCCCTCAGGGTGTCTTGTGTCTTGATGCTTCATATGTATGTAATGTATGTGTAGTATATGTATATACACATATAGATATCATACATACGCACACAATACATGCAGGTATATATATATTCAAGCATATATTCATATATATATATATATATATATGTACTCATTTGTACATATTTATGTGCATGTTCTTTCCCCCATTAGACTTGAGCTCCTTGAGAAGAGGGCTTTTTTCCCTGCTGATTTCTTTGTATCATCAAAACTTAGCACATAGCAGGCACTTATTAAACATTAATCAACTTGATTTAAAATTTGCCTACAGACTACAACTGCAAGGGGATCCAAAGTTACATTGTTATTTTCAAGGTCTTTTCTAACCTGAATATTTCACTATATCCATGCTTTCAACAGTAGGAGACTCCCTTTATCAGTGCAGATAGCCACCCATCTGTAGTTTCTCATTCTGTGGAATTTTTCTTGTTTATGTCCTTCCTTAAATCCTCCAAAGAGGATCTACCTAGTGTGCTGGAGGGCTTGCTCTGCTGTTTTTGACTTTTTATGAGTACCTTTGCAACACTTGTACTGGTCACCTTCATTCTTATTACATGGTCAAGATACTTCCTTTTCCATTCATACCAGTTCTTGATGATATCATTTGTAACACTTCTTGTACATGAGTTATTGTTGGTAATATGCTACAGTCTACTTATACCACCAAGCATGGTTCCATTGTTTTTTGGATCATCTTACATTTTTACTCTTCTGAGATTAGTATTACATAATTCATAGTCATATAGTTGGGTTTATGTTCAGGAAGGACTAGCACTTCTGGTCTTAAGGCTTGCCAAGCCCTTTTCAGGGCTGCTCATCCACCTTTGGTGTCCACCTTTACTGAACTCTCACCTATGGCTCCAAGAAGCTATAGCATGGGCAGCAGCCACACCCCAGTAAAACTACCCTTGGCAGACAGGCTAAATGAGGTTGAGGGTAATTGACAGGCCTCAAACCTGTTGGTGAATCAGGGGGATGTCTACCCCAAGCATGTGAAGACTTCTCCCAGCAGTGGAATGGGTGGATAAGAACAATTTGTTCCAATCATGAAGATGAATGAAGCAGGCACTGTTGAGTGTTTAGAGCTTGGTCAGACATTGAAGATGCCAAGGTCATCCACTACATCTTTGAGCCATTGCCAATCATCTTGACTTCTGTTTTGCCATGGGACTTCTATGACTCTGGAAGAGAGAGTGAAGTACTCTGCCTCACTTAAATCCAATTCATGCACCACTCAAGACATCATCCCATTACGTCATTGGTCAAAAACGAAGGACAAAAAATGTCATATAGAATTACTAGGAGAACACCAGTGTTAAAAAGGAAGGCTTTGGTGGTAGGGAACAGCTTGGGTTTATTGTAAGTATTGCTGAATTTCCTAAACATGATAAATTTTCTTCTCATCTAGTTCTGGGCATGGTTCATCAATCATCCATACTGTTTGTGATGTGTGTGTGAGCGTATGTATGTTTGTAATATTCAGTATACACACAAAGACACATATGCTGATGATGCAATAACTCAATGGACTATCTGTCCAGCTGCATGTCAAATTGTGGGCAATGTGCATTCTTCATTGATTTGGTTTTTTTTTTACCATGTGGATAACTAGGCTGATCTAATTTGAGTTATTGTACAGCTCATTGAGAAGGTCCTGTGTGTTATGGGGCTTGATGAAATCAGCATATTATTCACAAATTGAACCAGGTGGAAGTGATCATGGATAGATTTTGTTCCTTTTCTCACCATTGTTGTGAATAACTTACTTAAGTCTCACTTTGTGTTTTTAATTGATGGGATAACACTCTCTTTGGTTGAATATATCACAGATCTAACACATGCACAGTGGATATTCATTTGAGGAGAGCCTTTAAGTCTAAGCTCTGGACTACTGAGTCAAATGTCTCTTTTATTTTTTTAAATAAAAACAAAACAAAACAATCGAAAGAGCCATTCTTGTCCAGTTGTGTGAGGGTGAACATAAAGTTTATTGCAAAGAATTGTTGGCAAAAAGTACTGTTTTATTTTCACATTATCATCAAAGATATCCTGAAATACATTCATGGAACATACACATAAAGATTTTATAAGCAGATAGGTCCGTAATTACTGCTGTTTTCTTGTTTGCCTTTCTCTGGTAATTCTGTCATTCATGATCTTTTGAGTTCTTTTTGACATATTCCCTTCTTTGTGATATCTTCAAAATCAATCTCTGGGAACAAGTGTAATGATACATATCTATAATCCCTATTGCTGAGGATGCTGAGGCTGGTGAATTCCTTGAATTTGGCAATTCTGAGCTTCCGTGGGGCTAAAGCTGATTAGGGGGCCACACTAAGTCCCAGACCAATATGATTAGTCCTTTGGGGATAAAAGAGGACAGAGGGATGGCCACCAACCTGTGTAAGGATGGATGAACTGGCTGAGGTTGAAAAAACAAAGCAGATTAGAGCTTCAGGGGTGATCAGTATTGGGCCTGTGATATTGCCTCACTTCCAGTCTGGGTAAGATAGGGAGATCTAGTCTCAAATGGATAAACAAATAAATAAAAATCAGTTTCTGGATACCTTCCCAATTTCATTTTTCTTGAGAGCCATTTTCATTTTATTATATCATGTATGAGGTAAAAAGGTCCGAGAGTCCCAAAAGTCATTGTTCCACTATAATTAGTAACGATAATAGATTGTTGTAGGTTCGTTCCACTTCACATTTATTTCCTTTTTTTTCTTCAAATTTCATCTATAAAATTTCCTATTAAGCTATGTTTCTCAAAATGTGTCTGTTAAAAACCTGGATATCAGGGAATATGTATAACAAAAAAAAGTAAAGTGAAAAGTGACAGACTGAGCTAGACTTTTTCACTTTTATTTCAATTCAAAAGACTAAATGTTATTTTAAGTTATATTTCATACTTTGATTTGATTCTTTACATATGAAAATGTTTGAGCTAAAAATTTAAGAGGTGAAATTTAAATAAATATGAACTTTAAGGATCTGATTCTTTCTTTCTTTCTTTTTTTTTTTTTTTTTTTTTGCTTTTTGGAGGTCAGTTGGGGTTAAGTGACTTGCCCAAGGTCACACACCTAGTTTTTGTATTAAGTGTCTGATTTGAAGTCAGGTCCTCCTGACTCCAGCCAGGGTCAGTGCTCTATTCACTGCGCCACCTAGCTCCCCAGATGTGATTATTTCTTGTGAGGTACTAATGATGCCAATGAAGGGGAAAGGACTAGTTCAAACAAACAGGTAATTAGAGTTAACAATAGAAATGTAAAGAAGAACCCAATTAGTTAATGTTTTAATTATTCTTTTCTTCTTGGACATATGTTGGTTGTTTTTAGTAAGGTATATTAAAAAAAAACCCCAGTATATATACTTGGGCTTTTAATTAAACCCCAGGTTTGAAGCTATAATCCATCTAGATAATTTCTAGTGTTCTTTGCAATGTGATGTTTACATTGTTTAACAAAAAGAATATTGGAGTTGGAATCAGAAGACTTGTTCAAATCTTGAATCTGCCTCTTATTACCCATGTGACTTTGAGCAATTTTCTCATCTGTAAAGGGGTGTGGAGAATGGATGTGACAAATTCTAAGGTCCTTTTGAGCCCTATTTATTAAATTCTAATTCTAAATAATTTTGCTGCTTTGATATTTTCTCCCAGTTCTTTTATTCATGTTCATTCTTTTGCTTTGTGCTATTTGTTGCCTATTATTTAGAGGAGAGAAAAGAAAAAGAAATCTCATTATAATTACCCCCCAATAAATGTAATAGAAGAGAAAATGGCCCTCGTAAATGAAATAGCTAGGATCCACCCTCAATATGGGGGTGAGAAGGGAAAGAAAAGGAAGAGGAGGGGAATAGGACTAATGAGATTTGGAAGATGCTGGTATTGAGAATTTACCCTAGAGCGTGGAATTGACTCTGGTGAACTGGAATCTAGGATACCACATTTGTCCTGGGAATAACAGCACAGGAAAGATTTAGACATTAAGTTGGAAAGAGTACAGACAAGAAGGCAGGAAGATGATTGAGGGGTTGAGGGGACTGATCTATGAGGGTAGATTAAAAGACTTAAATAGGTATACTTTGGCTGCATGACAAGTAAAGTGGGCCATGTTATAATCATCTGCAATTATCTGAAGATGTAAACACTAAGGAAGGTGAAGTGCTACTTGGTATGGAACAAAAGAGTATAATTACCTGAAAATTAATGCAAATTCTCAAAAAGAACATAATCCTAAATATAAAGCAGATTTATCAATGACTATATTTATTGGATTCTTCATATTACAAAATCTGTGACTTTGAAAGATCCAAAAGCAAGTTGGACCAACCTGAAGGAAAGATTTTTACCCCCAAGAATTATCATTTAAGCTTTTCATTATTTCAAGGATTATCTAACTAATATGTACTATATCCATAATAGAACATTAACTATATCATTAGGCTTTAGGATGATTTTTTTTTATCCCTTCTCTTTGGAATCACCTAACCCTAGTGATACCTCTCACACATCCTTCTTCATCTTTAATACCCATCAGTTACTAAGTTCCACGATTTTGCCTTCATAATAACTCTCATAATCATTATTTAATCTCAATTCCCCAAATAACTACCTTATAATAAACCCTTCTTTCCAGCTGCCTAGACAATGAGAAAAGCCTCCTCACGGGTCTTTCTGCCTCCCCTCTCTCCCCACTCTTACCCTGAATTAGCAGAACTGTTAGACATTTTCCACAGAGTGGGTCATGTTACTTTCTTGCACAAAACATTAAATGGCTCCTTATTGATTACTGACTATTTAAGGCCCTAGCTTGGCATTTAAGGGTTTACCTCTACCATTTTAGTCTTGTGGCATAGCATTCTTTCTGACATACTCTACTACAGTGCAGGAAAATGAAAAACACCATCCCACACAATAATAACCTTAACAAACTTTATTGCTTTTCACAAGGGAAAGAAGGAACATAGCAGCCAGCAGGGAAAGTGTGATTGTGTCACCTCCATACCTTCAATATGTAGTGCACAATGGGTGCGGGTATCCATGCTCCATTTGAAGACCCTGAGACCCCCAGAACTCTACACATTATTTGAGAGTAAGAGTCAGTATGATACCAAGGGAAGATTAACCTATTATTTTATTGGACCATTAAAATGATATTTTGTAAGTAAAAAGTATTTTCCAGTAAATAGAGAATAATAAAGAGCAGGGAAGGAAAAATGAATAAAGAAGCAGAAAATGAAACCTTAACCGTACTATTCTAGTAAAAAGCTGAAAAGAGACACTTGGACCAAATGAGTCAAACCATTTCTCACTGGATATCTACATTCTGGCCAGTTAGACTACTTGGTGTCCTCTGAACATGCTGTAATGGGTGTCTGGTTATTGTTCATTTTTTCCCATGTTGAAGTCCCAGCCATCATTTAAAATTGAGATAAGATCCCACCTCATCCACAAAACTTTCCCTGATGGTTTTAGTTGGCCTTAGCTTTAGACATTGAGTTGACTTCAAAATTCTCTATCTTATAGCACTGTCTTGCACAAATTTCTTCTTTTGTGCCCTATATCCTACATGTTGGAGTAACTTATCATTACTATCTAAAGAATCAGAAGGCTATCAATTAAATCAGAGGATGTTTGTGTTCCTTCATGTAATGTTATTGATCTTTTGATTCTGCTGTTGTAAAATAGATGTTCTGCAATGTTGTGCATTAGGCATTTCCTATTTTCAGTTTGCAAAAGGAAAACCTCAAATCAAACCTTAAATTTCTTAACAATTTAAATAACAACACAAGCAAACGTTGTGAGGTGGCTTAGAAACCAAATTTACATCACACACATCTATTTAATAGACTGTGAGAGGGCCATTGATTCAGACTATGCTGAAATGAGCAATTTGGGGAGGGAAGACCTCCAGTTAGTACTCCTAGGGATCTCTCTTCCTACTTGGCACTGGGACCCCTGTCACAATAGTGGGCCAGCTGGGTCTCAGGATCAAAGGGACCTGTTACAGCACGAGCAAAGGCAAACAGGGAAGAAAGGACATGGTCTGTTCAGGGGACACCAACTAGTCTAATTGGTTAGAGTTTAGATATCCAGTGAAAAATGATTTGACTAATTTGGTCCAAGTCCATCAAGAACTGAAGGTATCTGTTGATTTTTCAGATCATCAATCAATGTTTACTAAGCACCTACTATGTATCAAGCACCATGGTAATGACAAATTTTCCCTTTAATTTTCTTCTAGGGCAGGTTTAGATATTGTAAAAGACAGTTGTCGGGGTCACAATAGGTTGCAAAGTCCAGTAAGACTTTTAAAAAGATGACATAGTGATATGTGTGTGTGTGTGTGTGTTTTTTTTTTCTCTGTTAAGAACTCTTTGGCTCTGGGTTTTCCAAGATTCAAGCTGGCAGAGTGAGCTCAGTGATCTCACTGATTCTACTTTCACAACTCCTTGTCCCTTTTTCTCCATAAATGCACATGGTCACTGTCCTGGTTCTAGCCTTTATCACCTCTTACTTGGTCTTTCACTGTACTCTTTCTAATTGGTTTCTTTGCCTCAACTTTCTCCTTCTCCAGTGCATCCTCACATGACTGCCATAGTGATATTCCTAAAGCACAGCTCTGACAACTTCATACTCTAATCAATAAAATGCCCAATTACCTCTAAGATCAAACACAAATTCTTCTCTTTGGCATTTAAAGCACTTTACAACTTGGCTCTGACTTAATTTTCCACGCTTCTCTTCATATATCCTCTGGTCCAGCCAAACTGACCTTCTTATTGTTTCTCACTCGCAACATTCCATGTCCCTTTTCTGTTTTCCTTCACAAAGGCTGTTTGCCACCCCTAGAAGGTCCTCTCCTGGAATTCACCATGGTCTCTTGGAATCCCCAGTTTCTTTCAAAGTTCTGTATAAACAACACTATATGAAGCCTTTCTTTGAGTGATTGCCTTTTAATACCAGACAAATTGCAACTTTTTTCCTATGGAAATAGTTTTGTTTAACTTTATGATTGCAGAGACAGTCTGTCTCAGAATGACCTGGGTAAAAGTTCTGCATCTGACACTTACTAGCTGTGTGACTCTGGGCAAGCACTTAACCTTTAGGTACAAACAGGCAGCTCCCTAGGATTTATCTCCTAAATCAAAGATGAGGCAGTTCCCACACTCCAAGCTCCCTCAGCCTACAAAATCAGAGATCCTTCCCCTATTCAGGCAACTTGGTGATTAAAATATTTGGCTCTTTTCAAGATGACCTGTTAATCAACTAATCAACCATCTCCCGTGGCATGTCATCTTCTCAATTTTTATGGGTGACTGTGCCAGATGAAACCAACCAGCAAATACTTATCGAACACCTGCTATGTGTCAGTCAGTGTATCAGGGCATATGTGTGTGTGTGTGTTTAATGTTACCACTGTAACTTTAATTAAATAAACGTTTACTGAGCACAGTGAAGGGAATTTGGAGACTCTGCCCTCCTTTAAAATGAATTAAAGTTTCAGTTAAAAAAAAAAGACATGGCATATTTCTGTGATATGTGATTCTTTTTATGTGCTTTTGGATCTTATTCAGCTTAAGAGTGTTGTTTACAAAGCCCAGAAATTCCTAGGCCTCTTCAAATATAAAAAATTTATATAAATATAAAATTAAATATAAGGGTAGAAAAAATGGTTACATAGGGCTGTGTATTTGAGACATGTTGAAGTCATGTTTCTATTGTGGATCATCAAGGTAGTTTTTTTACTGCACTTTAACCTCTGTATTAGGATGGCAAGTTTACCATTTGTACAATTAAAATGCTGTCTTTCTATGTGACCCACACTGGCCTCAATCCCATTTTAAAGGAAGGTTGAAAAAAAGCTTCCTGAAATAGATCAGTCTGCTGAAAAATATAATGAGCCTCTCACTTTTCTCTGATCTTGACCATGGTAGAGCACAGACTTCATTAACTTTCTCACTATCTCTTCTTCAGTATGTTTTCTTCATGGGAGAATAATCCTTGCAGGGTCACCAAGAACTTCCGGTTTCCGTCCCCACTTGACAAGGTTGAGCTAACAGATGATCTGCAGTCATGTCTAGCTTTATTTTTCGTAGTTTCCCTCTGTTGACCAGAATATGAACTCTGGAGTATGTGTTAGAAACTGCAAACAGGCCAACTAGCTTGCCTTAGAGCCTGTATTCCCACATTCGCTAATTCTCCAAGGGATAAAAATGGGTCCATGCCATCCATGAGAAAAACACATCTGGGATAAGAACAATTTTCTCGTCTTTGGACTCCATGAAACACAATTCAAAGCTGGATGATTTTTGCTGATGTTTCTCTTCCATGCTTGCTTCAAAGTCCATGTAGTCATAATGATTTTCCTTCCCAATTTTGTAGAATAAAAAATGTGTCCAACTGCATGCTTCCTGTTTGCTTTTTTCTTTTAACCTTCCTTTAAAATGGTTTACTGAGAATCTGTTGAGGTCATTGTGGGTCACATAGAAAGATAGCATTTTAATGTCTATTAGGACATTTTTGTTTGAGGTAGTTTTAAATTTCAGAAAATATCAAAAGTCATTTGTTTACTATTTTAAGTATTATAATGAATTTGCATACATTGTTTTCTTCTGCTATCAAATAACTTTATTGTGTACTGAATAAATGAATATGATAAATACATGTTTGGGTATTAAAAGAGAAAATAAATGATTAAAAATAGCTAGATCGCATTAAACAAATGCTTACAAGTAAAACTGATTTGTCATCAAAACTTCATGAAACAAAGACTAGTGCTTTGCCATGCTATTTAGGTAGATTCTAAGATGAGTCTTTCAGTATAAAATTTCCCTCTAGAATTAAAAAGTAGATTCACCAAGAGAAAATTTCTCCATAGACCTCTCAGGATTTCAAGTATCCTCATCTGAGGGGTCCAAATTACAATCTCTAGAGGAGGGACTCCAGTATGTTGGGCAGATCTCATTGGAGTATAGAATTGGGACCACAGAATTCTATTTGGAGCTGGAAGGGGCCTCAGGGGCCATCTAGTCTAGCCCCTTCATTTTACAGATAAGGAAACTGAGACCCGGAGAGCTTAAGTGACTTGCCCAAAGTCACATACCTAGTAAGCAGATGAGCTTAGATTTGAACTTAGATCTCCCAATGCAAGATCAAACATTCCTTCTTCTACGATATTTTACTTATCACTGTATCTCTTCACTATTTTTATTGCAGTTTTCATTAGAGTTGTAGAAAGACATGGAACGAAATTGCATGGGATGAAAAGGCATGAATGGGTTTTGGTCTGCATTGGAGGATGAAGTACTTATACTGAGGAAATCATGGATATCTTGAAAAATTGTAGTGGAGATGGTAATCTCAATTCCTTTTATGTTGTAGAAGAAGTGCCCTCCATTTGTAGTCACTAATGGCAGTGCCCTCTATTGCATTAATAACATGAAAACAATTTTGAAAAATAGAGATTATGACACAGGAAAATCTGAATTATCTTATACTAGAATTTTGTAGCAAATATGGCACCAGCAGAGAAGCCATGCTCAATAAATATGAATATTAAGATTTTTTTGTTGTTGTAATAGAATTTGAATGAAAATAGGTCAGGAATAATTTCCCCATCACTCAGTTGTTTTTTTTTTAAACTACACTCAACAGATGTTATTTTTTCCATTTCAAGGAAATGCAAAACCACCTTGTTTAAACCGAATGGAAAAAAACAAAAAATAAAACCATAAATTGTTTTCTGTAAATGCTATTTATATACCTATGTTCTTAGAACATGAATAATATCTAAACTGTATAGAATAAAGTTGGTTTCCCCCATCACAGTTAAGATCAACCACATTGATAATTCAGCCACTTTCAATGGGTGTGCTTTTCTGTGGGCTATTTTTAGCTGGACATTCTCTACATGTAGCTTGTTGATCAAAAATTTAAAAAATAATCACAAACACAAAAACCATGAATTGTACCTCATCATGCATTTTTCTTGACTCACCTCCCACTAGTAGTCAGAGGAGGCAATGGTATCTTTGAAACACAGGCATTTATTTCTCTTGGGAAGTTAAAGGAATAAAAAAGCGATAGCATGATATAGTGAAAAAATATACACATACATCTATAAACACAAATATATACGCATTGCATTATTGAAAAGAACAGCAAAAATGATGGCAGTCTGGAAGGTTTATAATAAGGAAACAACTTGTTCTTTTGCATATCTTTCTTGAGGAGAAGTACAAAGTAAATCTCTAGGATTAGGTCACATGATCACCAGCAAATTCTTATTTGTAAGAATGCTAATATGCATAAGAATTATAAACTTTAATAATAGAAAAGGACCTAAGTGAGGGTGTTTTGGCAGGAGGAAACCTGCCAAAATTTCCAGGAAAAAACCTTGTCAAAAAATGAGGAAAATCTCATTTAAAAAAGAAACAAAACTTTAGTGATTCAGGCAATTTCCTTTATTCTTCACATCCCTGGGGGCTGGTGAGAGCCCTGACCTTTTTAAAGTGATAGAAATGTTCTGAGTTTTTCGTTTAAGTGAAAAAGTAAAGGGAGATTCTGTTGGGCATTCCTATTCTCATGGGCCTTCATGTTCACTAGTTGACAAAACTTTCAACCTGTGGGACCCCAAAAACTTTGAAATCAGTGATTTATGGAACTATCTCATGTTATATACGACAGGACAGTTGTCATGTAGAAGTGCTCTAGGGGAGTGAAGGTTAGGGAAGTAGAGAACACTCCCTCCTGGAATCAGAAGATTTGCTTTCATATCCTGTCTTTAATATTTCCTATATATGAATTCTGGGCAATTCTAATTGTAGCACCCCCTTTGCAGCTGTTCACCCAACTCCTGCTTACACTAACAAGGTAGGTCCCCAGAGTGCTGATGACCATTGCTCTTCGAAGAGTCCTGGGGGTAACTTTGATGAATTGGAGATTTCTCTAGTGCCACTGCCTATGAGTCCTTGACTGGAGCACACTCTAATATTAATTGGCCAGTTAGTATTTCCCCAATATCAATTAGACTGTTGATATCAACAAGCTTTTATAAAGAGATATTTATTAAGAACATATAGCAAGAAAAGAAGCACCGAAACATCTTTCCAAACAGGGTGTCATGCTCTGCTCTCTGCAAACATTTGGTCCCTAGGGAGAGTGGACTCAAGCTTAAAGTGGTTAGCATAAAATATTCCCCCCTCCTAGGGAATGGTGATTAGTTTCTGGTCCGGAGAGGCCTTTTCTCCTTTGACAAAGCTCCTACCAAGTTCACTTCTCCTGATGGCATAGCCAATGTCTTTCCTAGTCTTGAAACACTATGCTTTGATAGACACAGAGCAGCTGGGTAGGAGATAGGATACAATGTCCTCCAATGTTTGGAGTCACATAGTATTTCTCTGTCTTCATTCAAAAGAAGCCAGGGAAGAGAGGGAGAGATGTATGCATTCTCAGTTCTGTCTCAGCTTAAAAGGCTGTTTGTCATCCTGTGGTAAGGTGACAGGAAACAGAGGACACCAACTTGTGCTCTGTAGCAGAGGGAAGGGCCACTCCATTATATATGTCCTAAAACAGGTTCACTGAGCTTCCACATGGGATGGAACCAAGAAGGAGATTTTGTGCTTGCTCTAAGGACTGGGCCTTCACTCTTTACGCTTAACCTCCCTAGGCCTCAGTTTTTCATCTTTAAAATCAGGGGACTGGCCAAGATGTCTTCTGGGACCCCTTTTAGATCTAAATCTATTATCTTATGAAATACAGAAAAGGAGGTTATTAGCTTGTCTCAAAACAGCTGGAAATGTATACGGCTAATAGTTTTAAATATTTAAATGATATGCTGACACAATTTAAAATTCATCAGAATATCACAAATGCATTTATTTTCAAGGGCTAAATACCATGCCTGGTAGCTATTACTGTTAGTAAAAGCTGCCTAAAAATTACTACTGGAATATCTATCATGCTTAATAAAAATTCTAGGAAGCCCAGAGGCTCCTGGTCAGCACCTGTGAATTTAAAAGCAAAGAAATGTTCTATCTTCTGGAAAAGTCAGTAAGAACCAAAGGCTGACTCCTTAATGAAGTGTCAGTGAAGTTGGACAGGCGGACTAATGATCGGGCCTTGAACTTTACCCCTCTTTTTACCACATCCTTTATAGGCTTTGTGTGATCTTTTGCTGCCAGTGGTAGCTGGCGTGAAAGAAAAACTCATACTTTCCCTTAGAGTTTTCTGAGGAAATTTTAATACCTATCTGGCAAAGAACCACAGATTTAGCTGAAAAGGCCTCTGTCCAGGGGTGGGGAACCTGTAGGCCTTGAGGCCACATGTGGCCATCTAGGTCCTCAAGTGCAACCCTTTGACTAAACACAAACTTCACAGAACAAATCACCTTTAATAAAAGGATTCGTTCTGTAAAACTTGGACTCAGTCCAAACACCACACCTAAGGACCTAGAAGGTCACATGTGACCTCAGGGCTGAGGGTTCCCTACTCCTGATCTGGTCCAGTCCTCTCATAAGAGGAAACTGAGGCTTGAAGAGTTAAATAACTTGCCTGATGTCACAAAAGTAATAAGGGTTGCAAATAAAGTTTGAAGCCAGGTAGTCTGACTCCAAATCCAGTCATCTTTCCACCATGCCATTACCAATATCTTGGCTAACAGTTACTCTACCAATTCTTTTGCTCCAATGGATGCAACTTTCATGTAATTG
The DNA here is from genome assembly GCA_028646515.1 of Pseudochirops corinnae. Lineage (NCBI taxonomy): Eukaryota > Metazoa > Chordata > Mammalia > Diprotodontia > Pseudocheiridae > Pseudochirops > Pseudochirops corinnae. The sequence goes on along the minus strand of CM053591.1, from coordinate 104,804,132 downwards.
TTGTTTAGTCCTTCTCCAGCTCATTTTACAGATGAGGAGACTGAGGCAAACAAGGTTAAGTGACTTGCTCAGGGTCACAGAGCTAGTAAGTGTCTGAGGCTGGATTTGAGCTCAGGTCTTCCTGACTGCAGACCTGGTGCTGTCTGCATTGTGCCACCTGACTTCCCTGCAACTTTGACACATGTTGACGATTCCTCTCCATGTAGTATGTGAGAAGAATCTCAAAATTGATTAAGATCAATTTTCTAGAGGCAGCTAGGTGGTGCTGTGCATAGAGGGCTGGACCTGTGTTAGGAAAATCTGAGTTCAAATTTGGTCACACAAACTTAGTAGTTGTGTGGCCTTGGGAAAGTCACTTAACCTTTTTCTGCCTCTGTTTCCTCAATTGTAAGAGGGACATAATAATAACTCCTACCTCAAAGGGTTGCTATGAGGATCAAATGAGATAATATTTATAAAAGACTTAGCACAATGCCTGGGGCACATAGTAGTTGCTTAATATATTCATGCAATCCTGCTTTTCTTCTTGGTTTTCTAAACAAAATCCTAAGTTAAAAATCTTGTTCATTTATTTTTCAGAGCTGAAGTTCATACTATGTTTTTTAAGCAATTAATCTTTAAACTAGTTTGGATCTGGTTACAGTCATTAAAAAAATTAAATTGCTTAACTATTTTTTTTATAAAATACATTGCCTCTCTCTCTTTTTTTTTTTGAGAATTAGGATTTGCAGTTTACTATTCAGAAACCTGAAATTTCTTTTTTTTTTCTAGGGTATGCTCAGGACAAGATTAGTGGGACTAAGTAGATCGCTATAATCATGTTAGTACTATCTACAAGATCTTGATTCTTCTCCAAAACTATTACCTTGCTAAAAACAAAGTTTCTCTCTCTCTCTTTCCCCCTTCCTTCCTTCCTTCCTTCCTTCCTTCCTTCCTTCCTTCCTTCCTTCCTTCTTTCTTTCTTTCTTTCTTTCTTTCTTTCTTTCTTTCTTTCTTTCTTTTCTTTCTTTCTTTCTTTCTTTCTTTCTTTCTTTCTTTCTTTCTTTCTTTTTTTCTTTCTTTCTTTCTTTTTCTCTAGTTCTCCTTATCTTGCCCAGACTCTAAGTATAGTGGCCACTTATAGGTCCAATACTGAGACTCATGAGCCCAGAAGCTTTAACATACTTTCTTTTTCCAGCCTGGGCCAGTTCACCTCTCCTTAGGTAGCCTGACGACCCTCTGCTCCCAGAATCCTCCAATGACCTAATTGTCTTTAGGCCTACTGAAAGTAGGGATCCATCATCTTCAACCTATATCACAGTAGGGACTGCAGGCACGTACCATCATATTTGAACAATTTCATTTTTAAATTAAGGAATGGAACATCAGTAATAAGTAAATTTTTTTTTTAAATGATCACAACGGAGATGACAAATTCATGCCAATTTAGAAAATTAACCCATAAAAAACCCAAACATTTCAATTCAGTACCTAAACTCATGAAATAGCGGATGTTTGAGATTCTGCTTTACGTTAAGAGACACCCCAACATTAGTTCTTTTCCTACCCCTAGGCCTCATTTAACATATATTATATGTTTTCCTGGGCCAAGAATGTGTACAGATAGAGGGAGAGGAAGGTGATATATGTATCTGGACCCCAAATATCAGATAAGTGAAAGAAGCAGTGTATTTGAAGTCAGAAGGTCTGGGTCAGAGTCCTGGTTCTGTTACTTATATGTGTCATCTCAGTTAAGTCATAGATTTTCTGTTTCACATAGAAACTGCAATTTTTTATAGTCTTCATATGGCAAGTGCTATCAAGAATCCTTAGATTTTTACATTCTTGGTCTTGACAACATATTTCTAAGCCTTGACCTTCACTTGACATTTTAAACAATCACTTTAGTCCTAAGTACACTTGAATGTAGTTTTCACAGGTAACATATTGTATTACCACCATCTTAATTTCTATTTTTGCTTGCAAAATTCAATTGACATTGATAATAGGGTACTTTGTGCTGATGTACTGAAACCGCAGTTTTCTTGACCCAAAGAAGTCATTCAATCAACCTATCAATCATTAAAAACTAATTAAGGAGCAGCTAGGTAGCACAGTGAATAGAGCACCAGCCCTGGAGTCAGAAGGACCTGAGTTTAAATCCGATCTCAGACGCTTGATCACATTTACTAACTGTGTGCCCTTGGACAAGTCACTTAACCCCAACTGCCTTGCCTTTCCCCCCCTCCAAAAATAAAATAATTTATTAAGCACTGACTATGTGCCAAGCACTGTGCTGTGTCTTGGGGATACAAAGAATGAAATATTTCTTGTGCTTAAGGAGATTGCATTCTATTTGTTAAAATAACATATCCACATATTAGTGTAGGATCCTTTTCAAACTCCCCCCATCTCTGTACACTGTGGCACTGATAATTTGCATCCCTAGAGGGTAGCTACTACTACTCTCAGGGATCCACGGCTGTCCAGGTGGATAGGCCTCCTTAGCTGCTGATCATGAGCCCTTCCTCGCCAGTGTGCTTTTCCTTAACAATCAGCCAGTAGACTCAGTTATTTCTTTAGCTATTCAAGGCTCAGACCTTTTCTAAGATAAGGAATTTTTTGCCTTTATCTGAAAGAGTCTTTTTATATTTCATCATCTCTGGTTTCTGTCTCTAATAACTTGCAGCTCTGATGAATCTAAATGAGACACACCTTTATACTAGTAAACACACAGCATAAATAGCATAGGGATAGGGGCTGGACCTGTGATTTCCTTTGTGTATAGAGTTCTTAGTGAGGAAATTTCTCTATCAGTGCAGATTGATACTTTCTCTGTAAATTATGGTCTTAAAAGAGTTGCCTATAAGTGAGAAGAGCAGAACCAGGAACAATTTGTACACAATTATAGACGCATCATATATGTGACAACCAACTTTGATAAACTGGACTCTTTTCAGCAACACACAGATATAACACAACTCTACAAGTGTCAGGATGGAAGGAGATATCTACATTCAGAGAAAGATCTAGAAACACCAGAGTTTAAATGGAGAATGAAGCAACCTACATGCTATCATTCTTTTC
>CM053591.1:104750953-104800566 GCA_028646515.1 Pseudochirops corinnae | reverse complement strand
AGGTGTTATTTTATTCAGTCAGGTTGTTGACTCTCTTTTCATGATTTTCTTGCATCATTCTCATTTCTCTTCCCAATTTTTCCTCCACTTCTCTTATTTGGTTTTCAAAATCCTTCTTAAGCTCCTCTATGGATTGTAATCAGTCTACATTTGTCTTGGAAGCTTTTGGTGAGGGAGTTCTGACTGTGCTGTCTTCCTCCCATTCCATGCTTTAATCCTTTTTGTCCCCAAAGAAGGAATCTAAAGTTTGATTGCTGTTCTTACTTTGCTTCCTTTGCCTGCTCATGTTGCCAGTCAATTACTTGACTTTTTAGCTCTGTAGAACTCTGCTTCCAGAGGGGAAAGCTCTGTCCCAAATTGCTGGGGTTTTTGCAGCTGCCGGAGCTATTGGCTCACTGAAAACACACCTCGGGACCATCACCCAAGACCATGATCCTGATCCAGGGTGGTTAAGGTAAGAGCACTTAGCCCCTGAATGATTGTTTGGCCCCCCTGCAATCTGCAGGCCAGGAGCTCTGAAGCAGCCACATGGAGGCAGATGTGCCACTTCTGCTGCTTCCTTGCCCTGGGGGCAGTTTGGCCAGACCTTCTCCCCCAACGTAGCTGAGTTCCATTAACCTTTCACTTAGTCTTTACTTCTTATGGCTTGATAATTTTAGAAATTGCCACAGTTGCCTGTGATCCACTCTCTGGAAGGCTCCAGCTGCGGCTTGTCATGGTTGCCCCTGGGCCAAGCTGCTGTTCCAGCACGCTGTGATGAGCCCTTCCTGTCCTGCCTGCTGAGCTGTCTTCAGTGGGAGATGTGTTTTTCTGTACTTTTGTGAGTTCTGGAGCCCTAAAATTTGTTTAGAGTCATATTTTATGGGTATTTGAGGTGGCTATGTGGGAGCTGTTGAGTTTTCCTTCTTCTATGCTGCCCCATTCTCACTGATTCTTGCACTCAGATCTAGAGAAATGAATGATTGTTTATGAAATAAACTTTGTGTAATCCAAATGTTCCAGTCTTGACTCTGACGTTAACTAGTTATGTGACCTCAAGGAAGTTACTTAAACTTGGGATTTAGTTTTCTCACTGTAAAAGAAAGGGTTTGGAAAGGTGATCTCTAAAAGTCCCTCCTAGCTTTAACACTACATGATTCTATTTTTTTTATCTCTCTTTAGGAACTGTCTCTTAGTCATGTATCTCACAAGTGGTTAACATGAAAGGGATTAATGAGTCAAAGAAACAAAGTGAAAATTGTTGGATTGCGACATGGTTTAGTATCCTAAACTAGGGGCAATCTATGTTGTGGTTCACAGTGTATTACCTATTCACACTTTCTGTCCATTATAAAACAGAGATTTAACAATTACATGATTATTTGATGATGAGACAACTATATTAAATTGTTCAGTCCCCTAATTTGATTAATGAACCTAATTTTTTTCATTTTGATCATTGATGATAAGCAATCAGAAAACTGACAAATCTATATTTTACAACATACTCTGTGATTTAGGAGGGAAAAAAGGCTTCTGGGTGTTTTCGTTCCTGCAGTCGTCAAATGGTACTAATGCTGAGAAATACTGGAGTTTCTCCAAGGAAAAATAATCAATCATGTGAAATATTTTCTATTTAGAGAAATATTTATATCTCAGCTAAAGATGTTATTGCCAGCTTGCCTCAGGTAGAAAGTCAGGTATTGACAGTGCGATATGGAGGAATGATTTATGGATTTGGAGTCAAGAGATCTTGGTGAGAATCCTGGCTCCATTTTTTACTAGTTATGTCATTTTGATCAATTCGTTTTAGTTTTCTAGTTCCCAGTTTTCTCCTATGAAAAGCTAGAGGATTAGACTTGATTCATAATACCTGTAAGGCCATGGAGATTTTGCAAATATATCTTCAGTAAATTGAATAAATATCTCCTAGATGTATATATAGATATAGATATATATTAAAGGAATTATAATCTCTATTTTACAGATAAAGAAACTGAAATATAGAGAATGTATTTTTCAGGTTGCCACATAGCTCAGTGTCAGGAGCAGTATTCAAATTCAGTTCTCCCCTTACTTCAAATCCAGTTTTTCCCACTAATCTACTTTGCCTCACAAAGATATAGGTAGGTAGCTGATTTCTCTCACTAACTTGAAGTTAGAGGACTGTGAGGTTTCCAGTGGGGATGAGGGAGACTTTGATTGCATATTCTTATGGAAGCTGTGGACTTGCCTCTGGGCAATATTGTACTCCAGAAAAATTGCTGTCTCTGGAGTCAGAGGATCCATGTTTAAACTCCAACTCTGGCACTGTCTAGCTGTGTGATCCAGGAAGAGTCACTTAACTTTCTTTGGCCTCAGTTTCTTCATTTGTAAAATGAGAAGGTTGAACTGAACCCATTCCTACTTCCTTGAAAATAAGTGTCTAACAGGTGCTTTTAAAAAGCTATTCTTCAGGAACTCTAGAGTAAGCAACCTGGGACCACCTGAATACATATGACCAGGAGGGAAACAGCCTGTGTTTGATACTTATGTCAGACACCAGTTCACATATTGGTTACTTCTGTGAAAACTGGTGCAGAATTTCAAAAAACTCTTTGCTGTTTTTGATACTTGCTTTTTTTTTTTGTAAAAATGATGAAGTTCTGAAAATAAATTGTCATTGCTGAAAAAAAATTAAAAAAAAAGAAAAGAAGTGTCTAAGTCTCAAGTTTGGGGATAGTTTGATTATCTTGAACTTTCAATTCAATCCAGCAAGTATTAAACACCTAATATATGTTAGGCACTATGTTAGATGCTAGAGATACAAAGGCAAAAATTAAAGTTATTTACTTCAATGAAATTACATTCCACTGAAGTTAATCAACCTATAGATAGACACATAAATACAAAACATTTACAAAGGTCATTTTAGGGGGTGGAGACAAAGATGTCAATAGAGACATTATGACATATACATAATAGATATAGAGAGGGTACATAAAGAGGAAAAGACACTAGCTGTTGTTGGAAGGTGACTGGGAAAACCTCACGAAGGTAAGATTTGAACTGAATATTGAAGGAATCCAAGGAAACTACAATAGAGATGAGGAAGCATTTGCCATTTCAGGAATGGGAAATAGCCAGTGAAAAGACAGGGATGTAGTATCATGTTTAGGGAATATGAAATAGGCCAAATCAGATGGATAGTGCAGTTCCTGGAGGGGAGTAAAGGGTAAGAAGATCAAAAATATAGAAATGACACACATTATAAGGGAGATTTAATGCAAAACAGAGGTCTTTATATTGGATTCTAGAGGTAGTACGTAGCCACTAGAGTTTATTGAGAGGTGTGCATCACAAGGTCAGTTTAATGCTTTAGGAACATCACTCTGTTCTCTGAGTGTAAGATTGTCCTGAGGAGAGGCTTGGAAGAGAGAAACAAATTAGAAAGCCATTGCCACAGCCCAGGTGAGAGGAGATGAGAGCCTGAAGCAGTGTGGTTGCTACATGAGAGGAGAGAAAGGAATGGATAGGAGATGAGCTGTAAAGATAGAAATGACAAGATTCAGCAGAGGATTGAATATGTAGGCTGAGTGAGAGATTGAGGATCCAAATCAGCACACTTTTGTGGTTTCTTTTATCTCCTTTCCACAGCACATTATTAGGAGCAAAGCAGGAAGATGATGAGAGTAGTCCTACTTTGGGGTTTGGCAAAAGAAGGACTAGTAATAACATGAGGGAGGCAAGGAATTCAGGAGTAGAGGATAGTGTAGAGAGTTGTACTATTTCACAGAGGGGACAAAATAGAGAAGGGAGGAAGGATTCTGGGAAGATGGTGGAATAAGGCAGAAAATTACTTGGATCTACTAAATCCTTCCCCCTCACCCCCCGAAAAACCCAAAACAATATAAAATAATGCCTCAAAATGAACTTTGAGCAGCAGAAATAATTAGAAGTCAAGGTAAAGCAACTGTCCACCAAAGACAACTTGGGAACCCCTTAGGAAAGACATGACCTCCCAGGGTGGTGGTTTGGTATGGTTGAAGTGTGCATACCTCCAGGTAGATACTGCTGAATCAACAAACAACATACCTTGGGGTCAGCTCTGTCAGGCAACAACCTCAGCTTCAGGAACTTTCATTTCATGGACAGTGTGGGGGTCAGAAAACTAGTCAGGTGAAGATTGTAGGACCGGCCACTGGCTCTGGACACTGACCCAGGTGCAGTGACCAGACACAGTCTTGGGCTGTGGCTGTGGGTGAGGAGGGAGCACATTCTGGTGAGTGTCATTAGTTACAGAAGGGCAGGGACCCTTTTGGCTGTGGTCACTCAAAGTGGAGTCCCTGCTTTTGGTTCCTGGGGTGGGGGATAAAATGAAGCTTGTGGCTGTGGGAGGGACCTCAAGAAGCAAGAGCATTTGCACTGATAGTGCTGCTGGGAGCCTTGGTTGTGGCTCAGGGACAGAAAGAAGTATCTGAGGTCAGGCAGCTCAGAAAACAACAACACAAAAAACCTGAAGCCTGAGATATTATCCTACACACCTCAGGTTTAGAGCCTGACTTTAACATATAGTTAACAGACAAGAAAAAAGTCACTGGGGAAAAATGAGTAAACAAAAGAGAGAAAGAATCCAACCATAGATAGCTACTACAATGCTAGAGAAATGGGGTCACAAAAAATCAGACACAACTGAAATGACTGACCAACAACATAACCAAAACAGTAAGAGAAAAATAGGTCAATCATTGATCTTTCCTTTCCTCTCTCTTACTCTCCTCTTACCCAAGAAAGTACAAATATAGTATTTGAACAAAAATAATTCTCCTGTTTAAAAAAAAAATAGAGAAGGGAGCATAATATAGTTAGTATGGGAGTGATGGCCTAGGGGGAAAAAAACTGATGGGTTAAGGGGATAGAGATTACTCACAATAAAGATGAAGAACAGGGATAGGGATTATAAGCCAAAGGAAAAGGTGAAGTAATAAAAGATTTTGATCATATAAAGTAATTTTAATGGACAAGAATGTTGAACCCTTGTGGGGGATTTACTAGATCAAAGACATGGCTAGCCCTGAATAGATAAATTGGAGATGAGAAGATTATAGCAGTTAAGTAGATTAAAGAATCGAGGAGTTGGAATATTTGAGGGAATATCAACATGTATGTTGAAGTTTTCTTGTATGAGGGTAAAAATTGGAATGGAAAGAAAGAAACATTGAACACACTGATTAAGGAAGAATAATATCCTGGGAGCCAATAGATAATGGCCACTGCAATTTGGACTGGGTTAGCTACATCTGTAAATGGTGGTAGAAGGAGGATTTAGAGAAGAAGTATTGATGAAGGAGAGTTGGGAACAGAAGAAATATTGTGATTCGTCCATTTGATGGAAGGAGTATTAAGGTCTATACAGAGATCTGAAACCCTGTCATGCAGACAGTGAGGAATTCTACTTGTGCTATGTGACTATAAGATAATGAAGTTTGATTTCTTGGGTAAATTATAAACTGGTTTTAAAAATATTTAAGTGGTTATCATTTTTTTTGTCACCTTCATTTCCTGATGTACTTTCCCCCTTTTTCACCCAGAGAGACATCCTTTATATATAAAAAAAGAATAAAAAAGAAATTTTTAAAAAGCTAGCAAACTAACCAAGACATCAATCAAGTTTGACAGCATTATTTGGTGTTCTACACTGATCATCTCCCATCTCTGCAAGGAAGAGAAATATACATACACACATACACGTATGTGTATATATATATATATATATACATATATACAGACACATTTTCATATGTATATATATATATATGTATGTATATACACACATACACACAGACATATATATAGGTCTATATATATCTTTTTCTCAAGGTCAGGCTTTATTATTATAATTATTCAGTTTAGATTTTTATTGTTGTTTTAGTTACATTGTTGTAGTCATTATGTATATAGTTTCCTACTTTATATTATTTCATTGTTCATCAGTTCATATAAATTTTCCCATGCTGCTCTATATTCTTCATATTCACAATATATAAACTGACTTGACAATTTCAAAAGAGAAACTTCAAAAGTGTTTTGAGCAATATTAGGAAATATATAGTAAGACTATTACTACAAAAGACAGTATTCACTATATATATATATATATATACCTTCTTATAATGTATTACTTTGATAGATATCTGGTCTCAAGTATTTCCTTCCCCAATAAAAATTACAATCCTTTTGTACCGCTTTGGATAGGTCTGTAAGGTAACTAGGAAAAAAACATGTGATGTGATTCTTCTCAGTGTTTTTTTCATAGATACACTATAGGTCCATCCAAAGTGAAGCAGGTCTTCTTTTTCCTTTTTAAAATTATCTCAGGGCACCACTGTCCCCCTGGTGCTGTCCATCTGTTATCTCTCCTCACTATGGGATCTGCTGTTGTGTTTCTTAAAAAAGCAGTTTTACTGCTTTCTGGTTCACCCTGGGGAAACCAAACTTTCTTCATTTTATTTGTCTTTGAATATTCAGAGGAAAATACACTGTATTAGGGAGAAATCTTTGAGTTCCTCAGCAGGGGTATGTGTGGGGATGGAAGAGCAAATGCCAGATATTAGTAATCAAATCTCCATATTCAGGTTAAAACTGTGGAGACATGGACTATGTTAAGGAGTCAAGAAGGACACATATGTCTTAGTGGAGCTAGAAGACATTTAAAGAGAGTGGGACAGCTGGGGTATAATGGAAAAAGCTCAAAGGAATTGGGTTCCTGTTGGCTCTGCATCTAAGTTGCTTTGTGAATTTGGGCATATCATTTTATCTCCCTGACCATCAGTTTCCTTATCTGTAAATATCTAGGTGGTCCCTAAGGTTACTCCTGGCTTTTATATTATGTGATTCTATGAAGATTGCTTACTGCAAGGAATTGTGTACTCAGAGAGCAAGAGAGCTCGTTGCCAGGAAACAAAAGGGAGAGGAAAAAACATTGTTTTAAATGAAAAAAAAACTAAAAAACAAACCCAGAATATTTTCTAATTACAAGGAATTTTTCTCTTCAAGTTCTGCATGAAGAAATGAATAGCAGATACATGTTGTTTAAATGTTTTATTTCTCTTAGGATTTAAATATTTAATTATTGATAGTAATAATTCTTCATATAAATACACTACAAAGATTCAAGAAAATGTCACACTATCCTTACAGTAAAGTGCTTAGAGTAAAAAGACTAGAAATTTTTCATGAATCCACCATTTCGCCCCATGAGGATTGCCGCTGTCTCTTCAAATAAAGTACTCCCTTAAGAAGGAGGAGGTTTTATTCCTCAAGGAAACAATTAAAATCCACAACTCCATTTGTGATCTCTAGACATTCAATACCCCTGGAGCTTTTTCATTCATTCATTCATTCATTCATTCATTCATTCATTCATTCATCTGTCTATCTATCTATCTATTTATCTATCCATCCATCCATCCATCCATCCATTCATTCATTCATCTATCTATTTATCTATCTATCTATTTATCTATCCATTCATTCATTCATTCATTCATTCATTCATTCATTCATTCATTTATTTATTTAACAAGAACAAGCTTAGCTGGGTGAATGTGGCCAAAGTCTTCCCAGACATTGTACAGGCTACATTATCACTTAATAGAAATTCGAAAATGGAGTAAGGTGGGATCATGATACCTGCCTTACCTTGCTCACAAAGCTTTGTGAGGCCAAAATGAGATAATGAAGGTGAAAGTGCTTGGAATCTACAAATATAAAAAATTTTTTATGAGTACTCCCCTATACAATTCCTCCAGCCTGCTACACTCAGTGCAGCAGGGCTGGACTGGTTCTTGTAAGATTCTTTGCAATTTCCTCACAATGGTTATATTAATAATACTGTGTGGAGGAGTGGTTTGTTTTACTAAACAAATATGTTCTTGAAAATTTATGTGTAAAATCAAATGCTTGCAAATTAGGAACTCTTTCAAATGCACTAAGACAAAGCTTCTTAATCTGGGATCTACAAACTTTTTTTTTGTATTTTGATAAAACTATTTCAATATAATTGATTTCATTTGTAATCCAATGTATTTTATTTTATGCATTAAAAGCATTATTCTGAGTAGGGGTCCATGGAAATTACCTAATTGCCAGACATGTCCATAATACACAGAAAATGGTAAGAACCCATACGCTAAAGAGATCAGCCTTAAAAAAATCCAAACAAACCCAGACACCTCTGAGGTGTATGCATCCTTTAGAAATATAATCACCATCTTGATGTTTTATGCTTGAATTGTCATTTAAAAAATAAATCTGACACACGTATTTGTAGCTTTTCTTTTATTCCATTAATTCAAGCATTATCTCCATCTGCCAGTTTAGATAAATTTGTAACTATGGTCTTTTTTTCACATATGTAAAGAATGTATCCAGATCAGTTACATGACTTGCTAAATTAATGTGGGCCACTCACAAAATTCTGCAACACGTTGAGTGCAGAGTGGTTCATTATTTTGGTTCCACAATCCACATGTGGCCAATGGATGCAAGGGAAATGGTGGAATAATTTCAAGGAATCCACAAATATATCCTAAAATAAGCAAACTTATTTTTTGTATACTATAGAGATAATGTTTTACATATGATAGGCTTTTCAAATGCCTCTTAATGTTGTATAACATTATTGAAGTCATTGTAGGTTTTTGTCATGTATTCTGTCAATTAGTAGATACTTCCATTACTATCTATGAGAATTTCTTCTACATTAAAAAGAAGTGCTCACACTTAAAAATGCTGGAAACCACTGATCTACTATATTTTGAATTTTAATTGTCATGGACTTAGTATAGTAACAATTTTACAGCATTAAAGACAATTATCATTAGATAGGTACTTTATGGACAGGTGCTCTGTCTTCAGTATACTCTTTCTATTATATTATGGTTGATAACCTGAGAACCACAAGTCTGGGTTCACATGGAGTAATCTTACTGTTTATTTTGTCTACCTAGAGAAGCCCTCAGAACACTGGTATTTGACTTATTTCTTCCTTGTTGGGCTGGAACTTTACCTTTCTGCAAGCATTCTAGACTAACAAAATCATTTAAACACAGAAGAGATTTATTAAAAAGACATCTAAAGGACAGAAAAGCTATTGTGCCATTTGTGCCTGGTTTATAAAGGCATAGGTAGCAAGAACCTTGTGGAAGCCACAGTACCAATTAATCAAATCATTGCCTTATTCACTACTTTTTCAAGTTCTGAGGCCAGTTCAGTATCAGCTACCTCCTCATTAGAGTCTGTGCTCTCTTGCTCCAGCCTCTGCTGGCTTTGTCCAAGATTCTGACTACTACCAACACCTCAAAGTATGATTCCATGGTCGTTTTTTCTATCATTCCCATTTGGTCCAGAAACTCATTATCATTCACCTGGAAGCCATTCCCTCTGCCACTGCTGGTTTCCATTTGTCATGGCCATGGTCATTCCTCAAAGCACCTTCTTTTTGTCACACTCTCATAGCAAGCCCCAGTTTTATATGGGCTTTCTTCTATAGGAGGCTTTTCCCTCACATGAAAGAGGACAAAGGACTGCCCTAACTCCTTTTGAATCACTTTGACTCTTCTTATCATGAAATATCTTTGTCTATTGGCCACTACATTGATAACGTTGCTTGCAAAGATACATAGATTACACAGACAGAGTGGTGTATTCTGATGAGTCCTGGAATTGGGATCAGAAGGCTTGCAAGAAGTCTTGATTCTTTTATTTATTAGATAACTTTGTACCAATAAATCATTTTATTTTTCTGAGCCTGTTTCCTTATCCATAGAATGTGAACCACCAACCTTACAAAATTATTGTGAGGCTCAAACTAAACAGAATATATATGTAAAATACCTTGTAGCTAATATATGCAAAGAACCATATAAATGGGAGTTATTCAAGTCTTAAATGTTGAATCTTATTATGAATCGCATTATTTTCAAGAAGCAGATGAGTCAATCCATATGTATTCACAATTTCCATGCTCCCCCAGAACTTTTCCAATAATGGTAGAAGAAATTCATCATTATAATTTGCAAGAGGCTTATCCAGTGTATTAAATTCCCATAGTAAATCTTCCTTTCCTGAAAGCAGCTCCATTGTGAATGCAAATGAGCCAGGGAACTAGGCATAGATTGGTCCCATAATTAGGTGACAATGGAGGGTTGAAATAAGCCTAGGGCATTATCGTCTCTAATCTTATTTAGAAACTACAGTTTCTGTTTAATTATTTAAACTAGATTAATTTCTGCCTCTATTACTTTCATAAGAAAAAAAAAAAGGATGAGGCAGATTTTAAATGGCGGCACATTGTGTGTTTTAATGAGAATTTTCTCTGCTTTACTCTGTTGTTGAATATAGTGGCTTCTCAATACAAATTCTTAGGTTCCCAAGCTTCTTAATTAGTTTAGATCATTATTCAACTCACCTATGTCAAGTCTTTTAAATGACACAAACTACATGGCATTTCATAATGCATTCTGTTACATTAAATTTTTTATAATTCAGTGAAAAAATATACAATATCCAATCTTAACTTCCTAATTCTACATTTATTCCATTCTACTAAAACAGAAAATGGAAGGGGTTGTGTCAAGGAGTGTCTGGAACACTGGCAGTAAAGTGTGTGGCCCATTTGGAACAAATGCTGTGCTTCCATGGCACTGTTTTAAGGTTATGGGAGGTCTGAAGGCTGGCAGCACATAGTTGTTATAAAGACAACGAAAGAGACTGAGCCATGAATTACTAGGTGTCCTTATACTAGACAAGACAAGCCCTAGGGCAAATTGTGAACAGGAGGTTTGTTTTTGGCATTTATTATTTTTTGATAACTTGAGTGTCTTTATTCTGTCATTTCCCCACATTTCTACCTTTTCAAGCACTTCAGGATCTAAATATTCTCATAGTTTTTCTTTTATAAAAATTTACTTTTTGATAAAAAATAATAATAAAAATTCACTTTCTGCAATTCATTCACACTAAAGTATAAACAACCAACACTTATTTAGACATTTCAATGATATTTATGATATCATTGATGTGGGCATTCCCTCCGCTAGGGCAGGTCACAACCCATTCACGTCTCTATTTTGTGCAATTCTTTTTCCATGCCTTTCTATAACTTCTTCAAAGAGAACCCATCCAATGCACTGGATGCCTTTTTTTCTTTTTAAGGTTTTATGAATACCAATGCAATATTCAAACTATGTATCTATAATGCTTTTATGGCTTGTCTAATTCACTTTGCTTTCCATGGATAACTGGGAATGAGCTGAAAATAACTGAAAAAGAAAAAAAAAACATCCCAAAATGATGTTTTTAAGGATACTTTTTTACTCATAAGTCATTGTTGGTGATAAGCTGGGTCTTACTTATAACCCTCATATAACTTCCCATTGCCCTTTGGATAACTTACAATTTTGATATTTTGAAGATCATGGCATTCCATGAGCTGCAGTCATAAAGAATTACTTAGGAAAATATTACCATTAAGATTTGGTGATAGGAAGCAGATTGGGGGATCAATGAAAATGTTAAGCACATTTTCAAATTCAATTCTGCTCAATCTTTTGTTCACTTCAGGGCTGAGGTCATTGTCTACCTGTAAAACTTGTCAAAGATACATGAACTAATAAACTAATTCACTGGGTTAACTATTCAATTTTATGTCTCAATCAAGGCAACATATATTCTTTATCCACTTTGTTTTCCTGTATGAATGGCTAGTTTTTCTTTTTTTCTTTCTTTCTTTTTTTTTGAATGACTGTGCATTTCTTTGAATATTCTTGTAGTGATCCAGGGCTCAAAACAATTAATTCGATGTCATCTGCAAAGCAGGAATATATAGAGAACTTCAGCATCAGTAGGCAATCCCTCTTCTATTTGGACTTCATGCAGGATATCCTTCATTACATCAACCAATACCTTTGGGTAGCATGTGTCTCCTTGTTTCATGTCTCAATGTCAGTAATTAGAAAGTCATCATTTCTGTGGTCACATCTATTATGTGATCTTATATCATCTTAACATATTCATTGAAGACATATTTGAGGAAAGATCTCAAGGATGCTCACGAAATCTAAAGCTCTTTTTTCTTTTTGAAATGAATAATCATCACAGTGACATCTTATATTCTCTATATTTTTCAGTTAACTGTAATCTATTATAGAAAAAATCATTTATAAAAGTATGTTCTCATTTTTATGTTTTCATCAATCCCTGATTGCATACAAATACCATTCTCATATAAATTTTATAAAAATAAGAAACTAAACAGAGGGGTTAGTGTATGTATCTATGATGTGACTATTCCCTCTATGAGTGAAGGTCACAACTCATCCCTTTTCCTCTTTGAGATATTGTGAATATCTCTAAAAATGTGTAGCTGATCACATAGATTTCTTCTACATATTCAGGCCCAGTTATACTTCCCATTTTTTTCTTTTCTTTTTTTTTACTTGTGCACTACTACTTGTGCACATGGTGCATTGATGACTAAGGTGGTCAATCCAAATAGGGTGGTTCCATTGTCAGTGAAGATGAGAACTGATCATGACAGAAACCCTACCAGCTGTCTTACATTCTGAATTTATTTGCAATCTCTGTTGGGGTTTTATCTGTGACAGCTTTTGGCTAAACTGAGCTTCATACAAAATTTTCTTCGGGCTTTCCCTCCATTCTCTCAACTTCCATTATTTTGTGGGAGGTGATTCTGTTCATAACCTTCCCTTCTTTTCCATTCTGTAAATATATCTAAGTGTACACACACACACACACACACACACACAATATATATATATATATATATATATATATATATATATATATATATATATATATACATTATTGGTGATTATTGTTTACATTAGTTATTTTTAATTAAGTATCCCAGTCAACTATCTCATGTAACAAAGAAAACAATTAAACAAAACCATTCCAACACAAGAAGCTTTTAGGACAGTATATACCACATTTGTTATTTGTAGTGTCCCACCTCTCTTCTAAGAAAAAGGGGGAAGGTATATTACATCATCAATTCTCTGAGACCTAGATTGGTACTGGGAGTCATTTTATTAGTTATGGGATTTATTAAAGAATTGTGGGATTATAATTCACTAGAGTTTAACTGTCATTTCATACTGGTTTTGTTTTTATTTATGTATTTTTCCACTTTTGTTTACTTTATTCTATATCACTTCATGCAAGTCTTCCATTGCTTCTCTGAATTCCTCATTTTTGTTGTTTCTTATTGCACAGTAAGATTGTTATATTCACTTTCTATAATTTGTTTAGCCATTATTTGAATTACGGATACCAACTTTGTTTTTTTTGTTTACACAAAATGCTGCTTATTAACATTTAATATTATTAATATTTTCCCATAATTTTTTCTCTGTTTAATCTGTGTATGGTATGATCATGCAGTCAAGAAGGAATGAACAATTTAATGACTTTTTTTCTTTTTGATTGCTAGATTTAGTAAGCACTTAAATGCTAGACACTATGCTATACAAATACAAGCAAACAAGTCAGTTTCTTTTCTTAAGGAGCTTACATGCTAATGCAGGAGACATAAGGGGGGCTGGGATAGGATTTGGGGAATTAAGCTTGGGTGACACTACTAAGCAGGTGAGGCAGGTGGAAGAGAGAACTGGGCAAGAAGCAAGCATGATTTCTTCAGGAAATGGGGATCTTGGGCAGGGATTCACCAATGAGCTGAGGAGGCCCCAGAATGGTGTCAATTGTATGTTTTTCAACTGTATTTTTTTTTAAAGAACTAAGTTTTACTTAACATTTCACTTATTCTTTGAATATTCATTATTATCTCATTCCAGCCTTCTCTGAACAATCTCTCTGCTTATGTTTTCCTTCTTGGAGTGACTTTGTTCTTTTATAGCTGAAGAGGAAGATGGCAGCCAGACTGTAGAGCCTCTCTAATATGCTTTGAGGGGGGTGTTCAAATCAATCTTAGAACTGCAGGTGCTACAGAAGAATTAAGAATAAAATTTGATTCTCCTTTGAAGGCTGTAGAGCCTGGAAGTGATGGGATGATAGAGATTAGAATCCATAACTACTTTGTATAGATTTGTATTTAAGTACTTTATACAGCCTACAGTCATATCTGTACTTGTCTAACAAGTTGGAATGGTTAATTTTTTTGTCTTGGTATGAGTAATACTTAGCACTGTGTTTGGATCACTATAGGAGGTTAATAAATAGTTGTGGGTTAGGAGACCCCATAGCAGTTGCATCTGGCATTTTAGGGTCCTTTACAGTCTGGCTACCACCTCCCTATCTAACCTTATTTCATACTACTTTCTTCCATGAAATCTACCTCCACACAAACTAGACAACTACCTGATCTTCACTCTCCCCTTCATTTGCCAAGGCTTTTTTCCCTACCTGCAACTCATTTCTTCCACATCTTTCTGAAATCCTCTTTATGATCCAGCTGAGTAATCACCTACTCTATGAAGGTTTCCCTGATCCCTGCCCAGCTGAAAGGAACTTCTTCCTCTTCAGCTTTGTTATGGCACATTGTCTTAGACCAGCAGTTCTCAACCTGTGGGTTATGTTCAATTTGTAACAATGAAAATACATCCTGCATACCAGATATTTACATTATGATTCATAACAGTAGCAAAATTACAGTTATGAAGTAGCAACAAAAATAATTTTATGGTTGGGGGTCACCACAACATGAGGAACTGTATTAAAGGGTCATGGCATTAAGAAGGTTGAGAACCACTGTCTTATACTAAAAGGTTTTAACCTGGGCACCTTCCTTAAATTTCTTATGGCACATTGTCTTAGTTTGAGGGTTCTTAAACTGGGCATCCAGTTTAAACTGGGCTTCTTTGTTTTCATTTAAAAAAAAAAACAACCTGCTTATCAATTGAGTTTCCTTTGTAATCTGATGTATTTTGTCTTATTATTTTTAAAATCTTATTCTGAGAAGGGGTCCATAGGCTTCACCAGCCTGCCAAAGGGGCACAACTCTCTCAAAAGGTTAAGAAACCCTGGTCTTAGATCTTTGTTTTTATCCTTTCCCTCCTTTTTGGTAGGGAGTGGGTGGGGTTTATCACTTTCTAACCAGAATCATTCTTCTATGTCCCCTTTGAAACACACTGCTTATCCCTTAAGCACAGGGAATGGCATCATCTCACTACTCTGGTTTCCTGGGCCTTGTCTAGCCTAGGTGCTTAGTAATTGTTATTGACACATATCAATACCAACTGACTTAAATCCCCACTAAATTAAGATTTATGGTTTGTGATAAACATACTACTGGCATCACTGGGGCCCCAGAGAAAGAAAGAGAAGGAGAGAGAGAGAGAGAGAGAGAGAGAGAGAGGGAGAGAGAGCAAGAAAGACTCAGACCTGAGGTCAGTCCCAAGACCAGCCTTTTCCATTTGGTCTACGATGCCCCAAGGAGAAACACTCACCAGAGGCAAAGCCTCTTCCTGGTATCTGTCACCTGGGTACAAGGAACAGATCAGTATGAACATCAGCTCCAGCAAGAGCACTGCTTTCTCCCTGGGGTTTCTAGGCAGAATTTCTCAACTGAGTCAGAAGCACAAATCCATTTGCCAGAGGCCTAGTGACATGTACATGCCCTGCCTGGAGAGATCCTTAAAGCATGAATCAATTAGATGGTGTCTAGCCTTGGTTTCTTCCAGAGACAGGAATTAAAACAACAACAACAACAACAACAACAACAACAACAAGACAACAGGACTACACTGCTCTGGGAAACTCAGAGGCCTTCTCTAGGCCTGGGATTCTGAAGGGCTGATGGCAGCCTGAGGAACGTTCACTTTCAGGTCTGTCCCTACCTCTTTTTCTTTTCCTAGAGTTCCCCCTCAGCTGCAAGCTCTTGTGCAGCAGTGCAAGTTCATAGAGACTTGTGACGCCCCCAGCCCACCACATCACTTCACAGTATTCTTCATATGACAGGTAACCCAGCAAGGCCGAGGCAATGATGTTGGAAGTGGTCATTGTCAGTGATGTCCTGGCAGAAGATGAAGAAATATCGAGCGTTTTGGGAGAGAAGGCCCACATGAGGGAGTTGCTGACAACCAAGAAAGAAAAGGCCATCAGCTGGAACATCGAGGTCAGCCAGCTCCACATGGTTGGTGAGTAAGGGAGCTCCTGCTCGTCCTCCTCTTGCGGGCCCTGGATGTTGGCTTCAGGGACAGCTTGGCGAAGGTGCCCAAGCCTCTGGCTGCGATGGAGCCCAAGCCGAAGCCAGAACGGGCGCCATTGGGGCTGGCACTGAAGCCAGGGGTGGGCCTGTGGCGGAGAGGGAGCAGGGGTCCCTGTTGGTGCTCCAGCTACTAAATGACTTTTATCTATTTGTAATTCCAAATTATTTTCTAGAAGAGTAAGATCTAACTCCTTGATGTTTTTACAGATGATTCACTTTATAAATCAGTATTGCTCTTGGTTGACACTTTTCAGTTGAGATAAGTATTTTTTGGCTATTTTTTTCTTGGCTTTTCTTGGTGTCTTTAGCTGTTTAAGAGTGGTTAAATTTCTCTAAGAAATGGTGCCAATCAGTGTCAATATCACTGCTTTTTTCCATTTCCTGCATTTTGGAGTAAATGCCTTATTTCAATAAGTTGCCTTATTTTGAGAGTTATTTTTTTTTTTGTATTGATTTTCACCATTGTTCTAACTAGTTGATGATCTGACTGCACAAGGACAATTGATCCTGAATGATTTTCATTTGGTAACTAGTTGCTTCCTTTCTGTTAAATAGAGTTCACTTCTTTTTTGTGATGTGAATTGTTCATCACTTTCAGTTCCTTCAGACTTTTTGAAAAAAATATTCTTGATGTATAGGCATAAGGTTTTTGAAAAATCTTATGAGATTTTTGGCCTATTTCATTTCTTAATCTTAAACCATTTTTTCCAATGTATTTTACTTCTTCAACTTCCATGCCCACATTTGAGCTAAAATCATTATGTATCAAGGCATATATTAACTTCTTTTGGAGAATCTTAAGTTCATAAAATTTCTCAACTTCATCCTCTACCATAGAAGTTGGCATATAAAGCTAAAATTATCTTCCTAGTGTCTGTTTGTTTAGGCTTTAAGTGCTAGAAAGCCTTATGACCTAGTGACCCATGAAATGTTTCTTGTTTACTTTGTATACATGATAGAGCCAACTCCATCAACTCTTTTCCTAACCTCTATGAGCAAAACTTCTGAGACATCCTTCCACTTAATTGCCAACTGTTTCACATCTTCTGACTTCATGTACAGCAAGGATGCCAATTTGGAGATTATTTAGTTCCTCAGGGAGTGGAATTCAACTCATTGGTTGTTGAACAAAGGTCTCATATTAAGGCCTATTTCCAAATAGGATTAGAGAAAAAGAAAAAACCCTATATGTTCTAAAATATGTACAGCAGCTCTCTTTCTGGTGGCAAAGAAGTGAAAATTGTGGGGATGCCTGTCAATTGGGGAATGGCTGAACAAGTTGTATATGATTGTGATGAAATAGCACTGTGCCATAAGAAATGATTAGCTTGATCTTAGAAAAACATGGATAGGATTAAACAAAATAATGAAGAGTGAAAGAAGCAGAACCAAGGGAATGTTGTATACAGTAAATAGCAATATTGTTTTAAGAAAAACTCCTAGTGAATAAGTAATTTTGACTACTGTCAATACCCAAATTAACTATAAAGGACATATGAAAGAAGATGCTATCTGCATCCACAGAAAGAACTGATAAATAGAAGTAAGAAGTATGCATAGAATAATTTTACATATATATGTGTGTGTGTGTGTATGTATGTACGTTTATGTTTAAAGGTCATTTATGGGTGGGGGGGATTGTAGGGAAAAAAAGGGAAAAAAAGAAATTTACATGATAACTTTATTATATATTTGAAAGGAATAGCAAGTTGCACATGATGGTTATCAGTTTTATTTGCAATTATAGTTTTTATTATACTATGTTATGGAAAACCTTGATTATTCCATAAATTAAAAAAAAAATAAAACTTAAAAAAAGAGTTAGTCAATAAATATTCAGTCCCTATCATGTGTCACTCACTGTGCTAAATACTGGGATTACAAAAGGGGGCAAATGATAGAGCTTGCCCTCAAGAAGGTCACAATCTAATGTAAGAGACAAGCAAACAAATATTTTGTTGTTCAGTCACATCCCTGTCGTGTCTGACTCTTGGTGACCTCCTTTAGGGTTTTCTTGGCAGAGATACTGGAGTGGTTTGCCAAAACCGAGGGACACAAGTGACACAAAGCTAGTAAATGCCTGAGGCTAGATTTAAATTCAGGAAGATGAATCTTCCTGGCACTCTATCCACTGGGTACAAATAAGTTACATACAGGAAAAATAAGAAATAAATAAAACAGAAAGCACTAGAATTAAGGAGGGTTTGGAAGGGCTTCTGTAGGAGAGGATTTTAGTAAGAACTTAAAGGAAGTCATGAAAGCCGAGTAGACAGAGAAGAAGAGCGAGAGCATTCCAGGCATAATGGGGTAGTTAGAGAGATGAGTGATGATTAGTTTCTGTTTGTGGAACAGCAAGAAGGTCAGTTTCATTGGATCAATGAGTGTATGAAGTAAGATGTAAGAAAACTGAAAAGGTAGAAGGGGGCTAAGTTATAAAGGGCTTTGAACATCAAATAGAGAATTTTGTATTTGTTCCTGAAGGCAATAGGGAATCAGGGGATTTTATTGAGCAGGGAGGTGACATGATTAAACCTGGGCTTTAGGAAAATCATTTTGGCAACTGAAAAGAAATTGAATAGGAATGGGGAGATATTTGAGGCAGGCACAACAACTAAAAAGCTATTACAGTAGTCGAAGTATGAGTTGATGAGGGCCTGTACCAGGGTAATAGCAGTACTGGAGAAGAATAGGGGGTATACTTGAAATATGTTACAAAGGTGAAGGGGACTCACTTTAGCAACAGATTGGATATGGTGGGGTGGAAGATAGTGAGGAAAGGAGGATGACACCAACATTGTGAACCTAAGGAGAACAGTGTTGCTCTCAATAGTAATAGGAAAGTTAGGCAAAGAGCACAATTTAGGGGGAAAGATGAGTTCAGTTTTACACTTGCTGAGTTTCAGATATCTATTAGCTATACTGTATGAGATGTCTAAAAGACAGTTGGAAATAGGAGACTGGAGTTCAGCAGAGAGGTTGGGACAGGACAGGTAGATTTGAGAATCCTCAGCATAAAGATGGTAATTAAATTCATGGGAGTTGATGACATCACCAAATGAAGTAGTACACAGGAAGAAGAGAAGAGGGTCTAGGATAGAATTCGGGGTGGGGGCACTTATGATTAGAAGGAATGACCCTCACAATGATCCAGCAAAGGAGACTGAGGAGAGGTCTGATAGGTGAGACAACCAGGAAAGAGTAGGGTCCTAAAAACCTAGACAGAAGACTGTGGGGTGATCAACAGGTTGCAGAGAAGAATGTAGATCAAGAAAAGGACATTGGATTTGGCAATTAAGAGATCATTTGTAACTTTGGAGAGAGCAATTTTAGGGGAATGATGAGATTGGAAGCCAGAATGTAAAGTGTTAAGAGGTGAGTGAGAGGGGGCGGATAGGTGGTACAGTGAATAGAGCGCTAGAGTCAGGAGGCCCTGAGTTCAAATCTGGCCTCAGACATTTGACACACTAACTAGCCGTGTGACTTTGGGCAAGTCACTTAACCCCAATTGCCTTCCAAAAAGAAAAAAAAAAGAAGTGAGTGAGAGGAGAGAAAGTGGAGGCACCTATTGTTATTGGCCTTTTAAAGTAGTTTGCCCACAAGGGCAGAAGAGAGATAGGATGATAGTGGGGAGGGAAGCATCAAGTGAGGATTTTTTGAAGATGTGGGAGACATAGGCATGTTTGTAGGCAGTAAGGAAGGAACCAGTAGACAAGGAGAGATGGAAGACAAGTAGTAGAATGGGGATGACAGAGAGGGCAGTCTGTTGGAGGAGAGAGGATGGAATGGTATCACTTGTGCAGGTGTAGGTATGAGCTTTGGTGAGGAATAAAGCCACCTCTTTCTTTGAGGTATGGCAAAGGCATAATAGTAATATGAGATAAGGAAGAGGGGAGAAAAGAGAGCTAGCTCATGGTGAATAGCTTCAATTTATCTGTAAAATACAAGGCAAATTTCTCTGCTGAGAATGTAGGGTGGGGAGGGGAAGTCATAGGGGATTTGAAGAGAGAAAAAGATTTGGAAAAGGTGTTGAGAAGAGTAGGATAGTGAGTTGATAAGAAAGGTAAAAAGGGATTGCCTAGCAGCAGTGAGGGCCCAGTCAAGGTTGTGTAACAAATTTGTATTGGACTCAGAACCATTGGGTGATTTTCTCTATCTACTTTCAGCAGTATCCATTTAGGAACAAAGATTGTGGATGATGAGAGTCATCCAAAGCTCGAGAAGGAAGAATTAAATTAGTTGTTGTGGATGGTCTAATAGCCATGTGAATATAATAACCCCTGACTCTTTTTCTTCTGTTGTCATTATCACTGTGGAAGTGAAAGGATAGCTACACTAGATTGATGGCAATTTTGTACTTTCATCTGTTTCATAATAGCAGTGCCCAATGAATCTAGTCTTCTTAGCTAGGCTTATCCTCAGACAGAAGACGTGATCTGTCACCAGAGCCATGGAGCTCTTCTGGTATCACCTTTTAGAAACCAAAGTCACTCCAAACATGTGGAGTCATATGAGGACTTTTGTGGAGGATAACAACTTAAAACACCCCTTTATTATTCATCCAAGTTGTAATTACATGTTAAAATAATGCCAGCTTCATAAGGCCCTTTACATCTCTAAATCCTAGGATCTAATGAAATTAAGCTCTATTTATGGAATTTCAATCAGTAACCAGAAGGCTGAGGAGTATTTTTATTGGTAGGAGGAGGGGACTTTTTCACAAAGCTGTTGTAATAATGCCTCCTTACATTCATTCATGTAGCACTTAGTTCAAAGGGAATATATACTTTTGCATATATTCATAGTAACCTTGTTGACTGGAGAGGCATTCTCATCTAACACAAAAGAAAACTGTGGGTCAGAGAAGTAAAGTGACTTACTCAAGGTCACGTGACTATTCTTAGTGGAGTTGGAACCCAAGTTTGTCTTCCAATGTCAGTCCAGTATTCTTTTTACCTTACCCCATTGCCTCTGCCAGCATGTAAGATTGACTGAAGTCAGGGAAAATCTTCAGGGTCTATAAATGATCGAGGTGGTAGGGCTGACTTATACGTAAATGCAGAAGTATCTCAATGATGCTATTGGTGAGTATTTAATAAACCTATCACATTATGACCCAATAAATGTTAACCAATTTTTCTAGGCAATTTGTTAAGATTTGCAAAGTGCATTACTTTCATAATCTCCTTTGGCCCTCACAACGCCTCTGTGAGAGTACAATAAAATGTATAGGTATTTCTTTCCCTGTTTAACAGATTTGGATGAGTAGAAAGGTGGTTCAGTGGATCAAGTATTGAACCTGGAGTCAGGAAGACTCATCTTCCTGAATTCAAATCCAGCCTCAGACACTTACTAGTTAGTTGTGTGACCCTGGGCAAGTCATGTAACCTCAGTTTCCTCATCCGTAAAATGGCCTGGAGAATGAAATGGCAAACCACTCCAGTATCTTTGCCAAGAAAATCCCAAATGGGGTCATGAAGAGTCAGATATGACTGAGAAACAACTGAGCAACAGCAACAGATTTGGAAACAAAGGCTAAGAAAAGTCAAATGATTTATCCAGAGTCATGTAGCTAGTCAGTAACTGAGGCAGTACTGGATCCTAGCTCTTCCTGATTCTAATTTTAGCCACTTCATTGCACTGGGTCCAGATAATATACTCTAATTATATACATTAATAATATACTGTTTTCCTGAACAGAGCATGTGTTCTTTATGCCTTCTAGATGTCAGTGGCATAAGGTAATAATAGATACTGGAGGTCAGTAAAGTTTTTTTTTAATCAGTGAGATAAATTCCTTTAACATGCTAATTAGTTTGGTGCACTTTGTGCCCCAACCACTGAAGGATGAACCAAATTGCAGAGCACGTGTATTTATGAAATCTCATCACAAAATTAAAGGCCTCTAATCGTTGCAATGATCAGAACAATTGATGATTATGGGTCTTTTGACACTGCATTTTCCTGTCTCCTTTATCTTTTGTCTGCCTTACCATTTTCGAGATTACTTTGGGGCCAAGCCAGAACTGCTCTAAGTAAGCGTGTGCGCTCCCCCAGTCCAGGAAGCAGCTGACATCCTGCCTCTCTGGTTCGATGTGTAATAGACAGGTGGCTATTTATTGGTAACTTGCTGAATTAGGACAAGACTAATCAGGAAACACGTTCTGCTTCTTTTTTTGGGAGTGAGTAAGGGTGGCTCACCTGTGTTTCTAAGCAAGTGTCAACAAGTCTCGGTCTTGTTGCCGTCTTTAAGTTTTGTTCTAACAGCATTACAATAATTCTTCCTCTCGGGAGGGGGAGAGATGGGAAATCTCTTAGGTAATTTTATAGAAAAAGAAAAGAAAAGAAAACTCTGAGTTGAGGAAAACTGCTGATAATTTCCAAGGGAATGAGAATGACTCCTGGGAGCTATACATGTTGTATGAATGACTGGGAGCCAATGAACCAATTCAATAAACTTTTATTAAGCAGTTTTTATATGCAAGGCTCTGTGCTGGATAAAGACAAAAAACAAAACAGTTCCTGCTCTCAAGGAGATTCCATTCTGTTGGTGAAAACATATATACCTATAAGTAACTACGAACTAAAGATGAGAGCTATTTCTGCAAGTTGCTTCTCCCAGAGAGGCATTCTAGAAGTCTGAGGGTTATATAATAGCTAGCTCATAGTAATATTAACAATAATCATAGATAACATATAGTGCTTCCTATGTATCAGGCACTGTCCTAATAATAATAGCTGACATTTATATAGTGCCTAGTATGTGGGAGGTACTATACTAAGAGCTTTGCAATTATTATCTCATTTGGTCCTCACAGCCACCCTGGGAGGTAAGTACTATTATCCCTTTTACACATGAGGAAACTGGGGTAAACAGATAAAAGATGAGAAAGTATTGTTTTCCTAGTTCTGCTTATTTTCTTTTTCTTTTCTTTTGCTTTTTTTTGGAGGGGGGAGGGCAGGGCAATTGGGGTTAAGTGACTTGCCCAAGGTCACACAGCTCATCGGTGTTAAGTGTCTGAGGCTGGATTTGAACTCAGGTCCTCCTGACTCCAGGTATGGTGCTCTATTCACTGCGCCACCTAACCACCCCCTCTTATTTTATTTTTCATAAGTGCGCATAAGTCTTTCCACACTTCTCTATATTTATCATATTCATTTTTCTTATATCAAAATAATATACATTATATTCATGAACCATGATTGATAGACACCTACTTTGTCTCCAGTCCTTTATTACTACAAGAAGTACATATAATATAAATATTTTGGTGAGGATGGGCCCTTTCTTTTCTCTATTGAATTCCTTGGCATAGATGCATAGCAGTGAAGTCTTTCTTATGTAACTTATGTTTTGGTAACTCTCACTTTCTCTACCAGCTCATCTCCTTTTCTGCTCATACAATTCCATACTAATCTCTTTTGTGTCATTGCTCCTGGATATTTCTTTCTTGGTAATATGTCATTGCCTGTTCATATCCATCATGCACCTCTCCATTATTTCTTGGGTGATGTTCAACTTTAATTATTCAGAGATTATGGTATTCTATGACTCAGACATACAGCCTTTTAAGTGAATGTTGAATTTGGAAAGATGGAACTTAGTTTCAAGGTGAAACTTGGGGTTCATTAAAAGCTTCCTTACTTTACCCAAGGCGATCCAGGCCATTTTTTTCCTTCTCTTTGACTTTGGTACATCTGATTCATTGGCCATTTGCGGTGCCCGCCCATCATCAAAAGAGATAATATTTGTAAAATGCTTAGCACAGTTCCTGTCATGTGGTAGGTGCTAGATGCATGCTTATTTCCACCCTTCCTTCCTCCCTCTTTCCAGGGCATATGCAAATTAGATAACCAAGACATCTATGCCTAAATTTTTTGCATGGACATCTGAAACCATGGGTTTTGTTACTTTCTCTTTTCTTGTGTATCATTCATTGTCTTTGGGATGACTTCTCAAGTGACTTCTCTTACTACACCTGCCATTTGGTGGTTGACTACTGATCTCCTCACAGTTCAAGAAGGTAACCATGACAGGGTATAACATCTAATACCATTAAATGTGCTCCCCCAGATATCAGTCAACCAATTGACACTGATAAGCTTCAAACAACGAATATTTGCTAAGGAAGTATAGAAGGGAGAAGTTTCAAAAACATCCCTGGAACTGGGGGCAGATTTGGCAGATTTGGCAGATTTGGTGGCAAGTCATATAGGTCTAGTGCTCCATCCACAGAGCTTCCACATCCCTCTGCAGAGACTTACTCAAATGGAACCTTTAAATAAGTAAATGCCCAAATTATTATTTGGGACAACCAATGCTGTGAAGTGGAAATGAGAGACCAGTGCAGCTCTACGTTGATCATAATGCACATTCTAAATGGAAAACAGGAATAGTTCATCTTGTTCTATAACAGATTTAACTATTTGTTTTTAGTCTGTCAACAGTATTTTGTATGGCTTCTTTAGACAGAAAGCACTATGTGGCATGAGATCCATGGTGGGGTTTTATAAAAGAAATTTCAAATATTATAATACAGCCCCTGCCAATTACCCATGTGGCTTTTAGACATTGATCTGTGGCAAATTAAATTAAAATGAGGGATGATCTGACTTGGAATTTGTTCATTGAACCAAAAGGAGCATATTTCAGAAATCAATCAAATCCATTATTTTTTTGTGGCAAGGAAAACTATTTCTTTTCATGAGCTCAATGTTTTAGTACCACAAAAAACCCAAACCCAATTCTTCAATCCCCTCTACATAGCTAGCTGTTCCCTTCCGTATCTCCTTCTTCTTCCAAAGTCATATCTTTCAACTGTAGAAATTTCAATCAAATTCCACAACAGTCAGGATTCCTGCATTTCCTGATATCATTACTGAAAGGAAATGTAAGAACCTTTGCAAAGTTGTTTTGATGATTGAAAATAACTCATTGTCTAAATAAAAAGAAATTCACTAAAATAGGTGTGGTTGGATACCATTGCAAATGCTGGGAAACATAATAGAAAAAAAATTGTAAAACTTTGTAGGTTCCTTCTTATCAACAATACTTATGGAAAATTTCTCCATAGACTTTCCATATTCTCCTTCTTTGGAAAAATGAAGGCTGAAGGAATATGACAATGTTAAGTATAGAATTTATTATTAGTTGCTTTTTGGAGGGGGCAAGGCAGGGCAATTGAGGTTAAATGATTTGCCCATGGTCACACAGCTAGTGTTAAGTGTCTGAGGCTGGATTTGAACTCAGGTCCTCCTGACTCCAGGGCTGCTGCTCTATTCACTGTGCCACCTAGCCACCCCAAATATAGGATTTATAAGAAGAATGGCTCTGATCAGTTGAGATTGCTCCAGGAAAGACGTCAGTTCGATATATTGAACAGAGTCCTTATAGTAAAGGTTGCTAAATACTGATGTAGGCTATCTAGAGCAACCATGGTTCTTGAAAATTATTCATATTCATATTTGAATCCATCATTATTTTGATGTGAGAACAGATGCATTGTACATCCAACCCCCAAACCCTATGTTCTTTATTTTTGTGTTTCTCTAAGTAGCCAGATGATCATTGGCTCACCCCATTTCAGAATCACAAAATTCAAGAGTTATAAGATACCTCAGTGGCCACCTAGTCCAACCCATATCTGAATAATAATTGTTTCTATGATATATGTACCAAATCCTTATCATCTGTCAGGTTTTCAGGCCAAGTCATTTGTGGTCCTATGGGATCTGATCTGTGATCTGAGTAGTCCATCCATCTAGGATCATAGAACCACAGAAGTAGAACCAGAAAGGACATTAGAGACCATATGGGTCAACTCCTCATTTTAGAGATGAGGAACTGAGACACAAAGAAGTGACCTGACCTGTTCAAGGTCACACAAGTAGTTAGTGGTAAATCAAGATGCAAACTCAGATTCTCTGTTGCCAAATCCAGTGGACCACACCTGTCTTCCCATCATCTGTATTACTTGACCTGCCCAACACCCTTTTGCATAATAGACTACTTGTAATAATTTGTTGCCCTTGAGCTTCTGCAGAGCTTCTCACTTGTACAATCTCCAAACAAACCCAAAGTTCTATCCACTGTTTTCCATTGAACAATAGTTTTTGCTCTTTGTTTTATTGGGACCAGTATTTTCATGCCTCAATAATTGTAGGTGGTCCTTATGAAACAAATGGAATGAAGGATTTTTGAGGTTCTCACTATGTGCCAAGAATTATTCTAAGCACTTGAATACAAACTTAAAAATTACATAGCCCCTGCCATCAAGAACACTGCATTCAACAGGGGGAAGTAATTCCTATAGAGGATTCATGGCCAGAGAAAGGAGGTTTGGTCTGGGAAATCATAAAAGTCAGACAAAGAAATCCATTGATATGCCCTTTCCAGAAACAATTCAATGTTGATTTAATTGCCATTCTGAGAAATTACGTGGAAAAAGGTATTGCAGGATACATGTGCCAAAATTAGGATAGATAATGGCCAGGATGAAGATGAGGACCCATGGACCCATGGAGGGTAGAGTTCAGTGGCTTAACTCTTCCTGGGGATGGTCTTTGGTGATCTGCCAGTTTGGACAGCAGAGCTGCAGCAGCAGCAGTGTAAATAGCAGGAAGGAAATTTTTGAGGTAAAGATGAAGATATCATTTCTAGCAAGTGGAAAATCTGAATGACTCTTTGCCTTGATCTTTATAGGCACCTGTCTTTGATTCAATGTTGTATGGTTACAACTAAAACTAATCCAGGTGGATTTGTGTCTTCTTTCTCCCTTGGCTATCTATGCTGATATTTTGTTGGTGGTAAAGACTAAATGCCATACATTCTATTAACTCACAGAACGATAGAATTTGGAGCTGAAAGAGACCTTAGAGGTCAATTAGTTCAGTACCCTCATTTTATAGATAAGGAAACCGAGGCCTATTGAGATAATTTAACTATTAAAAGTTCTACAGGAACTGCTAAATTCTTTAATTCTCCAAGCCCTCCAAATAACTAGTATTCATTTTGCACCCACATTTTTTTAAAATCAAGTTCATCCCTAAAATAATTAGTTTCATTACTTGAAGTAGCTGCTGCAGCTTTCCTTTGAATTCAGGCTCAGCATTCCTCAACAAAATGCAATTATTTTCAAAAAAGAAAATGGGTGAGATTTTTGCCTTCAATTATGATTCTATTTGTATAGTCAAGGATCATAGATTTGGAGCTGGAGAGGACATTACATCTATTCTAATGCCTTCATTTTACAAATGAGGAAACTAAGCACCAGGAAGGTTAAATGGCCTCTCTAACTTCAACCCAGTAATAACTATGAGAAGGAATTTGAACCCAGGTTATTTAATGCCATAGCCTTTACTCTTTCTACTATTCCTCGTTATCTCTTTGGGAAGACTGAATTACTCTTGTTTAGTTCCTTTATGGATGTTCATCCCCCTGATGCCTCAACAAACACCTTAAATTCATTTTGGTATTCAGTGTTTACTTCCTTGGTACATCTACTGGATTTATTGCACTCATACATACTATACTGTCAAGTAGACTGTCTTTTTATAGTCCACAACAACAGTATAACCTGTAGGAGATTCAAGAATCTTTTTGAATGAATGAAAAAGCATATGCCAAACATCACAGAATAGACATACAAAGGTAAAGACAGTACCTGTCCTCAGAAAATGCACATTCTAATAGGAAAAACAATACATCGGAGAGTGGTGGCCAGGGAGAGGTGAGTAGGTTTGGAAAATTACAGGAGCTGTAAGTGGAGCCAGAGTGAACTAGACTGATGGTGATTAATGAGAGATGATGTTACTGGATTGGATGACTGTGATGCATAGTTGAGAAACAAGATGGAAATGGAGCTCTATATAGGAGAAATAGTGAGAAGGTAGACAAGACCCTAGAGTATGAGGACAATAATATGTAATATGTATTTTACATGTTGTCTTTCTCCTTAGAATGTGAACTTCTTGAGGTCAGGACCAATTTCTATCTTTCTTTGTATCTGTAGTACTTAGCATAGCGCCAGGCACATAGTAAGGGCTTAACAAATTCTTGTTGAATAACTGATAAGGTTGAAAAGGTTTGTAGGGGTGAAATTGTGATATGTTTTTAATGCTGAGCAGAAAAAATTTATATTTATTATCAGATGAGACAATATTTACAAATATACTTACCATAGCATCAGGCACATTGTAGGCACTTTATTTTCTTGCCTTCTCCCTTATTTCTAGAGGTAATATGGAGCCACCAGAGTTATTGAGTAGGTGAATAACAAGAATGAACTGATATGCTTTGTCAGTTATATGGAGGTATCTTGGTGGGTAGAAATAAGTAGATTCTTTTGAAATTACACCAACTAGCTTGCTCCATTTTTGACATTTAACTAGTAATTAGGTATGATAGTCACATTTTTATTCAACGTTTTAAAATGTTTATGGACAACATTATCCATTGCTTAGGAAGTTATCCTAAAAGTTCTACCAGTACTTTAAATTTTTATTTTGCAAATTAAAAATAAGAAGGTATACTTTGAATTAGTCAACAACATAGCCTACCTAACTGCAAAACTATAGAACACCATGGGGGACTTAATGAGAATAACAGAAATGTTATCCCTGGTCTTGATGAATTCATAATTTTTTGGGCCTGTCTTAAGGATTTCAGTAGTTGAGAACCAAAATTTGTCTCAGGCTGTGGTGAATAGGCACATGTTAGATTTGTTACAATAAATAAATGACACAGAACATATATTATTTTCTGGGAAATCCATAGCCTAGTCTGGGCTAGAGTAAAGCAGAGTAGGCCTCCCTACCAATAGGCCTCAACCCTAGAGGCAACTAATTTCTGGGTACTTGAGGACAGACTCCTTAGTGGGTTAACTTTGCTATTTTTTTCTGCCAGTGTTTGGCTCTTTGTCAGAATATCATTGGAAATGAAAAAATAATTCAATGGATGTGGAATCTAGGGTTGTTTACCCAGTCCACATTTCATCAGAGTACAGACAAATCACCCTGTCCAAGGTGATTTTTAGGAGGCAGTAGTTTTTCCAGAAAGCTGAAACCTTTACAGCACCCACAGCTGGCAGTAAGCACTCTGGGTTTTTTCTCTACAGCAGAGAAATATTCTCCTGGTCTGCATGAGACCATATGACCTCAGGTTCATGATGAGAAATCTTTTTTTCCAGAAAAAGGTGTATGTGTGCAGAGTGTTGAATTGGGTTGAATAATGTTGCTCACAGGAGCAACACAAAGAGAATTTTTAAAAAATGTTATTCAGATGGCTATTGAGGGCCATAGGGACAATTGCCTCAGATTGATTTGTGAATCTTTGATCCTACATCCAATAATTCAAAGTTAGTTGTTAATATACCTGTCCTATCCTTAATTTACAAATCGGGATCTTTTGGCAGATGATTTTTCTGAATTCCAATTAAAGTTGAAGTGTCTAGCCTGGGAACTTTGCTCTTGTCTTGAATGAGGCCCTTTCCCTCATAAACACAAATGATTTTGTTTCCCTTTTAGCCCATCCTGCTGGAAATGTGATACATACAGTTAATCTCTAGCAGGCAATTTCAGACATTTTAGATCCACTTATACCTTGTGATTAATTGTCAGAGCCTTTGGCAAATATTAAATGACTTTTTTTTTCTTTATGGATTGGGAAGTGTGACTGCAGGCTGCAGCTGGCTGCCCTGTTTGCCTCTGGTCTCCTATCAAAGCACAGCTGCTTTATGTCAGTCACAATCAATGGAAGGACATTTCCGACCCGCTAATTACCAGAAGGACTTGATGCTGATGGCTTTTGGAGCTGACAGTCTTAAAGAGTAGCTAACTTTTGGCTCCTGCTGTGTACAGTATGTCTGAAGCTTGGCTATTTGTCTCACTTGGCACACTTGAACTGAAAGAAAGGTTTGTGCAGGACCTGCGGCTCCTTCTCTCACACTTCTTCCCTTTTTACTTTTCTTCAAGTTATAGAATAGCAAGGGGGCTCCAAAATCTGTTGAGTGGGCTAAGAACTAAGTCTTCAAAAGAAACTTTTGAAAAAGGTGAGGCATAAATGGTAAAGAAAAAACTTACACAATTTTGAAATTATTTAGGAGGCAAACTCTCACATATTGTTTTGTGACCAAAAATGAAGAAAGAAATGAAGACAAAAACCACTACAGTCAAAGAACTTCTGGAATGATAGACTAATGGGTTCGGTGCTGGTTTTAGATTCAGGAAGATCTGGATTTAATCTCTGCTTCTGGCACATGCTGACTGTGTAATCCTGGAGAAGTCATTTTCCTTCTTTGCCCCTTGGTTCCACCTAAAAAATGGAGATAGTGAGAGTACCTTCCTCACAAGGTAGTCATGAGGAGTAAATGATGCAATGTAAGTGGAGCTTTTTGTAAACTTTAAGGTGCTAGGTAAATACTAATTATATGTAACATTTACACAGCACTTTAAGGTTTGTAAAGTCCTTTACAAATATGAACTCATTTTCTCTTGGCAACAATCTTGGAAGGTAAGTGGTATTATGCTCATTTTATAGATGAGGAAATGAAGGCAGACAGAAGTTAAATGACTTGCTCAGGGTCACACAGTTAGTAATGGAGGCCAGATTTGAACTTAAGTGCTCTTGATTCCATGTCCAATACTTTTATCCTTTGTTCTTGTTCTTTAAGGAAGAAATTGGTAGCCCTTTCTGGATCAGATATATTGGGATCTTACACTTCAGTCTTTCAAGGAGCTGGGTGCCATTTAATAGACACCTTTAATATTATTATTTATCTTATTTTAAATTTATGGAATAAAACAAAAATGTTTACTTAACATAGTATAGAAAAAATATGATTGCACATGAGAAAGAAAAAGATATGCCTTTTAAGAAATTAAATGGTGACAGGTACAGTGGCTCTTTAGCAGGAGCAAAGAAGACAGGTACCTTTGGGCCTCACAATATAGAAGGACTGCTCCAGACCCAGAGTGGGCCATGGCGCTTGAATGTTGTCTTGAAACAAGCAATGACTTTGGTACCTGGGAATCTTGATTTGAACCTCAACTGTGCTTTTTGTTAACTGTGAGACCTTGGGCAAGTCCCTTCACCACTCTGGGCCTCAGGTGGCTCATTGGTATAACAAGAGGGTTGCATCTCTAAGATGCTTTCCAGATCTTGATCCTTTGACTTGCATCTTTCTTCTTTTCTGTAAAAAAGAGGTTTTGACCTGTTCTTTCCTTTGGTAGCTTCTGCTATTGCAAATAACAGTCTCTTAAGAATATGTCATACTTGAGCAGCTAGATGGCGCAGTGAATAGAGCTCCATCCCCAAAGTCAGCAGGGCTTGAGTTCAAATATGGCCTTAGACACATAATACTTAAATTAGCTGTGTGACCCTGGGCAAGTCACTTAACCCCAATTGTCCTGCCTTCCCCTCTCCAAAAAATAAAAAGAATATGTTGTACCTCCCCAATCTTAAAATTGGGAAATTAAATTAAATTAATGAATTTATTGCTGAATTAAAATAATGAAGATGTTTTCAGGATAAATGAAGGAGAAATGCCACTTGTGAGTCAGAAGAAGAATGATCTGTGGGAACTCTAGGCAAAGAGAAATTAAAGGGATGCATTTTGTGGACTTATGAAGCCAAATTAAAAAGGTAAAGGAAATAGGATGTAATTTTATGAAGTGAAGGGGAATTCAGGAAAAAGGGTACATTTTGAGTGGCAGGGGAAAAAAGGGAATGAAGATAGAGGAAGAAGCAGGAGCACTATTTTTGTCACTACTTTGACCTAAGGTGATAAAAGATATAAAAAAAAAATCCCATAAATATTATTCATAGCAGCTTTTCTTATGGCAGCAAAAAACTGGAAATAAAATAGGTACCCATTGATTTAGGAATGGTTAAACAAACTGTGGCATGTGTGTAAAGGAATCTAATTGCATTGAAAGACATTAATTGATAATAGATCAAAAAAAGTAGAACAAGGAAAACAAGTGCTTCATTGAGAAATGTATGTAGCCACCTCCAGGAGTCACAGAGTGGGAAAGTATGCAGCTTAGAAATCTAAAGATTAAACACTGTTCCTGTACCTGAAGGCTACAAAATCTCCTATGGAGAATGTGCCTATGGATATTTGCACTTCGCATTTTTCCAGCTGTCCATTATCCCTACTATGGACCGCAGAACTGGGCTTCCATGTTTCCCTAAACTACCAACATAGTTCTTCTCTCTCTGAATCTTATCTTTTTTTCTACTTCACTTTGGCAAAGACTTCTTTTTCTTTAAAGTCATATGTTCAGCCATCTGACATTCTTCTACCAGATGTATCTTATTTCTGATTCTATGAGACTTTTTGTACCAAAAAAGTTAAACAAAACTATACATATGTAATTTCAAATTGCCATAGGGAAGATTATCCCAAGCCATTATACTTCTTATTTTGCTCTTCTCATATGTCATCTTCTTTTTTCACAGAATGTTAGAGGTGGCAAGGAAAATCTAGAGTATGCAGTCTAACCTCCACATTTTAAAGAAGAAAAAACTTAAGTCCCAAGAGATTAGTTGACTTTCCCAAAGCCATACAGCTAGTAAGTGTTGGCACACACACTTAGACCCACATCTTTCTACCCCAAATAGAGTGTTCCTCTCTTTTCCCCATTGAATTTGCATTTCTCTCTTGTCCACCCAGAACATGTTCTTGTTGCCTTTCTTTGACTATAGTAATTTCTCCTTTTCTAAGCTCTTACAATTTTGATCAATCAATTGACAAGTACTTCTTAGGCACCTTCTATTGTATGTTCCAGACACTGAGGACACAACGATACAATGAAAGTGTCTGTTTTCAAGAACCTTAAATTTAACTGAGGGTGGGAATGATGTGATGTTCACAGCTAAGTTAATATAAATACATACATGCATATTATATACATACATACAATATATGTATAAATCATATATATGCATGTATGTATACACACACACACAAAATAAATACAAAGTGATTTTACTGGGTGTAATTGTTGGATGATTGCCTGGTGCCAAGCTATGAGAGTCCAACAATACATAAGAATCTGAAAGAACTATGTATCCCCTACTGGATCATGCCCCAGGAGTGAAACAGAAATTGTATTCATAGGGTCCAAACAGAAACAACGTTGCTATGGAGATATTCAGTGCAAACATCCGAAAAGTGTTGATCTTCGTGTTATCTCTGACCCTGGGGAGGAAGTGGGGGGACAGGAAATCCTCAATGCCCTTTGATACCTTTGTCCAAGGTCCCTTTCCTTGTTCCCAGAATATACCTGGAAAGAATGATATGGGGAAGAATGAACTCTTGCATACAAAAGTTAATTATAGTGCCCAGTAAGGGGAAGCAGGCATATGAGAGGAGACAGGGTGTAGAGGGATGGGGAACCTGCTGTTTCGAGGCCATATGGTCTCAAGGCTGCAGTACACTGTTAGAACCAAGAACCACAGGATTTGAGTTTTATGTAGTCCAAACCACTCATTTTACAGATGAGAAAACTACAGCCCAGAAAGTGAAGTTATTTTGCTCAAATCATAGTGATGGGAGATCAGAGAACTAGGATTTAAGTACAGGTTTTCTGATACCAAATCCCATGTTGTTTTGACAAAGACTTCACTGCACCATTGTAAGCCTTTACTGGATTGAAGATCAGGCTCCTCCCAGATCAAAGTGGTTGTCTAAAATGGTCCTATATACTTGTCAGATTCTAAGAGTTTATGTTCCATGATCCGGTGATGTGTGAATGACTGTTTAATTAAGGAAAATAAGTCCTAGCCACTGACAGAATTGACTCAAATGAAAATGGATCAAAAAGAAGCCTGGGGAATTTAGAAATTTTGGACTGACCAATCAGTTGATAGATAGAGATAAAGTATAAAAGTCTTCCCAACTGGCTGAAGATGCCTCTATATAGGCAAAGAATTTATTGATTTACCTACCTCCTTTATTGCATTATCTTTTGCCTCTGAGCTCTCTTTTAAGCCATGATCCAGTCCCATAGCTAAGCCCTCTTCTTTTTATTTAAGCAGTTCTTGAAACCATACTTTTAGCTTTACCTAATTAATTAGAAGATTAGTGTTGATTGATTGATATCCCACATAAAGCCAACCATGAACCCTACATCTCTTATTATACTACATCACTTTTGAAGAATTACTTTTCCCTACGTGGCTAATCAGGTTGCTTATTCTAAAACTCATCTGAAACCACTACACTACGACATATTGAGAGATTTCTCTTGTTAGTGGTATATTGACAACAAATCAACTTTTTCTTGAAGGCTGAAACCTGGATTTAGGAGAGGAAACCTGAATGTAGATCCAGTGAATCCAAAATAAGAATTGCTTGATAGACCTTGATTTTAGACTACTGGGTCTCTAATTGCATGTATCTTCCCTTGAATTTCTTTCTATATCCCCATTGTACTACTTGACTGTGACTAGTTAGCTTTGCTTGGTTAAAATGAAGGTCAAAGGTCTTATCCATGCAGGCCAGTTAACTTTGCTCTCTACACTGTGGTCAATTATTACCTTTCTAATTCAAGCTGACCCTCTGGAAGATGTACTCTTTTAACCTCAAGAAGGGCTAATTAAAATAGATAACAGTACAAACTTGTCCTTTCTCCTGGAAATAACTCAAAGTACATGCTCCACTAGGGATTGATTGGTAGAGTTATTTTCTCTAGCTTGGGGGAAAGAAAGACAAGAGGAGTGAAAAGTGCTGAAGACTTAAGGAATGTTAAACTAGGAGCTTCTTTAGGCCAATGATTACACACATGGAAGATCTATATAATATAAATGGAAGATAATCTCAGAGGGAAGGCATTGGGGCTAGGGAGACAGGGAAAGACCTCTTGCAGAAAATCCAATCCAGAGACTGGATTCAAATCTTGAAGAAGGCCAGGGAAGCCAGGAGGTGCAGGTGAGAAAAAAAGGAGAGCATTCTTTATACGCCAATGAAAAGGCACCAAGTTGGGAGATAGTATCATGGGTATGGAAGAGAAAAGACAGAGCGACTAGTTTGTGGAGTATGGAGAGACTTTGGAGAGAGAGACCAAGTAGGGCATTATTTCAATATTTCAACAATCCAAGAGGGAAGTGATAAGGACTTGAACTAGCATGTGGCTTTGTTATTGGAAAGAAAGGGGCATGTGAGAGATGTAGAGATAGAAGTGTTAAAAATTAACAAATAATTGAATACGTGGAATGAGTGACTCTGGATGAGTCACTTAACTTCTCAGTGCCCTAGGTACTTTCTAAGAATAAAAGTTCCAAAGAATAAGATGCACTGGCAGTACTGTTCTTCCTGGGAATTCCCTATACCCCTGACATTATTGATCTGGTCCAAAAAAGGAAGGTGTAAGTCTACTTCTTGGTGATGGTGGTCCAATCTTAATAGATAACAAAGCAGAACCCACATCTTATTTTGCTGTTATCTTATAACATCCCATCCTTCCATATTCCACACCTTTACCACTAATCATTCTACTTTTCCCTGCCCTCTCAGTTTACCTATGTTCCTCTGGCACTATTGTGGCTTTTTTTGTTGTTCTTTTTTTTCTTCTTTCAATTAGCAAGTTAACATGCTCATGGACATATTTTCTTCTACCTTAAGACCCTTTGGCTTGCTGGTCCTAATACTATTTACACCTTGCCAAATGCTAACTTGGATAACCTTCTCTGTTTCTACTGGAATGTTGCTGAATGCTACTAGAAGAAGCCATACAACCATGTGGAATGAACTTGCCACAACTTTATTTTACCTAACTTCAACTGATCCATCACTGTTACACATCATTCCTTTTATTATTTCTTCTTTGATTGACTCTGTCACACTCCGCAGACTGGATATTCTAAAGCTTTTTCCCCCTTCCTCTGGCTTCCCATAAGGGATGGTTGCTTCTCATCAAAGAATCCAGCTTCCTACTTTACTCAGTAAATGGAGGCCATCTGACATGAACCCCCTCTCCTATTCTTAATTCACCTGAAAGCCCCTCTACCTTATTTGCCACTTTATTTTTCTCTGAACCAGTCTGATAAAAGCAGTAGCTCTTTAATGAAAAGTCAAAACTTCTACTTCTGTCTTCGATCCCCTCTCTTCCCATCTCCGTGATCCTTCCTCCTAGGATCATAAACTAATCTTTGATTTCCCTTTATCTGCTTCCTCCTTTCTTGCTTTGAAAATGTGTTCAAGTTTCTCCAACCTTAAAAAAACTTTCACTTGAGTCTGTCATCTACTCAAGCTATCATCTTATATCTTTTCCCTCTCACTGCCAAACCCCTAGGAAAAAAAAAATCCATCTGCATTTGCTGCCTACACTTCCTCACCTCCTACTCACTTCTTAAACCCTTGCAATCTGGCTTCTGACTATACCACTCAAAGGAAACTCTTCTCTCCAATGATTCCTTAATGGCTAAATCAGGCAGCCCTTTCTTAGTGCTCATCCTTATTGACTTTTCTGGGCTTTTGGACATTGTTGTTCACTTCCTTCTCCTAGATAGACTCTTCTCCTTTGGGTTTTGTGATGTCTTTTGCTTCTCCTTATTCCTCTCTGACTGCTCATTCTCTGTAACTCTGGCTGGATTATTGTTCATGTCCTGCCTCCTTACTTTGAGTAACCCTGAGGTTTTCTTCCCTTTAAGTATACATTCTTGCTTAGTGATAACTTCTCTTCCATGGGTTCAAGGATTATCTCTATGTAAGACTTCCAAATCTGTATATACCGATCTAATTTCTCCTGAACTACAGTTCCAAATTGTCATCTGCTTGTTAGACATCTCCTTCTCTTGCTACCCATTCAGCATAAAAAAATTTAACCTGTCAAAATCAAAACTCATTATCTTTCTCCCTAAACCTGCTTCAAAAGTCTCCATTTCTATTGAAGATTCAGCCACCTTTTTAGCTTTTTGTTATGAAGTAATTTTTTCGGTCCTGTCCAACTCTTTGTTACCCTTTTGGAGTTTTATTGGCAATGATACTGGAGTGGTTTTCCATTTCCTTCTCCACCTCATTATACAGATGAAGAAACTGAGGCAAAGAGGGTTAAGTGGCAAGGTCACTAGTAAGTTTTTTGAGGCCAGATTTGAATTTGGGAAGATGAGTCTTCTGCCTCCCAGTCTGGTACTCTCTCCTACATAGCTGTGCAGGTTCATTACCTTGGAATTATCCTCCAGTCCTCATTCTTTCTCTCTCCCCACATCCAAATCAGTTGCCAAGTCTTGTTACTTCTTATTTCTCATGTATGTCTTCTTCTCTTTAATGACATGACCATCGCCTTGTTTTAGACCTTCATTACCTCTCACCTAGACTATTATCATAGATTCCTAATTGGTTTACT
Organism: Pseudochirops corinnae; assembly: GCA_028646515.1. Classification (NCBI taxonomy): domain Eukaryota; kingdom Metazoa; phylum Chordata; class Mammalia; order Diprotodontia; family Pseudocheiridae; genus Pseudochirops; species Pseudochirops corinnae. Next base: position 104,763,014 of record CM053591.1, on the reverse strand, counting down.
TGCTGCCAGTGTCTTCATTTTCTAATTCAAATTCTACCCAGGTGCCAAAATAATCTTTCTGGAGCACAGATCTGGATTTGTCCCCCTCCCATTCAAGAAGCCTCAATGGCTCCTTTTATATTGCCTCCAGTGTAAAACACAGTTTCTTTATCTAGTCTTGTAAAGCCTTCCATAATCTGGCTCCAACCTTCCTTTGCTATTTGTTCTCTCCATGCCACATGGACCTAATTGCTGTCCATCAAATTCATCATTCTATTTCTGATTTTCATGTCTTTTTAAAGGCTTTCCTCCATACTTGTCCTACAATTCCCTCCTTCCTTGCCTCTGCCCCTTGGAATCCTTACCTTCCTTCAAAGCTGAACTGAGATAATATCTTCTGCTGGAAACTTTTCTAATTCCCCCAATTGCCACTGCTCTTCTCAATTTATCTTCCATTTGCTTATTTGTATACATACATCCTTCCAAGTAGAATATGTATTTGAAGATAGGATGTTTTTCTTTTTTTTCTTTGTGTCCCCAGTGCCTATCACAGTTCCTACTGCATAGAGCAGATGCTTAATTAGGCCTGATTGGATTGGATTAAAGTCAGTGAGAATGTTGTTTAGATGGGAATATACAGGGAAATAAAACATGGTAAGAGGATGCTAAAACTTGAAGGGGTGAGGAAGTACTAAAAGAGGATGTAGTTATTTCTGATACGTGTTATACATAGTAGGTTTTAAAATAAATGCTTATTAATTCAATGTATTGACTTATATAAGATTGGTAACATTCAGAAGAAAGACGTGACTTCAACAAATAAATAGGTCCCAATGGTTCAGCAGGAAAGACACTGAAAGAAAGACTTGTACATAATAATAGATGACATTTGAATAGAATTTAAAAGTTTGTACATTGTTTTAGAGACATTATATTCACAAAATTTCTGTGAACTAAGTTCTACAGATACCATTAAAGCCACTTGTAGATGAGGAAACTGATGCTCAGAAAGAGTGACTTGTCCATGGTTGCTCATATAATTACAAAGTGTTTTGGGTTCTCTTTTAAGACTGTATCTCCCTGGCTCTCTCAAACTGGGAATGCAGAAGCTACTTACAGGTCCACCATCATTGTTGATCAACACGGAAACTTTGACCTTCTTCATTTCCAGTTTGGGCCTATTGTGTCCTCTTAGACAGCCTTGTTGTCTTCTGCTCCCAGGGGTTCACAGTATTGATGCTCAATTTAATGCTGACATCCCATCTGCTTTGACCCTTTTCTACCTCAGAACTCTGAATCTCAAGCGATCTACCACTATTCAGGAGTAGGCTGAGCCTGGCTCCTAAGAGCTCATTGTTAAAATTTCAGAGTGAACATTTATGCCTCAGAAATCACAAAAGCACTCATAAGGGCTTGAATTATTGTTTTGTTGATTGTTTAGACTTTAAAAAATGTTAATAATGTGGATTAAATTAAAAAAGGGTACCATGTAATTATAACCTTCCCACCAAGATTGTTGTTAAATATTTATGAGCAAACTCCTATCTACCAGCTTCAGCCTCCCCAATTAACAGGGATTTCAGGCATAGACTACCATGCCTCATTAGCTATTGAAAGTGCAGAGGGGAGGATTTGAACCTAGGTTTCTCTGTATACTAAGTCTAGCATTCTTCATTATATACTGCTTCTTCTCTTCAATAAAGGCTTAAGGTAAAGAATTTATAAAGGCCTCATGCTCTTTTTGTTGGATAGATGCTAGAAAAATTGAAGGAATGTGAGCTAGATGACAGTGTAGACAATGGGTAGGTTTGGAAACTGATTGGACCTTTGGAATGACTGGGCCTCAGGAATAGTCAGTCATTAATAGTTTGATCACAACTTAGAAGTGGAGACCTACAAAAAACTAGCTGTGTGACCTTGAGCACGTCATTTAACCCCAATCGTCCTCCAAAAAGCAAAAAAAAAAAAAAAAAAAAAAAAAGAAGTAGAGATCCCCTGGATTCTATGGATGCCTGATCCTGTGTTATTTATGATTTTTATCAATGACTGACAAAAGGCATTGATGGTATGTTTATCAGATTTGCAGAGGATACACAGTTGGCAGCTTGCAAAGAGCAGAGATGTGAAAAGAATACTGCCCCAATTTTCTACTTATCTGGCTTGGATTATAGCTGTAGTCAAGATTATGAAGAACATGACAAGAAGTTGCTACAATTAATGGAAAACTTGGAAAGGGAATATCACTTTACTGGATGATTGTTGGGTTCAAAAAGATCCTGACGGGCTAGAACTTTGGTGAAATCTAATAGGATGAAATATAATAAGAATTAAAGTAAAATTTTACACCTGGATTCAAAGAAATTAGCTTCCCAATTCAATTCAGGAAACATTTGTAAAACACCTACCTACCTTGTGTCAAGAGGCACTCTGTGAGGCTCCAGCAATACAGAATGAAGAGGGGTTCTGACTGTACAGGATAAAGAAAACTCACAATAATTCCTCTTCTCCTGTTCCTTATCTTTTTTCTTCAATGAAGTGTCAGTAGATAGGACTTGGAATGCAAGCTCATTTCTTCTTTTTTTCGGTTCATCAACAAATTCTATCAAAGACAACAATAATAATACAGTACAGCTAGCATTTATATAGCACTTTAAGGTTCTCAAAGCATGCTAGAAATGTCATTTCCTTTTATCCTCACAACAACTCTGGGAGAAAAGAGCTTTATTGTTATTATTCCCATTTTACAGATGAGAAAACTAAGGCAAAGGTTAAGCAATTTGTCCAGGGTGACACATCTAGTATATGTCTGAGTCTGGATTTGAACTCAGGTCTTCCTAACTCCAGGCCACATTCTATCCATTGCACCCCTAACCTATCTCCAGGCAAAAATGAAACAGGCTTTGACCCTCAAAGAACTTATGTTCTACCAGTAGGATACAAGTACATTGATATATAAATACAACATGTATTTACGAATAAATAAACACGAAGTAAATGGGAGTGGGTTTTGAGCAGAGGTGTCAAGCTTGTGAGAACCAGATCAAAATGTAATTAGGAAATGTTTTACTAACTTAAAAAAAAAAACCTACAATACAACATGGATGATGTTAATTTGTGACTTTCTAAATTGATATTTGACCTGGGGGGATGCATTTCTATTGGAGTTCAACACCACTAGTTTATAGCACTAACAATTGGGGAGTATCAGGAAAGACGCCTTCTAGAAGGCATTATCCAAGCTGAGCCCAGAAGAGAAATAGGGCAGAGATTAGGAGAGAAACCATTCCAGATGGGAGTGCGGGTTGGTAACTGGTAGCAGTAAGCAAGTCAGTTTGATTGCAATATAGAGTATGTAAGGAAGTGCAATCAGTCTGGAAAGGCAGGTGTGTGCTTGATTGTATAGGACTACAAACAGAAGTTTATATTTTATCCTATGAGCAAGAAGGAATTATTGAAGCTCCTTGAGCAGGGAAGTGACAGTCAAGATTTGTTCTTAGGAGCATCAATTTCAGAAGTTCATGGAAGACATATAGAAAGGGGAGAATCTGAAAGCAGGGAAACCACTTAGAAGGTTATTGCAATAGTTTTTGTGTATGTCCTTCATGCGTGATCTCTACACATCTTTTTTTCCATGTGTACCTTCCATATGCGTGCCCTACCCAAGTATTCCCAGTGTATACTTCCCTTTATGCATGTTCCCAATTATTGTTCCCTAAGTGTATGGAGAAAATGTTTAGTTGATACTTTCCTTAGTTTTCCATTTAATTATACGCCTTTGCTTTGAACTAATTGTATCTTCTGGCTGACTAATAAAAGTGAATGTATTGGTGGAAGCTCATAAGCTTTGGTTTTGAGTGAATGTGGATTTACATAGTACATTGAACCTGAGAAAGTTTCTGAAGGCCCCTTTTTTGAGTAGTAGATGCCTTCAAGTACTGTATCAGAACAGACCAAAGATACATTCTTCAAAAGTCCTTTCTTTTAAATCATCCTTTTTAAAGATTAATAAAATAACTACTAATCAAATTGTGATGAGGAAATCATATGGTTCTGTGCAGAACACAGCTGAACTTCATATATTCTGGATTTAGAACAAATTAAGGTTCATTTTGACTTGGCAAAATACCAATTGTTTCCTGGTTTTTTTTTTTCCTTTTCTTTTTTAATGTATGTGTGGGAGTGGTGGTGGGTTTAAGGAAAAGTTTCTAGCACTTCTCAGACATCAAATAGTTATTACAAAATGCATTTGGATAATCTGAGTATTTTAAAAAGAAACATATAAATTATATTTCCCTCAAACTACTTAAGTTCTTGAAAACACTCACTTTGCATTTTCTTCAACCTACAACCAATGGATCACTTGCTATGACTCAGTGGACCACTAAATGTTACTAAGTCCCCTCCCTCCTGGTTGCTTGGAACAAATGATAATGTTTCTAGGCTCAAGGAGAATGTTCCTCAAGTTTCTCTCATGTTCTTTCTTAAAGCTGTTTTAATGTTAGCCAGTTGCTATTTTCTGACAAGCTTCATTTCCTCTTCTGCTGTCAGTGGGGATGGGGAGGGAGTCACTTAGTAAAAGTATGTTTGTTTAGGGAGTCATGCTATCTTTGTTCCCTGGGCACTGGAGCTCACCTGTGGGCTAAGGACCATTCATATTCTTCTAGTCTTCAGACTTAATGGAGACTGCAAGCAGATCTGGGATGAGGTGACAAAAATCATAAAAAAAAGGTCTATTTGCTTTAAGGTCAGACACCGAGGGACTTCTGATATATAGCCACTGATGTAAGTGAAAGTAAACATCCTCCTGACTATATAGGATAAAGAAAGCTCACAATAATTTCTCTTGTTTCTTATCTTTTTTTCTTCAATGAAATGTCAATAGATAGGAGGACCTGGAATGCAGGCTCTTTTTTTTTTTTCCTTCTTTCTTTCAATTCATCAGCAAATTCCATCAAAACGATGTTACTGGAGTTTCAGTTTAACATTTATGTTTTGTAGTTAATGAAATAGCCATTTATAACTCCCTTAATAGAGGCTTACTTTCTTATCCACAGATAGATTGAGGACCCAAGAGAAATGACTAGTACTATATTTTTAAAAAGTGGCAGAAACTGGCCTAGACTCTGTTCTCCTTACTTTCCCTTCTCTTTGATACTATACTATTATTAAAAAATCTCCTTTGGGTCATTCATAAAGTTCTATAGAGGTAACAACTTGGAATTCGAAGTATCAGGATTTGAATGTCTTTTAAATGAGGGGGAAGGAGAGGGAGGGAAGAAAATTTGGAACTCAAGGGATTGTTGAACTGAATGTTGTAAACTAAAAGTAAACAAAATAAAATAAAATACTGCACAACCGCATATTTATTCATGTAATCAACATTGTTTCAAAAGTTTAAGATTATGCTATCGTGTGAGAAATTATTATAAACTTGCTTTGCCCTATCTTGTTGGGAGAATATTTACTTTTGTTTATCTCAGTGGTAATATCAAAAGTTCCCCAGTATCTGACAAAACAAAGAGACCTTTTAATGTTCATTATTTTAACATGATAGACAGTGTGGTGTTATGCATAGAAGGCTGCTGTTGGCATCAAAAAGACTCAGGTTCAAGTTCTCTCTCTGACATATGCTGACTGTGATCTGAATAAATCATTTAATTTCGTGCCCCCAGGCACCTCTCTAGAAATTATAAATTGTAGACTATTTGGCAGTTTACTTTGGTAGAGGAAGTTTACTCACTAGACATTTCCTACATTGATGAAATCACAAGTCCAGACCTACCCCTCCCCTTTCACCCTTCTGCTATTGACCCTCCCTTCCCCAAAGTGCAAGGAACTTTGCTAGGTGCTGTGTAGAATACAAAGATTCTCTCTCTCTGTCTCTCTGTCTCTCTGTCTCTGTCTCTTTCTCTCTTTCTCTCTGTCTCTCTCTGTCTCTGTCTCTGTCTCTGTCTCTCTCTGTCCTTGAGAAGCTTACATCTAGTATGCCTGTCTTGTATTTTCGTTCTTTGTGTGTGTGTAACTGACTAATGAAAGATATGTTGGAATATATGGTTGTAGGATTAAGAAATAAAAGAGGCCAAAGACTTGTATTGTTTAGAGAATTCATGTGTGACAAAAATGAGAGATACAGCTAGAAAAAAATAGATAAGGGTAAGATTGTGGAGGGTCTTGGATGCCATCCATGCTAAGAGCTCTGGGTTTTGTTAACGAGGCAATGTGAAATGATGATGATGACTCTAGCTGACATTCACATAAATCTTTAAGGTTTTTGACATCCTTTACCTATATTATCTCATTTGATTTTCATAACATCCTTATTGATGTGGATGCTATTATTTTCTCCAATTACAGATGAAGAAACTGAGGCTCAGGGAAAGTAAGTGATTTATTTGTTTATTTGATTTTTTTTAGAGGGCAATTGGGGTTAAGTGACTTGCCCAAAGTCACACAGTTAGTAAGTGTGTCAAGTGTCCAAGGCCAGATTTGAACTCAAGTCCTCCTGACTCCAGGGCCCGTGCTCTATTCACTGCACCACCTAGCTGCCCCCTTTAGATTTATTTATTTATTTTTGCTGAGAGTAAGCGATTGATGAAGGATAAGTGTTTAAATGAGAATTTGAACCCAGGTCCTCCTGACTTCAAGGCCAGAACTCTTGGCCATGTGCTATGCTGGTTTCTGAGCAGGGAAATAATATGATTGAAATGGTGTTTTAAGTAAGCAAGATGGTGATGGTGTGTAGAATGGATTGAAGCAATAATAGACTGGAGATAGGGAGATCAATTTGGAGAATATTGTAATCATAATTATTACAATAACAACAATAGAAATAATGCAAGAAAATACTGAATTGGATGATCCAAGAGGCATAGCAGGAAAAGAATCAAAAGCATTTTGCAACTGATTCAGTGGTTCTCAAGCTTCCTAATGCCGTGATCCTTTAATATAGTTCCTCATGTTGTGGTGACCCCCAACCATAAAATTACTTTTGTTGCTACTTCATAACTGTAATTTTGCTACTCTTATGACTCTATCTGATATATAGGATGTATTTTCATTGTTACAAATTGAACATAACCCACAGGTTGAGAACTGCTGGATTAGATGGACCAATGATGGATGGGGAGGAATCAGAGATGATTCCAAGGCTTGCAACTTTTGTGACTGGAAGAAATAAGAAAGTCAAAAGGATGGGGTGATTTGGGAGGAATGAAGATGAATTTTGCTTTAAACATATTTGTGGTTGAGGTGACATAAGGATATCTAGATGGAAATACTGATCAGGAAGCTGAAATTTGGAACTGGTGCTTGAGAGAGAGGTTAGAGCTTCATTAGAGAATTAGCTAGTTGGCACAATTGATAGCATGCTGGATTTGGTGTCAGGAAGACCTGAATTCAAATATGACTTCAGATACTTAAGAGCTATGTGACCCAGGGCAAGTCATTTAACTCTAGTTTCCTCATCTGTAAAATGGGAATAATAATAGCACCTATTTCCCAGGGTTGTTGTGAAGAACAAATGAAATAAAATTTGTAAAGTGCTTAACCTGGCACACAGCAAGCACTATATAAAACTAGTTATTATTTTTTTGTAAGGTTACTAGATGAAGCTGTGGGAGGTAGGTGAAGTCTAAGAAACTGAGTGCACATAGAGAGAAGATACCTGAACTCATCACTGCATGCAGTACTTTATACACAGTAGGCTCTTGATTAATGTATGTTGGATTGTATAGTCAGAAACTTGGATTTTGCCTACCTTTTACCAGCCATCCTGATTCTTTCACTGACTTTTGTTGTGTGACTCTGGGGCTTTTAATTTTAATTTTTGAACCTATAAATGGGTGTGACAAGATGACAAGAATATTTCTGACCCACCTTTCAAAGGAGCAGTATGAATGAGGTAGAAGTTAGAATATATTGTGAGTTTCTGGCTTAAATATTTGGAGGGCTGATCAAACTGAGCCTAGATAGATCTTAGGAAGTAGATTGTGAGGGTTTTTTCCCCACTTTGGTACTTAAATTTAGATTTTAGATTCTTTTCAGCATCCAGGTAGACCTCCCAAGGGAATCTTTACAATTACTAAGCAACACAACATTAGCAGAAGGAGTCCCCTTTATCAGGGAAGTCATAGGAACAACCCCTATCTTTCTTTTTTCCCTAAGAGTTTGTTGCCAAGTTTAAGATTTTTAAGAGCAGTATTTTCAATATTAGTTTCCATCATTTTAGGGGGAAGACTACTAAAACTTGGAGACACTATCCTTAGGTTGTTTCTGTTTAGATTTATGGCAGTATCAAGGCAGCAAGAGTGAATGAGCTGAGACTTTGCCTTGTTTTATACAGTGTCCATTAAAATCTTTAACACTTTAACTTGGGATATGTAACCTTGGGCAGTTGCAACAATGGCCAGCATTCATGCAACACATTAAGGTTTGCAAAGCACTTTGCTTGTTTTAGCTTAGCTTGGGGAACAGTAGAAAGTAGTTTGTCCTGAAACCAGAGGATCTGGGTTTAATAACTAGCATTGCTACTTGCCACCTATATGACCAAGGGCAAATCATTTAATCCCTCTGGGCCTCAGTTCCTTATCCATAAAGGGAAGGATTGGACTAGGTGGTCTCTTCCAGGTCTAGCTTTATGACTATATGAATAATCCCATTCTCTACAATACATCATACAGATGGGGAAATGAAATCTCACCTGAAGTGGCTTGCTGCATAAGGAGAATTTGAGCCCAAATTCCAATCACTTCCTCTCTAGGAGTCTCAGTTTCCTTATTTGTAAGATGAGGGAATTGGACTAGATGATCTCTAAAGCATGTTCCTTCAGCTCTAAGATACCATGACATTATCATCTACTTCCCTTTTATTGATTGTAAACATTACTACCTTTTCTATTTGTCATTTGGTGGGTGGCAGTTGGGTGTGAAAAAACAAAGAAACAGATAAGGAAGTTTGTCAAGTTTACCCAGGTCAGGGTCAACTAAATAAAGGTGTCTTCAGACCTTCACTTTTGAGTCCTCAATATTTTCATAAATCAAACCCACGAATGTTGGAGAAAAATGCCATTACCCCAAACTCATTTTCAATATGGGAAAGTATTTTTAGTCTTCCTGTTAGTTCTGTGTGGATCATGTCTCAATCACATAATCCTTGCCAAATAAAAGGATGTGGTATTGAACATGGGTTAATTCCTGGATCCTTAATATTTCAGGAGGAAATTGTACTACTCTCCTTTATTAAGCTTTACTCAGCTTTTTAGAATCTAGGCTTGTTTAGACAGTTGCACAGAAAAATATGATCTCAGTTGCAAAGGATCTTGGGTATCTATTCTAATCTCTTATCCCATGTAAGAATGACTTCTACCCTTTGGTCCTTATTTATGCAGTAGAATCCCCAAACTACGAATGGCTTGTCATGTGACTTGGGGAGAGCCACTTCACTGAGATTCACTTATTCTTTGGCTTCATCTGTTTAAGTGATTTTGGTTGTAAAGTGAATAGATGAAAAAACTTTCCAATTTCCCATCTGGAAATTTAGTTAGGCATTTGGTTCAGCTTTAAGGCTGCTCATTTGAATAAATATCTATCAAGTGTTTGTTGTATGCAAGGTACTATGTTAGTTACTTCGGGTGAATATAGTCCCTGTACTCAAAGAGCTTATAATATAAGATTTTACATAAAACTCTGGAAAAAGACAACATTTGATAAATGCTCTAAGAGGTACAAAATGCAGGGGAGTCAAAGAAGAGGGGAAGAATGAACATCAAGTTGGGGAAATTGGGATAGACTTCATAAAGTAGGCATTACTTGAGATGGGCCTTTTTAAAATTTTGATACAGAGAGACCATGTGAGGGAAGAGGGGAAAATAATGAATAATGGAGGCAAGTTAGAAGAACATTACAGGTTGGCCAATGGTGTGAGCTAAGGAGCTAAAGCAGAAAATTGTGGCAACAAGTAATTCACCAGCCTTAACCTCTCTTCCAGTCACAGAGATAACAGGCTTACGCCACCACAACCATGCCTGGTTCAACAAGCATTTATTAAGTACTTACTATGTCCTAGGCATGGGGGGAGGGGGGAGGGGGTGGATTGAGTTTTCTGCCTTTGTGTTCCCAGTGCTTAGCATATTTAACCAAAACCATCTCTGCAGTCAAGGAGCTCACATTCAAATAAAGAAGACAATGCAGAAATAATTGGACAATGATAAGATATATACAGTGCAAGCTATGTGGGAGGTAATCTGGAAGGGGAAGGCATTGGTAGCTGTGGGAAGAACTATCTTCTCCTCCTTAGCCTTCCCTCAAAAGCATTCTGTATTGGTCATCTGTCCTGCAGTGACCAATTGACCTAGTACTGGAGAAGTCAAGGGTTGCCATGCTTTTTCCTTCTCTAGGGCCCTTGGCTTACAGAAAGAAAGATTACTTGGCCTGGGTGGGGAGAAACCCAAGCTAACGACCTTGTTTCCATGAGCAAAGAGAGTTGTCTCTAGGACCCCTTGGCATATGCCTAATGAGCCTATTGGATAAATATGAGACTGCTCAATCAAAAAATCAACACTCATTTATTAAGTTCCTATTGTATGCTAGGCACTGTTTTGTAGATACAAATATAGAGAATGAAATTGTCTCTGTTCTAAGGACCTTGCAAATTAAAGGAGAGATTATATATGTTTATACATACATGTATACAAACACACATATAGTACATGTGTGTACATATATAAATATACACATATACACCCATGTACATACATACACATACATGTATATAGCCCTTTAGTATCTAGGCTTGCTTAGAGAGTTATATAGAATAATATAATCTCAAGTAAACATGTATACATATATGTATGTATGTATATATGTGTATGTACACACAAGGTTATAAAATATACGGTAGTTAGAAGTTAGCAGTTAGAAGGATCAAGAAAGGTTTCCTATAGAAAGAGGAATATTAGCTGGTACTAGAGGCAGCCAGATGGTGCGAGAGATAAAGCTTTGGGCCTAGGAGCAGGAAGACCTTGAGTTCAAATATGGCCTCAGACACTTACAAGTTATGTGACCCTGGGTAAGTCACTTAACTTCTATTTGCCTCATTTTCCTCAACTGTAAAATGGTGATAATATTAGCACTTACTTCCCAGGGTTGTTGTGAAGATAAAAATGAGATAATATCAGTACAGTGCTTGACACAAAGTAGGTGCTATATAAATGAATTTTGAAGCAAGGGAGGAATTCTCTGAGATGATGATGAGGAGTGTGTTCCAGGTATGGGGGACAGCCCAGGCCAAAGGTCCCGTCTTTCAGTCTTATTCTCAAAGTAATTTGCATGGATGAAGGTTAGAGATGAGAAATGAATTAGCCTTCAGACCAGAAAGGAATTTTCTCACCCCCCTCCCCCAACTTAAGTCATAGTCTGAATTCCCAAAACTGGAAAAAGGCAGAAACAAGCAATTGAAAAGATAGGCAATATTGAAGGACTTCTCTGGTTGGCTAAGAGTTCTGAATTACAAAAGAACTGAGATAGTGTCTGGTCTTAAAGATCTGACAGGCCCCTCCCCTACAACATGGTATCTGTAGTTCCATACAGCAACACATATTTATTAAGTGCCTACTGTGTACTTATGTTATGGGAATCTGAAGATCTTCTCTGCCCCTAGGCCGTTTGGTAGGCTTACGTGGCTCTAAGAACCTTCCCTGATTTGAAAGTATACTCTGCCCCCTAATAGGCTGAATGTGGTCATGTGGAGCCTGTGGCGGGAGGCTTGTTTTTTGGGAATGCCCGCACCTTGTTGCTTTGTGATTGGGCAGTGGGTCAAGAGGGCTGTGACATTCTCTGATGCAGGAGAAGGCTATATATATGCCCTGATGGGAGGTTTTGCTTTGGGGCTCACTTTGAGAAGAGTTGTATGATTTGGCCAGATAAGACTCTGGGAAGCTGTTGAGCCCCCTTGGCTTTGAAAAACCCAGATGTTGATGCTTCCCTCTCTGGTAACTGAATAGGTATGGATGTAATGGTCAGACGGTTGGAAGCCTGTCTGCTGATCTGTTTCTTTGTCTGCTTGTAACTTCTGCTTGTAACTTGTG
>CM053591.1:104707815-104750453 GCA_028646515.1 Pseudochirops corinnae | reverse complement strand
TTGTGTTTGCATTCTCTGAAGTTCAGGGTGCTGACTTTTTCCCTTGAACTAGGTAAATGGTATTTGTTTGATTGATTAAAGTAAGATTGTTAACCCATTTTGAGTTGCTTTCCTTTAGAAAAGCAGATCTAAGAACCTGTGCTAGCAGCCATCCTAGGTATGCTGATACAACTTGGCAACTGTGCTAGGTCCTGGGGATACTCTGAAATATTCAAATGTATTGTGGTCTCATAATTTCAGAAGTTTTCTCTAGTGACAGAGCTCTCAGACCCTCCCATGACTATTCATCCTATGTGAACCTTATTTTGTCCTCTGGTAAACTTGACAAGGTGATTCACCCAGTGATTCACTGGAACCTTCCTCATTTTTTTTTTTTGACGTTGCAAGGGTATAGGAGATCCAAAGAGGAAAGAAACAGGTCTCGCTCACAATCTAAGTATGTCTATATCTGTCTGTCTGTCTATCTATCTATCTATCTAACTATCTATCTATCCATCTATGTCTGTCTGTGTACAAATAGCAAGCACAGCACAGAGAATAGAACAACAGGTTTTCCTGCTGGTCCCATGGACTGTTGGTCCCTTCCTCCTCTTTGATTATCTTCCATCTGCTCTCTGTATCTTGTAACATTTCTCTCCAAGTTGTCTTCCCATTTACAATGTAAGCACCCTGAGAAAAAGAATTGTTCAGCTTTTTTTCTTTGTATGCCTGTATGCGATGCCTAGCACAGAGTAAGCACTTCATAAATGCTTCTTAAATTGATTGTTTCATAACTTTGAATTCCAGGCAAAGTTAGAAAAGTCATAGCTTACATGGACAAAACAAATTTTTATCATTCCCTGGGCACATGTCATCTCCCACTTCTGAACCTTTGCATAGCATGCAGTGTTCTTACCTCCACCTCTAAGAATCTCTCTCCTTAAAGGATTAGCCTAAGTGCCACCTCCTATAGGACCTTTTCCCCTATTCTTTCCTATTAGTGTGCTACCTCAAAATAATTTCTATTCATTTTATGTATTTTTTATATTTCCTTTTTTGTGACCATCTGCTTCTTCCCAACATAATACAAATGTCAGGGGGTTGTCTATTTTTTTTTTTTTTTTACAGATCCTTAGCACCTAGCACAATGGTTGGTACAAATAAGTCAGTGGTTTTCAAATATGTATGTATATATTTGCACACACACACACGCACACACATACATAGCTCCTCATTCTTTGCTGTGAGAATTTGAGGCATTTTATTATGTGTGCAAGTTGATAACAAAGAAATGATCCTGGGCAGGCAGGCTTTCTGAATCTTAGAATTCTTCCTGCTTTCCTTCTCCTACTCCACTCCCTCATCTTCTTCTGCCTTTACTTCACCATGATTCTCAGCAGCAGCAGAGGAACCTATCTAAACCTCCATGGGTTGAGATGCTATTGTGACCTTTCCAATACTAAGAAGGAAGACTAGGCATCAGACTACTGGGGCTGGATGTGAACTATTAGAAATCTTTGGGTTTGGGGAGGACCTCTGCATGTTTCTACATAACTTTCAATGCACTAGTGTCCTGTGGTACACCCTTTGAGGACCATGATACTGAGGACTTCAGCAGCCTTTTAGTGTCTACCTGGCACAGTTGAGATCCAAGAAAGAGTAGCATGTGCAGTGGCCATACTCAGGTAAACTGATGGGCTAACAAAACACATATGGGGTGTGTCTATCCCAAGCACATGAGGTCTTCCCAGGGCAGAAGGGGCAGATAAGAACAATTTGTTTCAATGTCCGTGAAGGTGACCAAAGCAGGCTCTGTGGAATACTTACAACTTGATCACACATAAAAGATGCAGGGGTCATCCACTGCATCCCAGGCTATCAGCAGTCTTCCTGATCTTTGTGCTGCCATAGAGAAAGTGAGGCTGGCAACTTTGTACAACTCTGTCTCACTTAAATCCAATTCTCAGGAGTCAAGTTGTTACCCTGTGATGTCATTGGTCCTCTTAGAAAACAATGACAAACAACACTGAGCACTTAGTAAATGTTTGTTGTCATCAATTTGAATATAAAGATATTGATCAGGTGCTTCCCATGAAGGTCTGAAAGTATAATGTCAACCTAGGAGCCCTCTTTATGGGCAAGTGTCAGTATGAACCTTAGTAAGTCAATTTTACTGGCTAAAAACATGAAGATTGGAAAGATTTCCATGTATATTGACATATCTACATATTTTTTGGGGGAAGTAATCATAGTATACTATCAATTTTTTGTGTCAAAGCAGGGAAAAGGTAAGAGAAAAGAATGAAAAATAATGACTAAAATATCCCCTTAGGGCAGTGGGAAAGGGCCTAAAGGAGAAACTTGGGCACTTCGCCATACCTATCAAGTTAGTACCAAATAATTAAAGCTGATGCCTTCTCTTATGCTCCAAAGTGTGTAATTGGGAAGTGGAAACTTCAAGAATCTCCTGGGATCAATGCTTGGCTTAAGGAACTGGCTGTGAGGAGGCAGAAAGAAGCAAATGTTTTTGATAAAGAGTCAATAATACTTTTCATTATACTTGGTCTTCTTTTTGATTCAAGTGATTTGTTTGAAAAATTTTAGTCTGAAAAGTAGCTTTAGCTTTTGTTTATCTTCTCGCAATATTCCTAATAACTCATACGACTTATAAACAGCTCCCAGGAGAAACCAAAAAAAAAAAAATAGCTTATCTTACAAAGAAGAGTTAAGAGTGTGGGTGTGGATTGTGGTATGGAAAGAAAAGAGAAGTGGGATCTTGCTTTTATTTAAAGTAAAAACAGTAAGAAATGAGAGAAAACTGGTAGGGGAAAATATGATTCCAAGTGTCTTCTCTTTGATTTGAATGCACCCAACTCTCCTTAATAAGATGAGAGAAATACTAGAGACCACGTGTAATTTATATTCAATGAAGCAGACTTTGAGCCTGAGAATAAATAACACTTTGAAAACATAGATTTCAGTAGATGATGGGGGAGGATCAAGGGATCTGAGCCTTAAAAACAATGTCTGGTTTATTGATGAGTTCATTTATTAATTCTTACAGCAAGAATGAAGTTTTAGAACCCTACTAAATAAGGAGGTGCAGGGTGGCCTTGGGACCAATAAGGAGATGGGATGCCAGTCTAGTCTTTAATGGTTGTAGGGAGGGAGGTGATATAGTATATGCTGGGGAAGGAATAAGTGCTCTGGGCTATTCTGAGTCAGAAGAGGGAGGAGATCTTGGTACAGCTGGAAGGAAATGAGCATACACACAAACTAGCTGCCATAGGAATCATTTGCACGTGGATAACTGGGAGTTCTTTATGTTATAGTATAGCTGATAGTATAGATGATTCAAGAAAGTTTATTTTTTCTGGGTATGTTTTTATAGGCCTAGCTCCTCATTGCACATTGGCTAGAACAGCCCCTCAGAGAGATGATCTCAAAGATTCTCTACTGTTCCAAGATTTTATTGATCTGAAATTGTGCCAATCAGGATTGGCGCCATGCAGAAGCATGCCCTAGTGCTCTAAAGATTGCCTCTTAAGTTCCTTCCTTCTGTAGGTCCTCTTTCCATCTCCATTTCCATGTCTCTATCCTCTGCTTTATAAAGTGGCAGCATGTTTCCTAAGCCATTCTATGTTAATAGAGATAAACCTAGAGTGTAAGCACCTTGAGGCCAAGGGTAAGTTTTTTTGTTTTTTTATTTTGTTTTCACATTTCCTGAGTATAGCACAGTGTCTGAAAATAGCATGTGCTTAATACTTGTTGATTGATAGATTTATTATAGTTGATGACTTGTATCTATCATAATTTGATGAATGATGTTACCCTCAGCAAATGATTCGGCAGAAAGGAGCCTCCATTTGAAATGTCACGGCAGGCACTTACTAATAAGTAAGACAGACAGGTAGATAGACAGACAGATAGATTAATAATTTATTAAACACTTCCAATGTGCTGAGAACTGAGCTATGTTGGAGAGACCTATAAAAGAAAATAATACAGTCCCTGACCCCAAGAAGCTTATATTCTAATGGCACCAGCCTATACATAAAAGGGTGCCATAAAGGTGGAAAATGGTGAGGAGACTGCAGAAAGTGGCATGGTAGCCTAGTTCCCAGCTAGGCGAAGCAAAAGACTCACTTATCAGATTGGGGAAAACTGGGAGTGAAGTCCTAGTTTCCAGAGGTATGGGACCGTGGGCAAGCCTCTTATCCTCAAAGACCCTCAGTTTTCTCTCCTGTAAAATGGGATAATACTTCTATCTCCTCCTTCCCTGGGTCGTTCTAAGGAAATCATTTTGTAAACCTTAAAACACTAAATTTTTCTGATATGATTCTCTAATGCAAGGGAAGAAGTCTAATATCTGGAAGTTCAAATAATGGAATAGGCTTGTTTGAGTGGCAGAGGGATGTTTTGGGGGGGGGTACTTCAGGCTTTATGGTACCCTTCAAATACAAGTACATAAGCCACTTTCTGTAGTGTCAGTCCTGATACCTGATGTTACTTTTGATGGGACTTAGGAGCCAATATTATACAGTAGGAAAAAGTATTGAAATGGAAGTCTGTGGACCTGGATTTGATACTCAAGTCCTTAACTCACTGTGTGACTTTGACCCTGTTCACCTTTCTGGTCCCAGTTTTCTCATCTGTAGAAATGGGGTTTTGCACTATTGTCTCAGGTCTGGTCCATCATGAGATTCTATGACTCAAAAGGAATGGGATATTCTCTAGTTTGATGAGTATTTGAAAGGGAGTAAATTTTACTTCACTTTAATTCAATAAACATTTAGTTGGTGCTTACTAAATGCAAAGTACTGTGCTAGGAATTTATGATACAATGACAAAAGTGAACTAGGGCCTTGTTTTAAAAATCTTGAATTTTTCTGGTGGATATAATGGAGATGCTGGCATATATAACACATGGAGATGTAGCTATGCATATATAACACAAGGTGATTTGAGGAGTGTGAACACAGGAACAACTTGGGGAATCAAGGAAGGACCAGATGGTATCTGAGCTGAGAATTAAAGAAAGTCAGATTCTGAGTGGTGGAGACAAGGAGCACCTTGTAGTTATGGTTTTAGCTTTTCACTAATACATGAAGGTGGGCGATGGTATATTGAGCTGTGAAGGGCCTTGGATTCTGTTAGACTAGTTTAAATGGCAAGTCTAATCTTTCACTGGCTTCTAGGAAATCTTCCCCTACATTATTCCTTACAACATAATAGTATTCTATCACATTTATGTACTATAACTTGTCAAGCCATTCCCTAGTTGACACTTGACCTCTTTAATGTCCAATTCTTTGCCTCCATGAAAAAAGCCGCTATAAATATTTTTGTATGTATATTTCCTTTTTCTCTTTCTTTGTTCTCTTTGGCATTATAGACCTAGTAGCATCATTATTGGGTCAAAGGATATGCATAGTTTAATATTTCTTTGAGTATAGTTCCAAATTGCTTTCCAGAATGATTGAATTAAGTCACAGCTTGTCTACCAACAGTACATTTATGTACCTTATTGATGATTTAGAGAATTGTTTCATATGATTATTGATAGTTTGGATATCTACCCTTGAAAATTGCCCATTTATATTCTTTGATGATTTATTAATTAGAGAATGGCTCTTACTTGTGCAAATTCGATTCAGTTCCATGTATGTCTTAGAAATGAAACCTTTATCAAAAAAAACTTGCTGCAAAGATTTTTCGCCAATTTCCTGCACTATAGTAATAGCTAGCTTTATTTTTTTATAGACTACTTATTTTATTTAAATAGTGCTTTGAGATTTATAAAGCACTTTACAAATAGTATTTTATTTAATCCTCACAACAACCCTGGGAGGTAGGTGTTACTATTATCCCCATTTTACAGATGATGAAACTGAGGCAGAGATTGAATGATTTGCCCAGAGTCACATAGTCAGGAAGTATGTGGGGCCAGATTTGAATGCAGTTTTTCCCAACTCCATGTCCAGCATTCCATCCATTGTACCATTGAGCTTTATTATTTGCAAAAGCATAACTTTCTCAACATTTGTATAAATGTTCTCCATTCTCCAATGTTTATATAATGATTTTCAGAAAAAATTTTTTTTGTAGGCATTGAAATGTAGATATATGGGTTGGCTTTTGTTGACGTTTTCCAAGCTGCCTTTAAAAAAAAAATCCTCATTTCCTGTATATCTTATTGCATGTAAATTGCATGCATCCAGTTGCATGTAAAAACAATTTTTAACATTTATCTGTCTTACCCTACAAGAAAATAAGGGAGAAGGGGGTAAAAGGAGAGAGATGGGGGAGACAGAAGGGAGGACAGACTAGGGGAAGGGGTAATCAGTATGCATGCCATCTTGGGGTGGAGGTAAGGGAGAGATAGGAAGAAATTTTGGAACTCAAAATCTTGTGAAAATTTATATTGAAAACTAAAAATGAATAAATAAATTCTGGAAAAGTTAAAAAACAACCCTCAGTGGGAGCAGCAAGGTGCCACAGTGAATAGAGCACCAGTCCTGGAATCTGGAGGACCTGAGTTCAAATGTGACCTCAGACACCTGACACTTACTAGCTGTGTGACCTTGGGCAAGTCACTTAACCCCAATTGCCTTACCTTTCCCCCTCCAAAAAGCAAACAAAAAGCCCCCCAAAATCCCCCTCAAAAACTAGTAATAATGTCTATGATTTTTCCCAAGCATGCAGTGGACTCCTTTAGATATTTTGAGAATCAGTCCCTTAATGCCCTAAAAATATGTTGTCTCCAGCCTGGACTTCCTCTGTGTACTCAGTCATGTCCACCTATTCTTTCCATTTTTGTTTTTCTTTAGACACATTTCTACTTCCTGATGCAGATCATTTGGGACTCTAGTGTTAAGAGTCCAAATGTAACTGTGATACTGCTGAACAAGAAAAGTTTCTCTTTGAAATATTGACAGATCTTTTGAATTCCCAACATTCTATTACATGGTGAGTCCAGGCATGTCTGCGAATCTCTGTCTTTTTACCACTGACCCAATCCCATCTCTAATAAAGGATTTAATAAATGGACTTTAATAGATAATTGATTCATGATGAATTCATCAATTGGTGGAAAGGAAGTCTTCTTGTAGTTCTGTTTCAGAACATTCCATAAGAAAAGCTCTCATGGTCTATGGGCATTTGAAAAACTCATGCCACTAATCATAATTTTGCCTTTTTTTTTTTTTAAACAGTTAAGGAGTGGGAGCATTGGATTTGTTTTTGTGGTTGTTCAGTCATTTCAGTCATGTCTGACACTTCATGACACCATTTGGTGGGGTTTTTTTTTTGGTCTTTTTTTTGGAGGGGGGAAGGCAGGATAATTGGGGTTAAGTGATTTACTCTATGTCACACAGCTATTAAGTGTTAAGTGTCTGAGGCTGGATTTGAACTCACATCCTCCTGTCTGGTGATCTATTCACTTCACCACCTAGCTGCCCCTATTTGGTGTTTTCTGGACAAAGATATTGGATGTCTTGGCAAAGATGCTACCCTTTCCTTCTCTGGCTCATTTTGCAGATGAGGAAACAGACAAATAGGGTAAATGATTTGACCAGGGTCATACAACTAGTAAATGTCTGAGGCTGAATTTGAACTCAGTCCTTCCTGACTCCAGCCAGCCCGGTGCTCCATCCACTGTGTCACCTAGCTGCCTCTTGTTTTTACTCATTGAATCATAATTTGACAAATAGTGGCAGAAAACAGTGTAGCTGGGAGAGGATGGACTTGGAGTTGGATATCCTGAGTTCAGATCCCACTCTCACACTAATTGGGTATGATCTTGGGCAAGTAATTTAACTCTTCTGTGCCTCAATTTAGTTGTTCGTAAAATGGAAATAATACTTTCATAAGGTTGTTGTGGGTAAATTGTTTTGTAAAGTTAGAAGAACTATTTAAATAGGACATATATATGAGTTCTTTCTTTTTTTTTTTTTGCTTTTTTTTTTTTTGGAGGGCAATTGGGGTTAAGTGACTTGCCCAAAGTCACCTGGTTAGTAAGTGTCAATTGTCTGACGCTGCATTTGAACTCAGGTCCATTTGACTCCAGGGCCCGTGCTCTATTCACTGAGCAACCTAGCCGCCCCTATCACTTATTTCTTATCATTATTGTGCTAACACGTTGGACTGTTATCATGCTAACATTGGGATCTTAGAAAATACAATATGCATGAAACATGGGGTGAATTGAGTAAGATGAAATTTAATAGAGATAAATGCAAAATCCTATATTTTGTTTTTTAAACAGCAAATCTCAAATATGGGATGGTAGTTTTTTTTTTTTAGCAGACTACAGGCTAAATTTGAGTCAACATGGTGAAATGACAGTCAAAAATGCAAATTCGATCTTATGCTGAATAAATAGAAGCTTAGCACAGAAAATGAGAGATCTACCATGGTTAAACCACATATAGAATACTGTGTGCAGGTTTAGATGCTATATTTTAGGAAACATATTAATAAATTGTACTGCATCTAGAGGAAGGGTGGTCAGAATGATGAGGAAATTTGAAGCCATTCCATTTAAGTCCTCATTAAGTGAAATGGAGATGTTTAGCCTAGAGGAGAGAAGACTTAGGGTGAGGAGTGGGGGCAGGAGTATGCTGGTAAATGTTTAACAACTGACTTTCAATGGAGAAAAATATGTGACCTAACATTCTCTTAAGTGTAACCTATGATTGCTGTTTTTTCCATCACTTTCTTAAGTCTATACAATCAACAAAATAATAAATCAAACACTGATTTGTAGCATTTGCGAATTTCTAAAGTGTAAGTATATACATTAAAAATTTAACAACCAGCTTGAGCTAGTATTAGCTGGCTCCAATACACCACTGGGTAAGGAGGTTATGGGTAGAGAGACATGATGACTATCTTTAGGTATTTGAAAGATGGGAACAAATTAGACTTGTTTTTCTTGGCCCTAGGACATAGAATTAGGAGCAATGGGTGGATGTTGAAGAGAAGCATATTTTGGCTAGATAGGAAGATTAAAAACTAGCTAACAATTAAACAAAATGGAACAATCTGCTTTAGCAGGTAGTGAAATTCCTTATCATTAGAGATCTTACTGGAGTTTAGTACAGGAGTATGCTGGAGCTAGCTCCAACTGGTTTGTGAGAACCAATTGTTAAATTTTTGGTGTGATCACTTACACCTCAGAAACTGATGAATGCTACAAATCATGGCTTGATTAAAGTGTTTTGTTTCTTTCTAGACTTAAGAAAGCAATGGATAAAATGTTAATAATGGAGATTGAATTTAAAAGTGCCTCAAATTTTTGTAGAACTGGTTATTAAATATTTACCTGTAACAACTGCTGAGTCTGGATGACCAAAATTGCAAGATCATAGATAAAGAGCTGGAAGGGACCTTATAGGTTATTGAATCTCACCTCTTCATTTTACAGACAAGGAATGGAAGTTGTGAGAAATTAAGTGATTTACCCAGGTTCATACAGCTAGTAAACTACCTAAGGCAGAATTTGAATTCAGATCTTTCTGATTCCAAGACCAGTGCTCTAAGCACTATACCACCTTGATGCTTTTAGACTCAGAATCACAGAATTTCATATGGGAAATGACCTGAACTGGAGAAGCAAGGGGAAGAAAAAGGGAATAAATCATTATATAGCACCTACTACAAGTGAGGCATTGTGGGAAGCACTTTATCATTATTTTATTTTATCCTCACACCAGCTCTGGGAAGTGATACTGTTATTATCCTTGTTTTACAGCTCAGGAAACAGGTTAAGTGACTTACCCAGGGTTACACAGCTAAGTAAGTGTCTTAGACTGGATTTCAACATGAGTCTTCCCAATTCCAGACCCAGCACTCACCTGGCCACCTCAGTTCCCTAGCAGTCATACCCTGCTGAATTCCCTAGTACAACACACCTGATAAGTTTTTATCCAGCCATACTGCATCCAATATGGAGGAATCTATTGCCTCCCAAGGCAGTTCCACTGTATTTTTGAATAGCTCTGATTTTTGTACCACTTTCATCAACATCAAGTCTAAATTGGCCTCTTTGCAATGTCTGTCAATTGCTCTTTGTTCTACTTTCTGAAACCCAACAGGGTGAGTCCACATGACTATCCTTCAAATACCTGAAAGCAGCCATCATGTCATTACCTTCTTTCTCTAGTCTTTAGCCTCCTCATCCACTGAATCTTCCTTTCTTTGTGCTAAATATCCCTATTTCCTTCAATCAGTTCTTCCACAACATGACCTTATATACTTAGCCATTCCATCTGCCTTCTTCAGGTGGTTCTGCAACTTATAAATGTCCTTCCTAAGCTGTGGTGCCTGGAATGGAACTAAATCCAATACAACAGGTATAGTATGACCACGGCAACATATAATAGAAATTAACGTTTTTATTCTTATAAGTTATACCTCTCTTATGACTTGTTATGGGTGTTGTGCAGTGGGTTCACTGGTGGGTTAGGGTGGATGACCTTGGAGGATCCTTTCATCTGTGATAGTTTCTAAGACAAAACCCATCCCTCTACTATCAACCTAGGAGTTAAGGTGGCAATACTCCAATACTTGAGTTTGCAATTTCCAGACTCAATAAGAATGTTTTTTTTAAAGTACAGTTAAATCAGGCAGATTTTGTCAGTGCATGTTCAGACATATGTAGAAGAAATCTGCTTTTAAAAACAAGGTGAGGAAACTTATAAAACCCCGGGTCTCTAACTTGCTCTATGAACTCTGATTGAAAACTGGGAAAAAATTCAAATGGCTTTCAAAAGTCATTTTTAAGTTTGGGAGCAAAAGGAAAATTCTCCCAAGTTTGGATTACTATTAATGAGTATAATATTTCCGAAGGACAGTAGACCAATTCATACTTCCATTTCTTGTTTTATAAAAGGTGAGTAGGAGGTACTTTTCCCATTAAATCCCTTTTTATATGTGGGAAAAGAACTGAACCATAGCATTGGAAAAAGAACTCATGTGTGGTTCAGAGCTGAGGGGCTTAATGACCATAAATGAACACACAGGGAGGGAGACTCAGTTTGTACTATATTAATTTAAACATTTATACATCTATCAGCAAGAATTTAATAAATGTCTACTGTGTGCTAGGCATTGTACTCCATACTGGAGATGCAAAGAAAAGCAAAGACAGTCCCTGCTGTCAATAATACCACAATTTAATGGGCAGACAACATGCTACATGAGTGTTCTTTGGTCATATGCATTTGCATATTTTGTGCGCCTTGCTGTATTGCAAGTCTTTCGAGGATGGGTTTCTATTTCTTCCCACAAGGCTTTGTATCTAACTTTTTATCTGAATAGCCAATCATAAATATTGTAGGATCTATGTCTTGAAAGAAACCTAGAGATCATCTAATCCACCCCTTCATTTTAGAGATGAGAAAACTGACTTGACAGTAGTGATGCATATTTTTTTCATATGATAATGAGAGGCAACTGAGTTAGCATGAACTGGGTTCAAGTCCTACCTTTGACACATATCTGCTGAGTTACTACAAGTTAGTCACTTAACCTCTTAGTGATCTAGGCAAATATCTAAGATGATGAGTTGTAGAGAAATTATTGACTTCCTCTGAAAGAGGGCAGTTTGTCACCAAGGAGTTGCTCTGATGAAATCACGGGTCTAGTTTCTATCCCTAGAAATGAGAGTAGCTGAAAGTTACAGATCACTTTAAACTTTGCAAATCTATGTCTTATGATGAGAAGGTTCAAGAGAAAGGGTGAAGGATGAGAACTCAAGAGGTCTTCTGCCCAGGATCATGGATGAGCTTGCTTTTATAGGGCAAGAGCAAGATAGTGATCGGCATAGTCAGCCAATCACTAAGTGCTCTCTGTGTCCCATTGGCTGCCTCCAAAAATTACTCATATCATGTTAATTTGTCATATTGATACAGGGAAATGATTTAATTTGTTCTCACCTCCATTGCACTTTCCTCTTAGTTAAAAATACTTGTTGTCCCAGTAAATCAAACTGGGGTGCTTTCATAGGTGAACAATGAACAAGGGCCAGGTGTACCATTATACCTAGTTCATAGTCTCTGAATGTGTGTGGATACTTTTGAGTCTATTGATCTATCCTCCCATTTTTGGATGGCTCTGTGGTCTCTTGGGGAGGCTTTGCCTAATGAATATTAGGCAAAGTGCTTGATTGTCTCATCTGTGCCATGTACTCTCTCAATAATGTCCATGAATATAAATTAGTACTCTGCAGTCAGTGATCCGATGAAGTAACCATAGGTCAAGACAGCTAAAGGTTTGGACTGTATCTTATAGGTGATGGGTAATCAGTGATCAGGGGAGTGCAGTAAAGAAAATTGTGCTTTAGGAAGATTTGTATGATATTTGTTCCCTCTGTGATTAATGCTGAATACATTCTACTCTGTAGACATCTTGTATGTACCCATTTATTTATTTATATTCTCCTCTAATAAAATGAGAGGTCCTTTAGGCTAGAGACAGATTAAAATTTATTTTTTGTTTGTTTTATGTTGTTTTGTTCTTTTTTGTATTCCCAGAGTTTAATGCAGTGCTTTAACTGACTGACTGATCTTCTATCAGTTCAGATGTTCAGACTGCTGTTCAGATGTTCAGGGTAAGATGAAAATAAAGAAGAGTAGTTGGGTGCCTGTTAAAAGTATTCAGATATGAGATGAATGAGGATCTGTGTTAGGGAGGTAAATGTGGCAATGGAAAGGAACAAAAAAATATTAGGAAAGGAAAAAAAAAAATTAAAGAAGCACAGGGAGCACTGAATGATTGGTTGGATGTGAAGGACAGAGAAAGGCTGTAGTCAAAGATGCCTCTTGATTTTCAAGGCTGGGTGACCAAAAGGCTGTTAATAAATATAAGCAATAAGCTAGAATAACCAATTTTACCTTTTTTTTTTAAAAAAAGCATTATTCTACACTATTCAAATTTCTCAGTAAGATAGACTACCTCTTACCTCTTACTTTAGAGAAAGTTCTTGGAGATTTCTGCTGTCAAGATAGGAAAAATTCAAATGGTACACTTCAGATTTAGTTACAAAATTAGGTAGTGATACTAAAGGCTACTAGGCAGCTAGATGGCATATTGGATAGAACAATTGGTTTGGAGTCAGGAAGATTCATCTTCATGAGTTCAAATTTGGCCTGAGACATTTACTAGCTGTGTGAGCCTGGGGGAGTCACTTAACCCTGTTTCCCTCAGTTTCCTCATCTATAAAATGAACTGGAGAAGGAAGTGGCAAACCACTCCAGTATCCTTGCCAAGAATACCCAAAGTGGAGTCAAAAAGAGTCAGAAATGACTGAATAACAACAACACTAAAGACTAATAATGAGTTTTTAGAGGAAATGTTGACTCCTTTCCATTAGGAAAGAAAAGTGATTCATAGTAATAGTCAATAACATCTACTTATGGTTCGCCAATTTTCTTCTTTGAAATTTGGGGTTTAGGATTTTTTCTTTCAACAGGTCAAAGATCAGCATGTGGATAGTTACCTAGATCTGACAGAAATGTTTTTGGTAGGAAGTCTATTTGTTAATAAACATGCACAGTGTTCTCTGTGGAAACTCATTATCTTTATCTTATTAATAAGTCAGGTATTAAGTAAAAAGATGATGACAGTGCATACAAGACCTACCTGCCAGATGTGTCTGAGGCAAGATCCCACTGCATTAAGGTCTTAAGGCAATGTTGCTGCTAAATCCCTTAATTGCCAAAGAAAGAAACAAAAGGATAAGTAGGTAGAAGCAGAGTTGTGACAATGAACACATTTCAGTGGGACTGATGTTTATTACGGGGTTTTTCATTTTTATTCTAAGCTATTATTCTTTATCTTATTTCTTTTCTTTGTCTTGCTCTCACTTTTTCCTCCCCTCTCCCCCACTGTTTTTACTGTTTGGCGCAGAAGTGAATGATGAACTTTAAAAAAAAG
Organism: Pseudochirops corinnae; assembly: GCA_028646515.1. Lineage (NCBI taxonomy): Eukaryota > Metazoa > Chordata > Mammalia > Diprotodontia > Pseudocheiridae > Pseudochirops > Pseudochirops corinnae. The sequence goes on along the minus strand of CM053591.1, from coordinate 104,736,536 downwards.
TCTAATATTTGGGGATATAAAACTCTTGGAAGCTAAAACAATAGTTCCATAGAGATTTCAAAAATGACAGTATGGCAGCAGATATGCTTGGTCATGTGATGTATTTATTCACTTAAAACAGTGCAGTAAATAAGCTCTTGAAGGCCAATGAGGATTCTTAAGATGGCTTGTGAATTGTATTATTACAATATTCCTACCTCTAATATGATGTGTATAACTTTTGTTAATTATTATTGAATAATACTTTATTTAGATTAACAATGGCAGAAACACATGGATGAGTTTTGGAAAGTTGCCTGAGACTCACTAAATTTGAGAGGCAGTTTATGAACCCAAGTCTTCTTGATTCCAAGCCTAGAACTTTGTTTATTTAACTTCTCTTATTGAGGATAGGTAAGAAAAAATAAGGCAACATTCAGCATTTTCTCATCAAAGTAAAGAGTTACACCATGGATTCTGGTACAACTTCCCCCCTCCTTTTTTTACTCCTCCTCTAGTGGAAAGAAAAAATGGTTGAGATAGAAGATCCTTGGGGAATTTTGCCTCATTGAAGCAACAGATACACTGAAAAAAATGACAAATAATCAGTAAAAGGCTTGACTTTACTATACAGCATGTCATCAGTCACTAAACCTATAGTATGAATCAGTGATGTTTGTGTATCTATCATTGAAAGAAGAAAAGCAATTTTGTTGAAAAAATGCACAAGCCATTTATAGAATGAATAGAAGTATATAGTGCTTAATTCATTAGTCTAAGCTACATAATAATCTGAACTAGTGTACTTCATGATAAAAAGTTGGCTGCTGATTGCCAGTTGTCTCAAGCTTGGCTGTCCCCATTTCCTCTATCTATCTATCTAGGTGTATTTATGTATAGGTATGTATGTGTATATGTATATATGTACATATCTGTATATATAAAATTGTGAAATAAAATCGAATACCTAAAAATTGAGTAGGGATAAAATATGACTGAATATTGGGATAATTAGAAAGATTCCACAAATCAAATGACCACCATTGCAATATTAAAGGAAAAAGTTAAAGGGCTTGAAAAAATTTGGTTCTATCCTCACTGTATTTTGTGGTAATCTTCCCATCTCATGAGTTCTGATGCTACTTTTTATTTACCATAGTCAGAAGGAACAGATAGCATGTCCTTTGTAGAAAAATGAAGGCATCATATTAACAAGTACAATTAGATATTCTATTGAACTGTAGCTACTATTATCCTGGGTAGGCCATCCAGAAGACAGAAAGATCAAAAGGGATGGGATGCAAAAGAGGCACTTGCCAGTTAATGGATAACGTACACCATATGCTGTGGTTAGCAACTAAAGAACCCCATAGAATTACCAGCTTTGGCAGTGCATTTTCAAAGGATAAAGAAAATAAATAAAAATCATGTTTGTGGCAAAATGTTCTATAAACTATTATCTGATGTAAAAGGAGAAACATTAGTTATAAAATGGGTTCTGCAATTATGACAATTCTAGAAGTTATCTTGCCATGTCTCTGTATCATATGACAAGATGGGAACTTAAGTGGATATGAAAGGTTTTAAAATAGAAAGCTTTCAACTTTGAAAGGAATATGATGGGAAAATCAGTGAGTAAGAGAACCACCAAGGAATGGAGAGATGATGGCAAGGGTGGGGCTGTCAATTTAGTTTTAGGGATTTATTCATGATAAATTTATTCAGAGATTATCCCCCTAAACTCCACTATGGTATGAACTAATAGACAACCCTGGGAACTTTTTGGATTTAGGAATTCACAGAGTTTAGTAGCAGAACAGGTTGAGAAATGATTGAAGGAGTTAGGCCCTCCACAGTATGCTCCTTTTCTACTTTTCCAGTCTTCTTATGATTTATTCCCTACCACATCTTCTACCATTTGAGCTAATGGTAGCTTTCTTGCCCTCATACAGGACACTCCATCCACTGACTCTCCTTTTAACTGGCTGTCTCCCATGCTTGTAATCTTTTCCTTCTCTTTCTCCACCTCCTGAATTGCCTGAATTCCTTCAAATCTCAGCTTAGCCCCCACCTTCTGCAAAGACTCAATTCTAGCTTATCCGTTAACGCTAATGCCCTCCATCTATCCTATATATTCTTATTAGGTGGTTAGTTTATTATTGTTTCCACTATTGGAATGTAAGCTTCTTGAAGGTAGTGACCATTTCTTTGCCTTTCTTTGTATCCCCAGAGCTTAGAACTGTGCCTGGTCCATAGTAAGCACTTAATAAATGCTTGTTGATTTGGGGACTTGACTTGGGGATGTTTCGTCCAAAGAAGGGAAGACTTGCAGGAAGGTAATTTTCAATGGCTTCAACTATTTGAAAGGACTATTATGTGAGAGAGGGGTTAGTTTTATTCATCTTAATCCCCAAAGGACAGAACTAGGACCAATAAATATGTGGAAGTTATAGCATGTAGATTTTGAGCTTACTGTAAGGAATGACTTCTTATCTAATATTCTTGTCTGTTCAAAAATAGGATGGGTTATTTGGATAGATAATGAGTTTTCACACTGCAGTTGGGTCAAGTAGAAGCTAAATGACTTTGTTGGAATAAAATAAAAAGGATTCATGCTTTGTGTAATGATTGAATTAGAGTCCATTTCAACTCCTGGATTCTCTCATTTTATCAGAAGGGAGTACTACACTATTTTGTTTTGTTTTATTATTTGTGCTCTCCCCCTCCTTAATAGATAGTTTTCTATCCTTCACCCATATGACTTTGTACCTTTCTATACTTTGTTCTCTTGTCTAGTGCTGTTTAGTACATCTTGAGGGCACCTGAACCATGAGGTTTTGTATACATGAGAAAAGTCACAATGAGATCTTAACGCTTTGTGAATTTTAATCACCTTCAAGTAAATGCGCTGTCTTCCTCTTCTGATTAGCTCATGTACTTTCTATACTTTGTTCTCTTATTCCCCTATTAATTTAGTATTAAAATATATATGTTAATAGACAATAGGAAAACTTTACTTGTAAGCAGAAAAGGTGATAGTTTCAGGATTCTGGTTTAAGGGATCCTAGAAAACTCTCTTTCACTGAAAATTTACCTTACCTCCTTATTGGTGACCTAAAATTTCATTGTTAGTCTTATTCCTTTGGGTTAAGTCAATGTTCCTTGATAAAAAAAACTAATGCTTGGTAGGAACACAACATCAAACCTTTATCAGTCATGAAGCTTGCTAAAATTCTTTCACTGAGACCCTTAACTTTAGAGCAAGTTATGAAAATTGTTTAATGTAACATTAATTATGTTAAGCCCTTACATTATACTTGGCTCAGGTGCTCAGTAGAAACTTGATCTATTAAACAGAATAGCAAAGTATTTATGTGAGGATACCTGAAAATGACTTTTAATACACTTATGGGCCACAGAAAGGTGAAGGGGAGGGAATGAGCTTGATGGAGAACTGCTAAGATTTCATCTAGCTGTAATTCCTCTGATCTTATTCCATTCTTTCCCCCAGGACAGAAGAGGGCAATGATTCCTGAGCTCTTTTTGGTTGAAAGCCCAGGATAAGTGGGTGGAAAAAGACCATGACACACAAAGACAAACAAATCAAGCCACAAAATTGCATTACATTTACCAGCAATCTTTTCTGGAGTCTTCATGAAGAATATAAATTGGTTTCTCTTTCCCTCAGTAGCTTTGCACTCTAATACTGTGAAAAGAGGATGGTTGATTTATGCATCAGCACAGTCTGGTGCTGGTTAGTGCATCCTGTGGGTACCTGAACCAAGATGTTTTGTATACATGAGAAAAGTCACAACGAGATCTTAATGCTTTGTGAATTTTAATCAGCTTTGACTAAATGTGCTGTCTTCCTCCTCTGATTAGCTCATGATCATATAGCTAGGAAATTTCTGAGGCAAGATTTGAATGTAGGTCTTATTACTTATTATTGACTGTGTTTCTAGTGCCTTACCCACTTCAATATATTGTCTCTCAAAAGAAGTAGAACTGTCATTCAATCCCAGATTATGTAACTCTGAATCCGGGGCTCTCAGCACTCTAGCATCATTCATTAGACAGGTGCTTACAGTCTATTTTGAATTATAGTAATTTGAGTGTATGTCCTGAATCACTTGCAAGTTTGTAAGCACCTTAATGTCAATGCCCACATGTATTGTCTTTACATCTCCCCCAGTGTCTGGCCTAGTGCCTTGATCTTATTAGGGGCTCAATAAGTGTTTGTAGAACTATAAACATTAATTATATTAAACCCTTACATTATGCTGGGCTCAGGTGCTCAGGGAACACTTGATTGATTAAGGAGAATAGCAAATATCTGTATAAGAGGGTACCTGAAAATGACTTTTAATGCACTGATGGACCATAGAATGGTGAAGGGCAGGGAAGGAGCTTGAAGGAGGGTTTGGAAAAAGCATAAAATGGAGAGGAAGGAACATTACTGATGATTGAAAATAAGGTTTTCCTGACTAGAATGAAATGAAAGTGTCCTGAAATCCACAGGATATAAATGAGAAAACCCTGTAATATAAAGAGAAGAGCATTGAGTGGAGAGTTAAATGATGTGGGTTTGAGTCTCTGGAATTCCTTATTTTTAGTCTGGGCAAGTCACTTAACCACCCTGGGCCTTAGTTTTCCCACCTTAAAAATGAGTGGGTTTGTTGGACTACATAGATTCTGAGCTCCCTTTCAGATCTACAGCTGTGATTTTTATGATCTGTTGAGACTGATGTTGAGTTGGAAGATCTGGTGTTCAGTTCTGTTTGCAACAGGTTTCTTAGTACAAACATAAGCTTGATGCAAGAGAAACATATGTTGTTGACCATCTCTAATCCAGACACTAGATATTTGTTGAATTCCTTGGGGGTGAGGAGGAGACAAAAGAGGAGGGCTTTAATTTTTTTCTGAGATTTTTGTTTTTCTAGAACTTATGAAAATATAAATTTTAAATATTAAGTCACAGGTAAAATATCATCAGGAGAATATAGGGAAGGAGCAAAGAGGGTCACAGCTGGAGGTGAAAGGAGACCTAGTTTAAATGAGTTTAAAGGAATCAATGGAAAATCCATGCTTCATTTTCCATTCTTACATCCCAATTAATGCAAGGGATCTTTACTGATGATATGGGAGGAAGAGGGATCTAGCAGTCTATGAAACTGTCTATAAAACCATATTCAAAATACAAGGAAGAATATTAAGAAAATCTCTACTTCTGTGAAGTTTTTGTTTCATTTTAAATATTCCCCAAAATATAAAAGGATAGAATCTTGAGATGTAATAAAATACAGGGAATTTCTTACACTGATGACTAATCATAACTGATACTTTCATTATTTTTTTTTTTTACTATTTGATTGTAAGGTTGGCCAGCTTTGTTTAGAATGCTGAAATTAATAGCCAACATATATTTTCAAAAGAAGTATACATTAAACTTGTACATTAGGTCAGTTTTCTTGAGCTCAATTTTTTACGTAGTGAATTTAACCTGGTTTTTGCTCTTTTCCCCAGTGGCCTGGTATCTATTGACTTTAATGTTCTATTCTGAGCTAGATGGCAGACAGACATGGTGCTGTCCAGCATACAAGTGGTAACTGAGTGCAGCACTGAGATCATGAACTATCATGCATACGTTTTTCACCCATTGAGCATGTGCATGAAGAAGATGTGTCAGCTGTAACTGATTTGAGCTACTTAACCATGCAATGCTAAATCTAGCCAAGCAGCCCTAGTTTATATGAGCAAGCTATTTCCCATGAAGCAGCTAATGTCTGACTATTAACTTATCATGTCTATAACTAACCCTCTTTTGTTTATGCATTCAGTAGTAATTATCAGAGAAAAAGACAAACAATCTCCAGAGGGTTTTTGCTAAGTTGGAAGCTGGACAGTGATCACAGGGAGAAAACAAGACATGCATGTTCATGACAATACATCGTGTTGGAAAGGCATGTAAGAAAGAGGGGATGGACAAATACTATAATTTATTCTGATCAACAAATTATTATAATCTCTAATGAATGAAAAAAAAATCTGGTGGTGTTTGGACTGCACAAAATACCCTTCCCCCATTCTGTAGTACCCAATAGAACTATGACAATATTTTTGATCCATTAATATAAAAGTGACTTTTCTCATCTCTGCAACTATTATACAAAGAGTAACCACTCTGTATTCTGCACATGATTCTATTTTCCCATTCAAGTTCAAACTATTTGCCACCCAGGGATCAGAGGGAAAGGAGAAGACTTCATTCCAGCCAGCACTTAACATGACTGAAAGAAAGAAACCTGTGTTATGAGATTCTCTTGGTGGCAAGTCACCCATACAAATGTGAAAAAAAAAAGGTAGTTCTACATGGGCAGCAATTGAGCATTATGCTTCCATAAATTCCTTGCCATGCATTGAACATGTGTCACTCAATGTTTTGGTTGTTTTCAGTTGAGAATCTTTAAAACTTTACTGCAAATAACTTCTCCCTGCTCCATGCTAAGCATGGATAGAACGTGCTACCTGGGCTATAGGAGGCACAAGTCCAGTTGCATAACAGTCCTACTCTTGTAAAATGGTTTCTCTTTACCTACCACCCGCTCCTACCCCCCTCCCCCCAACCCCATCAACAGCCTGGGAACAGGGGAATGATTGGGTGTTAAAGGATTCTTCCTTTCTTTCTCTTTCCAAAAGTCCAGAATACTTTTCTTAAAAAAGAAATGTATAGGGAATTGAAGTTTCAAGCAAAGAAGTAGATCATTTAAAAATGAATGCCATTAATTTAGCACTAATCTATTTTTTTTAAAAATGGCAATCTGGAAACAGCATCTCCATTGATCACTACCACATGGATTCATGCTTGAATTGGCAGAACTTTTATTTTCTCAGGGAAACTGGGTAGCGACTCTGCATTTCATTTTTTAAACTTATAGCTAACTGAAAGTCTTCCAAGTCAGTGTCCAATTTAATCTCCTGAGTTCTTTGGGTTTTCCCTTATTGTTGCAGACTTTTTTTTTTTTTGCTCCCTATGCCCGTCTTGGCTCATTGGAATAGACAAATAAGGAGGATGAGCTAATTTTATGGCTTCATCTATTTACTAAACAGCTGTCCCAATTACAGTCATTAAAAGATACTGGAAGTGCCTTGAAAAAATACTTTTTTTCCCCTCAAAAGGTCCATTCAATGAATGAAGGATGTAGAGAGGCAGATGTATCAACAATGCAGTATTCACAATACCTATGATAACGATAAATAAGCTGGTTATGGTTATTAATCACAAGATGTAACAGGCTCTCTACATGGGGGACATAGCTAGAACATGTATTCAAATACTAGAAAACTGAGTCCCCAAACCAGAAAGTCAAAGCCATCACAGTAGCCACAGAGTTGGCACACATAGTTAATGCAGTAAACACCTACATTCCCAAGCCTTCAAAACAGAACAGGCTACCTCAGGCAAAGATCCTCCTCTCCTCTTGGTAACTGCTCAGCCTCCATGTAGCTTGCTCCCAGCAGCTCTAGCCCCCTGTAGTTCCTGTCCCAGAAGTCCTTAGCAGGAGTCCTTAGCAGAAGTTATGGCTGGCTCAAAATAAAGGAGTTCAGGCCACTGCGCTGGCTCTAGCCCAGCTCCTACTTGGCTCTGGCTCCTACTTGGCTCCGGCTCCTACTTGGCTCTGGCTCCTTCCTGCTCTGCACCTTCCTGCTATGTCACCAAGTTCAAGGGGCATGGAAGATCTTCAAATCCTATTACCATTACAGTAGAATAGAAAACAGAGTGATATTCAAAGAGAGAAACCAGGCAATATCAAAAATGTATTCATGGAGAGTATCACGTAAAATAGAGCTTTTGGATTTAGGTGGAATCAGTAAATGAAAGCTGTTTGAAACTCAGTTTAATCATCATCTTCTTCATGAAGCCTTCCATGACTTTCCTTGATTAGTGCTTTTTCTCTCTTGAAATGACCTTGTATTTATTTATCTGTATATGATTGTATACTACAAATCAAATGTAAGCTTCTTGAGGTTAGGATTTTTTTCACTTTTATCTTTATATCTTTTCATCTAGTATAGTGCTTGACATATAGTTGCTTAATAAGTACTTGTTAAATTTAATTGGATTGTTTTTGTTTTTCAGTCCACTCACCCAGTGTCCCTCCACCTAGTAGTCACTAAATAAATGTTTGCTAAATTGAGCTGATTCAAGCGGGTGAGTTTGGATTTAGACAGTTAGGGACACGGATTGATTTATACTAGTGAAGTATCTCATCTTGTGTAGGAGGGACTGGTGTAGTGCCAAGGGAAAGACCCTTCCTAATCAAGTGAGTATAAACCAGAGGTTGGATAGGAGCAGGAACCATAACAAAGCATCTCAGAACTTCACATCCAAGGACCTAAAAAGAAAGCAAGAAAGCTTCGCTGAAGGACAGATTTTGGTTCAGGGAAGCCTAAAGGGGATGAGGAGCATGTAACTAGTGATGTTAGCAAAACAATCAGCAAATAGAGTCTGATTCCCCTAAGTTTGGTCTTTTACCAGAGTGGCATGTACTCCCTGACTCTCTTACATGCTAAGATATGAGGCTACACTGCCATGCCCTTGAGATGTGGGCTGAGGCAATTTTATACAGGAGGAATAAAGACACAAAGGCCAAGAGTCAGGAGAAGGCAAGGAGGATCAAATTCATTTTAGGGGGCAAAGCATGTTCAGTTGTGGGGGGAGAGGATGTCAATGATGAAGAGAATGGTTGCTCTGGGAGACAAAGTACCATGTTCCTTAGAGTCTGGCCCTTGTCCTTATCTTCTTCAGGGGAAGGCAGGTCTAGGAGAGGGGTACCTCAGCCGTAGGATACTGGAGACAGTGACTGAGACATGGCTGTGCCAGGTAGAGGGTGGTGGGGATGGGAGGCAGGCAAAGACCGCAAGGAAAGATTCAGGGATGATGGTTGCCATTCCTTCATATTTGTGGTTGGGGTCAAAGCCCATCACTCCAGCTAGTTCTGACCCCATGTGGGCATATTAGGGAGGAAGCAGAAAGTGTGTCTATGCGGCATTTTGGGGGGGCACACTTATTTGTGTCCCTGTACTTCTCAATGGAGAGTCCTTAGCACCAGTCTGAAGCAAGAAAGTATTTGTATAAGGGGAAATAAAGAAGGCAAAGAAGGGAGGGCTTCTCCCTTGTATGAATGTCCTTGTTGCCAAAGAGAGATGAGCTATGTTCAATGCTGTTGGCTTATAGGTGATGAAGATGAAGCTTCTCATGAGGCAACATGTATTAGTTGTGGCAGGACCTATGGAGGTTAGATAACATCATTGCTCTATTGTCTTCATTCAACTCTGGGTCTTAGTGCCAAATGGCTTAAAAAAAAACCCCACCCTATTATCATATGGAGGAAAAGAAATAGTTATGTAACAATTGTCCTTTTAATCATGGCATTAGGCAAATCATGTAATCTCTCTGGGCCTTAGTTTTGCATTGTAAAATGAGAGGCTAAGATAAGATGATCCCATAGCACCTTTCTAAGGCTGGTATTTTATGATTCTATGTTGCATGTTCTGAGTATCATAGCAATGCGGAAAGAAAAAGCATCATAGGATCACAGATTTTGAGCTAGTAGGAACTCTTACCAGTCATCTGGTCCAACTTCCTCATTTTACAGAGGAGGAAATAAGTCCCAGAGAGGCTAAGTCATACCTGTTCCTAGGAATACATATAATAAACAGCAGAGCCAATGTTCAAACTCTGACCCTATAACAACTGCCTTTTTTTCCTACCGTAATCTTCTCACATTGCAATGGCCATGAAGAACATGGGTACACCATATACAGATGTACTCATAAGAAATAAAAAATGTAGAATTCTGTATTTATGGTTCTAGATGTTTATCTAGAGAAGATAGAACTATGAAGGACAGCATGGAGGGCCCATATGGTGTGGCCATTCATCTGGCTTATGAAGGGGAGGTATAGGAGGTAGAAAATAGAAAACAATGGAGACCAATGATTAGTGATGCCTGTTGAGAGCTACTAGGGGAAAGAAAAATATAGTATAGACAAAAGAGCCATAAAGGGGAAAAATACATTGCAGACAGGAAGGCCTTAGAGGGGAAAAACCAATATGGAGGAGTGATTTCTGGCTTCGTCTTTCCTGGAACTCCTCCTAAAGAAGTACCCTAAGTCACAAACAGGAATGTTGCTCATTGATGAGAAGGGCATCACTTGACTGTAGGGATTTTTTTTTTTAATTTTATTTATTTATTTTAATTTTCAACATTTATTTCCACAGGATTTTGAGTTCCAAATTTTTTCCCCATCTCTCCACTACCCCCCATGCCAAGATGGCAAGCATACAGAATACTCCTTCCCCCAGTCTGCCCTTTCTTATATCCTCCCCTATAACCTTCCCCGTTAGACTCTTCTCCCTTACTTTCCTGTAGTCTGTGATGAATTTCTAGACCCCATTGCCTGTATATCTTATTTCCTGGTTGCATGTAAAAACAATTTTTTAACATTTGTTTTTAAAATTTTGAGTTCCAGGTTCTCTCCCTTCTTCTCTCCTCACCCAGCCCTTACTGAGAAGACAAGCAATTCAATATAGGTTATACATGTGTAGTTATGCAAAACATTTCCAAAGTAATCATCTTGTGAAAGACTAACTATATTTCTCTCCATTCTCTCCTGCCCGCTATTTATTTTATTTTTTCCTTTGACTTTGTCCTTTTGCAAAAGTGTTTGCTTCTGACTACCCCCTCCCCCAATCTGCCTTCCCTTCTATCATCCTCCCCCATCTTATTCCCTTCCCCCTACTTTCCTGTAGGGTAAAATACCCAATTGAGTGTGTATGTTATTCCCTCCTTAAGCCAAATCCGATGAGAGTAAGGTTGACACATTCCCTTTCACCTCCCTGCTCTTCCCTTCCATTGTAACAGCTTTCTCTTGCCTCTTTTATGTGAGATAATTTACCCTGGTCTATCTCTCCCTTTTTCTTACTCCCAATATATTCCTCTTTTACCTCTTAATTTTATTTTTTAGATATCCTCCCTTCATATTCAACTTGACCTGTGCCCTCTGTCTATGAATACATACCCACATATATACATACACATACACATACACATATACATATACATATACATATACATATACATATACATACATATACATATACAAATACATATATATTTTTCCCTTCAACTATCCTAATATTGAAAAAAAGTCTCACGAGTCAAAAATATTGTCTTTCCATGTAGGAATGTAAGAAGTTCAACTTTAATAAGTTTCTTATGATTTCTCTTTCCTGTTGATCTTTTCATGCTTCTCTTGATTCTTGTATTTGAAAGTTAGATTTTGTATACAGCTCTGGTCTTTTCATCAAGAATGCTTGAAAATCCTCTATTTCATTGAATGACCATATTTTCCCCTGAAGTATTATACTCAGTTTTGCTGGGTAGGTGATTCTTGGTTTTAATCCTAGCTTCTTTGACCTCCGGAATATTGTATTCCAAGTGCTTTAATCCCTCATTGTAGAAACTGCTAGATCTTGTGTTATCCTGATTGTGTTTCTACAATACTTGAATTGTTTCTTCCCAACTGCTTGTAATATTTTCTCTTTGACCTGGGAACTCTGAAATTTGGCTATAATATTTCTAGGAGTTTTCTTTTGGGGATCTTTTTCAAGAGACAATCAGAGAATTCTTTCACTTTCTATTTTACCCTCTGGTTCTAGAATGTCAGGGCAGTTTTCCTGATAATTTCTTGAAAGATGATGTCTAAGCTCTTTTTTTGATCATGGCTTTCAGGTAGTCCAATAAATTTTTAAATTTTCTTTCCTGGATCTATTTTCCAGATCAGTGGTTTTTCCAATGAGATATTTCACATTGTTTTCTGTTTTTTCATTTTTTGGTTCTGTTTTATAATTTTGTGATTTCTCATAAAGTCATTAGCTTCCATTTGCTTCCTGATGTGATCAGAGAGCTTGTCAGTCACTGGAACAGATGTGTTGAGTGAGGTGGTGATTACACTGAAAAATGATATAGGTTCACATTTCTAGAATAAACTACTATGAAACTTTGCTGAGTTTCACCTCAGTTAATCTTGTATTCTAGGATCACTTTTACTCCCTATGGAAACATAATTCCAATGCTAAAGAGGGGACAAGGTGAAAATGATTGATTCAAAAAGATTTTTCTAAGCAATTTTTAAGGGACTATTTCTATTTTCTGTAGTGAGGTTACACATGATCTATCTTAGTTGAGTTTACTTATTGTAAAGAAAAATTCTAAAGCAAGACTTCTTAAACTTTTTCCATTTGTGACCCCTTTTTGCATTTTCTCAGTCTTCCTTGGTGTTCCACGGCCTTTGGACATGCACAGTACAAAGTGCACATGGTTTGTGTTCAGAACCAAGGCTACAGTGAAGTCTTGAGATACAGCACAGGTAAGTGCTTCCAGAAACACCTCAGATTCCTTACATGCTTGATTTTAAATTAATTTTTGATTTTTGGGTGTTCAGAAACCTTTTAGTATTGCCAAATTTGTCATGACCCCATATGGGGTTGTGACTCACAGTTTAAGAGTACTGTTCTAAAGCTCTGAATGATGGAATTAATATGTGACTATGAGGGACAGTGAGGTTAAAAGAGTCTTAACATGATTAAATTGGAGATTCTTGGCTTTAGTTTGAGGTTCCTTGTTCAGTTAACTGTAACTTCAGTGTAAATAGTTTATTCCTCCTGTTTGGAGACAGAAGGTAGAATTTGTAGGATAGTTTAAGAGTTAAGGCAGAGTAAAGTGAGCAGCTTTGAGGCAGCTGTATGGCTTAGTGGATAGAATGCTGGGCCCCTAGTCAGGAAGACCTGATTTCAAATCCATCCACAGATACTTATAACTGTGTGACCCTGGACAAGTCACTTAACTTTTGTTTATCTTAATCTACTGGAGAAGGAAATGGCAAACCACTCCAGTGTCTTTGCCAAGAAAAGCCCACAGACAGTATGGTTATGAAGAGTTGGAGTCAACTGAACAACAACAACAAAGTGAGCAGAACCAGGAGAATTTACTACAAGATCAATATTGTAGACATGATTGATTCTGAAATTGATTTAAGAATTCTGATTAACTGTGATTGTGGAGGATGGAAGATTTAGAATGTTGCTCACTTACTAACAGAGAGATGATGTAAACTAATGGACTAATATGTAGAATGAGGTGTGTGTTTTTGGGCATGACCAATACTGGAATTTGTTTTGTGGTTATTATTATTATTATTATTTTAAAAAATCTTCTTTGTGACTGCTTTAATATCTATTCTTTACAGGACTGCACTTCTATCTCTTTCTCTGAAAGATAACATTCTATCCTCTTCTACCTGTTAGCTTGGGAATTCAGTGTATCGGTGACCCCTGTGACTTGTTTTGAAACTTTTTGCCATTCAGGCCCTGAAAGCATTTCCTTGAAACAGGTGTTTTGAAAGCTCTGGGGGAATCCAGCAGCTTGCAAAGCAATGAGCTCCCAATGCAAGCCTATCCTAGGCCCTGGAAGTACTTAACTGTTAGTGTTTTGTTTTTGAAATACTGTATCTTTTATGGTCTAGACTCCACAGACAGCTGTTCAAATTCATTTCAAATGGTCCCTGTTCCTGGTGTATTCATTTAGTGCTCCTAGTTAAATCTCTCAGTAATTCTTGGCTTGGCTCCTCAAATGAGGATTAGAAATTCACCATTGCCTTTTTTTTTCTTTCTTCATCTTGTCGGATATATACTAATGGGAACTTTTCTATGGGAGATTGTCTGGTAGTTCCCTGTGAAATGCATTCAGCTCTCCTCCTCCCCCTCTCCCTTCCCTCCTTTATTCTTACTCATGTGGTAGCCAGACAGTCTTACCACAAAGTTTTGGGAAAATTAATAATAAATGTATGTGAATGAAAGCTGACTCTGAAATATGACCTCTCTTTCATAAAGATTTGGATTTTTCCCCTCCCTGTTGACCATGGTGGGTGCTGCCACTTTAGAGGCTTCAGCTGTTGTGAGAGTTATCTTCATCTCTGAGGAAGTGGGGTCACTTTAATTATAAACATCTATTGAAAATGGATATTCCTGTACCTTATTGGTATGAATTCTTGATAATTTCATTAGAGCTTGAAATTTTCTTTAGTTAATGCAGTGGTTTTCGTTTAGCTATGGGTTACTGTTTGCTTCACCAAAAGGAATGCTAACAATATTTTACATTAAATCCTTTCTACATTAACCATGTAAATGAATAACTAAATGGTATTGGATTTAAGAAATATATTTAACTAGTATTTACCTGAAAAGTCATAGTATCATATGCATGCCAAGAACCATAAATTTCTAAATGTATTAATATAAAGGTGAACTGGCATTGCATAGTTGATAGGAGATATCTGACCTTAGAGCAGAAAAGACCTCTCGCTATTCTAGTCCTCCCTCTGACACATAACAGTTATCCCTTTAACATTGTGGGGGGTAGGAAGTGTGAGGGGTGCCCTTTCATCTGGAAAACATGAGTAAAATTTTTTGACCCTCCATTTGTACCAGAGAAGAAATCTGAATTTATTTCTTTTTCTTTTATGGAGTGTTTACAGTACCTTATTGTAAAATTTGGATTAAGTATTTGGTCATAGGCTTTCTGTCATCTGCCGGTTTTTGCCTGTTGTCTGTGACTTCTGCAGAACTCCACCCAAATTACCATTTAATTTCTTATACCTACCCATGATATAGTGAGAGCTTGATGGAAAAAGTCGTGATATGGAAGGGATAACTCACTGTACTAGTTGTGTGGTCCTGAGTGAGTCACTTAAATACTCAAAGCCCAGGATAACTCTCTAAGACTTTAATTTACAGACAAGGTACATTTGTGGAGGAGGTCCTCTTTAACAGGAGATCCTCACCCCAATCGATTGACAGTACTGAACAAAATAATGCTATTCAATTTAATTTTAAAAAGCAGGGTATGCCCTAGGTTATAGTTCCACCTTGGACATGTACAGGCTGTGTGAGTGACCCTTGGCAAACCACTAAATCTCTCATCACTCTACGCAATTCTCAGAATGTAAATTTCCAAGAAGGTGTTGACCTGAATTTCTAGAGCCAGTTTTTTCATCTGGGAGTTCCTTACATTAATGAAGTCACAGGTCCAGTCACTGTATCCTGAATAACATGGCTTTTGAGCATGATAAGTTTGCCTAATGTGGAGTCCCATAGACTCTCCTACCATGGGGGTGGGGTTCTGAGAAATGGGCCTGGGAGTTGTTTGTTTCTGTTCTGTATTGTTGTTCTTAATTTCAGGAAGGTGATCCCTGCTGTTAGAGTCATGGCAATGCCCCTGGAGTATGCATATGCATATGGGGTAGTACAGTCATCCAATCTGGCATGGAAACTCTAAGAAGTCAAGCTTCCTGGGACTTGAGCCCCAGGGGAATTTTTTGGACTTAGTACCTGGATGATGCTCTAATACAAACAAGCTGTGTCTGCTATAAATCTAACCCTCTTTCCCTCTCCAGAGACTATGTTACAAAAGGGGAGAGAGATTATGCCTCCCACATTTTGGGGAAAAGTATGTTTGGTTATTTGTGATGATACCATTAGAAGTAAACATATTTCTCCACTGTGTTACGTAGAGGATACTTATTGGGTCATTTTCCTTTCATCTCACTTTCTACCTTCAAAATGGAGAATCAAACTTGTTTTGAACCCATGTTTTTTCAAAATAATATAGTAACCAACCCAATTTAATGAAAATGACAAATGTACCTAAATTAATCTATTTATTCAGTGTCATGTCAATCAAACTATCAAAAATTATTTTACAGAGCTAGAAAAAATAATAAAATTAATCTGGAAAAAAGGTCAAGCATATCAAGGAAATAAAAGAAAAAAAATGCAAAAGTAGGTAGTCTAACTATACCAGATTTCAAAATGTACTATAAAGCAGTAATTATCAAAACAATCTAGTACTGGCTAAGAAATAGAATGTTGGATCAATGGAATAGATTAGGTACAAATTACATTACAGTAAATGACCATACCAATCTAGAATATGATAAACCCAAAGATCCACGCTTTAAGAAAAAGAACTCATTATTTTACAAAAACTGCTAGGAAAACTTGAAAACAGTATGGGAAAAGCTAGATATAGACCAAAATCTCACACTATTTACCAAAATAAGATCAAAATGGGTACATGATTTACACATAAATGATGATACCATAAGCAAATTAAGACAGCATGGACTAATTTATCTGTCATATTTATGGATAAGGGAAGAATTTAGGATCAAAGAAGATATAGAGGGTACTTCAAAATATAAAATAGATAATTTCGATTATGTAAAATTAAAAAAGTTTGTTGCACAAACAAAACCAATGCAACCAAAATTATAAGAAAAAGCAGAAAACCAAGAAATTTTTTTTTGCAACAAATATCTCTGACAAAGACCTCATTTCTCAAATATATAGAGAACCAAGTCAAATGTATAAAAATACAAGTCATTCCCCAATAGAAAAATGGTCAAAGGATATGAACAGTTTTCAGATGAAGAAATCAAAGCTATCTATAGTGATATAAAAATGCTCTAAATCACTATTGAGCAAAGAAATGAAAACTAAAACAATTTTGAGGTTGACTAACATGACAAAAAGGAAAATGTTGAATGTGAGAGGCGACGTGGGAAAACTGAGGCACTAATGCACTGTTTGTAGAATTGTGAACTGATCCAACCATTCTGGAACAATTTGGAACTATGCCCAAAGGGCTATAAAACCAGGCATACCCTTTAGATGCAGCAACACTACTGCTAGGTCTATATCCCAAAGACATCAAAAAAAAGGGGAAAGAACCTATTTGTACAAAAATATTTATAGTAGATCTTTTTGTAGTGGCTAAGAATTGGAAATCAAAAGGATGTCCATCAATTGGGGAATAGCTAAACAAGCTGTGGTACATGACTGTTATGGAATATTATTGTGCTCTAAGAAATGACAAGCAGGATGATTTCAGAAAAATCTGGAAAGACTTACATGAATTGGTACATAGTGAAGGGAACAGAACCAGGAGAACATAGTACATGATAACAGCAATATTTTTCAGGGAAGAACTGTGAATGACTTAGTTATTCTTGGCAATACAATGATTCAAGACAATCCCAAAAGACTAATGATGAAGCACACTATCTGCCTCCAGAAAAAGAACTGATATTGATTGAATACAGACTGAAGCATGCTATTTTTACTTTCTTTCTTTCATTTTTTTCTAATATTTAAGTCTTCTTGTACAAAATGACTAATATGGAAATATTTTACTTAAATTGAACATGTACAACCCAGTGTACTGTAGGTTGTACATATGACTGACTGCCTACTATTTTGGGGGGGGGGTGAGAAGGAGGGATAGAGTTTGGAACTCAGAGCTTTAAGTAAAAATGTTAAAAAATGAAACAAAATAAACAAAATAAAGAGGAGAAACAATTAAACAATGAAAAATAATTCCAGCAAAAATAAATAAGTGAATATCATTTTAATGAAATATGTTAAACTTTGAGTATGTCTAACAATATAATAAACACATAAACTTAAAAAAATAAAAAGAAGTTGAAACAGGTTAGAAAAAAATAACAGTACCAGTCACTGAAAAATGAAAAATTAAAGTCAAATAACCAATTTTATTGCATTGACAACTATATATTGAAAAAATAAACCCACATAGCTTTATTTTAATTTTGAATTGATTGGTTATTTTGATATACACGCTTACTGTATCATTTTCATCTGGAAGATGTTACCAATAATCCCTTCTAGAAAAAAAGAATTCATTTTCCCTTTTTAGGAGTCTCATGCCATGACATATCTCCCCTTCATGCTCTTCCCCCACTTCTTACTCTTTTTCTCTGCTCCCCTGTTGGAGGAGGATGGGAAGTGAAAGAGAAAGCTTATGCTATTTTCAGCTATTGACTATTTTTTAGCCTTATACCTATAAAATAGTTAAATTCTTGTTATTTATTTCTTCAATATTTTGATAGACCTGTAAGCTTATTTATTTGTTACATTACACATAACAGTGTTGTAGATGTTACATGTTACAATGATGTAGATCCTAAACCATCCACACCTACTCATGTGTCCGTGTTCTTCCGTCAAATCTCCAATGAGAGCCTTTCAGGATTCTGAAGGATTTTTTTTTTCTAATTTTCTTGACACCAAATGGACATCAAGAAAATGAGCTGTTTTTCTTTGCTCTTGACAAACAACCATCCCATATCCTTCATGTTCAGTCCCTGTTTGTAATATTTCATTCTTTTGTTTCATTCATTCTAATGCTTATAATCATCCATCTATCCATTAAAAAATTAAACCAAAGCTGGTGCATTTTGAAAAACCAAGCGAAAGAAAGGAATAAATATTAGAAGATGAAAAGATGGCTTGATTAATTTTTTCCATTGGTGATAATGTGATCAATTAGTCAAGAGTTAAACAAATATTCATTCAGAACTTACTACATATAAAGCAATCTAAGTGCTGGAGATAAAAATACTACAAATGAAACAACACCAACTTGGTAAAAGTTTATATCCTAATGGGAAAGAAAATATGGACATATATAAAAAAGAACAGACGCACATAAATAAGAGTAGTTAAATGTAGAGTAATTAAAGAGAGAGGTAGAGCCCCAGTAGTTAAGGAGACCAGGAAAGAAAGATAGTGGGATGATGTTAGGGGCTGCTCCTTCCAAACATCTGTGGAAATGCAGTGAGGTTGTGTGTATTATGGTCTGTGTCTAGAAAATAACTAATTTATAAGAATCTTCATCACAGCTCCTGGAGTTGCCTCATTTGGGTATTACATTTGTTTATCTCTGATTCCTCTGGTTCAGATGAAAAATTTGCCCTTGTTATCATTCCATTGGCAATTTCCACATTAGTGTCTCTTATTATAAAATAAGAATTCATTCTTAGGTGGACAGACTATTCTTTGTTTTATTTATATACATATTTATATATATATGTATATATATAAGATTTTATATAAGTTTTATATACATACATACATATATATGTACATATATGATCCCTTAGATCTTAATTGATATTTTTCTATTTCTTACATAACCATAGCATCCCATTTTTCTCTCCCCCTACCCTTTCCAGGGAACAAATGTTACAAATAGTAATTTTTGCAAAGGAAAAAAAGTTAGCACAACTGTTCATACATTGAAAAAATCTGAAAACATATGCAATGTATAACATCTGTGGACCTCTCACCTCCATAAAGGGGTAGGTTGTGGTAATATTCTCATATCTCTTTATTTGGTCCCACTTGATCTTTTTTTTTTTTTTGCTTTTTGCAGGGAGGAAGGTAGGGCAATTGGGGTCAAGCGACTTGCCCAAGGTCATATGGCTAGAAAGTGTTACATGTCTGAGGCCAGATTTGAACTCAGGTCCCCCTGACTCCAGGGCCAGTGCTCTATTCACTGTGCCACCTAGCCACCTCTCATTTGATCTTTATAGTTTTGTTATATCTACTTTTGATTTTTTTTTTTGATGTGTATTCTCTACATTTACATTGTTGTAGTTACTATATGTATTTTTTCTTGGTTCTGCTTACTTAACTCTGCATCAGTTCGTATAGTTCTTTCCATACAGATCTTATCTGTATTCATCACACTCATCATTCCTTACAACATGTACTATTCCATCACATTCATGTACCACAATTTGTTTAGCCATTCCCCAACTGAAAAACTTCTACTTTGTTTGCAATTCTTAGCGACCACAAAAAGTGCTGCTATAAACTTTTTTGAGTATATGGGAACTTGGTTCTTATCAATGACTTCCTTGGAGTGTATGTTCAGTGAATGGAATCTCTGGTTCAAAGGATATGAACATTTTAATCACTTTATTTGTATGATTCCAAATTGCCTTCCAAAATGGTGTACCATTTCACAGCTCCACCAGTAATGTATTAGTGTTCATATCTTTCCACAACTCCAACATTGACTGTTGCCATTTTTGGGTCATACTTGTCAATTTGTGTAGTATGAGGTGAAACTTCAGGGTTGTTTTGGTTTGCATTTCTCTTATTATAAGTGATTTGGAGCTTTTTTAAAAATGGGGTTGTGAATACTTTGCAGTTCTTTTTTGAAAACTGTTCATATCCTTTGACTATCTATTGGAAATAGTGTTATATTTATTGTTTATGTGTCTTGGATACCAAACCCTTATCAGAGAAATATGACACAAAGTTTTTTCCCCTTCAACTACTTCTTTTTTCTTTTCTTAGATGCATTAATGTTGTCCGTACAGAAGCTTTTCAGTTTCAAGTTCCCTCTTCTGCTATAAACAGAGTATTATGTTCCTTCAGGTACATTTCTTTAATCTTTTTTTTTTAAGGTATCCCATTGGTTCTTTCCCCTTCATCCCTGATTCCATCTTCTCATTTTCTTTAGTGTTTTTTCTATTTAGGGTTCCAAAATTTTTTCTTTCCTGCTTTTATCTGGTTATGTGTTTCTTTCCCTTATTTTATCCTCTCAGTCAAGTAAATTCCCCTTTCCTCTCATCCTCTTTAACTAGTCTTGTTCCTTAATTTTGAAATTTTATTTTTTACTCCTCTTTCCAAAAAGAATTTCTTTCACTCTCTTCTTTATCTTCTCCTTCTGTTTGCTCTATACTCTTATTCTCTGATTTATGGTTTCTCTTTTCTCTATATTTTTCATGCTTACAAGGTTTTCTTTGTAGGTTCTACCCTCTAGGAGTTTCTACCACTGCTTGTAAGACTTACTTCTTGGATTCCCTTTTTTTTTGGTTGTACTTTCCTTCCAGAACAATGCCAAGTATCAGAGAGGACACTGCTCCATGGTGAGACCTTCTCCCACCACATCCCTGATTATGCAGTCTACCACTGACTTATACCCTCTCATATTGATCTTTCTTTTCTACATTGGCCTAGCAATCTCTTCCCTGTGTCCATGTTTTCCCACTCTTCCAGGTCTCAGTTACTGCCAGAGGTTCCATCTCCTATCACCTTCTTCCTGTGTTTGAATTCCCATCATGGCTGAGATAACAACCTTTATTCCTGAAGGAATTTCTTCAGTTTCATGTCTTTCCTTCCCATATAATTTATAACTAGGGCACCCAGTTTATCGCACATTTATCACTCATTTCCTAACTCCCACCACTCTGATTCTGGTCTTCTAAATGTCCTGATTGTAGATTGTAAACTATTTAAAAATGACAAGATTATCTTGACAATGATGAGCTAATATAAGCAGTTGAAATAAATTGAGCTCCATTTCTTCAAAATAAATCTTCAGTGGGACTTGCCACTGTGGATTCAAGTTTTTTTTTAATAAATTTTGACAATTATTTCTGCTGTGTAGGCTATAAATTCTTTTTCATAATTTTTGTTTCTCTCTTGAATCATTTATGGAATATTCTGCTGTGGTTCTATATTTTCTTGGGACTCCACCGAATCCTCTGTCTCATAGGACTTTTATTCTTTTTCCTTCATCTTGCAATATTTATTAAGAGGTGTTAGAACTTGATAGATTATTGGAAGCCATCTTCCCTTCTGTTATCAACGTCATCCCCATTGGTTTATCTGCTTGTGCTCAAGTTTTTTTTTTTTAATTGAATTTTTTTCTTCCTGAGATTTTTGGCAATTTCAGTCCCCTTGCCCTCCTTATATTCCTCTATAGTTCACTTTTAAAATATTTTCCTTTTGGTGGTTAATCCCCTGAAGACCAGACCTCAGAGCTATCTCAGTCTCCTCTTACCCTAGGGAATTCACTTTTTTCTGTCCTCATCTCTGTCCCATGTGACTTCTGCAGGCACACAACTGGTCTCAGGTGGATGCCAGTCCCTTCAGGCCTGGTAGAGCTGTTCACACACACATGCTGGTGCCCTGATCCAATTCCCTCTGTTCCTTAGTTCTTTGGCTAAGCCCTCCAGTAGCATAGGTACTACCACCCTAAGCAGAGCAAGTCTTCACTTTTTTTCGCTTTTCACTGAACATCTTCTATATATGGAAGTATATAGTTGAATTTTGTTACTTATCACCACAGAATGGTGGGGTAAGGGCAGAGATGAAATAGGGAGTTCTGGGTTGTTTACAGAGCAAAAACAATGCTGAGTGGGTCCCAGAGCAAAATCTTGTGAATCTTACTGTCTCATGCCTCAGACAGAGTGTGCAGGGTGATAGGGAAGGAGGTGCTAGATGAGAATGTTCTGGATAAACAATTATGGATTAGGCTTCTCTGCTGTTAATTCACCAGATTGTTATCTCATTAGGGTTCTGCAATTAATTTATCTCTTATCTATATTTCTTACTTTGCAGAAGTCTGAAAGGTCATGAGAATTGGAGAAAATGTTTAGTCCCTCATTTTGTTGGTAATATGACCCAGAAATTTGCTTCAGCATAAATAAATGTATAAATAGTGATGGGGATATTAGGTAGGGCAATTGAAAGCCGTATAATAAAGGTGGGAATTCCATTCAGGATGGGGGAGGACAATGACCTTGCTTCCTTAATTTAGCATGTGTGTTTGCTGAGATTCATTTAAATGATTAGGCCAGCAAGATTTGGGGAGCTAAGAGAAGCCACAGTACTTTAGAAATACATAGCCCTTTAGGGTTTGTTGGAAACCATAAAATGATTGGAGGAGGAATGTAGGATAACCACGAGGAACTGACTAGAGGTAAGAGTCTCTAACTCTCATACTGTGAGAGGTTTAAGACAGAGATACTGATCTTACTAGCAGGAAGGAGTAAATTCAAATTCAGACTAAAGGCCTACAGGCTCCAATTAGCTGACTGGCTGTTAACAGCTTGACTCCCAGAGGCTAAATTTCTGGAGGCTGAGAGATCTCCATCTTTTTATAGAAAGCTGTTTTACTATTATAGGAGGCCACAATGCTTTTCTAAAAGAGCTAAAGCCAAGTCTCTGCTCCCTAAGTATAGAGAAGGATGACAGAGACTCATCCTCTAACAGGGAAGTAAGACCTCAACTGAAGAACACCAGGTAAAGTCCAGTAGGTGGCAGCAGAAAGTGGTGGGGGAGCTGCAAAGATGTGATACCCACTAGGGAACAGACCCAGAAGTAGCAATGTGAAGATGCCCAGAAACCATTAGTGGCCATCCAGGATTAGACTTAAAAGTTTTCTTTCCATACGTATGCTTTGACCACATATGTTCCTTCTTTGTCTTTTCCTCTACAGATCATGCACAAGCTCTGTCCATGCACAGGCTCTGGTCAAATGTATTCCTTTCAATAATTGCTCCCTGGCCATGTGTTTTCCTTAACATAAGTACCTCTCAACATGTGATCCCTAGTGAGTCCCGTCTTACCGCTGATAATTTGTTAATCCCAGGCATCAATAGAATATTATGTTGTTATTTTTCTTAATATGCTATTTCATTAAATATTTTTGTTTTGAACTAATTGTGTCCTCTGGGCTAACTAGAAGAAGTAAACACTTTGGTCTGCTGTGATTATAAATGGATGGTGACCTAAAGAGTTCTATGAATTTGGAGTGAGTAGCATTTATAGGTGTCCCATGTAGGAAAAGGAGAGTCCCCAACAGGCTACAATGTATAGATTCATGCAGAAATTTTTACTGCCCTGAAATTACAAGATGTTATAAATTATTTTAATGTTTATTTTTCTTTGAGGCTGACCTTGTGGATTTTTCCTTTTAAATTGCTCACAATGAAAGAGATTTGTAATTATTTTATGAGATTAGTTTCTAGAGTGAGGAAATGTACTATATAAGTACAATTTAAAGTAGAACAATTAAAAACACAAATGAGAAAGGACCTCTAAGGGAACCACAGGGAATAATTAAGAATTTTAACATTTTCTGACAGTGCTGGGTTTTTTTTGGAGTTATTTAAAAAAAAAGTCTCTCAGATTTATTTGCCTGGGTAATAAAAGATGAAGGAAACAGAACTGGTATAGGGAACTGTCAAGTGAGGAAACTCTACCAATGCAGAACAGCACCCTCTCTGTGATGTTAGAATCTTGCCATTGAGAGTTTAAATGATTTTTCAAAGGTCACACAGTATGTGTCAAAGGTGGGATTTGAACCCAGATATTTCTAGCTTCAAGGTGAGTTGTATCTCCATTATGCCATGCTGCATAAATTAAAAGCATTCATCAACTACTTTTTAAAATTCAGTATATTTTGTAATGTAGAAATATATATATATATATATATATATACATATGTGTGTGTATGTGTGTGTGTGTGTGTGTGTGTGTGTGTGTGTGTGTATATGGAAAGTTGATGAGGCACCAACAATAATCAGGTAACATTCAAAAATCCAAAGAGAGATCTTGTCTTCCTGATAATATATAATTTTAAATTATTAATTTTACTTTTTACTCCTGATATATTTTAATTTCTGAATATATTCTTTCTTTTTCCCTATACAAAGAACTTTTCCTTGCAACAATGAAAAAAGAAAGAGAAAGAACACAACAAAACCAACCAAAATATCAATGTTCCCTGTCAACATATGTGATATTTGCATATCTACAAAGATTGGAGGGAGACATATTTTCTCAATTCTTTTCTGGGACCTTTATTGGTCATTGTACTTACATAGCATTCAGGGCTTGTTGTCATTTTTAATAATCATTGTACATATCATTTTCTTGATTGGCTTACTTCATTTCGTATCCATTAATATATTTCTTCCCATGCTTCTTGGAATTCTTTATAGTTTTTTTTTTTTTATGGCTCATATAGTCCATTATATAAATGTACCAAAAATTGTTTAGCCATTTCCCAGTTGCTGAATATCTATTTTGCTTCTAATTTTTTGCTATCACAAAAGTGCTTTTTTGGAGTTTTTTGGTGCATATGGGATCTTTCTTTATGTTTTGGATGTCCTTGGCTTGTAGACCTAGTAAGATGATATCTGGGTCAAAGGAAATTACTTTTTTTTTTTTTTTTTTTTTTTTTTTAGCATTATTCCAAAGGGCTTTCTAGAATGGTTGGACCAATCGCACCTCTCCCAATAGGATATGAGTGTGCCTGTCTTTCCATAGTTCTTCTGACACTTACTAATGGTGTTTCTGACTTTTATCATATTTGCCAGTGAGGCTCATAGTAGGAACTTGATAAATGCTACTCTACTGAAAATTATGAAGTAACATTTTGCAGTTGTTTTAATTTGCATTCTTCTTAGTAATTTGGACCAATCTCCCAATGTGATGGAGGTAGTTTGTTAAAAGTTTGTGATTCTTCTTTTGAGAGCTGTTTGTTCATATCCTTTGACCACTTATCCATTGTGGAATTGCTCTTGTTCTTATTGTTCTTCAGGCATTTTTCATTTGTGTCCAGTGCTTTGTAATCCTATTTGGAGTTTTCTTAGCAAAGATACTGGAGTGGTTTACCATTTCCTTCTCCAGTTCATTTTACAGATGAGGAAAATGAGGCAAATAGTGTTAAGTGACTTGCCCAGGGTCACTTAGCTATCTGGCCTAAGGCCAGATTTAAATTCAGGAAGATAAGTCTTCCTGACTCCAAGCCCAGCACTTTATCCATTGCACCACCTAGCTGAACTTTTGCTCTTATATATTTGTGTTTAACCCTATCTATCTTGAATATCAAACCCTAATCAGAAATATTTGATGTAAAGATACTTCTGATATATATGTACCTATAACTATATACTTACATATTTTATTGTTTGTTGTTTTCAGTTGTGTCCAACTCTTTGGGGTTTTCTTGGCAAAGGTACTGGAGTGGTTTGCCATTTCTTTCTCCAGCTCATTTTACAGATGAGGAAACTGAGGTAAACAGGATTAAGTGACTTTTCCAGGGTAACACAAGCTGTACATATAACTTTGAACTCAGGAATTCAAAATATTTTGGGAGGTGGGAAGAGAGGTCTATAGAAGAAGAAGAAAAAAATCTCAAACTCAGGACTGATTAGTATGCAAAGGAGGAATTTCACTGTGGCCATGTCATATCTCGTTCAGTTTACTGCTTCATTCTTTCATTCATCTGATAAGTACTGGGCTTGTACTATTTGTAACATACCACTTTTCAGAGCAAAGGTGATACAACCATTTGTTAATTATGTTTTACAGGGGTTTTTCTTTACATATGGCCCTCTCCAACTCTGATATCCCATGATTTTGTGACTAGAAACTACTAGAGAGATAGTATTATTTTGTTTTATCTTGCTCTATACTGCACTTGGCCCAATGTCATGTATTTATGGTCTTAACAAATGCTTCCAATGATGATCAATGATTAAATGAAAACATTTCTTCCTGATCCTTTTGCCTATCATCTTTATGAATAATTGGTAGCAGACTGTGCTATGCTAAAATTAATATCTGTCTTAATTAAAAAGATTGAAAATGAATTTGAACTACCAGAAGAAAAAAAACACAAAACCATGGCTCATCCTTATAGAAAGACATTTTTTTGAGATGAATTTTTTTCTACTTTGGTTTATCATTATTGACAGAGTTTAATTATACTTAAAAATTATAACTTTTCTTATAAGTGACAGGTAAGTGAACATTAATCCTTAATAAATAAGCATGTCATCTAAAACTTCTTTGTCGAAGCATCAATTAAAGGCAAATTCTTGAGAAAAGGAGCTTAGAATTAACTTTGTATTTTAAGCAAAGCGGGTCATAAGCTGGTCTAAGAAAAAAATGCTTCTGCTAGATACGTTCTCCTCTAGGCATCATTTGTGTTTTTTTGGAAAAAATTTGACAATTGATTGCTTTTCATTGGATTAACTTCCTCAAACATGATTTCATCTTTATTGCAGGAGTTCTTAACCATTTTAAATTGCATCATTGCACCCCATTTGGCCATATAGGGAAGCTTATAGATCCCCTCAGGCAACTAGGTGCTTCAGTATATAAAACACCGGGTTTGGAATCAGGAAGATTCATCTTCATGAGTTCAAATCTAGTGTCAGACAGACACTTTCCATTGTGTAAACCTAGGCAAGTTGATCTCAACAAAATATAGCAAGTCTTCAAATAGATGGGAGTGTCAGATCATCTTGCTTATCTGCTGAGGAACCTGTATGCGGGACAAAAGGTAAAAATTAGAACCAAACATGGAACAACTGATTGGTTTAATATTGGAAAAGGAATACAGGGCTATGTATTTTCATTTTATTTATTTAACTTATATTCAGAGGATATCATGCTAAATGCCAGGTTGGATGGATCAAAAGCTGGCATTAAGGTTGCTGGGAGAAATATCAATAATCTCAGCTAAACAACTATACCACTCTGATGGCAGAAAGTAAAAAGGAATTAAGAAGCCTCATGATGAGGGTGAAAGAAGAAAGTGTAAAAGTTGGGTTAAAGCTTAATGTCAAAAAATGAAAATGTTGGCAACTGGTACCATCTCTTCCTGACACAGAGAGAAGAAATAGAGAAGGTGGTCAGATTTTATATTTTTGGGCTCAAAGATCACTGCAGATGGCAACCACGGCTATGAAATTAAAAGATGTTTGCTTCTTGGAAAAAAAGATATTGCAAATCTGCACAGCACACTAAAACAGAACAAAACAAACAGACAAACAAACAAACAAAAAACCAACCAAAAATAGAGACATCACCTCACCAGAAAAAGGTCCCTATGGTCAAATCTATGATTTTTTCAGTAGTAATGCATGACTGTGAGAGTTGGACTATAAGGAAAGCTGAGTGCTGCAGAATCAATACTTTTGAATTGTGATGCCTTTCGACTTTTGAGAGACCCTTGGACAGGAAGGAAATCTAATAAATCAATACTTAAAGAAATTAACTGAAGTTCTTCACTAGAAGGTAAAATACTGAAGCTGAAGCTTAAATACTCTGGCCACATAATGAGAAGCTGGGACTCATTGGAAAAGACCCTGATATTGGGAAAGATTCAAGGCAAAAGAGAAGGGGACAGCAGAGGATGAGATGGATAGATGGTGTCACAGAAACAATGAACATGAACTTGGACAGACTTTGAGAGATAACGGAGTATAGAAGGGCCTGGTGTGCTATGGTCCATGGGGTCACAAAGAGTTGGACGTGACTGAATAATGTTGAACAACAATAATAGACTCTCTTCCCTGGATAACGTTTTAAAATATATAAAATAAACAGATTTACCAATGAAAGAAAACCAATTGTACAGGGCATCTCAAAATATTTTATTGTAGAATGCTGATATGTCATTACCAAAATATGAAAAAAAAGGTTCATGGACTCCAAGTCAATAATCACTATTATTGATAGTGGCCAAAGGAATGGTCAAGCTACTTGTGCAGAACATTTAGAGCTTAATATCATCGTGGGCATTATATCAAAACAGACACCAGATCTAACTTCACTAGGAAGTGAAACATAGATACGTGGAAAAAAATTGATGGAGTTGTGATGTCAGAAATTAGAAAAGAAAAATTTATCTAGGAAGCAATGGATACACACAAACACATACATTTGTGTTTGTGTGTGAGTGTCTTTGTGAGTATGTATATGTATGTATATATAATGCTTTCTGCCTCAGATCTGTGATTTTATTGCTGTGGTAAACACCTTAAAATGTAAACTACTTCTACCATGAAGGTTGTCAAAGTATCTATAAATTAATCATCTGTAACAGTAAGCACCCTAGCATGCCTAGGGCGGCTACTAGCACAGGTTCTTAGATCTGCTTTTCTAAAGGAAAGCAACTCAAAATGGGTTAACAATCTTACTTTAATCAAACATATCATTTACC
>CM053591.1:104677848-104707315 GCA_028646515.1 Pseudochirops corinnae | reverse complement strand
AGGGCGTATATATAGCCTTCTCCTGGCTTGGAGAATGTCACAGCCCTCTAGACCCACTGCCCAATCATAAAGCTACAAGGCACGGGCATTCCTGGAAAACAAGCCTGGCGCCACAGGCTCCACGTGACCACATTCAGCCTATTAGGGAACACAGTATACTTTCAAATATCCAAGGGTCCTCAAAGTCACGTAGCCACTTTAGCAAAGGGCCTAGGGGCAGGGAAGATCTTTAGATTCCCGTAACATCATCTTACAGTTACTGTTGACCCTGAGAGTTTATATAGCTTACCCAAGGCAATGCAAATAGTATATGTGAGAAACATGAGCATTCTTAACTCCAGGGTTAGTTTTCTATCTAATTTTCTAAATTCAAGACACTGTAGGATGAAGCGTGGACCCATGATGGAAAATTGTTCAACAGAGTTTCATTGTCAGAAATGAGGTAAAAGGACTCTAGGAACAAAAAATCTGCATATTTATCACAAATATTTATAGTGTTTACACACATAAACACACAATATATGTATATATACACATGTGTATATGTATGGATGTGTGTACACATAAGATAGATATACATGTACACATGCCTACACACAGATATATATATATATATATATATATATATATATATATATATATATATATATATATATATACACATGTACATGCCCACACACACATATATATACACATCCCCCTACACACAGACACATACATATAGGTCTAGGCTTGTGATTTTATTAAGGTGTAGAAATCATACTACTTAAATCTCTTCCACTAATTCAGATCAACAATTTATTCCTAACTTATAGTCTTAGAGAGTTGCCTGGGGCCACTGAGAGTTTCAGTGACATGTCCATAGAAATATATCTAGTGTGACTGGCAAGACTTGAACCCAGATCTTCCTTATGTCAAGACCGGTCAAATATCTACTATTCCATGTTCCATCTCTGCCAAACGTTCTCACGAAAACACAACTTTTACCACAACATTTTTCTTCTTAAGAACATATAATGACTCCTATTGCCTATCAGATCAAGCCCTATCTCTTTATTTGGCATTCATGGCCATTCACTTCAACATATGGTACCTTGGTTTGATATCTTTAGAACCTATGCAATTTTGTGGTGCTGATTGCTTGAATGCATGTAATTTCTTACAATTCCTAATAATAGTATTAAAATAATTTTGTGTTTTTTTTTTAACTCTTTGGTTCTTAGACTTGAGGATAAACTCAAAATAATGCTTTTTACAAAAACTTTGAGCATTTCAGTAAAACATATATACACTTTAGAATGGAAATATTTTAGAACTTACATATTTATTTGAAGTGAAAATGAAGCATATGACATCATGTTTAAAATGGTTAATATCAATTCCTATGTATTTTCAAGAAAATAAATTGTAGCTTGACCTACAAACACACGTGTTTCTATATTTCCTCATCATCCTTCTGCTGTTACAGATAAGGGACCATACAAATAACCCGTATTTACCCGTATTACTCTGAACTAGTTACATGTTGGTGTTTTTCTTTAAAATTTATTTGTATAGTTGATATATGTGTGTGTATTTATATGTGAGTTTATAATATGAATAATATGTTAGAATTTGTACATTATATGTGATAATTATATTAATATTTTGATCATATATGGATACATAAAAACATGCAAATATTTATATTACCTCAGAGATATGCTCACTGCTAGTTCTTTGGAAACCGTGGTGTCTATGACTTAAATTCATAATCTTTAATAGAAGATTTGTTTTAAAGAGAGAGACATTTGTTTCAAGGAGAAGTTTGGATTCTTAAATGAACTTTGCCATTTTCCAAAGGCAACGCAGCCTGCTCTCCCCTTACTATCTATTTCTTGTCAGAATTCATTCTGCAAATGGATGGGAAAGTTGGCCTAGAATTAAATAGGAAGAAGGTAGTAGTATACACACATGCACACAGACACACACACACACAAATACACACACACATACTTATTATAGATACTGATTTTAATATATGACTTCTGTAGGCTACCCAACCAACTGTATGTTATAATCTGGACAAGTCATTCTTTTTCCCCTTGTTTTTATCTGTGGCAATTGTTAGGTCAAACTCTTTAGAGTGGTAATAGATTTAATGCAGGAGACTCTGTAATGTTAAGGAGCCTGGTGAAATCAGTGTAATGTGATCCATTAGTAAGAACATTTGAAAGACCTTCTATTAGGAAATCCCTCTTTAACTTAGACTCTGTGATGGATCTCTTCAATGACAATGGTCAACACATTGGCAAACATCTATTCCCCTGTTTATTTCTGTCCTGTTATTAATGATTAGAGAAAGGAATGTTGACTTATTCCTGTTGTTACTTTTCTTTTCTGTTGTACTTTTCACAAGGAATCTCACATAATTTTGATATGTGAATGGGAGATACCTTGTTGGAAGAGAACCTTTTAGGAGGCATTATGTTCTACCAAATTAAGTCACTTTTTAGTCAACTAACAGTAAACACAGTGTATTTTCTGAGTTTCTTTTAGTCAATTTGTGATGGTGAAGATGCAGTCTACTATGGAATATCACTTGTGAAAACCTGTTTCTTATTTTTCCCTCATTAAAAAAAAACCTCTTAATCCTAGTTTTTGGGATAAGAATCCACTATTTGACAAAACTGCTGGGAAAACTGGAATCTGGCAGAAATTGGGCATAGAACAAAATCAAGTCAAAATGGGTGCACAATTTATTTTTTTAAAAATAGATTTGTTTATTTTTTTGGGAGGGGCAATTAGGGTTAAGTGACTTGCCTA
This sequence comes from Pseudochirops corinnae, assembly GCA_028646515.1. Classification (NCBI taxonomy): domain Eukaryota; kingdom Metazoa; phylum Chordata; class Mammalia; order Diprotodontia; family Pseudocheiridae; genus Pseudochirops; species Pseudochirops corinnae. The sequence goes on along the minus strand of CM053591.1, from coordinate 104,704,510 downwards.
GTAAGTGACTTGGCTAGTAAGTGGTAAGTGTCTGAGGCTGGATTTGAACTCAGGTCCTCCTGACTCCAGGGCTGGTGTTCTTATTCACTGTGCCACCTAGCCACCCCAAATGGGTGCACAATTTAGGTATAAAGGCTGATACTGTAAGCAGTCTGGGAAAGCAAGGGATACTTTACCTGTCAGATCTATGGGGAAGGGAAGATTTTATGATCAAACAACAGTTAGAGAGCATTATGAAATGCAAAATGGATAACTTTGATTACATTAAATTGAAAAGTTTCTGTACAAATAAAGCCAATGTAATCAAGATTAAGATGGAAGGGGAAAATTGGGAAAGAATTTTTACAACCAGTGTCTCTGACAAAGGCCTCATTTCTGAAATATACAGGGAATTGAGTCAAATCTATAAGAATACAAGTCATTCCCCAATTGATAAATGGTCAAAGGATATGAACAGGCAGCTTTCAGAGGAAAAACTTAAAGATATGTATAAGCATATGAAAAAATGCTCTAAATCAGTATTGATTAGAGAAATGCAAATCAAAACAACTCTGAGGTTCCACATCTCACCAGTCAGATTGGCTAAGATGACAAAACAGGAAAATGACAAATGCTGAAGAGGATGTGGAAAAATTGGAACACTGATGCATTGTTAGTAGAGTTGTGAACTGATTAAACTATTCTGGAGAACAATCTGGAACTGTGCCCAAAGGACTACAAATAAGTGCATACCCTTTGACCCAGCAATACCACTTCTAGGGTTGTATCCCTAAGAGATCATAGAAGTGGGAAAAGGACATATATGAACAAAAAATATTTATAGCAGCTCTTTTTTGTCATGGCAAAGAATTGGAAATCAAGGGAATGCCCATCAATTGGGGAATGGCTCAGCAAGTTGTGGTATATGAATATAATGGAATACTATTGTGCTGTAAGAAATGAGAAGCAGATGGATATCATAATAACCTGGAGAGACTTATATAAACTGATGTTGAGTGAGAAGAACAGAACCGGGAGAAATTTGTATACAGTTACAGAAACAACATATGTATGACAACTAACTTTGATAGACTGGGCTCCTTTTAGCAATACAAAGTTATAAGACAACTCCAAAAGATATCCACATCCAGAGAAAGAACTACAGAGACTGAATGCAGATTGAAGTAAACTACGTGTTCTCTCTTTTTCTTGTTTTGTTTTGTTTCCTCTTTGTCATTGTTCACTCCATTGGTTATAATCCTTCTTTACCACCTGACTAATGTTTAATGTGAAGGTATTTGTATATCCTATATTTGATTGCATGCTGCCATGGGGGGGGTGTAAAAAAGGAGGGGGGAGAAAATTTTAAACTCAAGGGATTGTACAACTGAATGTTATAAACTTTAAAAGTAAATAAATAAATTTTTAAAAAATGTCAATTCTACAAACTCATAATATATATGTATATTATTCTTATAAAATTTATATTGTTGGAAAAGGAGGCATAGAAGTTGTTCATTATTGATATTCTTTCAGCTTTCTTTTTTGATATTAATAAGAGTTGAGATTTTTTTTTTCCTCCATGACTCCTTCTTCAGATACCTTGTGAATTAGTGACTCAACAGACTCACAATTGTGTTGCTCCAGCCCAGATCTTCTCTATTGGACTTGATCTAAAATAGCTGCTTTTCCTGACTTTATTTTTAGTGTTCTTTCTACTTCCCTATAAGCACTGTAATGTTAAGTCTAAGTATGGTTCATCCACTTCCTTGATGGTAAAGAGTTTGTAATAAAATCTTTCTTGTTCCTTTTGCTTGTTATGGACAGAGTACTGGTTTTGGAGTCAGGAAGACCTGTGCTCAAATCTTACTGCAGACTTTTACTCTGTAACCTTGGACAAGTAACAACCTCTTTCAATCTCAGTTTCTTAATCTGTAAAATGAGAGGAAATTAGTAGCATCTATTTTGTTGTGAGGATCAGAAATAGTGTATTAAAGCACTTTTCACACCTTAAAAAGTTCTCCATAAATGTCAACTATAATCCTTAAAAGCCCTTGGGATGGTTTGCTTAGATGAGTCTTTCCCTAAGCTTTTTTGAAACTGGTTTAAATGGTTCTGTTTTATGAGGTAATAGTGTTTATAATCTTCTGCCATAATTTTCAGTGAGATTTTACAAACAAGTTTATATTCTAAATTGGTGTTGCCTTTGGCTGTCATATCTCTCTTTTTGGCAGGTAAGTTAAGTGTTTGCAGACTAAAGCCCTGTAGATTTTGTTGATGTTGTTGTATTTTTTATAGCAGTTGGTTTATATTGGTTAAACTTTTGTATAAAGCTATTATAATCATTGCCTATATCTTCTGTTCACATTCCATTTTTCATTATTAATAACTTATTTAAATAGGCTAGGTGGGAGTCTTAAAGTTATATACTATATATTTTTCTGATTTATACTTTTTCTTGAATTTTGTACTAATTTTGGTGTTTGCTCTAACAATTTGGTATACTGACTGTACAAAGACAGTTGATTCAGGAATGACTCTTACACATCACTAATGAATCACTTCCTTTCTGTTAAAATGTTATCAGCTTCATTTTTTTTTTTATGATATTACCTTTTACTCACCAGGTCCAATGCCTTCTTATTCATTTTTGGAAGAAAGTTATTTGCTATGTATAGACAGGAACTTTCCGTGTAGTCTATAAGTCTCAGTCCTTTCTTACTTCCTAGTCTTGAGCCATATTTCCAAACATATTTTTTTTCACCTTTGTATATATCTACCTTTGCATGGAAACCACTGAGAAACAAAATATTTGTTGATATAATTTGAAGTAACTTTCAAAGTTCTTCATCAAATTTCTCCAGCTCTTCATGCTTTTTAGCAGATGGTGGTTCCTAGAATGACTTTATTTTCATTTGTTTAACATGATATCATATGATAATATAAATGATCCCATTTCTACCTACATTTATATGTTTTATCAACCTGCAAATGGTCTGCACATTTTGTTGAAGCACTGTGTATTTCATAGCATTCATGTGATTAGAGCTCACTTTTTGCCAATTTTGTTCAACAATGATATTTTAGTAGTATCTGTCAATGTCCAGCTGAACCTTATTAACTGATGTATTCTGCATCCTGCAAAGCCAGCATAAACAAACCTTCATCATTCTTAGCAACCAGTGAGCATATAGCATTATTCTGATCCTCCAAAACCCACTGAATCCCTGTGCTTCCTGGCTTCATCAGAGAGTCCTAGATGTTCCATGTTATGCCTTGCTCTACACTCCTCACCTATGTGGCCTTTCCTCATGTTACTATGAAAAAATCTTTGGCTGATCAGTTGGCATGCTTTTTGACCAATTGACTATAACTTGGCCTTGGTGAATATATCTTCTTTGCCCTTCCCTTAAATCTTTTCCCCCAGCTTTTCTTTCTTACTCCCCATGTAAATTTTCAGTTATCATAATAGGCTTAGCTATTGGTATTTAAAAGAAAAAAGAACTTTTGTAGAATATTTAACAAATAATCTCTCAATCCTTGATTTAAGACCTCAGGTTAAGAGTCTCTGCAACATTCTTCAAGAAACTATTCCAGCATTTTAATGTTGCAAATTTTTCTCATTGGATATAGAATTTCTTTCTGTTTATAAAAAGCTACATTCATTATTCCTCATGGTAATCCACTTCATTTTATAGCTCTAAAAACTGAGGTTGTCAGTGCCAATGGGGGGTTCATCCGTCCTTCCAAGGTGAGGCAGGATTGAAAAGTAGAGTCCCCTCAATAGTCCTTAAGCAAATAAAGCATTACTATATTGCTCATACATTCCTTGGAATTCATTCCAAACTTCTGAATTGCCCACATTTCCTGGACCCCATGTGGCTAATTGGTTGACGCTCCTAGTCTGATCCTTTCTTGGCATTTTATACTTCTATTCCCTACCTCCACCTCTGGACTATATGGACTAACTCTTGGTAAAAGACTGTGGATTTGTTAAATGAGCCCACTTTTCCCTTTCCATGGTACTTTTCACTCATCTTCTCTTCTCTACCATTTTTGAAATTACTACCTGACTGTGCTTGAATGTGAATGAATGCTTTAGTCACTCCTCTGATTCTGACTCCCATTATTCCCCCACTCCCAGCTATCAACAGCAGCCTCATCTAGGCTGCTTCATGACAGAAGCACAAACAATGAAATGACTTTCACAAGATCATTCAATAAATCAGATTTTAAATTTTGGTTAGAATACTCAGAATTTGCCTCATTTTTACATTCCTAGAGTTTTGGTCACAGTAAGCAATGGCAGAGAATGTATCTCTAACCATAATAATACAATAAAAATAATAAAAATAAAGCAAAAACAATAACAACAACCAAATCAAGGATTTGCTTTCAAAATTTATTATTTTTATTACTCTTTTATATTTCTGTGGCAGCCTAAATAATCAGAATTAGATCACCTTGAATTATATCAGGCCATTGGTCAGAATTTCAAGGGAATAATGCTTCTAGGACTCAGATAGCCAGCAGAATAAAGATGAAGGATTTGTATATTAGCTTGCCCAACTCTCTTCTCATGTCACCCCCATTAGGTATTCTTTTCCAACATATATACCTGGAGGTAAACTTATATGCTATTGATTCAGATATAGTATACTATACAAAACCTGACCTTTCCAATTTTTATCACTGCTTTGTATTCATTTATGCTGTGAGGTTGGGCCAGTGGATATCAAATTAAAATCCCAACTCTTGTGCTCACATCACAAAATAATGGAAGAGAATGAACTCTATGGAAAGCCCCATGGCATTAATAGCTCTCTGCTTCTGTGCAATTCTTCCCCCTCTCCTAGGGTAGGAGCAATATGCTACCCCCTGTCCACAAGCAAATGAGGCTAGGTTTTCCTTTAAAGGTGCTAAAACCATCCTGAAGACTTGATTGGCTCAAGAGACTAAAGGCTCAGGCTGCAGTCATCACTTCTTGGCTTGCCTGAGTACCAAACAGCTATGAGTTGCTTCAGGGACTTTGATGGCTAGTGCATTACAATCACCTGAATCCACAAGGTGTCATCAATGTATATCCTTGTTGAATATCCTTCTATTAAGTCTGAGTAAATCCCCTTTGGTGAAATGTTGAATGACCTAGGAGTGTCTCATTTTGTTCCAACATGTACCTTAAACTACTGTTTATGTTCTGAGACTGTTTTGAGTTAGGCTCCATCCAGAACATTCTCTTTGGCCATTCCTACATGTACTTTCAGAATTTAAGCCCTCATTCTCTATGTTTACTCATACTGGCTCTTCTGAAACATACTGTTTCATTTAAAAAAAAAAAGTTTTTTTGAGTTTTGTTTTTACATTACATTTCAATTTTATGTGTCTTGTACAAAGTAAAACAACTGAGCAAATTAGCAGTGAATGTAACTGCCTTATCTGAAAGGGTGTTTAGTACTGCACACCCAGCACGCACCAACTTCACTGTTTTTAAAATTGATTTTTAATTTTTAAAAATTTTAATTACCAAAAATCTATTTTCTCTCCACCCACCACTTGACTAAAAAAAAACATTCCTTGTAAAAGTCTGAAGTCAAGCACAATAAATTATATCTATCTATAGATATTGATTCATCTATCTAATTTTGTACTTTAAATCCATCACCTTTGGATAGTATATTTTGTCACTGATCCTTTGGAAGCATGGATGTTCATGACACTGATCATAGTTCTTATAGCTTTTGAACCTGTTTGTCTTTACAGTGGTGTATAGAATAGCATTATAGTGGTGTTATAGAATAAATTGTTTTCCTGGTTCTGCTTATTTCATTCATTATCCGTCAAATTTATTCATTTATTATCAGTCTTCAAAATTATTCATTTTTATAATATTGATATGACACACATATATATTATAAATTGTTCCTCTTTGCATCAGTCCATATAAATCTCTCCGTGCCTCTTTGAAACCATCTACTCCCTTACATTTTACAGAACAACAGTATTCTATTATATTCATATACCACAACTTATTTAGCCATTCCTCAGTTGAACATTTCTTCAGTTGTCAGTTGTTTTCTTTCTTTTTGCCAACACGAAAAGAACGGCTATGAATATTTTTGTACATATAGACTCCTTTTCCACTTCCTTGATCTCTTTTGGGTATGGGCCTAGCAGTGCCATAGGTATGTCAAAAGGTATGTAGTGTTTAGGAAAAAAGAAAAAAAAAACATTTGTACAAAAATCCAAATTGCTTTCTGGAATGGTTGTACCCATTCATAGTTCCACCCAATAGTGTATCAAGGTGCCTTTCCTCCCATATTCCCTCTTTTTTGTTACCTTGGCTAATCTAATAAGTATGAGGTAGAATTTCAGAACTACTTCAATTTGCACTTCTCTAATTGGTAGTGATTTAGAGCATTTAAAAAATATAATCAGATAGCCTTGGCTTCTTCCTTTGAAAATGGCCTGTTCATATGTTTAGACTATTTATCAATTGGGAAATGGCTTTTACTCTTATAAATTTGAATCATTAGGAAATGAGATCTTTATGTTACAATGATTTTTCCCAGTTAATTAATTCTCTTTTTAATCTTACCTTTATTGGATTTGTGCAAAACTTTTTAGTTTTGTATAATTAAAATTATCCACTTTATGTTTAGTGATCCTCTCTAGCTCTTGTTTGATCATGGACTTTTCTTCTATCCATAAATCCTTTAGATAATTCTCCCTCCCCAATGTTTCTTTATTTGTTTATGGTGTGACTTTTTATGTCTAGGTCATGTATCCATTTAGAGCTTGCCTTGGTATAAAGTGTGAGGTGTTGGTCTAAATCTAATGTCTTCCCATACCGCTTATCCAATTTTCCTAACAGCTTTTGTCAAATCGTGAGTCCTTAACCAAGTAATGAGGTCCTTATATTTATTGAAAATTAAGGTGTTGTTGTTATTATTCACTTGTGCCCAACTCTTTGGGACTGGAATTTTCTTGGTAAAGATAGTGGAGTGGTTTGCCATTTCCATCTTCAGATCAATTTACCCACAAAGGAACTGAGGTAAATGCACAGCTAGTAAGTGAATGCTACAGTACTAGATATATTTACTTCTGAATGTTGTATAGTTAATAGATTCTAGTGATCTATTTTTTAACCAGCAGCACTGTACAGTTTCAGACTTATGCGCTGTCCTTAACCACTTCTACTATTCCTTGTCAGACCATACCTAGAATATACTCTCCACTACCTTTCTTAATCAACCCTCTTTTTACATTAACATATACTTGGGACATATTCTCACTGCAATCACAGCTTCTCCTTCCATGCTGCTGTGTTCACAGAACCTAGACTAGCTTCCAAGTCCATAAAATAGCATATGCCATGGCACCCTGGCTACTTTCAGATATTTTTAAATGTTACCTATGGAATGGCAATCTCCTGCTCCCCCTTAGACCTAATCTCAAATCCTGCCTCTATTACTTAATAGTGATCTTGAGCAATTCACTTTCAACCTCGGTTTCCTCTTCTGTAAAATGAAATACCTTTTATGCCTACTCAAGTGGAAAAAATTTAATTAAAGCCATTTACAAACCTTAATGTTTCAAAGGAAGTCTATAATCGTCAATGTTATCATTATTATTAGATTTATTATCATTATTATTTTAGTTTTGACCCTCCAATTTCAGAAGACAGGGAAGAAAGTCCCTCAAGGAAGGCTCATCATAAATGTCTCTCTTTTCTTCTTAACCCCACAGCATCTCAAACTCCCAGCTAGGACATTCTGGGCAAAGGTTGAAAACTGGACCTACTGTGTGTGACTACCCATTGAAGGCCTGTCATAAAATAAACATCTGATAAATAATACTAAACAATGTTCTTTGGTACACCCCATTGGAAACTGTGCCCTAGGAAGCTATTGACTTTGCCTATCCCTAGTCCCAGGTTTGTTAACTAGTTTTTGGTGAGGCCTATTTTATGTCATTTGTGTGTATATGTGTGTGTGTGTGTGTGTGTGTGTGTAGTGGGGTAGAGTATTAGGAAATATATAACTGTAATTCCACAGCTGGCTGCCGCTGCTTCCCCTAAGAATAGCAGTGAAATTATGTACCTCTATGGAGTGTCTTAGGCAAAAGAACAAATATCTAGTAGGGGAGTCAGACAAGCCCAGTTGATGACTATGAAACAAGTCATTGGGGATTTTTCAGTTGCTCTTCCTGGTTTAGCCATTCATGGAATAGCTACGCTGGGAAACTATGCAGGCCAGCAACATTCAAGAACTAGCGGTTCATGATAGCAGCACCATCCCTGGATGGAGGGCAGAGGGATTTTTTTTTCTCATCACCTCTCATTAACTAAGAGAAACTATTATCCTACTTTGCCATTTCCCACCAAGGCAATTGCTTATTTGCAGGGCCTGAGATACTTCCCAACTTGGGAAAGGGAATCTGGCGTATTAGAGAAAGAGGAAACTAACTAAAGCATGTCTCTGATTTCATTAGAACTCAGTCTTGAGGACTTCTGGAAACAAAATACCTCTCCCCACCCCCAAGCTCCTTTATGAATAAGGTTTTAATTTTCAAGTAAACTTTTGCAAGTTGCTTTAAAATTGAAATATCAACACAAAGTTGACATTTATTAGGCACTCCCTTCAGGAGCCCTCTTGGCAGTGCTGGCCCAGTATGTGTTGCTCCCACTGGATGGACTCAGAGTCACTAGCTCACTCTTTCCAGCCTCCATGTCCCACCCTAGAGTAATGTTGAAAGGGATTATTTGAACAGGATCAAATTCAAATGTGCCTCCCCTCCACTCCAACAAAGTCAAACTTCAACCTCTCCCAGATTTGTAGAAAACTGAACCCCAACCTGTGTCCAAGAAAGGGAAAGAAGACAGAGGCATTCATTTTTATAGTTGTTTGTCTGCCATCTAAAAATCATTTTTCTTTTGCTGATGGCCAGCTTTAGATGTTTATGAAATATTATGCTCAGCAGCAGTATTATAAAAGACACTCCATTAATCAGCTATGACTATCACTATCATTTCCATTTTAAAATATTATCTTTATTAAAAATTTAAAAAAACCCCCACACCCTTGGCATTTCAGTTGACCATATGTCTGAATTCCTTTATGTCTTTTTAACACATACTTAATTGTAAAACTAGATGCTGACAAAGAAATTAGTATCACAAATAAAAAAAAAACCACACAACAGTTTCAGTCTTGAGGTGCACCTGTTTATAGTATCTATGCATACTCAGTCAGGGTGTGTGAGACAGAGTCTGCCCCTGCAGCTGTTCACTTACCATAAAAACCACTGTATTTATTAAGTTTTAAGCCTTTGTGAACTCTACCAGTCAGGCTTGTAAAAGGGAGGTTGTAATACTCTGTCTGGACTGTTGATAATAGTTTAGATAAAGATCCTACATTGACCCTTAATACTAATGGAAGGAACTCTATCAAAGTATATACAGTCCAACAGACAGCAGATATGAACCATGCAAAATTAATGATTAACTGCTTGCCAGCATGCTTCATGGCGGGAACAGTCCCTATTTAAGGGGCTTACATATTTGATGAAAGAAATTAATTCATAATGGGGACTTACAAGGATAAAGGAAAAATTTAGTAGAGGGTCTGACATCTTCTGCCTTTCTCACAGTGCAAGAAGTTAAGAACAATAGTCTTCATCATGTTTAGAGTCGAGGTTAGGACAGATCATTCACTTGTCAAAACAAGATTGGAACATTCTTGTTATTCCTTAAAGAGGAGAATTCATTGAGTGTGTTTTGTGTGTGTGTGTGTGTGTGTGTGTGTTGTGTGTGTGTATGTACTTCAATTGAACTCTCCTTGTAGCAGAGGAAGAAAAAAAATGACTACATCTAGCCAGATATTAGCCAATTACCTCAAATATTATTAAAGCCCTTGAAACATATAAAACCACAGAAGTGGCAGCAATGTGGTTAATAAGACTGTATTTTTATAATTAATTATCCCTCTGGATTATATGGGCTCCACAAATACCCATAAGGTATCTCTCCAAATCACTACAAAAGCAAAAGGCTATAGATTAGAATGTTTGTAATTCACCTCATATGTTTTGTAAGGAAGACGAGCTCTCAAAATAGCTTATCAAAATGAGTTGCATAGTGATGATTTCTTTAAGCAACCAAAATTCCCTCATTGAATCTTACTTATAGTATTATGGATTTGAGATAATAGAAACCCAGTAACTGCTAACTTTAAAATAAATGTCATTATAATACTCATCTGACTAAATGGCCCAGGAGGTTATTGTTTCTATCGTCAACAAGGCAGTTTTTCTATAAAGTATCACTTCATAAGGGTCTTTTTTTAGGCATCCCGCAAGTCAACAGACATTGGTTGTGTGCCAGGATGCACTGAACATTTTGGTGCCTGGAGTACTAGTAATAAGGTGAAATGGAATGGGGGAGGAATACAGTGGGGATTGGAAAGGGGAAATTCTGCCAAAGGACCAATGAAACTAAGAAGTACCAAGAAGTAAAAGAAGATGAAAAAGTTCTAGATTTTTCTGCCCAGAATTCAAGGCTTTTCCCCATCTGCTTTCACCCTACTTACATTTTATTTCTCCCCAGTATGACTTTTCTCTTCCAGGTCAGTTGATCTTACTGGGCCCCATACATGCTCTGATCATTTCCACCTCTTTCCCATGTTATAGTAAACACTGATGGAGAGTCATAAGCGTAAGAGCTGGAAAAGGACCTTAGAGTTTAGTCCATACCTCCTTCATTTTGTATAGAAGAAAATCAAAGCCCACCTTGTCACACAGATACTAAGAAACAGAGTCAGAATTCAAATTGAAATCTTCTAATTTCACATCAGTGGTCATTCTACTTAAACTGGGGCCAGAAAATGGGCCACGATATTAAATTCCTGTATGACCATGGGCAAGTCACTTGACCTCTTTAACCCTCCGTTCTCTCATTTGTAAAAGAGGGGTGGTTCTTACACTGCTTAGCTCACAGGATTGCTGTGAGTTTAACTGGAATCTATCACATTGAAGACGCTAATATAGTATCATCCATGTTAAAAAAGTTTGAGACCTGTTGGTGGCAGTTGAAGATTCTAGGAAAGATATTGCAGTCAACCCATCAGTGATCTCCTGAGAATCACAGGTCTAGCCTGGAATCAAGCATTGTCAGCTTTGGACTTAAACTTGGTGGTGCTACTACTATGTGGGAACTGAACTAATGCATCCTCTCCCCCCCAGAGTGAAGCTGTCTAGGAGGACTAAGCTACCAAGTGTTGAAGAAAAATGTAAGTTTGTTCTTGCTATATCTTTGAAGTAAATATTCCTTTATAAAAAGCCAGTCTAATGTTATGGTTATATAGAACTGGAGTGCTAGATAGTGGGCCCCCAAAGTGTGGGAACACAATTAGTAGGAGGCAAAGAAGAGACTTCCCAAAATGTAAGAGGCCTGGTCCTGAGACAGTGGAGCCAGAGTTGAACCATGTTATGTGAACAATGTATTTACAAGAAAGTGTACATACATGAACTCTCATCACTTGAGGTAGTTAGAAGGACTGCCTTTGATGCTCATTACCTATGTGAACATCTCAATCATTTAACTTCTTAGTCTCTGACAACTTTCCAAAGGTTGAGTCAAACTTGGGGACCAAATGTGCCCTGAACCAGATTAAAATGGAATTGGGAAATGTTTGACAAAAGAAATAAAAATACAACACAACACAGATAATGTTCCCTTGTACTTTTCTAACTCAATATATAGCTCTAAGACAGTTGTAAATGAGTTGATTATCATTAGTATACTTCTCCCACTGTCTGGGATTTTCTCTCTTGAAAAAAAAATCTAAATTCTTGTCATTCGTCAAGTTCTAGCTCGAGTCTCATCTCTTTCATGAAGTATTCAGTGACTACTCCAGCCCACCAGTAGTTTTTCTTCCTTTTAGTTTCTGCAGTGCTTCTATTATCTGTCACATAATTAAGCACTTTTTTATCCACTCTATGCTGTTTTTTTAAAAAATTGTTTCTCATTCCTAAGTCTGATTTTCTAAATAGATTGTAAACTCCTTCAGAAGAGAGACCATGTCTCAAGCAGCTCTTTTATACCTAAGCTAGGAACACTATGGGTACTTCAACAGATACTCTTCTTCCTCTGATACCCATCCATCTTCCTAACTTCCCTATTTTGATGGAGGCTATCAGCATCCTTTAGTCAACCATGTTCATGGCCTCCTAGTTATCCCTGACTCTCTCCTCTCCTTCAGCCTGCATATCCAATCACTCGTCACATCTCATCATTTTTATCTCCACAACACCTCTTACATCTGTCCCTTTCTCTCAACTAACTCATTCATCACCCTCATTTGGATCCATATCACCTTTTGCTGAAACTATTGCAATACTATCCTAATTGTTCTCCTTATCTCAAGCCTCTCCTTCCTCAATCCATTATCTACATAGCTTTCAGTCATATAACAACAACAACAACAACAACAACAACGACAAGAGCCAGCATTTATAGACTACCTAATCTGTGGCAGGGACTGGGTTAAGCCCATTATAAATATTTCATTTCATCTCCACAAAAACCCTGGAAGGTAGGTGCTATCGTTTCTTTTTTTTACAGTTGAGGAAACTGAGACAAACAGAGGTTACATGAGGTCTCAAGGCTAGTATGTATCTGAGGTGGAATTTAAACTCAGGTCTTCTTGACTTCAGTTCCAGCAATCTGTCACCTAACTGCTTCTAAATTTTTCTAAAGTACAGGTCTGATAGTATCACTTCTGTGCTCAGAAAGCACAAATGGCTCCCTTTTGCCTCTAGAATAAATGACAAATTTCTTTGTTTGGCATTCAAAGCCCTTCATAATGTAGTTTCAGCCTACCTTTCCAGATTTATCCAATTTTACTCTTTTTCACATACTCCGCATTCCATCTAACTGGCCTTTTTTGGCCCTTTACACAACATTCAATATCCCATTTCTTGTGCCTTTGTCTCCCATGCCAGGGGTGTACTCCATCCTCACCTCCACTTTATAACATCCCTAGCTTCTTTCAAGTCTCGGATAAAGAGTCACCTCCTTCCTATATGAGGATTATTCTCATCTCACCAGTTGCAAATTGCCCCTTCCCCCAGATACTTTGTATATGTTCTGTTTTTTATTTATCTGTATATATTAGAATTTAAATTCCTCGATCACAGAGTTTATTTCAGTTTTGTCTTTATGTCCCCAATGCTTACTACAATCCCTGGCAATAGACACTTAATCAATGTTTGTTGAATTAAATTGAATTGTTTATTGTTTGAGGAAATGGAGCAAGGAATTACATTAATAGATTGCATCTAGAGGAGAGGAAATGATGGTCTTGCTGTCCTTTATTCCAGCTAGACAGAATTTGGAATATTGTGCTTGGTTCTGGGCGTCTCATTTGAGAGAAGACATTGATAAGTGCAGTGAGCAGACTTGAAACCATACCATGTGAAAATCAGTTGAAGAAACTAGGAATGTTTAGATAGAGTGCAAAAGCCTCAAGGAGGACATGATAGCTGCTTTCAAATATTTGAAGGATTGGCAAATGGAAAAGGGAGTAGATTTGTTCTACTAGGTCCCAGTGGGCAGTGCTGGGAGCAATGGGAAGAAATTAGAGAGAGATAAATTTCAGTTCCAAATAAATTTTTTAATGATGAAAGCTATCTACTTTAAATGAAAAGACCTATCCCATGAAGGAATGAGTTGTCCAAGGATGGACCTCTTCAAGAAAGTTCTTAATGGCCCTTTGTTAGGGACATTATAGGTAGAATTGATGCTGTGGTATTGGTTTCACTGGATAACTTCTTAGATTTTTTCCAACTTTGTAGTCCCATGAATCTGTGATAAAACTGGAATCATAGATAGTAAAATAAGGGGGATCTTCTCTGTTTCTTTTAGGTTCCATTCACCTTTATGGGTTGTATTCCTTGGCTACTTGTTCACACATGGATTACCGATGTTGTGGATATCTGTACCAAGGTCACCTTTCTTAAGCAACTGTCTACATATCTCTTCCTGCCTTTTATTGTCTCTGCCAGCTTCTTGTTTATCCTGAGACTTGCTTCCTTCCATTATGATCCTTGGTCAACTTTAACATGTGATAATGTTATTACTTATGCTAATGAAAAAGAACGTTGTAATAATCATGCTTTTGATACCTTCACATTTGTTTGCCCCATTAATATGTATAATTGATGACTCATTGTATTCAGTTTAAATATTGAAGTGCTGTAATATTTATAATTAGTTTTGTTTTAATCTTCAAACTATTTGCTTACACAGTTGACATCCATAGAGCTTTTGTTCTAGGCTAAAAAGGCATTCATGTCACTGAAAGGGCCTGGACATCTTAGTAAGAAGACTGGAAATTGCAACCTGAGTTCTTGCAATCTGCTCAAGTTGTTGCCTCTTTCCTGTGCCCTTGTTGCTACAAATGCACTGACAGGCACAACGATAGAGAACAAAATGATTAAATCCTGTATATCCTCTGAATGGCTGGTAGGTGAGAGACACATCCAATTACAGAGTCAGGTGAAAAGGTACAGAACAGTGTTAGGCTCATCTCCTTTTTGGCTTTTGAACTGGCTTACCAAAACCATCTATGTATGCACTGGATTGAACATTGATAGGCTGAACAGTCAGCCCCTGGTAGAGCTGGCCATCTCATAAGCCATAGAGGCTTAGTCAAACTTTCATTAGAGAATAGCCATGTGTGAACACAAGCAAGGTGGGATTTTTTTTCTTCCTGTTGGGATTCAGTTTCCTTAAGGCTCAATTTTAAGCAGCGTGAACCTGACCAAGTCACTTAGCCTAAATGTTTCCTCATGTATAAAATGGAAATAATTATGTCAGGTTTGTTCTAAGAATCAAATGAGATTATGTATGTGTAATGAGGATCAAATGAGTCAAAATATCTAAAAGGGTTTTGCAGACCTTAGAGCACTATATTGATGATAGTTAATATTATCATTTAATAATGATAACTATTTATATATTTATATAATGCTTTGTAAGCATTAAAGTGCTATATAAGTGTGAGTTCTTTCTACTTCTACTATCATTATTATTCAAGCAGAAAGATCTTTGGAGAGAGCTCAGTGGCTGTTCAAAGTCAAAAAGAGCCTTCTTGGTCGAGTTCTGAATTCTCATATCTTGTAGGCCCTATGAATCTATTTATGCCAAAAGTTATGATGTCACCATTTAGTGGCAGAAAAGGTTCCAGCAAATGGCAGTTGCTAAGTGGAAATAAAGCTCTTCAATGGCACCACTTAAGAGACAAACTTTGCTTCCTGAGTTTTTTCCCTTAGAGAACTGGTGTTACAGGCATGAAATTTATAGTAAATATCTACCGATCCTTCTCCTCTTGCATAGGAAGCACAGTATCTAGCATCTTTCTGGATACAGACAGGTCTTTTCTAAGAATCTCCTATCTAAGACTACAAGTAAGCTTTCTTCTCAATCATATTGGATTTTTTCTTTGATCTGAGCTAATTCAATACTTTTCGTTATAAAGTTCAGAGTGAATTCTGTTTTTAGGACGCATCATGTATATATCATATACATGGTGCTTACTTTCACAAAAACAAAGTGGAAAATAGGGGCAATTATTAATATAATTCAGTCCTGAACTCTTCTGTAATAATCCTTTTTGTGGTTAAAAAAAAAGAAATGGAAATAAAGTATATGTCCACTGAGGAATGACTAAAAAACATTGCTGTTCTAGTGGAAAATGAATATTCTGTAAAAAGTGATGAATATGAACAAATTCAGAAAAGTACAGGAAGACATGAATCGATGTAGAATGAAGTAAGAATCAGGAAAACAAGATAAGGGCTGCAACAATATAAGTGGACAGAATAACAATACAACATTAAATAGAACATTGTGTAATTATAACGACCAAGCTTGGTCCCAGAGAAGAGTTGAGAAGATGCATCTCCCCCCTTTCTTTTCAGAGACAGAAGACTACAAGCATAGGTCATGGCATTCAATGTCAGACTAGGTTGATGTATTGCTTAGTTTTGGTGAATTGTGTTCCCTCCTCCTCTCTCTCCCCTTGTGAATTCTTTGTTACAAGAAGTGGTTCTGTGAGAAGTGTATCCAAAAATAAGGTTTTTTTCCCTTCTCAAATAAATAGTCAATCTTTTTACTAAAAATATGTCACCTTATCCCCCAGGTAGAAGTAGTTTCCAAGATTATTTTTTTTCAGGATTAATATTGTAAATTCTCTGTTATTCAATGTTCTATAAAAATAATACCATCATAAATACTTTTGTATATGCACAGTATGCTGATAATGAAAAAAGATAATACTAAGACAAAAGATGTAAATAAAACTTTTATTTTTAAAAGAAAAAAACAAGGGAAAAGAGATCAAGGCATTTGGCATTGAGTTCAAGCTAGGTACAAGGGAACAAGTAGAAAACAATCTGAACTAGGAAACCATAGGCAGAGTCTCAGGATTTGATAGATGTTGGCCAGTTTGCAGAACAATACAACTGAGGAAAAATCACTATGGATCATGGGACTGAGACTGTCCTCTGCAGAGGCTATAAGTACTCTCCTTTGTTGAAGTCAGCAAAGGCTAACAGGAACATGTGGCTTTTCAAAGCAAGATTGTATTCTGCAGCCTTTCATGGCTGCTGACTGAATATCAGGAATGTTCTAGGCCACTTAAGGAGTTCTATTTCTTAAACTGTTGCCCTTGACTCATCCTGCCTGTCTGACACCTAGACTCTGGTTTCTCTGCCTGCCCTGACGCCTGAGATTTGTTTGCTTCTTCAAACCTCAACTAACTTTGTATCCCTGACCTCTTGGCTTATTCCTGACAAGTGAGTGTGGCAATTGTAGACTTCCTGGCCTCTGGATTGACTCCTCAGCTTCCTAATTCTTGGTTTTAGTACAGACTTCAGGCTCCTACAAACTACAAACTGGTTTTGTCTGGATTACTCGGCTTCCCCACCTCTGATTTCTCCTGAAAACATCTGGCAGCATGAGCTCAGAGACTCTCAGCTACTCTGTCTGAAACCCTAAAATCTACATGTGAAAAAACAATTTTTTTAGAGGTAATAACTTTCATTGTAAAAGGATTCTTCATTTTTTAAATTAATTTGCTGCCTATAGATCTTTTCACTAGAGCAACCTTCAAATTAGTTTTATCAAAATTTAATTCCATTAAAAAAAGGATCAAGAGCTTAATATACATTTTCAGGAACATATTTGTTGTAAAACAACATGTATTTGTTATCTTTCCTGTCTGAATAAGGAACAAATGAATAAAATACATTTATTAAGTGTTTCCTATGTGCTAAGTACTAGTACCAGTGCTAAGTGCTAGAGATACAAATAGAAGACTTTTTTTCAGTTGATTCTTCCTGATATTTATGAATTGACTTTTTCAGAAATGATTTCTGGAATGATACTGACAATTCAACAGATTCTTCGCTCTTTCCTACTATGAAATCCTTCTCTTAAACTTCTTAGTTTGTATACTTTTATGCTCAGCCCAAACAAACTGTGGCAGGGCGAAAATAGTATTTTTGTTCGTTTTTCTGCATAGCTTCAAAACTAGTATGTGTCACAGTAGCGATAATGATCATTTGAACTTCTGTACCATTTGGTAGGGCAGCTAGGTGGTATAGTGCGTAGAAAGTCAGGGGCTGGAGTCAGGAAAACTCATCTTTTTGAGTTCAAATCTGGCCTCAGACACTAGACACCCTGACATATCTCTTAACCATGTTTGCCTCAATTTCCTCCTCTGTAAAATGAGCTGGAGAAGGAAATGGCAAACCAGTCAAATATCTCTGCCTAAAAAACCCCAAAGAGAGTCATGAAGAGTCAGGCATGACTAAAAAATGACCGAACTGGTAAGAAGCTGAGCCATTTCGTGTGTTGCCCACCATTTGGGCAAGCATATGGGCCACACCTACCATCAGCAGCATCTTCAAAGTTACTTCTTGAAGGCTTTAGATTGAATCTACTTTGTTTAAATAATTCTGAAGCCTTAGAGGCTTTAAGCTACACTGCTGAAGCAAGCAGGAGAAAAGGGGGCAGGAAACAACATATTCTTGACCTTCACAAAGATTTTGGATGTATTTCCATTTCCTTTTAATAGGCTGTTTAACCATTTAGAAAACAAAACAAAACAAAACAGAAAGAGGCTCTGAAATCCTCCTCTTGCATTTCACAGATATGAATGGTACCAGATTTACCATTTTTCTAAATGAAAAATCACAGTTGCACTTCCAGCCTGTACTTTTTTTCATTAGTGGATTCTTTCCAAGGCAGGAAATCAATGAGAGAGAAAATTTATAGCCAGACTAAGTTAAAGAATGCTGTTCTGGGAACAGAACTTTTTTTTTTCTTTCTGCTTTTAAATATCCCCATTTGTCTTCACATTTTCTTTTCCAAACTCCTCCCCATCCTATTCCATGTGGCTGGGCTCTTGGTTCTCTAACACTTATGAGAACAGAAGGCTTTCTCCAAAACAGTTACAGAGCCATTCTGTGTGAGTGGGTGCCAATCTGAACTCTCCCCTTGCAGACCAAACCCAGCACCTCCAGGATATGATTTGTCTCCACTCTGATAGCAACAGAAACACCCAAATGTGCTTCTTCCTGGCTCCCCAACTTCTAGTACTGTGTGATGGCTTCATAGGTAGAGTCCTGCCTCAGAAAATTTTTTTATGAAGTCTTCTATTGTGACAATTGCTTTAAAAAATGGAGCCAGATGAAAGGGAAGCAGCTTGTTTTCCTCAGCTGTTCCCATTCACTTGGGGCCTGATTCCTATGTTGTATATCATATAAGTTACTACCCCCCTACTTCTAATTTTTCCATGAATTTACAGAATAAGTAAGGTGAGGTTTGTTATAAACAAATTAAGCTTACAAGAAATAGTTTGCATAATTATAATGGAAAAAAAAGAGAAAGGAAGAAATAGTTTCCCCTTTATTTGTTGGTTTTTGTATTCAAAGGTAACTGAACAGAGCCTGTTGCTTTCAGTTTAGAGTTGAAAATATCCCTGAGGGATCAACAGTACTTTTCATTTTATTCTGTAAACTTAAAAACAGTCTTTGGATTTACTCCTATGACTCTGTTTGCAAAGTTTTCTGGTCTTGCTGGTTCTAGGTCAACATTAAATTATCTGCTTCATAAGTCTACCTCACAGGGAAACATTCTCTTGCTGTTGCTCCTCCTCCTGCTCCTGCTGTTGATACCCAGGGTTCTACAGCTGTTACTTTGCTTCGTTTGCAGCTGGTCTTCCAGGGATTCAAATGGGGTCTACTGTAGGTCCCCTGATTTTTTCCTGTAAGACAAATGTCTATGGATCCTATTATCTCCTATTCTCTATGTTTGCTCAGCGCCTTTTGGGACCATGTTGAAGTCAATAGCATACTTTCAGTCCTGGGGCACTAGAAGTATACTACCTATTTGGTCATGCTAGGGCATCAATACATACAAAGAAGTGTTTCCCTAACCTATTTTGCTATAGAACATTTGATAGAATGCACAAATGATGGAATGGGGGAAGGAGTTTGCTAAAACCCCTGGATAAAAGGAAATTTAGGAGCTGAATAGTTAAGACCATTTTCAACCTTCAATTAAATTGCTGCATTTGGCATTTTTATGCATATTTAATTTAATGCTTTTGAAGAAAGTATATTAGGTAACACTATTTTCTCATGAAACCCCTATCTAAATTGCATGAAAACCAGGAATATATATGAACTATGATTTTGGAAATGCTAGCATAAAGTATGATGTACAGACAGGTTTGAGTCTAGACAAAATGTTCCCATAACTAAGTCCCCCTTTGTGGTAATCCTCTTTTTCATGCCCTCCTTTCTTGGCAGTTCACATGCTACCAAGCCTGACTCAAGGGTGGGGCTCACTGAGAGAAACAACCAAGTATCCTTCACGGTGACCTCAGGGTCTTGATTAGGAATAATGATAATGGCTGAGACTTCTCAAAGTATCATGAGCCAGGTCTACAGCCAAATGACTGATAGTTGTTCAGGGCAAGCTCAAGGGGACCTGTTTGAAATCTTGTGTATTGCCAGAATAGCCAAGCCAGAGCACAAAATGGTCAAAGGAAAAATACCTGAAATACAGGTGTGTTCAGATTTTCAGTCATTTTCCAGTTATGTCTAATTCTTTGTAAATTCATTTGGAGTTTTCTTGGCAAAGAGACTAGTGTGTTTTTTTTTTTTTCCCATTTTCTTCTCTAGCTCATTTTACAGATGAGGAAATTGAGGCAAATGATGACTTGCCCCAAGTGTGTAACTTAAAGGTAATGATAGAGAAAGGTTTCTTTGCTGACAGTCATGAGTAAAGCAGAGGCGGAGGGAGAAAGTATTAAGTTGTCATGAAGAAGACTTGAGCTGGTGTACTATAGGAGGAAAGAATCAGCTTATTCCCATCTTCTATACCTGTAATTGAGGACTAAAGAATCAGATTCAAGAGGGTTGAGAGACAGCATCTAATCAAATCCATGCAAATGGAACTAGAAGTGACAATTTTTAGACAAGCACATAGGTCATTAATCAAGAGAAGAAAGAGAGGCAGCTGGACAGTGAAGTGAATAGAGTACTGGCCCTGGAGTCAGGCGGACCTGAGTTCAAATCTGGCCTCAGACACTTAACACAAAACTGGCCATGTGACCTTGGGCAAGTCACTTAACCCCAATTGACCTACTTTCCCTCCTCCAAAAAGCAAAAAAAAAAAAAAAAAAAAAAAAAAGAAGAGACAAATGTTCTATAATTAGTGCTAAGGACAAGGACTAAACCACAAGAATCTTTGCAACTTCTGAAACTATCATAAGTCTTTGTAGCCTATTATAATATATGCCCCTTTGAAATATGTAAGAGCTTGGCGTGAAGGGTGTTAAGTTTAGGGTGCTATGGAATATATTACAATTAGGGGAAGTGGCAGAAATGCATTAGAAGATCTAGCATTGACAGATTCAAAAGTAAGATGGCATGGAGAAGTAAGGTATTAGAGGAGGTTCTGGAGAACCCCATAGTCCCAGTCTCTAGGACTGGCCCACTCTCTGCCTGTGTGGTACCAGAGACACTGACTATCAAGAAAACATCCAGAAAAAGGTAACTGGGATAGGGAAAGGATTTTTAAACCATATCACATAAGAATCAGTCTAAGGAAGTGAGAAGGTTTAGAGAAAGAAGATACATGGAGAATATGACTGATGTTCTGATGATTTGCTTGAAAGTTGCAGGGAAGAGGAATTGTTTGACTTGGTCCCACATGGCAGAACTAAGATCATGAGTAGAAGATTTGGGGAGGCAAATTTGAGCTTATTATAAGGAAGATCTTTCTAATGATAAGTGTTCAGAAATAGAATGGGCTAACTTGGGAGTTCATGAGCTTTAAATCATTGAAGGTCTTCAAGAAGGGTATGGATGGCCACTTGTTGGGGATGTTGTTAAATGGAGTTTATGGTTTAGAGAGACCTTGGGTTAGATGACCTTTATAGGCTTTTTTTTTTTTTAACTCTGAGAATTGTACCTGTTGACCTGAATATTAAATGTTAATGATTAATGGATGATGTCATATGATTGAACTCCAAACAAGTAGCTAGCTAGAGTTTGTACAGCACTTTTAAGGTTTGCAAAATACATTACAAATATTATTTCATTTTATCCTTGTAACAACCCTGGGAAGGAGGTGCTATTCTTAATCTCCATTTGATAGATGAGATTGCTACAGATTCAAATTGGTACAGACTACAAAGAGAATTTTCCCTTTGAATTCCTTTTCATGATCTTCTTGTACATATTTAAAACCTATCTTTGGGCTAGGTGTGGTGGTATAAACCTTCAATTCCTACTACTGGGAGATGGGAGATGGTATATAAATTGTTCTAAGGAGTCCTAAGCTGCAGTAGGGTAAAAGCTGATTGGGTTTCTACACTATCTGGCACCAGTGTGGTGAGCTCTTGGGAACGGTATGGGTACCTGGCTGCCTAAGGAGAAGTGAATTGACCCAGGTTGGAAATGGAGCCGGTCAAACTTCCTATGCCAATTGCCAATGGGGTTGAGTCTGTGAGAAGCTGCTGCACTTCCAACCTGAGTAAGATCGGGAGACCCAGTCTTAAAAAAAGCAGAAACAAAAAAACAACCAGACCAAATCAAAGCTAAAACCATTCTTGGGTTTACTCCTAAGGCTTCTGATTACAAAACTTTTTGATGGTCCTGGTTCTCTGTCTCCATCAAGTATCCTATCCAACAACTACCTCACAGTGAACCTCAGGGGTCTATTTTCCCCTGAAAATATACCTGGATTTCAGGCACTCTTTGCTTCTGGACATTTTGCACTCAGTTCTGGCTAACCTAGTGATGGACACAAAACCTCAGAAAATATAAAATGTTAAGAATCATATGAAAAGATGTTAAAATTCCTTAAAAATCAGAGAAATGGAAATCAAGACAGCTTTAAGATATTCCATTGATCCACTAAAATTGTGAAAGTAGCCCCTAATTATAAAATATATTGTTGGCATAGTTGTGAGGAAACAGTAACTCTATATTACATTGCTGGTGAAAATGTAAACATTTTGGATAACATTATGGCAACATACAACAGAAAGACTGAATCAAGAAAGGAAGCAAGAACAAAAGCATTTCTGCTTGTCATTTGTTAATTCACTTGGTTCTATTTAATTAAAAGCTAAGAGTTTGTATAAAATATGTTTTGTTTTGTTTTGTTTTGTTTATTTGACTGTTCATTTTTAATGGTTATTAATTATATATATACATATATCTGTATATATGCAATATATACAGATATATGTATACATATGTATATGTATAGACATAGATACATATATGGGTCTTCATACATGTATGTAGATATGTATAAATGTTTAACCTGGGCTTCAAGCTATGCCTGCTGTGTGTACAAAAAGGAGGAGAGAATTCTGATAGAATTCTGTGTGCCTGTTGTAATGCCAAGCAAAGGCAACTTCCAAGGTTCAGATTACCAGCATAGTAAACCCCTTGTATTCAGCAAACATTCACAGAACAGAGAAAGTCAAAATGCAGTGTAACTTGTTCCTTTAGCAAGTAAGTTCTCAATTCAATCCAGGTACTACTCCACCCCTAGATAGTGCATTCATTTAGTCAGTCAAAAGTCTCTTCTCAAATGGAGATTAATCTCCACCATAAACAAAGTACATTCCTTCAGTCAATCACAGAGCACACACACAGAAAAAAAAAAACCTCAAAGGCTTCCCACCCCTGAATCTCAAAAGGGGCAGGAGAGCACAAAAGGCCATCCACCCTTAAGTTACAACAAGGTTAAGCTCAGCATTGAATACCCAAAGAAAGGACCTTCTTTCATCTTCGCTGGAGGCAAGCCCTCAGCAATCTCAGTTCCTGGGGAGACAAAGCTCAACAAAGCCATAGCCAGTGTCCTCATCAAGTCACTCTCTGCCTGTAGAACAGTCCCAGAACCCCTGAAAACATCAACAAGGCCCTCTTCCAGGATTTCTGTGCAGGTATCACAAGAAAATCCTCCTCCAGCAACAAGTCCATCCCGCAAGTGGGATTCACAAGCTCTGGGTTTTAACACTCAACTCAAAAACCAAGCCAATACAGGGGCATCTCCAAATTCCATTACCAATACACCTGTGCAAAGCAAAATTGATTTCAGAGATTCTTTGAGCCACTACTCTGACTGACATTCTTTGTCAGGGCACAGATGGTGCCAGATTCTCTTTGGGATTAACTCTAGACACATGGAGGATGTGAGACAGACCTTGCAAGCTTCAGACATACAAGAGAAACCAGCTCCTCAACATGTCCCTGATTTCTAGCTTTGTCTCCCTAGAGACTTCAGGGTGAAAATGGAAGCCTCTCTAATGATTAAGATAAAATCTTGTCATGTTCTTATCTAAAGAGTTCATTCACTTTTGTGTCTTTACTAATATATTTTATTCTATATAACTTTTCCAATTTATGTTTACAATTGCTTGGATAAGAGTTTGCTTGCTCTTCACTATTTGTGATGGTCTTTCGTGTAACTATTACTTAGTAAGGAATCAAACTAGTGAGTAGGAGCTAAGGGTTAGTAACTAGGAAGTGGCTTACAAAAACAATCATGTCTGTAGACCAATAACATATAGGGAATCAGATAGATAATGATTATAGTTCAGTGGTTTTTCAAGGCCTGAAGAACAGAACCCAATTTGTGGCTCTTCTACTGCTCCCCTCAAATCAGGAATCAGTCTCCCTTGGAGAAGCAAAGGCAAGATTCCAGAGATATTTATTGACGTTCTCATAAGCCATATTTAGATAACCCATAGTGCTATATACATACATATATGTCATATATTCTCAACATATTTACATAAGTCCACAGATACACACATATGTATATACCTATACACAGGTACATGTATATATGTGTACATATACATATATATGTAGAGAAGGACTGAGATTTCAATGGCATTTGGAATTCCCAAGTGAGCAAACATACTCTGCCAGTGCAGGTCATCACTTTGACAGCAACTTATAGTCTTGAGGAGTTAATTAGAACAGAAAGAATAAATGACTTGCCATAGTCAGTATGTGGCAGAGATGGGATTTGAACTCATGTCTTCTGGGCTTCAAGGTCATCTTTCTATTCATTGCCCATGTAATACATAATACACATGTGTATATACAGTATTATATAATTTTACATGTACAAATGAGCTATACATTAACAAAATTACACAATATGTACTATATATGTAGCATTTAGGTTCTGTGCTCATTCCAGTCCATACTCACAATAGCTGGGTAGAGCTTGGCTATGTCTACCTTCAGTGATCTAGGGATAGTTCTGAAAGGCTTGATAGCTATCTAATAATGTCACTGATGAGTCCCCATCCACTGTGTTCCCAGTTATTTATTCCCAGTTAATATTTTCTCAGTATCATTTAAACAATTAACATCAATTGGCTTTTTCAAAAGGATATTTACCAGGAAGGGATAGCAAGAGCTGAAGGACAACAATCTTCTACTCTGGTAGTACACTCTTCTACCATCTTTGTTTCTGTGAACAGTGGGCTCAAATTGAATTTAATTGTCATTTAAACCCTTCACCCTCTCCAGTTCACTTCTGACTTAGATGATATCTGAGTTGACCCTTCCTTGCAGGATCTGGATGCCAGGTTGATTTATTTCTGGCCTGGGTCAAGCAAATAGTTCTTTAAAGTTGTTTTTTCACTCAGCTTGGCTACTTCAGATACGAGCCCTGTTTGCTAAGGGGACCTTTCATGGCTCTCAACTTGTCTGGATGCATACACACATAAGTACACAAATAGCTACATATATGTGTGATGAATAACTATTAATAAAAATGAATAATCAAATAAATAAGTTCACAAGATCATAACCTGGTCGATTTTGTCCCTGATACTCATCCACCTAAAATTGGGAAAGAATAAACACAAAGGAAATAGAAACACAAGGCACTCCCTGACCACATGATAGCTAGGTAAGGAGATAAGAGAGCTGGGCAAAGGAGGCATGTGTTGCTGTTTCTGCTGTGGCAATCCATTCCCCCACCTGGAGGGTTATAGCAGTTCTTTCCTTATTTGCTGCTGGTTAATAGAGAGGTTTTTTATGTTTAAGCCTTTTGAATGTGCTCTCAGTTCTGGATCTACGGCTAATTGAAAGTTTTTCTATTGCCAAGTGGTATGTGAGTCAGTCAATAATCATTTATTAAGCACCTGCATTTGCCAGGCATTGTGTTAAGTGCCGAGAAGAGAGAAAGAAGCAAAAGACAGTTTCTGCCCTACAGGAACTCACAATCTAACGGGGAAGACAACAAGTAAGCAAATATGTACAAGTACGAACTATGTACAGGATAAATAGGAGATAGTTAAAAGAAGGAAAGCATTAGGATTAAAGAGGGGTTGAGTGGTGACACAATCAGAACTGTGCTTTGGGAAAATCACTTTGGTGGCTGATTGGAGGATGAATTAGGGTGGGAAGAGAGTTGAGACAGGAAGACCAACCAGCAAACTATTGTAATAATTCAAACATGAAGTGATGAAGACTTGAACCAGAGTGGCAGCAGTATCAGAGGAGAAAAGCGGACATTTCAAGAGATATTACAAAGGTGAAATCCATGGGCCATGGCAAAAGATTGGATATGTTGGTCTGGTAGTAGAAGGTAGCGAGGAGTTGAGGATGGCAGGAGACTAGGAAGATGCTGGTGTCCTTGACAATAATAGGGTAATTTGGAGGGGGGAGGATTGAAGGTTAAAGATAATGAGTTCAGTTTTTGGAAATTTTGAATTTAAGATATCTACTGGACATCCACTTTGAGATGTTTGAAAGGCAGATGAAATTGTGAGACTGAACATCAACAGAGAGGTTAGGACAGGGTAGATAGATTTGAGAATCATCAGCATAGAGATGATAATCAAATCAATGGAAGCTGATTAGATCATCAAATGAAGTAGTATAGAGGGAGAAGAGAAAAGCGTACAAGACAGAACCCTGGGGAACTCCTGTGGTCAAAGGATATGACCTGGATAAAGTTCTAGCAAAGGAGACTGAGAAGGTACAGTCAAATATACAGGAGGAGAACCAGGAGAGTGGTGTACTGAAAACTTAGACAGAAGAGAGTATTGAGAAGGTGATCAGCAGT
>CM053591.1:104665040-104677748 GCA_028646515.1 Pseudochirops corinnae | reverse complement strand
AGAATGATGCAAGAAAATCATGAAAAGAGAGTCAGCAGTATGACTGAAGAAAATAACACCTTAAAAAATAGATTAACTCAAATGGCAAAAGAGGCCCAAAAAGCCATTGAGGAGAAGAATGCCTTAAAAAGTCGAATTTGCCAGATGGAAAAAGAATCTCAAAAGCTTTCGGAAGAGAATAATTCCTTCAGAATTAGAGTGGAGCAAATGGAAGCAAATAACTTTATGAGAAATCAAGATACTATTAAACAGATCCAAACAAATGAAAAAATAGAGGGCAATGTGAAATATCTCCTTGAGAAAACCACTGACCTGGAAAACAGATCCAGGAGAGACAATTTAAAAATTATTGGACCACCTGAAAGCCAGGATCAAGAAAAGACCATTGGATTTGGCAATTAAGAGAGTGCTGATAACTTCTGAGAGAACAGATTTGGTGGAATGGTAAAGTTGGAACTGGATTGCAAGGGGTTAAAAAGAAAGCAAGAAGAGAAAAAGTGGAGGTATTTATTTTCAAAAAGTTTAGCCACAAAGGGCACAAGAGATTTAGAATAATAGTTAACAAGGATGGAATGGTGAAGCGAGGGTTTTTTTTTTGAGGATGGGGGAAATATGGAGGAAATATGTTTGTAGGGGGTAGAAAAAGACCCAGTAGACAGGGTAGAGGGGTTTGCCTTGATAAGAACTAAGGCTACCTTTTTATGTGAGACAGGAGTGAAGGAAGAGATAGTGGCAGAAAGCATATAAAAGTATTAGTAAATGAGGGAAAGGGTAGAAGAAGGAGATCATGGTGAATGGTCTTGTTGATTTTTTTCTGTAAAATATGAGGTGAGAATCCGAGCTGAGAGGGTGAGAGGTGGCATGAAGAAATTTGGAAAAGCTGTTGTGGAGAGTGGGATAGTATGTTGATAAGGGAGGTATAGAGGTTTTACCTAGCATCAGTGAGGGCCCAGCTGAGGTAGCATAACATGAATTTATAGTGGACCCAGTAAGAACCATTGCATGATTCAGCATGTGTACAAACTAAAGCAGTGGATGGTGGGGGTGATTCAAGGCTGAGATTTTATGGTGAGATATCATAAGGGGGTCAGGGATTTAAGAGAGACATTGTAGGCTTGAATTAGTTCACCAAAAGGTCAAGATGGGACAAAAAGGAGAGAGTGGCTAGTTCAGGGCATGATATTCTAGGAGAAAACTGAGGCACTGAGAGACTGGAGGTCATGGTGTGGACAAAAGGAAGGCAGAAGGAGAGGTGGAAAGATTCAGATCTCAGAATTCCTGAACATGGAGGTGGTACATTTGTGGGTGATGGCAAGATCAAGGGTATGAACAAGAAAAGGTTATGTGAAGGGGGTAAAGTGTGGAACTGTGTGTGGTTAGAATGTTTGAAGGATAGTCTCTCTCTCTCTTTCTCTCTCTCTCTCTCTCTCTCTCTCTCTCTCTCTCTGTCCACACACAGACACACAGACACACAAATACATATATATGTAAAAGTACTTTAGTATGTGTCATATGCTCCATCTAGACTATAGACTTTAAGAGGCAGCTAGGTTGTATACTGGATAGGGCACTGCAGTCAAAAAGGCCTGAGTTCAAATCTAGTTCAGATACTAGTTGTCACTTGACCTCTGCTTGACTCAGTTTCCTCATTGGTAAAATGGGGACAATAAATGTGCCTATCTCCTCGGGCTGTTGTGAAGATCGAATGAGATAATAATTACAAAGTGTTTAGTACAGTACCTGGCTCATAATTACTGGTATACAAATGTTAGCTATTATTATTATTCAGTTTCCTCAACTGTAAAATGAGATGACAATAGGGCTATCCTCACAGGGTTATTGTGAACATCAAATGAGAAAATATTGTGAGTGCACAGTGCCCAGCACATAGTAGGACTTAAAAAATGCTTGTTCCTTCTTCCCCACTTCCATGACTCTCCCTGCCTCTACTCTCTTTTCTGAGAATATCACCTCGTATCTGTGGTGTTTAAAAAGGTTTGAGAGACATAGTTTCTGGGTAATTTAATTATTTTATTAATAACGCCAGCATTTTAATAAAAGGATGGTCATTTCGCTGTTTCTCTTTTAGACCAAAGACCACCATGGCTCCTGGATCACAATTTTTAAGCACTTCAAAGAATAGGTGTTTCCCAGGGTGGCAATCACTACAAAACCTCTAATTGGCTAACAATTCATAAGAGAATGAGGAGCTGGACCAGACTTTACTTCTAACTTAGCCCCAGTCTTGGGCAATCTATTCAAATAATTTCTCTCCCCTTCCCAACTCCAAACCTGAGTAGAACACAATAGATGCTCCACCTGGCTGGGGTCTGGGTAGAGGAGAAAGTTGGTTCAACTTTCTGAGACTGAGGTCTTGAAATGAGGATAAAGGGGGAAATCTGAATCTCCCCAAATCATTAGTTATTAATGATCATTTCTCTCATATTTCACACTAACACTAACAGCTAAGATGATCAAGTGAGGCTTTCTTTAGGAGGCGGCACCTGAAGAGAGACTTGAAATAAACTATGGGTTCTAAGAGGCAGTATTAAAAAGAGTGGATTAATCATGGGGGCAGCCTGTATGAAGGCACAAAAACGGATGATGGAATGCCACATTTTGGACCTCATGTTTGGTAGGAAAGTAAAATCTGTGGAGGGGAATAATGTAAAAAAAATTTTTTTTTAAAGTAGACTGCAGTCAAGTTGTGAAAGATTTTAAATGCCAAGCTGAGAAGTCTGTGTTTTATACTAGAGGCAATAGGGAGCCATTGTAGATTTTTGAGTATGACAGTAGTTGGAATAATTTTGTTGTTGTTGTTCAGTCGTTTTCAGTTGTGTCTGATTTTTTTGGAGTTTTTTTGGAAAAGATACTAGAGTGACTTGCCATTTCTTTCTCCAGCTCATTTTACAAATAAGGAAACTGAGGCAAATAGGGTTCAGTGACTTGCCCAGGGGTCAGTCACATAGCTAGTGTCCAAACCCAGATTTGAACTCAGAAAGTAATGTTGTCAGACTTGTGCTGTATAGGAAGGTGGATTGGAGATGGGCAATACCAGAATTAAGGAGCTCAGATGGGAGGTGATGGCAATAGTCGGGATGAGAGGTGTTGAGTTTTTGAACTAGGCTGCTGAGCCTGCGAGGAGATAGAAGATGACAGATGTTTGAGATTGTGGAGGTAGAATTGAGAAGACCAAGCACCATTGGTTGTTGGGTGAGGGAGAGGGATAAGTTGAAGATTGTTGATTGGATTGGTGATTGGAAGGTGCCCTTGAGAGACATAAGGAAACTTGGAAGACAGAAGCCTTTTTTTAAAAATGAGGCAGGAAGGAAGAAAATTTCAGACATGTTGAGTTTGAGATGCTTATAGAGAAGCTTTTTTCAAAAGCTCAAATATAGAAATAGAATAATATAGAAGTAAGAATGTCAGTCTTGGAATCAGAAGACTTGATTTAAGACTTAGCTCTATCACTTACTAGTTACCTAAGCACATCGGGCCACTTTTCTGACCTTGAATTTCCCCCGTCAGATAAGGAAAGTGCAACCCTTACACTATATAGGCTCAAAAGGCTGTAAAATATAAAATGCTAAACAGATTTACAATATTTACAACAACTTTTAGTGGTATTTTGGAGCTAATAGCTTCATTTTCTAGGTGGGAAAAATGGAGCACAGAGTGGACAAATGACTTTCTCAAGGTTACATATTGGAAGACCAGAAACCACACATCAACTCCTTATTTACTTATATATTCAATCATCCACTCATTCATTCATTTATTCATCTATGTATTTATTATTTGTCAACTCACTTATGTTTTTTGTCCTTTGTTCTTGAAGAGGACCAATGACGTCAGGTGATGTCTTGACTTGGAAGGGAATTGGATTTAAGTGAGGCAGAGCTGTGCAAAGTCATCAGCCTTACTCTCTTCTCCACAGACATCAAAGTCCAGTGGCAATACATAGGTTAATATGACTGCGATGGCCCCAGATGCAGCGGGGCATCTTGACCTTTTTAAGCTAAGGTTATTCCCAGGTCTCAGTTTATCTGAGGCAATGCTCATTCAGTAATTAAAGGCTAGGTCACAATTGAGTTCAACTCACTTATATTTATTAAGTGCCCACTCTATGCAAGGCACAGTTCTAGACACTGAATAATATAAAAAAAAAAAGGTTTGTTCTTGTCTTCAAGTAGGTCTTTGGGGGAGATATCATACTAATATACGAAAAGGAAAGGAATATCTCTTTTTCTTTTGAAGAGAATGGAAACTATGGGTATGAAACATCACATATATTAATATGATTAGGTGAGTATGTTGATTGGTTTGTCTGAACTACTTTTTTTTCTCTTTCTTTTTTCTTTGTTTCTGTGGGAGGATAGAAAAGGGAAAGAATATATTTAGAAATGAATGTGATACAAAAACAAAGACCTCAATAAAAATTTCAAACCTAAACAGGTAAAAAGAAGAAGCAATATTGTGGAGATGTAAATTTTAAATGTTAACTAAGAGACTGTAATGTTAATGTGATATGAGATCTTCTCCACCCATTAATAGACCTCATGTGGAGCCCACTAAGGGAAGCTTGCTTAGGGGAAGCTTGCTTTTAGGAAGGCTTTTACACCTTTTGTTAATTTCTAGTTAGGCACTGAGACATGAGGGTTTTGATGCCCTCTGGTTCTAAAAAGGTATATGTACTCTGAGGTTAGCATTTTGTTTGGGGCTTATTCACTGGAAGAGTGTTCTTGTGATTTGTTCAAATGAGACTATGGGTAGCTGTTAAGGAGCCCTTTGACTTTGAAAAACCCAGTTGTTGGTACTTCTCTCTCTGTTAACTATGTATGTATTGCCCTGGTCAGATAGTTGGATCTGTCTGTTGATCTGTGCTAATTTCTCAGACAGTTAGAAGTCCTGTCTGTTGGTCTTTATTTCTCTGCTTGTATTTTCTCTATTTTCTTTGGATTTTCTCCGAAGTTCAGGGTTCTGATTTTCCCCCCGAACTAATGAATGTAACTAAAAAAAGATTGTTGAACCCTTGAATAGCTATCTTTCCTAGTACAAAAAGATCTAAGACCCTATACTAGCAGCCATCCTATGTATGCCAGTGTGGTTGCTGCTACAGAGGCTCAGATAATACATGTTATAGAAGCTGAAGGGGGTATGTAAGAAACTGGGTCCATTATGGAAGATTTCAAAGAGAAGGAGGTATTTAAACTGAGCTTCAAAGCATAAATAGGATGTTTGCTACATAACTTCATCCATAATACATTGTTATAGGTGAAAACCTCTCTAAATTTTATTTCTTCATTGGCATTGAGAAAGTCACATCACTAGAATAAAGAAGGTCCTAATCTGATTGTACTTTGTCCATGTCAGATCACATCTAGAGCATGACTTCTGTTCTGTTTGCCACATTTTAGGATGGACATTGAAAACTTGTAGAGCCTTGAAAGAAGGGTAACCAAGATCCTGAGAAATGGTTAAAGGCATCAGGGATACTTAACCTAGAGAAAAGAAGACTAGAGGGGAAAATCTGACAACTGTCTTCGAATTTTTGATGGATTGTGACCTGAAAGAGGCATCTTACTTTTCTTTTCTTGACTTCAGGGGGAAGAATTAGAAGCAATGGGTAGAAATCACAGTCAGATTTCTCCAGAATGTCAGAAAAAACAAAAAGCACCCTCCTTCTGATCTTGGTTACATTTGTTTTATTTGTACAAAACTTTTTTCATTTAATGAAATAAAAAATATTCATTTTTTATACCTAACTTTTTCCTCTATCTCTTGTTTATTCATAAATTATTCCCCTATCCACAAGTCTGATAAATAATGTTGGATGTTCTAATTTTCTTGTAATTCTCTTTTTATCTAGGTCATATATCCATTTTGATGACCTTATATTGGTAAATGGTGTAAGATATTAGTCTATGCCCAGTTTCTGCCATACTGCTTTCCATTTTTCCCAACAATTTTTACCAAATAATAAATTCTTAGACCAAAATCTTGTCTTTTCACTTGTCAAATACAAGGTTATTATATATTATATATACTCCGTTCCATTGATGTACCTTTCTATTTGCCCTTCAATAAAGGGCTTCCAAAGATAGTTGGATGACCACTTGTAGATAACTGTGTATATATTTCATTGTACTCCCTTAACTCTAGCCACACCCTCCATAATTTCAGTACCAACTTCCTAACCTTTGGGAGAGTACCTTTTCTTTCCCCTTCTCCCTTTTAGTTCTTGAACCACACATGAAAAATTATCATATCAACACTATAATGGTTCCTGGATGGGGATCCTTATAGCCCCATTGTCCTGTAACTTTCCAGCTCAAAATTTGCCTCCTTGGCAATACTACCCTATGTGAATTGTTTCCTCCATTATGGTATCAGCTCTGTAAGGACAGGCAATGTCTTTTGCTTTTCTATTTATACCCCCTGTACTTAGGTTCTGTGGCACATAGTTTGTATTTTTTTCATTCATTGATCTATTCATTAATGTTATAGAGGAGAATTTTGGTCAAGTATAGGGTGGGGGTACTTTTCATCTCTGACATTCTGTGATTTATAAGGAGGAAAGATAGGGAGATTACATTAAGATGGGCAGGAAATAAGAATTCTATCATCCTTAACCTAGTTCACAATTAAAAAAAAATTCATCATAAACCTTTTCTTCACTTCTGCTTCTGTGAAAGAGCAACAAGGGTGAAAAGATTGACAAACAGGCAGAGTTGGTCATTTTGTAACTAGTCTCATACCTTGGAAGCCCTCATGAATAATGACCTCAAGAGCCATGCATGGGAAAGGCTCCCATCTTTAGGCTGGTCCTGTCTACTTTTTTCCTTTTTTAAAAAAGATCCCTGAGAATTAAGCTCTATCCATTAAAGATGAATAATATCCCAAATAACTAGAAATATGCAAAAATTACAAGAATATAAGTTTTTTCTGAGATAAACTATAAAATTCAGTCACACTTTTCTCTGACATGAGGTATCACAGAAATTCCTGAACAGAGCATGGTCTTATATAGAAGACATCCTGTAAAAACAAACCTGGACACCAGCAGTTCTGAGGATTAACTTCGACTTTTCCTGGATTTGCTGGACATAAATCAGGTCCTTCATGTTGTGTTTAACACCTTCTTGAAAAAATTTAAAATTCTGATGTGTGAATGGTAAAACTAGGTCAAGTGATGCTTCATTCATGTCTGAGTAAAATCTAGAATGTGGTGTGTGTATCAGCTCCCTGATTGTAAAATGGGTAGTGCTCAGCCCTGTCCTTTGATTGGTTGTAGGGAGCTTGAATGCAAAGCCTTATTTGTCTGTACAGCCCTGGCAGACTTCACACATTAAAATTCTAAGCTGTCTAAGTAGGTGTGAAACTAATTTTGTGTTTATTTTTTAAAACCCACCTATGATCATTTAGGACCATCCACTTCACTTTGGGAGGCCCATACCCAATTGTAGGTGGGCCCTGAGAGACAATAAAGGAGAGGATAATTTTTAAAATACCCTACCCACAATTATTTATAGCTTTCTGGAATCACCACAGCTACTTATCCATGTTTCCAGCCACAACTTTCTTAATAAGAAGGGCTTTGAAAAACCTGCTAAATCTGGACATAAAGGGAAATAGCAGTTTTCCTAGAGTAGTGGAATTTTTTAAAGTCACATAGTAACCTTATTGAAGGAATCAGGAAGAAAGCACTTTCAGAGGAAACTTTAGAGACACCATTTACAAAACACAGGATTTTCTCCAGTTTTAGAGTGTGAGTCTACATTTGGAGGAAGTTTGCTGCAAAATGAAGGTGTTTATTGTAACTGTTTTTCTAATCTAGGGAGAATCTCATGTGGGCTATTCAATGGAAATATCTGAATATGCTTAATGTCAACACACTCTTTCAGAATATTTCAAGAAGATTATACATACATAGAGAGTCATTGAAAGTCAGTCTCAGAGTTAAGAAACCCAGGCTCAAGTCTTGCCTTTGATCAATACTAACTTCATGAACTTGAGAAAGTCAGTTTTAATGACCTCTAATAAAAAATTGTGTTCCGTATCACTAGAGCATTCCCTGCACTGGTAGATACTTTATCTCCTTCCTTTCCCCCCTAACCCAACTCCAAATTATTCTTGTTTTAAAAGCAGATTTACTACTTATCTAATTGTAGTCTTTCTGAGGAAAACATTTAAAACTTCTGTCTGATATAATAACAATAGCATTTATATAGCTATTTAAGTTTGGCAAAGCACTACACATATATACATATGTGTATGTATATACACATATGCATGTGTGCACATGTATGCTAAGCATTAGGGATGTAATAAAAGGCAAAAACAACAAACAATAACAAATAGAACAAAAAACCAAACAAGATGTCCCTGCTCTCAAGAAGCTTTCAGTTTAATTAGGGAGATGATATGTAAGCAACTATGTACAAGCAAGCTATAGATGGGATAAATTGGGGATAATCTCAGAAAGAAGGCAGTGAGATTAAGAATTCAGATTGTGAAAGGTGGGATTTTGGCTGAGACTTAGAGGAAGTTTGGAAACAGATGAGGAGGGAGAAAGTTCCAAACATGGAGGATGGCCAGAGAAAATGATCAGTCAAAAGATGGTATGGTATTCAAGAAACAGCAAGCAGTACAATGTCACTCGATGGCAGAGATCATTCATGAAGATGAATAAGGAGTAAGAAGAATGGAAAGTAGATGAA
Source organism: Pseudochirops corinnae (assembly GCA_028646515.1). Taxonomy (NCBI): domain Eukaryota; kingdom Metazoa; phylum Chordata; class Mammalia; order Diprotodontia; family Pseudocheiridae; genus Pseudochirops; species Pseudochirops corinnae. Next base: position 104,669,028 of record CM053591.1, on the reverse strand, counting down.
GCAAAACTATGAAAGCTTTAAAAATATTAACTTGTTCCATTCTCAAAACAATCTGTGAGGTAGGTACTAATATTATCTCCATTTTACAGATGAGACAACTGAGGTTGAAAGGAAGTTAAGTGACTTGCCTAGGATCACATAGCTGGCATGTGACTGAGGCAGGATTCAAAGGTATTCCTATCTCAAGTGTAACACTATCTACCACATCACCTTGAGCTAGCCATTTCACAGTATTTTCTGATTTGTGCAAGTAGATAATCTGAACAAATAAAGTTCTTCTCTACATTTAAATAATCTCAGAGGTGAAATGGTCCTCAGAGGCTATGTAGTCCAACAAATACCTAAACAAAAATCTTTACAACATACCTTCTGTCTAACTTTTGAAGACTCCTAGCGAAGGATGATGTATTGTTTCATAAGCCAGCTCATTTCAGTTTGGTACAGTTCTAGTGGGAAGCATCTGTGCAAAGATGATATTTGAACCCATGGGTGCTGATGAGTTCACCAAAAAAACAAAGTGAAGAAAAAGAAGAAAAGAAGACCCAGGACAGAACCTTGGGGTTCCTTTATATGGGGAATGGAAAAAAGATTCTGGTCCAGTAGGAGAGATTGAGAAGCAATAGACAGATCTATAGGAAGAGAACTAGGGGAAAGTGGCATCAGAAAAACCCAGAGTGGAAAGAATATTCAGGAGGAATAGATGATCATCAAGGCCAAATACTGCAGGGAAGTTGATATTGCCGAGGACCTAAAATAGTCATCAGATTTTAAAATTAGTTAGATCACTGGTACTTTGGAAGCACCAGTTTCAGTAGATTGATGAAATCAGAATCCAGATTGCCAAGGGTTAACAAGTGCTTGAAAGAAAAGGAAGAGGAAATAATAAATTACAGAGACAGCTTTTCAGAATTTGAGGGTAAAAGGGAGGCCAGACATAGAAGGAAGACTTCAGAGAGGTTGGTAGGATCAAGCAAAACTTCTTTAAGAATCAGGAGAATTAGCCATGACTATAAGCAATGGAGAAGGAGCCAGGAGATCATGAGAGTGCCAAGATGTGAGTCTCATTTCCATCGCATCTGGTCTTCAGCTGTCTAATCATCTTCAAGGAGATACCTAAAGTTCTATTCAATATCCATTGAAGACATCCTGGGGCTAATTTTTCCCCTGTATAGGAAGACCACATCTCTGCTCACCATCAATGACTTGGGAGGTCCTCTCCTTAGCTTGACTGCTCTAGAAGGTAATAGAACTAAGGCTATGTTCAAAGTGACTCTATAACATTTCTTGAAAATTATTTGTCTATGTGCTGAACTCTTCTATTAAATATTTTATTTTTTACTATTCTCCAGAGTTCCTCAATTCAACTGTCACCTAACACATTCAGAAACAAATTTAATCCTTTTTAATTGTCCCATTCACCTCCTCTCACCACCCTCCAGATATTCTCAGGGCTTTCCTTACTCAAATATAAAAGGACCTAAGCAATAATAGGCTGTTGAGAAAACTGTTTTAATCTCTCCCCATTATGCTTCTCTGTCTTATGCCAATAGCAATGACTAGACTGGCTAGACAAACTTGAAATGGGTGACGACTTTTATCCCAATTTTCAAGTAATATATCACAGTCTGATCTTTTCCTTGCCTACTACATTTCTCCCAAAATTAAAAAAAAATGTAATTCTTGCAAAAATTACATGGGAAACACAAACATTTGGACACATGTCAATGACATTATTATAAATACCAGAAATTAACATATAACATAGATCAAAAGTTTTGTACATGGTTATATTATAATTGCGTGCAGTCAACATGAGCCCTTCTGGCAAACAGACTACTTAGCATATAATCATAAGCATATATGACATAAAAATTTCTTCTACTGAGAGTGTTCCATATGGGGGGGGGGGGGGTTTGTCCTTGCAGTGACATCCTGCAGGCTAAATGTTCTAAAAGTCTCTTAACTGGATTTTAATCATCTCCCCTTCCCACCTCTTGGCCCTGGTATGGTGTTGTATAGTTTCTCAAATGACACCCTGCCCAATCTGATCATTTAATGTAATTTGGGGTCCATATTGTTATCCATTCATACCATCTATCCAAGATAAACATATTGATGGATTAACTAAATAGGCTGGCTTTCCAACCGCTAGTCATAGCTTAGGTAGCATTCATTTGTCACATGCTTTGTTTTGCTAATGTGTATGGTTGGTCCAATTTCTCTTTCATTGCTGTTGATTTCCATGAGATTTTGTAGTGTTTCTGCACTTTATGTGAAGAGGTCCAGGTTGGCATAGTGGAGAGAGAGAGAGAGAGAGAGAGAGAGAGAGAGAGAGAGAGAGAGAGAGAGAGAGAGAGAGAGAGAGAGAGCTGAATTTGAATTATGAAGACCTAGGATTAAATCCTGCCTTAGATACTTTCTGGGAATGTGATCCTGGGCAAACCACTTTATCCCTGTGGGGGCTTGATTTAAAGAGGGGTTTGGACTTTATGACTTATAAGATTCATTCTAGCTCTAAATTTATACTCCTGTGATCTTTGAAGAACATTTAGACTTGGTCAATCTTTTTGAGAAATAGAATTTACCAATAACTGTTTCCTATTAATTTTAAGTGCCTAAATATTTGTTTTGGTGTTTAGAGGCTGCCAGGATCAGACATAAATTTTTTTGTTTAGACAGTCTAAATTTTTTGTTTTCACAGTTTAACCCTTTCCTATCTTTTCATTTTTCTTATATTTTACATATATTCTATGATCCAGCTACATACTGTCTGTTCCTTGCATAGAAGACTCTGTGCCTTTGCACTGACTGTTCCCCATGACTGGAATGTTCTTCATCCTTACCAATTCCCCCAAGATTCCCTAGGTTCCTTCAAGACAGCTCAAATCCCCTCCTCTTACACGCTGACTTTGCTTGTCCTCCCCATTCTTAATCTTCCACTTAAACTTAATATTTCTTATATGTACATAGTTATTTGCATGCTGTCTCCCTATTAAAATGTTAGTCCATTGAAGACAGGGATTCTGAAAAGTAAAACCTTTCTTTGTATCATCAGTACTTAGGACAGTGCTGATACAGTGAGCATTTAATAAATACTTGTTGCCTGACTTTTTTTGTCGTTTGGTCATTTCAGTTGTATACAACTTTTTGTGACCCCATTTTGGATTTTCTTGGCAAAAATACTGTAATGGTTTCTATTTCCTTCTCCAGATCATTTTTCAGATGAGGAAACTGAAGTAGGTGGGGTTAAATGACTTGGCTAGGGTTGCACAACTAGTAAATGTGGCCAGATTTGAACTCAGCTAAGTGTAGAGTACTAAGCCAAGAGTCAGGAAGACTGACCTTCTTGAGATTAAATTGAACCTCAGATACTTATGATGTGAGCTTGGGCAAGTCACTTAAATCCTGCTTGCCTCAGTTTCCTCATCTGTAAAATGAGCTGGGGAAGGAAACAGCAAAACACTCCAGTATCTTTGCTAAGAAAACCCCAAATGGGGTCACAAAGAGTTGGACACAATTGAACAACAAACTTCCTGACTCTAGGCCCAGTGCTCTATCCACTCAGCTACCTAGTGGCCTGAATGGGAGACTCTTATGCTAATGGAGAAGGAGATTTTGCCCTTGACCTTACATTTTAGAAATAATGAATGTCTTCTTCCCTTGACTTATTCTTTTGAAAATTTTCATAGAGTGTGTCTTTAGGATCCATAGACATGCTACACACAAAACTTATAAACTATTAGGTTAGCCTAGCTCTGGGATTGTCTCCTCCCAGTCCATGAAAAGCACCTCCCTTCTAATCTCACCTTTCAAAAAGCAACAAGAAACACCAGGCTGAGAAGCCAATGTTATGGGAATCTGAAGATCTTCCCTGCCCCTAGGCCCTTTGCTAATGTGGCTACGTGACTCTGAGGACCTTTGGATATTTAAAAGTATACTCTGTTCCCTAATAGGCTGAATGTGGTCATGTGGAGCCTGGGGCGCCAGG
>CM053591.1:104627185-104664540 GCA_028646515.1 Pseudochirops corinnae | reverse complement strand
CCCCTGAACTAGGTAAATGATATGTTTGATTAAAGTAAGATTGTTAACCCATTTTGAGTTGCTTTCCTTTAGAAAAGCAGATCTAAGAACCTGTGCTAGTAGCCGCCCTAGGTATGCTAGGGTGCTTGCTGTTACATGGAGGAAGAATAATCAATGGCCTTGCCTTACATACACTTCTTATCCCCTATGCCTTTGTACTGGCTCTCCCCCACACCTGGAATGCTCTCTTATCTCACCAATACCTCTTAACATACCTGGATTTTTTCAAGACAGCTCAAATGCTACCTTCTACAAAGTTTCCCCCAGTCCTTCAAGCTATTTAAGCATTCCTTCTAAGACACCTTCCAACTACTTTTATGTATCTATTTTTTTCCATGCTTGTCTCCTCCATTTCAACATAAGCTCTTTGGGGGCATGGAATAATTTAGTCTTTCTTTGTATCACCAGCTCTTAGCATATATTGCTTAATAAATGCTTGTTGACTGTTTCCATGACTTTGAACAGACTGTCCTTCATGAGTAGAACTCATCCCTCTTTATCTCCACCTCTTAGAATCCCAAATTTACATCAAAACTTAGCTCAAACACTTCCTTCTTCCAATATGAGAGCCTCTGTATGAGACCTCCCTTCCGTCTGCTAGTACCTCTTACCTGAAATATACCTTTGTATATACTTGTACATATTGATTTCTCCAGTAGAATATAAACTCCTTGAGGCAGGGGTTATTTTATTTTTGTTCATGTATTCCCATCACCTTGTACAATGCTTAGCATATAGTAGATATTTTAATAAATGACTATTTATTATTAGTTCTACAAGGAAAAACTTTCTAATTATTTAATTGTCCCTAAAGTGAGTGGGAGTAGGTCTACCTTCACTGGAGATCTTCAAATGAAAGCAGTATGACTATTTGGGGAAGACTTTGTAGAAAAGCTTTGTTTGTAGAAAAAATTGTAGTTCACAAAGGTAATGAAATATTCTTATTCTGTAAAAAACAATGAACACAAGGAAGGAACTGATGTTCCTTCACATGAACTGATAAAAAATGAAGAAAGAAGAACGGAAAAGAATATAAATGATGTAAATTGAAAGAACAACAAAATGATCAAAATTGAACACTGACATTACGACTGTCCCTAAAGAAGAAATATGAAAAGGCACTTCTCTTACTTTTTTGAGAAATAGAAGATGGTGGGAGAGAGGCGACAGGATGGGACTGTATGTGGAACACTGCATATAATGTCAGATTTCTTTGGACCTATTTATTCATTTTGGTGAACTATTTCTTTCTCTGTCTTTTTTTAAATGTTCTTTGGTATAAAGTATGAATCTGGAAGGAGGAGGAAGAAAGGAAGGGGAAGGAATAGGATGGAGAGAGATACATTAGAAGATGTAAATGACATAAAAACAAAATACATAAATACAATTTATTTAAAGAAAGTAACAAGTAGATTCCTTCATATACCTATCTCTGGTTTCTTTTTTAGTAAAATAAAGGACTGCATCTGGGTTTTATTTCAACAATGACACTTTCTATCTATGAAACTTTGGGCAAAACACTCTTCTTCTTTGGATCTCAATTTTCTTATTAGTAAAATGGCCTTTAAGGTCCCTGCTAGCTTAAACTTTAGGATCATGTGCTCTTCAAATCTCTTCTAGTCTTAACTTTCCCTAATATGATGTTATCACTATATATCTTAACTATCATGTCTTAGAAAGGGATTTAATGGCTTCCCAAGAATACAATAGTGATTAATGGAATCATGAATGGGAAATACACACAATGTCTCAGAAAGTGAAGGTACAATAAAAGCATTAGGTGTTGTTTCTGAAATTAATGGGTTTCATAGAATAATATGATTATGAAATGGCCCTAGAGAAGAGTTGAGATGAGAAAATGTACTTCAGTCCCTTCCTTTCAAAAAGAGGGAGATGCACTTATAATGGACATGATTGATATGGTGGTTAGATTAAAAAACAAACTGATCCCTTTTTTACCTTATCTTCATTTCCAAGTATATCCAACAGAATATAAAAGAAAGAAACATGGAGATGCAGAAGTAGTTCAGCAAAATTAATACGTCTGCTGAATCTGAACTGCTGCAAAGCAAGAGATACATTTTTTCTTTTCTTCTTCAGGGTCAAAGTCTGTCAGTATAATTACCCAGTATTTAAAGTTGCTGATGTTCCACACACACAGAGTTTTCCAGGTTCTGCTGATTTCCCTTTGCATCAGTTCATATAAGTCTTCCTATGTTCCTCTATATGCTTCATAGCCATCATTGCTTGTGGAGCAGTAATATTCCATTGTCTTTGTGTGTCTTGGCTAGTTTTATTGAATAGCTTTTTCTTCTTTCTTTTGAAATTTTTATTATAAGAAAGATTTCCTCAGCAGGGAAGGGAAAGAGATATATTTAGAAATGAAGGCAACACAAGAACAATAAGTATTATAAAAATTAGACCACTTACAAATTAAATTATTCATTTCCTCCTGCAACCTTTAGTGTTATCTCTGAACTCTTAAAGGGCCCTGTCCAAATCTCTCCAGAATACATTCTGACTACATTAAGGACTATACAATTTACTTCTTTAAAGACATTTTCTACTTACTTACTTAGACTATGAATAGTAATTCTTGTTGGTTTTTAGGAAATTTTAAGGGCAATCTTCCAGGCTATATGATTTGGATTTTTGCAGACATCTGTTTTGAAGGCTAATTGGAGCCTATAATTCATTTTTTTTTTTCCTGTTCAGGCAGGTGGTAGGAGGCACAGAAGGAGGGGGCATACCAATTTACCTTCTTGTACTGCAGAAGAACAAAAAAATCATCCCCTGTCTCTTCTTCCACCCCCAGATTCCCAGCTGAAACCAGCTGTCACCTGAAACCCTCCATGAGCTGTTTTAGGTGATGATTACAGATGAGACCAGCCCCTAGGCAAAATTATGAAGTAGGCAAAGTTTGTCTCCCATAATCCACCCTCCTCTTTTGATTCCCTTTATCTCTTGGGATATACATCCTTCTTCCCACCAGGCATTCTGTCCCCTCTGGCCTTCCTTCCTTTTCCTATCAATACTTGCTCTAAAGAAAATTTCTAAAACTCAGTATAGAGTCTAAATAACAAGAGCTTATATTTATAATCACAATTTTACAGTTTCCAAGCTCTTTCTTTAATTCTCTATCTCATTTTTATCCTCATTATCATCATATATCCCTTGCTAGATATGTATTTTTCCCATTCATAGGTGGCCAAATGAGAACCAAAATGGTTCTCAAGTTACTTGCCTAAAGTCACCAGCTCATGGTTGATAGAACTGAGACTTGAGCCCATATTTACCTTTATACCAAACTTTCCTTTCTCTTCCAAGAGGAATTTATATTTAATGAGGTTCATAGGATCATAGATTTAGAACTAAGAGGGAACTTGGGCATCATTTGGTTCAAAGCTCTCATTTTTCAGATATGAAAATTCAGGCACAGAAGCTGTTCCTTGCTTGTGGTCACATGAGAGGACAGAGAGCTAAAATTTAAATCCAGATTCTCAAACTTCTAATTCAATTAAATAAGCATTGATTGTGAGACATAGTGGATAGAGAATTAACTTTAGAAAGAGAACTAGGTTCAGGTCTTATTCCTGGCATAGGCTGGCCCTGTCAGCCAGTTATTAAACATTTATTAATCACCAACTATGTTCCAGACACTGTGCTAAATGCCACAGATGTGTGATCCTAGGCAAATCACCTAACCTCTCAGTGCTTCCAGTAAACTGTAAAATTATGAGAGAGAGAGAGAGAGAGAGACAGACAGACAGACAGAGACAGAGAGAGAGACAGAGACAGAGACAGATAGAGACAGAGACAGAGACAGAGACAGAGAGACAGAGACAGAGACAGAGACAGAGAGAGACAGAGACAGAGACAGAGACAGAGAAAGAGAGAGAGAGAGAGAGAGAGAGAGAGAGAGAGAGAGAGAGAGAGACAGAGAGGGAGAGAGAGACAGAGAGACAGAGAGAGAAAGAGGGAGAGAGAGGGAGCTTATTTGCATTGGTAGGAGTTTCTTTTATGAATAGAATCCCAAGTTCAGCCATAGAAATAAAATAAGAAAAGTAGGTGAGGGGAAAATTTTTTAGCACCTATTATATTTTAGGCATTATGATGGGGGATATAAAGCATGAAAATAAATCCACTCCTCTCCTCAAGGAGCCTACTAACACATTCCATTCCACCAAATGAATGATACTCTAAGGTGGAATTATAGATCCCAGCCAGCAAGTGGGAGAGTTATTCTGGGAGTAGTTAGACTTTCTAGATTTCCCTGACATACCATCCAACATAGACAAACAGCAGTAAAATTCATCACCATACACCACTAGCCCCTCAGTCTCTCATGGCTGGAAGATGACTCCCTAAAAGCCCACAGATTGGATTGAAACCAGGCAGGGAACATTATTTGCTCCAAAGACTGGGCTCTCTTCTACCAGTTCCTCATTGAACTGGTTTTTTTTTTTTTTTTTAGTGTTAAATATTTAAGGTGAATCATTTAGAACTAGAAGGGACCTTATCAAGATAATTTGGTCCAATCTTTTCTTTTAAAAAAATAGTAAAGTTCAGAGGTTTCTTATGGTTACACAGTTAAAAAACAGAATATAAGTAGAAAGTAAAATGCAAGCTCTTAAGGGGAGGGACTTTGTCATTTTTATATCTTTGTACTTATATCTGTATTTCTAAAGCCTTTCACATAGTAGGCTCTCAATAGAGTTTGTTGGATTTCTCCCCATTATTCCATAATGAGTTGGTAATAGTAGTTGAAAATAATGTAACACTGTATATACATTGCCTCATTTGATCCTCACAACAACCCTGCATATGTGAGTAGAGAAGAGAGAATGTATAGGAGAGATATGGAGGTAGAAACAATGAAGCCTGGCAACTGTTTGCGAATGAGGGATAAGAGAGAGGGAAATGAACCAAGGTTATGGACCTGGGTAACTGGAAGTATAGTAGGATGGATAGGTTTAGAGGGAAAGGCAATGAATTCTGTTTTTGACATGATGAGTTTGAGGTGCCTACAGAACATTAATTTGGTTATGTGGAATAGTCCCTAAACATTTTTAAGCACCTTCTCTGTGCCAGGTACTGTACTAAGCAATGGAGATTCAAAGAAAGGTATCCTTGAGGAGCTCACAATCTAAACATGCAGATAATTGTCTTTAAACAAACTATATACAAGATAAATCAGAAATAATAGAGGGAAGACACTAGAATTAAGAAGGATTCGGAAAGGAAGAAATCTTCCCTTCCTAAGAAAGGTGAGATTTTAGCTGGAACTTGAAGGAAATCAGCATGTAGAGATGAGTAGGGAGAACATGGGAATGGAATTCAAGAGAGAAGTTAGGACTGTATAGGATTTGAGAATCATTGGCATAGATGACTCCATTGGGAGCTGGTATTAAAGTCATCAAGTGAGAGAGTTCATAGAGAGAAGAGGGCTATGAGTTTCACGTACGCATAGGAGGCAGTAGGATGATCCCATAAAAGATACAGAGAAAAAACTGTCAGAAATGTAGGAGGGGAACCAGGACAGAGAAGTATCAGGAAAACCATAGCAAGAAAGAGTATCCAGGAGTAGGAGGTTGTTAACATAGTCAAATGCTGCAGAGATGGCAAGAAGGATGAGAACTGAGAAGACTCCTTAGGGTTCAGTAATTAAAACAATTATTTAAATTCATATCTCTTGATGCCAACCAATTGCAGGTCTTTTCTCCACTCCTTTCTTTCCTTCATTAGAAATCTGGAAAGTCTGTTATTGTCCTTTTTTTTTTTTTGCTTTTTTTGGGGGGGAAAGGCAGGGCAATTGGGGTTAAGTGACTTGCCCAAGGTCACATGGCTAGTAAGTGTTAAGTGCCTGAGGCTGGATTTGAACTCAGGTCCTCCTGACTCCAGGGCGAGTGCTCTATGCCACCTAGTTGCTCCAATTGTCCTTTTGATATAAATAAATTAATCATTAGGCATTTAAATGCCCAATAAGTGTACCATTTACTTTTGGTTACAACATGGAATGAAAATATAAAAGACAGTCTCTGCCCTTGAGAAACTCATATTCTATAGTGACAATGTAGTCAATGATTTCTCCCCAGAATCAATTTGTAGCAAGGCAAGAGTTTCTCTTTCATCTTTGAAAGGAAATTTCTGACCTCTTATTTAGTACCAGAACTTGGACATCTCTTTTGTCAGGCTAATACCATAATAAAAACTGTAGTAGAGATAGTTAAATGTACCCTCTCAGCCCTGGGAAAATTTTAGCTCTGTAGATAAAATATAGCGCATTATACCAGGATTTCTCTGGTGTAATGTACTGTATTTTCATATTTTCAGTAACTTTAGAGCTCATTTACAGTTCTGACTGAACTTAAAAGCTAAATGATTTCTTCAGTATATGCCCACAGTGAGTATAAATATTACAACACACATAAAAAGGTAGCACAACTTTGCTTGTACCATCTAACAGACAAATTTGGTTATTTCACAAAATTGTTTTGTTGAAAATATTAATGAAAGTTAACATACGTAGATAAACTCCTAGGTATCATATTGGCTTGGAAAAATACCAAGTACACTTTTCCTCCCTGGAGGTTCTTTAAACTATGCAAAATTATTAGTAATTGACATTAAAGAATAAAATTACCTTAGTTTTCTTAATGTAAACAGCTTGGAAACAACACAGGTGGGTCACTTTGGGGTCTTATTCAGGTTAATGGTAGATTCCTTCTAGCTGGCTGCCCTTCATTTAGATGTCTATCCATCACACTTTTACTGACATCCAGTAATATGTTTAAACTGGATTGGTGCCAAATAAACTTGTGAACTCAGAGATTTCTAATATATGATTGTGTCTAATGCTTTAGAGAAATAAATCTTTACACAATTTGATCAATTTGGAGACAAAATGAAGGACAAATCTTTAAGTTAACTTATTTGAAAAACAAAAAAGCTCCACATTTCACAACTCATAAATACTTTTTTAGTGATTTCTTAAATCTCATGACATTATTTTATTTGCTTTTTACACTCATGGATTTTGAGCTGAAGAATTATTTGAATTATTCAACTGTGCAATTTAGCAAATGACAAAGATAAACGCTAGCTGATAATATAAGAATTTTCCAAAGTTGGAAAATCGGCAAACTTTGCTTCCTGTTTCCCCAACTTTGAGTCTAGTAAAACATTTTATATGGGATCAGGAAATATTCTTTTTTCAAAAACCAGTGATATTGTCTTGATGGAGCAAACAGCTGGTTTTAAAGAAAATGAGTTATTGCAGAATGTGGTTTCCTGTACTGGCTTAATGTGGTACTGATGATCAAATCCTCTCTTCCTTCCACATAGTCATAATTCATCTCTCTCACAATCTCTCTCCCTCTCTGTTTCTTTCTTCTTAATCTCTTCCTCCTACATCAATAACCATTTGGGAGGTGGATTTTGTCTGTATAACAATAAAACTAATTTGACCGATGGCCACCTTTCCCTCTTTCCTACCACTCCTGTCCCAAATTGCATGGGGAAATGAAACGAGTGGATATTCTGACTTTGCAATTTACTGTTTGTGTTACTCTCTTCTCTTGACATATTTGAGGATATCTTTGCCTTAGTTTCCATGTTTAAGAAATGAAGGGCTGAATTAGATGAGCTCAAATATCTCTTTCAGTTCTAGGTCTTATGTTGTGATGAATTGCACGGTTGTTTTAACATTACATGATCTCAACTTCACTCCTTTCATTCATTTATCCATCTATCCATTTTTTCATCCAGAATTTATTGAAGTCTTTTATTGAGCAATCTCATTGGGTGGCACAAAGTTTATTGTAATGAATATGGAGCCAGCCTCAGACACTTGCTACCTTTGTGATCTTGGGCAAGTCACTTAATCACTGTCTTTGTCAGTTTCCTCACCTACAAAGTGTGGATAATAATAACACCTACTTGTTATGAGGATAAAATGAGATAATATTTGCAAAGTGTTTGGCAAACCTTAAAGTGCTATGTAAATGCTAACTACTATTGCTACTAGTTAGAATACCTTTCTCTTTTCCCCCCTTTCCTCTGGAGCATTCTTTGGCACTCTACATTAAAGAATTTTCCCTGTTTGTTATTCTGATCTTTTCTCCCTCCTTTGGAACTTTTAATGGCTGGCTGCTACCCTAACATATGTGAGTATTTCCGTTCTAAAGAGAGGTTTTGTTTAGTCAGGTTCAACGAAGTGATCAAGATCCCTGAACACAATGTCACAAGAATTCTATAAGTGCTACCAGCTTTTTTGATTTGTCCGTATTTATTTAAACAAATTCTGTCAGGAGTTCAATCCCGAATAACAATTTTATGATGACTATAATTAGCACAGGAATTAAATTAATGCTCCCTAATTGGATGTTTTATGTGGAAGATTCCTTTCAAACAAACTTATGATTTGGGGGATTGGTGCAAGTAAATATGCTCCATGTGGCTTTAAGCTAATTTTCCATTTGAATAAGAACTTCACAAAAAGAAAATGTACTTTGGGAAAAGCATTATCATATATTTAAAATAGTAGATACTGGGCTTGCATTTTGGTTTACTGGAGAGCAAGTTTTATAACAATGTTGATTTGGAAGCATCTTCAATTACAACTTTCTGTCTACATTTTTAAAACAATTTTTTTGACATTTTTTTTTTTTTGGCTTTTTGGAGGGGGGAAAGTAGGGCAATTGGGGTTAAGTGACTTGCCCAAGGTCACATGGCTAGTTTTTGTGTTAAGTGTCTGAGGCTGAATTTGAACTCAGGTCTTTCTGACTCCAGGGCCGGTGCTCTAATTCACTGCACCACCTAGCCGCCCCTACATTTTTAATAAAAATTGTATGTGCATCAGTGCATGTATGCTTACTTACATCTACATAAGATCACATTATTGAAAGTATTTTAGAAAAATTATTTATTCTGAACTTAAGAAATAAAATAAATATTTCCATAACTTGTAGAATGGAAAAAAAAGATGATTGCATATGAAACTGCAAACCTATTATGTACAATTTGCTATTCCTTTAAAATATATAAAAAAGTTATCATGTAGCTTTTGTTTCCCTTTTTCCCCTTCCCTCCTCCCACCCATCTAGAGATGGATACCATTAGACACACACGTACACAAAATCATTCTGTACATACTTCCATTTATTTTATCAGTTCTTTCTCTGGATGAAGATTTAAACTAGGTGTTTATAATCGTCAAAATGTCTTAGCCACTCAAAGTTGTTCTTAAAACAATATTGCTGTTACTGTATAGGATGTTCTCTTGGTTCATCTCATTTTGTTAATTATTTCATGTAAGTTTATCCAGGTTTTTCTAGGATCGTTGAGCTCATCCTTATAGCACAGCAGTACTTCATCATGAGGCATCTTTCAAGCTCTTAGAGGGCAAAGATTCTCTTTATAATTGGTGAATTGTTCTTTATAGTATCTAGTAAAAGAGTACTATGCATCTTTAGTAAGGCCTGGGCCTCATTCTTTTCTTCACATTTAAGAAGGCACAATCTCTGAATCCATCATCATATAGAAGGAGGCTCAACTCATAATATGGGCATCTCTGGATTCTACCTCTGGCTCAAGGTACATTGTGAGGGCTGGTCAACATTTGCTTAAAATTATAGTGCTTTCTTGCAATATGGTTGTTACTAGTTGAACAGAAGACACTAGTTGAAAGCAAAAAAAAACAAACTCAAAAAACTTAAGTCAGATAAGTGAGAAGAAAGATTTCCCCTATGCACATAAAGGTGCATTCTTTCACAGGTTACCATATCACCATTGGGGAGGAGACACATGCTGATCACATGTCCCACAAGGGAACATGGATGGAAGGACACACCTATAGGGTACAAACACATGTATCCAGGGCCTTCTATCAGAGGTAACTCATACTCCTGGCACTGCAGAGCTGCCAGTGTCCTTTGGTGAAGGCATTGCTTGAATGGCTTTTCTGACTGAGCTAGGGTTCTCTGCTCTTCTGTTTTCTTTGCTGTATTTCTCTTTGCTGAATTTTTCTGTTGTTTTTGGAGTCTTTTTGCTGTTGTTTTGGATCTCCGCTGAATGATTCTGCTGCTAGGGCAATGGATTTTTGCTAGGTACTGCTATTGTTGCTACTGTAGTAGAATTTTTTCTCCCATTCCCTTGTTTGGTTACTGTCATCTTACAGGGGAAGGAATCTGTTATCTGCCAGCCTTTTAGCTTGAAAGCCCCAAGCTCTTTGTGATATGTGAAAACAAATGAAACAACAACAAAAAGCCTGAGACAATCCTGTCCAATCAGCTTAACAGAAAAATCTGTATGCACCTTAAAGTCTGTCTTTTGAACTCTTTCTCCTGGATACTTCAATCTAAACTCCTATCTGAATCAGGGTCCAAAATGCCTTCTAATTCACATCATATCCCTGGATCCCTAGCCTTCTTTTCAAATCATCCCAGGGATTCCATTTAGCAAAACTGCCAAGGCTGTAGCTGGGACTTTGGTGAAAGGAATTGTTTCATATGCTACCATCTTATCATACCATCCTTTCATGCCCTATGATTGGCATGCAAATCAGCTCAGGAGCAAGGCTGAGAAATAGACTTAGTGGTATTGGCGACTTTTGTATTACATTCCTGACAAGCGACCAAAACAATACTCTCCTTACATTTATCTCTAGATTTACTTATCCTTAAATCATCTGGACTCTGCCTACAGTCATACTCTACTTTGACCCAAGCTGTTCTCTTCCCTCTCTATGCTGATTATCTACATAGAACAGAAACATGTTAAAGATGAGATAGATGGAAATCGATAAATTCATAATGATTGAGGTTTGGAATACTCTCCTCAATAAAATAGAAATAAACAGTAAAAATCAGGGAAGCAGCTAAACTTTGGAGCCCTTCCCACGTGGTTGAGCATGTTAAAGACATTGTGAAGTCAAGAGGGAGCCCTACAAAGCTAACAATGAGAATGATATTGATCATATTGGACTATTTCCCAGGAATGGGGCCTGTGGCTTTATCAGCCTCTGTAAGGTGAAGGCTGGCTACCAAAGGACTACTTAGAGTGTAGATCATAGATTTTGAGCTAGAAGAGACCTTAGAGGCCAACTCATAAAAACCTCTCATTTTTATAGATACAGATATAGAGAAATCGAGGCCAACAGCCATTTTAAGTTCCTTGAAGAAAGTTCTAGTGGGCCCCAAAGCAAAAAGACTTGATCTATATGAGACTTTTTTTGATCCTGCTGCTTCTGGCATCTTTGCCTTCCCCTGTTACCTTTTATTTTTCCAATATTTATTTTATAAATTAATAAAATAACATATATATGTTTATATTGACAATATATTTGGACAAATTGTTTGGACTTCATATATAGTCATGTAATATAAAAATATATTGTCAATTAATATAAATTGATAAAATAATTTCCCTGATCTTGTGATGAAACTACCTTTAACTTATTATTTCAATCCCAATAAAGTCATAAGAGAAATAACTTCCCTAAAATGCATTTCCTAAATTGAGACCACCCTTCTTCTTTACATAAATGACTTTCCCTACAGTAGTGCGCTGCACTAAGACTTCAGGTAGAAACATTTTTATATATAGTGCAAGGGGTGTGTGTGTGTGTGTGTGTGTGTGTGTGTGTGTGTGTGTGTGTTTATGTTTATGCATATGTATGTGTTTATGTTTTGGGAGGCAGCAATGTATATGGCTCATCTGGGGATGCAATCTGAGTGGGAAGAAGTGCATTCTGGGATACTATCTGTTTCAACTGCACTAAACAAAACAGCTGCTGCTAATGGTTGGGGATGAAGGAGCAGAATTAGACAGAGGATTAAGAGGAAGAAACTGTAGGTAGGTGGGAAGAGTAAGAAGCATGTCACCTACTAGAAGTGGAGTTGGGCAAGGAAGTAAGAGGAAGGAGGCTGATATGGGGCTGTCAGGATACGAAGTCTGTGCTGCTGCTACCAGCAATGAGCTGTGAGGTAAAGGAAGATTTCTGGTGGATATTGATTTCAGACTGGGGATGGGGGAGAAGGAAACAACCCCAGACAGATGCTATTGGCACCCTCCAAATTATCCACTCTGGGTAAAAGAGTTCAATGTAACCCCTAACTTATGGGTCTGTCCCCACACATGAGGCAGTGTATCATTGTGAATAGAGAGTTAAGGAGACCTGATTTAGATTCTGTCTCAGACACTTACTGCTTGTGTGATCCTGGGAAAGTCACTCAACTTTTCTGTGTTTCATTTTCATCATCTGTAAATCTAAAGGATTTAATGTCACTTACAACTCTAAATCCATGATCCTATGACCCATATTTTCTGACCTTCTTGCATATGACCCACAAAAGGAAAAGATCTTTACTGAAATCAGCCATGGAACTCCATCTTGATCTTTATTTTCCTTTTATTTTTGACACATTTTGCCCCATAGTTGCACCTGGCATTGGCAATATATTCCCCATCTGTCTATATTGATGTATACACTAAAGAGAGTTACAGCTATTGAATCAAAACTTCACCAGTTACTGAAAGTCATGAAAGCTGTTAATTCTCTACTGAGTGCCAAATTATTCTCCAGACCATACACCTACAGAACTTGGGATGACCATTCATCACTGAATCTAAAAATATGACATTACCTCCAGGGATCAACAAAGAAGAGAGATGGCCAGAGTGCGAGCTATGGGGAGATGGCCAAATTTAAAGGCAAGCTTAAGGAATCCTAGGCAAGGAATTAGGGATGATGTAGTCTGCTTGAATACTCTGTTGAGTCTATCACTCGTCATGAAACACCACCACGAAACTGTCATTTATGTTGTGGCTTAGAATGTTGATATGTTTAGGGAGGAGTTTGGGATGGGTCAGAGAGAAGGGAAAATATATCATAGTCACCTGTTTCTCATTGCAAATTGAGGACAAATGTTGTATAAATTGGCTCAGAGCACACTGTCATAATAAGGCTTCTCCTGACAAGAGTCACCTTGGTGCCTCCCAGACTTACCTTGAGGTGAAGGATGTCTTACAAGATGGTTTTCATTGCTATTTTATTCCTCTTTTCCAATCATCTGACTTCACTGTCCTAGCTTAAGATCATCAGAATGGAGAAAGGAGAAGCCCATGATAAGTGGAGGGAGCTAATTCACATCTACAATATCCCTTGTGCATTGGAACTACTCCTGCTTCTACCTCATCTCATGTTGGCCGCAAAGGGAGTCACTATCACTGTGGAGGAACAGGCCAAGTTTTTAGCCTTTTGCTTGGAGACATGGGATGGAGTACCATTTCAATCCACTGAGCAAAGAAGTCTCTTTTCTTGTTTCTTTTACCTCTACAGCAGGCTCTGTACAGAGCAGCAGCAGTAGCAGTTCTGAGAGAATTCATATTATTATAGTTCTGTGGGAAGAAGGGAAATTAGAAGACTTTTAGTTCAACCTCCACACTTTAGAGATGAGGAAATTCAAGCCCAGAAAGCTTCAGCTATATATGAACCTAGCAAGCATCAGAAGCAAGATTTGAACCTGGATCCTCTGACTCTAAATCCAGCATTCTTTCTACTATACCATATTCCTATCATCCATACCTTCTACTAATGTACCTGATGATGTAGGAGATGTCATAGAACCATAGATCTAAAGCTGAGAGGGACCTCAGATATCATGTCAGCCCTGTCATTTCATGGATGAGGACTCTGACTCCCAAAGGTTTTAATAATTTGTCCAAAGTCACAGAGGTAATAAGTAGCAGAGGTTTGAATGCAGGTGACTCAGACTCCATGCTTTTACCACTGTCCTCCTGAGCTTAATGCCTTCCCAATCAGGTATGTTGTAATGGAGATTCTTGTTTAGGACTGTGTTGGCTTAGGTTCCTTCCAACTCAGAAATAATGTGACCCTCAACAATCACTTCAAGCTTTCGTTAACAAGGAAGGCAATACCATTAGTCTTACTTGGATCTCACTGACTCATGAGCTCTGAAGAAATATTGGCTGGTGACTTTTAGGTAAATGCCAGCATTCAAATCATCTCTTTTCTGGAAAATGATGAGAGGTGTCTAGCATATTTGAAATATAATTAAATTGTTAAATAATAAAGTCCACAAAGATGGAAAGGGGGAATTTATCACATATGAGATATAGTAGCCACACTAGGCTAGGAAATGAGATGGTGGAGGGATGAAAGAGTGGTCAGAAATGTACCAAGCTTAGCTTTTAACTTTGAGCATCTGTCAGCTGTTCCAGGCCCTCGCACTCCCACCCCAAACAACTGTTGGTGTGTGCAAGTTCAGAGAGCCTAACCAGGGCCTTCACCCTGCCCTGACCTTCTGAGGCACAGCTGACAGCTCTTCAGGCAGCATCTGGGCTCTCAGGACAGCTAATAGGCACTGGCAGGTGTCCAAATGTGAAGCCAGAGAATGTTTGCAACACTTAGGACACCTCCTTCCAGCCCTGTTGTCATTCAACCAGCAGAACAGGGGAGGGAGACTGGAGGTACCAATTCAAGTTGATGATGGCTACTTTTACTACAGACACTAGGAAAATCTGGGGCAGAATTCATAGGAGAGAGGCAGAGAGTAGGAGAGGGGAGATGACAAGACAGGGATGGCCATCTTCAAGTTAAAAAACTAATAAAACTTTCCCTGAAATGATACATCATTTCAACATGAACAAAAGTCTCTGGCTAAGATGCTCATTAGCTCATTGGTGCCTCATTCCTAGGGAGTGATGACCACATTTGGGAAAAGTGGCAATAGATTTTCTAATAAGTGTGTTTTGTCATTCTTTCTTCAGAGCTCCTGGTGTTAGAGGTGTTCATTTCAAATATTTACGACCTCTTTGACTTTGGGCAAATGATTCAAACTCCCAAGATTTCAGTTCCCTCATGTGTAAAATAAAGGAGTTGGACTACATGAGCTCTCTGGTTCCTCCCAGACTTAGAGCTATGGTTCTATGATCTAGTCCTTTCTAGTAGGCCTAGAGAGCTCACTGCCTTTTAAGGGAGCCTATTCTACTTTTGGATAATTCTAACCATTAGGAAGTTTTCCTGCCATCAGAAATAAATCTGACTCTTGATAACCTCTACACATTGCCCTTGGTTCCACTTTTTGGAGACAAATGAAACAAATCTAATCCCTCTTCCACATCTAAATAAATGTCTTTCTAGGACTTGAAGGCAGCCATCATATACCCCATAAGTCTTCTCTTCTTCAAACTAAACATTTGAAGTTCCTTTAACTGACCTTCACATGGCATGGGCTTAAGACAGTTCACTCTTCTGATTACACTCCTCTGGATGTTTTTCCTAAAATGTGGTGCCCAGAACTGATCACAATATTCTAGATGTGCTTTGACCAGAGGTCCAAAAGGATCTTTAGCAACTTATACCTGAAGCTGTTCTCTTATTTCATTCCCAAATTACATTATCTTTTGGGGGCTGCCATATAACACTATTGACTTATATTAAGCTTATGTTCCATAGAATGCCCTCCGTTCTTTGTCAGACCAATTACTTTCTGGGGTGAATGTTAGCCCCATCTCATATTTGTGAAACCAATTTGTTAAACCCACGTTCAGTACTTTTACATTTATCTATATTAAACTCCATCTGATTTTCTAATCTGTCACAATCTTTGTGGACCTTGACTTTCTCATTCAGTGTGTTAGTTATGCCTACTATCTTTGGCAGAGTAAATCGGGTTAGTTTCGCCTGACTTGTTCTTGATGAAGCCATGCTGTTTCTTTGACATTACCATTTCCTTTTTAAAATGTTCACTAACTATGCCTTTAATAAAGCATCTTAGATTTCCACAGGAATAGAAATTAAGCGCATCAACCTGTTGTTTGCAGATTCCATCCTCTTCCCTTTCCTTTTTTTTTTTTTAAATTAGGGTAACAGTCTCCCTTTGCAGGCCTGTGGTATCTCTACCATTCTCTACAATCTTTCAGAATCACTGGTTCAGTGATCATGTCAGCTAATTTTTTCAGGACCCAAGGATATAGTTCATCTGGGCCAGGTGACTTGAATATTATTATTATCTCTTCACTTACTTTGGATATCAACTACTTACTAAGCATTTTTATTCTGTCTTTTCCATTACAAAGGTTAGTCTCCTTAAGAAAGAAAATGGAAGCAATATAAGAAGTGTGAGTTATGCCTCCCTCAACTTATCTTGAGAACAAATGACAAACAATACTCATAGCCCTCTGTGCTCCCTTTATGCATTTATTATAATTATTACATTTACTGGTACGTAAGTCCTATCTTCATTTGCTAGATTGTAAGGATCTCAGTTGAGGACTATATCTTATTTATCTTTGCATGTCCCTTATTGTGCATAGCAAGCTCTTAAATATTTGTTCAATGAATGAATAAATGAATAAATAAATCTTTCATATTTTTAGAGTTTTTGCAGATGCAAAAGAAGATGAAAAGATGGTCAAAATTACTAGTCTTACATAATATATTTATATCACTGCTATCCATTTATTACCAAAATGTTTGTTGGTCACAAAATCTTCTCATGTCCATCCTATTATGATTCTAAGCTTCAGCCAGCTAGTTGTCTCCGTTGCATGTCTGATGCCTAATGTACAAAGGAATGGTTTACCTAAGTCTTAATTTTCCTTGAAAATTTGCTGATTGTGTAGTGGATGGAGCACCGGCCCAGGAGTCAGGAGGACCTGAGTTCAAACGTGATCTCAGACACTTACTGTGTGACCCTGACCAAGTCACTTAATCTGAATTGCATCCAAAGTCGGGAGGGAAATAATGAAAATGTAGTGTTTTCATCTCCTTCAAGGTCTGAAATAATTCTGTAGATCCTAGCACTGTTGTCAGCAAAAGGAGCTATATCAGAATCCCAAGAACTAGAAATAGAACAGACCTAAATAAGGTAATTTCCTTTTCCTGATCATAGGGCAAGATCTTTTCTAAATACAAGCAAGAGAGGCAGTCCTGGCCTAATAGATGGAAGACTAATCTTGGAATTGGAGGACCTGAGTTCCAATTCATCCTCTGACACATATTAAATGTATGAACATGGGCAAGTTACTTAACTAACATGATGTGTTCCCCAAAATATATACCTCTGGTCAGTTCTAACTAAAATAAGCAAAATCAAACATTAATGGTGCCACATTTTATTCTGGGAGGTAGAGGTCGCATAGAATTATTAGTGAATTATTCTGTTAACCCTGTAGGTCACTTTTATTAGTTCAGAAAAAAATTTGTTTTCCTTTCCTTAATTCATGGTAAAAAGACAATCTAAAGGTTCTATTCATTCATTTAACAAATAGTTATTGAATACTCAAATAAATGCTGGTTAATATTATCTGCTGTGTGTGAGAGTAACTGTGCTGGTGCCATAAGGGATCCAAATGAAAAATAATACATCATTCCTACCTGCACATAGCTTTCAATTTTACTCTAAGCAACTAAATAGACACAAAAACAACTGGAATAGGAATAACCAAGGGAAACCCCTGATTTGTTGGATTGGGGTACCTCCAATGAAATGGACATACACTCTGGTTCTGATTGTTCTGAGGGACATTGTTCTGAGGCTGACATGATGCAGGAAGCTCCTGATTGGTTCTCAGCAACTGGGGGGATTTGTGTGGAAGATGAAAAATAACTGTCAGGGAGGTAGAGTCGCATGGGAGACCCTCCCCCTTCTGTAGTTTATCAAATGAATTGCAAATTTTTCTCCCCTGGACTTCAAACAGGGGTAGAAAAAAGAGATCCAGCAGCCCCTGACTGAGGAGCAATGGTGGATTGCAACACAAGCCTTGGCAATGGGGACATGTGTTTGCTGAAGTGGGCCTGAAATGGGACCTCAAGTCTCTGTCTGCCTTCTGTTGCCTTTTTGTTTCCATTCCTAAGAAATCCTGAGAAATGGGTATTTCTTGTATTGGTGGCTATTTTGTGAATTCAAGAATTTCTGAGTCAGGTGCCCACTGACCAGAAGGAAGAGGATTTCCTTACGATCATAATTCTTGGGGAAGATGATGACCTCCTGTGATGGTCATCGCATAGTATAACGACTAATGATAACGATACCCTGTCTGACCAGGAGATCAAGGCCCTTATGAGTTGTTCAGATAGTGACAGTTTGAGATGACTGAGAAATGTCTCTTCAGCAGTCCCACAAATAGCTTTTATCTTCTGGGAGTAAACACAATGAATATGACAGGGTATTCAGGATATTTTGTTTTCTGTCTTTGATCAAGAGGGTTGACGAATGCTTTGCATTTTATACAGTTTTGTGGGAGAGGACATAAACTTCCATCCTATGCCTGCTACCCAGAGACATTATACATTTGAGAATCTCTTCTAAAGATAACCCTGCCAGCCACATTTGGGACACCCTAGGTGTGAACTATGCCCAGTCCGATTTTGGAAATATTTTTGTATTAATTCAGGTAAGGGCAAAGAGTCAAAGCAGGAGACACTGACCCTTTCGGGCCAAACTCCCAAGGTGAGAACAAATCATGAGGGCCTTTGTGGGACTCTGAATTATAGGGTATACAACCACAGCCCAAAGTAGGATTTGGAAGGTTTGATGGGAGAGGAAAAAGACCCACAATCATTCTGCTGTTCATTTCTGTAGCATTTGTCTTCTTGAAGACTCTTGCTAGCTTTATTTTGATAACTCAGATTAGGGCCAATGAGAAAATCGCATATCCCTGAGAATTTCCTGCTTTTCCTTCAATTTCTTGTTAAGTCTGAAAAGTCCTATTTTTCTCTTAATTATCTGGATAATTATCTAGTTCTTCATTTCATTTTATATTGCTTACAACCTACTTGACTCCTCACTGGATGTGTGAGCTTGGTTTTTATTTGATCCTGAGCCTTTGCCAAAAACTTGAAATGAACCAGAACAGCTCATTTTTCAAGGTTTATGAAAGTTTAGTTAACATTTGTTTTCATTATTTTTCCCTTTTCACGGACTTTTGGACTGTTTCTGCCTTGGGATTGAGAATTAGAGGAACAGGAAGGAGGGAAGAAAGGGGGAAACTAAGGAATCCTGCCAAAAGACTAGGAAAGATGAGGTGTCCTAGTGAAATTTCAAGAGTCTTTATTATTAGTTCCGAGTAAGATTCTTATTATTAGTATTGTTAGATGCATCGTTATACATAAGGAAGAATAAGTTTTCAAAATGTACTAAAATGTACTCTGTACTAAAATATACAAAATGTGCTCTCAAAATCTCCACAATCTAAGCTCCCAGAGTGGGAAATGAAGATCAGATAGTAGTGAAACACAACAGAGGTGAAGGGGTGAGAGAAGATAACCAATGATAATGTATCCTTTCACAGTGCTTAAGTTTTATAAAGTATTTGTCTAATAGCTTCTTTACGGGGTAGTCAAATATTATTATCCCTATTTTGCAGATGAGAAAACTGAGACTCATAGAAAGCAAAATGCACAGCTTTTCGGCATCAACAATAGCAGTAGAAAGAATCAACTTCGAATTTTCTTTCCCATAGAATGTCTTGCTTATTTAGTCTTATAAAAGATTTCTTCTCTTAGTTTTTCAGGTTTTATTTCTGAGTCTGAGAATTTGAGAATTGGGAAAAATATATGGACATTTTTTTTTTTTAAATTCCAAAGAGCATTTTTGAAAGTCGGGTGGTGTGTATACTCCAGATGATCTTTGTATAAATAGCTAGAGTAGACCCTGGAGAACTTATCTAAACTCGCAACTTTTGGAAACTGTCATAAAGCTGCTTGAGAAGCTCACATAGAACTGGTCACCCCTGAATGAACCGGAGCAGTTGATTGGGACTGTAGGAATAATGAGAGACCAGAAATTAATGATCTTGGTACATACAGAGTGCCTTGGGGATAAGGAGTGAGTGTGCTAGGAAAGCACCCTGGGTGACCACTGACCTTTTTTACTGCCCTTCCCAGATATATTTCTAATTCAAGTATAGAAGTGTGGAGAATCAAGGAGACTGTGAAGGGTCAGATAGCTCAGAATAAGATTTTACAGCTAAAAGGAACCATAGAGATCATCTAATCCACCCCCTCACTTTATAAATGAAGAAACCAAGGCTTCAAAAGAGTCAAAGACTTGTCCAAGATCACAAAGTCAATTGATAGTAGTAGGTTAGATCTTACAAACCAAATCTTTCTTTGACTGTTGAGTCAATTGAATTTCATGCTTTTTAAACAGCATTTTTGAAGATCCACTATTGTACTTCCTTTTCTACCTTTTTGTTTTTAACATACAGATCATTTAACAACTTCAAAAGGATAAGAATCCATTATCTGAAATATGCGTTCTTCTTCATGATACAAGAATAGGCTTAGGAGATAATATTTTCATATCACTTATTTTGATATTTACCATCCCTTTATGACTCTTTTAGAATTGGATGAGACTGAAAGTTTGGTTATCCTCATTAATTAGCTCTCATTAAGATGACCTTAGGAATGGAAAGATTGCAAAGGTTTATATCATTTATGGGGTTGTGGTAGATCAAAATGATCTAATATTTAAGTCATATCCTGATTCTGTGACTATAACTATGAATATTAATTGTTTCTGTTTCTCTGGAAAGAAACCTACCTTTATTGCTTGAGTCAGGCTTTGAGATCAGGAAGGCTTTGGTCTAAGTCCCACGTCTTGTCCTTCAGATTGGGCCTATAGGTGGCAGCAACTGTTAGCTATTGAGCTTGGGTGGTATGGGCCAACAGCTCTCTTGAAATACTTGGAATAGTTTTAATATTCTTGGATACTTGAAAATGAAATTCTCTCTAGATAAAAAAAAAGGTGGGATACCATAGTTGAACTTTTACTGTTAAGCAATTTGTATGTAGGTTAGAGTCAATGTTTTATATATTCATCAAAAATAAAGTGAATAAAGAGAGATATTTGATTTTCTTAGAATTTGGGGGTCAGTGGTTTTGCTGTGGAAGTCCGGAGAGAGAGGATGTGATTCAATATCTTTAAGATATAATATTTGGATGCTACTGGACTGTCCTTCCTTATGTCTATACATCATGCGGAATGATTTGTAGGCCTAGAGTATTCATGAAGGACACATATTAAAGGTGTTTATTGCCTTATACAGTGGTTTTACTCTGGACATGTTATTTGTGTTTAGCAAAGTAAATTGCATTTTTAGTCCCTTAAGTGAATGTGTGGTTCAAAAGAAAGCCTGTAATGTATTCTTTTGTAAAGCAAGTAATCTTTTTTTGTAGTATCATTACCGTCCCTTTAAATGATCAGTTTTATAAAGTTTGGATTTTTGCATACTGGTTTTAAAATGGAGCATGTCTATATTAGAAAATCTCTTCAATGAATATATTGTAGTCAGAGAAGACTAAAGAAATATCACTTTTAGATGCGTGTCTATTGGGGGCAACTAAACAAAACCCCAGAATGACCACACTGAGCTGTTGGCCATCTTCATGATTGATGAGAGCTGTGGTTTAATCAATTAATAGTTGAAGAGTTTTAGTAAAGTGTTACTATAAGAAAATGAAATGGGGTTATTATATTCATTGGGCTGTTATAAGCTTTCTTGCTTAGCTATTTTAAGCAATTGTATAGTTATTGAATGATATACCTTAGGAGCATAGATCTAGAACTGAATGCACCTCAGAGGCCATTTGGTTACAATCTTTCATTTTACAGACTAGGAAACTGAGAACTAGGGAGGTTAAGTGACTTGCTTAAGAACATAGTGCCAGTAATCATTGGAGAAATTATTTGAACCTAGATGCTCTAACTCTGGAACCACTATATCATGCTGTTTCTTCATTGCCTTCTACCTATTCAGAATATTTTGGTGTAATAATATTTCTCTCTTTCAATTGGCTCCTGTCAGAATAATATTTTGTCAAATTCTGGAGATCCATGCAAATTTTTATTCTTTTTACCAGTGTAAATGGCAACCCGTTCATTCCCATCTCATCCTGTGTGATTTTCTTCAATATCTTTCAAAAAATTTTTCATGGGAGGAAGGATAGAGGAACTAAGAGGAGGGTCTGGTTTCCTAAAGAGTTCACAGATACCAGTGCTTTACTTAGGCCAGTGGTTCTCAACCTTCCTAATGCCACGACCCTTTAATATAGCTCCTCATGTTGTGGTGACCCCCAACCATAAAATTATTTTCGTTGCTGCTTCATACCTGTAATTTTGCTACTGTTATGAATCGTAATGTAAATATCTGATATGCAGGATATATTTTCATCGTTACAAATTGAATATAACCCGCAGATTGAGAACTGCTGACAGGTTCTCTACTTGTTACCTCTCATTTTCACTATATGAGCTGTTGTTCAGTTGTTTCCGTTGTGTCTGACTTCTTGACCCTGCTTGTAGTTTTCTAGGCAAAGATAATTAGAGTAGTTTGCCATTTCCTTCTCTGACTCATTTTACAGAAGAGGAAAATGAAGCAAACAGGGTTAAGTGACTAACCGAAGGTCATGCAGCTAAGATAAGTCTTCCTGACTCTGGGCCCAGCATTCTACCTATTGTGCCAACTCACTGCCCATCATCATATTAGTAGCTCATTCCTTTTTCCGGTTATAGATGTTACTGATGTAATGTTTTATGGCCCCCTGATAGCCACCATTATTAATCATGATTTGTCATTCTATAGCACATTACCAATAGTGATCTCATAAGTCAACACCATTGGTAATATGCTATAGCCTACTTAACCCATCCCATGTCTTTCAATTGACCTTTGAATTATTTGCAAACTTCATTCTTCTAGGATCCTGATGTTCCATAATTAGCTATAGAGTGTCATACCAAAGATATGAATTATTGGAGTAAGAAGCAATTCAACAAAAATGTATTAAGCACCTATACTGTACAAAGTACATATTGGAAAACATTGTGTGATTTCTAAATGCAATCCAGTGTGATCTCCTTCTCCTAGTCAACTCTGGGCCCAGATTGTTGTCTGTTTCCAGAGCTTGTCCAAACTATATGTACTGTTGAGTTGATTTAATGCTCTACTCAGCTTTTAATTGGCATTATTCACCTACTTTTTCCCCCATGGGGATTACTAGGCTGATCTCTTTTTAGCAAATGTCAATTTTGTTGAATACCACAGGGACATAACAACAGGTCTCAGAAAAGGGGGAAGTAATAGCATATGATGTAATTGAAGAGAAGGCTTTGAAGAATTTGCTTGGAAGGCAACATCATCTTGGATTCAAAACTCATTTGCTCCTTAAATAGGGGGAGCTCTCAGAAGTTGAATAAGTCCTTGGAGAAAAAAAAGGTACAAAACTTTTTTTTTTGGAGGGGGGAGGGCCAGGCAATTGGGGTTAAATGACTTGCCCAAGGTCACATGGCTAGTAAGAGTTAAGTGTCTGAGGCCAGATTTGAACTCAGGTCCTCCTGACTCCAGGGCTGGTACTCTATTCACTGCACCACCTAGCCACCCTAAAAAGATATAATTTTGATTCTAACTCTCAGGAAGAGTGAAATAAGAAGCTATAGAGAGTCTTGCAGGAAGGAAAGGCACTTTACACATGAGTTCATTCTACTGAAAGTGTTGTGAAAGATATAAGGGAGAACCATAATACCTTTTCAGGATCCTCTCTCTTTTTCTAGGGGGAGGTATAGCAATCTGTTAGTATTTCTCTTACTCTCTTTATTTTCTTATGCATGGATCAAAGCCCCTTTTCTTTCCCTTAGGGCAGCTGTGCTCTTGTACTTAGAGTCATGAGGACCTGAGTTCAAATCTTGCTGCAGGCTCTTACCAATTTTAAGACCCTATGCAAATCACTTAACTTCTCTTACTCTCAGTTTCCTCATCTGTAAAATGTTCTTATTTTACTGGGGCATCATAACGTCACATACTTCATAGGATTGTTGTGGGGAACAAACAAAGATAATACATGTGAAGTGATGGATCATCACCTCTGTCCTGCCCATTAAGCATGGGTGTAATTCAAGGCTCCATCGCTAGTCTCTTCTCTTTCCCCCATAAAACCTTGCTGTTGTCCATCTCACCAGCCCCATTGAGTTGAATAATCATCTTATCAAACAACTTGAAGCTTTATATATATGTATATGTATATAGCTCTTATCCCTCTCCTGAGTTCTACTCTCATGTTGCCAAACACCTGTTGGATATTCCACCAGCTCTCATTTTTCCCCCTCAAAGTCAACAGGTCCAACTGGAAATGATCTTTGTTCCTAAACCCATCCTTCCCCTGATTTTCTTATTTCTGCTGAGAATACCACTACCCTTCCAGTCACTCAGGTTTGCAATGTGTGAGTCAATTTCAACTCTTTATTCTCCCCCACATCTCCCAAACTAATCAGTTGTCAAATCTCATCTATTCTCAACAAACCCAACTACACCACCCCCTTTATTTATTATCACTCAACTTTACCCTAATTCCATCCCCTCTTACCAATAAACCCTTCATAGCTGTTCTCCTGGGTCAGCTCTTCAGGGTGACTTCTATCTTACCATGACCCAGGAACTCACAACAGCTGCCCACCTAGCACATTTCACACCCAGTCCCTAGATCAATTTCTCACTATGGTAGGTGCTACACTCGAGGGCAGTGACCAATGAATGATAACTCTTCTCCATTTTTTGTAAATTGGACACGATGAGCAGACTGGGGTGTGAATGTGATCTCCCCACAGATCTCATTACATAATATTTTCCCACACATCTCCAAATTTCTGTGTTACTCTTGAGGGTACCACCACCCTTCTAGCCACTTGGGCTCACAACCATGATGTTGTCCTGAACACATCACTCTCTTTCACCCCATAAAGCCAATCAGTTGAACAACATCTATCTCATTTGCTGAATGACATCTGTCTCATCTATCCCCTTCCCTCTAATTGCACAGCTTCTACCTTAGGCCTTATCACCTCTTGTCTGAACTATTGCAATAGCTTTCCAAATTGGTGTCTTTGATTTAAGTGTTTCCCTTCCCTAAACCACGCTTTTATATAATTGAAGAAATGATAAACCTAAACCTGTCATTCTCCTCCTCAGTAAACTAACACTTCATTGATTCTAGGATCAAAAATTATTTTGTCTTTATTTCATCTTTTTTTAATGTCAATTTTATATGTTTGATTTAAAAATAATACACACATGTAGGGGTTGTGATCAAACCTTTTATTGATAGTAGTGTGTGATTAAAAAAGGTTAGAGACCACTGTTCAAGGGAGACAGAAACAGGTGGTGATTCAGTGATTCTGGGCCTGGAATCAGGAAGACCTGGGTCCAAATCTGTCCTCAGACACTTATTGTATGACCTTGAGCAAGTCACTTAACCTCTGTTTGCCTCAGTTTCCTCAGCTATAAAATCTGGATAATAATAGTACCAACCTTGTAGGATTGTAGTGAGAATCAAATGAAATATTTATAAAAGTGCTTAGTACAGTGCCTGGCCCATAGTAGGGGCTATGGAAATATTTATTCCCTTTCTCCTTCCTTCTTCACGATAGGAAGCCTCTCCTCTTCACCCATCCTATTTGCTACTACTTCCTCTTCTCCAAGAGTAAGCTAGTAAATGTTTAACAACTGGGTCTCTAGGGAAAAAAAAATAGGATGAAGGATACATCTTTAAAGTTTAATTTGCAGAATTAATATTTTCCCCATCACTTTCTTATGTCTAGACAATAAACAACACAATAAATCAAGCCCTGATTTGTAGTGTTTGCTGATTTCTATGGTGTAAATAATCACATTGAAAATTTCACAATCAGCTCCTACTCCAAACCATCCAGGGGCCTCTTACAGTGTCTTTTACCGCATTTATTTATATTTCTGTGTCCGTATTTTTCCCTTTCTTCTTTGAGATTATTTTTCCTATTGGTTTTTATATCCCCCAAACTTAGAAATTACTTTACAAATCCAGGTTCAATAAGAATAAGTTCTTATTGAATTAAATTGAATTGTTAAGAAGTGTGTCTTTAGCTTATTGAAATCATTTTTATACATTTGCACGCTTATACTTGTCTAGCAATTTTCCCCAACATCCAAATAATAGTTAGCGTTTATTATATCTTTCCTTTTCTCAGCAAATCTATCTCTAATCATTGAGTGAGATTCAGCCTATCCTAGAATCCTATTAATCACTTGCTTAAAAAAAATTGATAGAATCTGGTGTTTGAGAAGGGGAATCAATTAAATCCTGGTATCCCTATCAAGAGCAATGTCCAGAACAGATTCATATATAGGAAAAGTTTAGCTGCTTTTAGAATAAGTTGTATGCACCTAGTACAAAGTGAATCAGAAACTTTTCAGGGCAATTATATGTTTCCTCTAATAAAAATAAAGTTAATTTGGATAACTCAACCACTAAGTGGATTTTGACCCAATTTATCCAGTTTGACTCACTATACAGTGTGAAGTAGCTGTGGTAACTGCAAACTCTTCCTTTCATTTTATGCCCCTTGACTCACTCTGAAGATGAAAAACTACATCATCCTGAGAGAAAAAAAAGAGATAAATATGCTGTGAGTATCACCCAGTACCTCACAACTGATGACTAAGAATTGTGATGGAATGGAAGCCTCCTATACCTTCCACTATAAAGAGAAAGGCCAATCTATGAGAGGTAACCCTTTGAAAACAAAATCTTGGCATTCCTAAGCCTTATCATTTGCCTTTCCACCTTGTTATCTAGACCTCCAGGTATTGCCATCCGACTTGCTAGTGCACCCTGAGGGCCACGAGGCTTTTTTAGCCTCCCTGCAGCTGGACCCTCCTATGCATGCTGATCCCCTCTGCTCATTTAGTGTGTGAAATCCTTGAGAGAAGGGACTGTCTTACTTTTATATTTGTATCCCTATTGGGTATACAAATTGTGTTGGGTTACCCAACACTGTTAGGTAACAGTGCTTGTCATGTGGTAAATGCTTAACAAATGCCTTTTCATTCATTCATTTGATCATTCATTCACTCTTATCCCACAAACAACTTTTTGTCCATTAGGTCCTATGCCCCAACCATCATATATCTTGATTTACCAATCAGATTGCAGAAATTGAAATAAAATGTTGGCTTTTGTTGGAATTCCCTGAAGTGTTATCTGATTTGGGGAAACTCTTATGGTTGACTCTGGGAGAAGTCTCCTCCCCTCTTCTGGTATCTGCTTGCTGAGTAGCTGATGGCTTCTGTAGCTGGAAACATTAGACAAGGTTTAAAAAGGGGTGTAGAAGTAAAGAATGGATTCTTAGAAACTGACCTACAAAGTAAACATTTTGTATGATGACATCATCCTCAAGCTGTGTGTATTACTGGGCAAAGGTTATCAGATATATCAAGAAGGTGTGTTGGAAAACAATATATCACTTGACTGTCAAAGACACTGGTCTGAGAAGAACATAACACAAGACTAAGGCAGAGGAATGAAAGAAACTCCTTCCAACAGATGGGCATTTTCCTAAAGAGAACTTCCTGGTTGTCACAGCACTAGAAAATATAGTACCTTAAAGTCACAGAACTTCCTATTGATGGTTTTATTATCCTACCAAAGCTTAGCTATATTGGGAGAAATTTTAATACTTTATTGGAAAATGAAACTTCCCTTTGCTGCTGTTTTAGTTTAGAAGGTGCAACTCAAGCTGGATCCTGTGCAGTTTTTTGTTGTTCAGTCATTTTTCAGACTCTGTGACACCATTTGGGGTTTTCTTGGCAAACATTCTGGAGTGGTCTGCCATTTCCTTTTCTAGATCATTTTCTAGATGAGGAAACTGAGGTAAACAGGATGAAGTGACTTGCCCAGGGTCACATAGCCAGTAAATATCTGAGACTAGATTTGATTTCAAGAAGATGAGGCTTCCTGACTTCAGGCCTGGAACTCTATCCACTGTACCATCTAGCTACCTTGTGTGCCTACCCCTTTAGGGCCTAACATATCAGGGTTTTTTTTTAAAAATGCAATCATGATTTCACAGATATAGGGGACTTGCAATGAGGAAACTAATGCACTCAACAAAAGGAAACCAGCACCTGCTCTGTAATCTAGACTGTGAGAGAGTTGCCTGACAAACAGGTAGGCTTTCCCAGGGTTAGCGATAATCTGTATCAGAGAAATGATTGAATATGTGTCTTCCTAATTCGAGACTACTCTCCAGTCTTTTGTGTTACCTCTTAACATATTATTAAGGTCCAATAAATAATGATAACTAAGCTTCAATTTTTACTTTATGGTATTATTTCCCTGTTCCCAGACAGCTCATTGTGTTTTTTGTTTGTTTTTGTTCTTTCATCTTTCTGGTATATAGGAGACATCATGGCACATTAGATGGATCTGATCTAAGACTGCCAGGCCTTGCCACTCTCTCTGAATGTGCACACTCTGATGTGTGCAGTCTTTACTATTTAGAGAGTGAATTCCTTGAGAGCAGGAACTGTCTCATTGATCTATTTGTATCCCCAGTGGATAGCATAGTGCTTGGCACACAATGAATGCTAGGTATAGAGTTAGGAGAACTGAGATTCAAACCTTATCCCCTGATACTTTCTAGATCTGTGACCATGGGCAAGTCTCTGTGCCTTAGTT
This sequence comes from Pseudochirops corinnae, assembly GCA_028646515.1. Lineage (NCBI taxonomy): Eukaryota > Metazoa > Chordata > Mammalia > Diprotodontia > Pseudocheiridae > Pseudochirops > Pseudochirops corinnae. Next base: position 104,635,985 of record CM053591.1, on the reverse strand, counting down.
TCCTCATTAGGAGATAATAATATCTCTGGTATCTACTTCATACACTTGTTGTGAGGCTCAAATGACAAATGCCTTATACTCTTTAAATCATTACAGAAATGTAGTTTATTATTAAGATTTATTTTTCTTATAGTGCTGGGGTCTTTAACCAAGGGTCTGTGAAATTTTTCTTTAAGTTTGATAACTATATTTCAAACCTTTGTAATCCTATGTGCAGTATTTTATTTTATTCATTTAAAAGAATTATTCTCACAGACAGAGTCCATAGGTCTTACCATGTTGCCAAAGGGAATCATGATAGAAAAAAGGTTAAGGGTGTCTATTAGTATCATAGAATTTAGGACTGGAAGGGACATCATTTACTCCAATGCCTCTCATTTTAGGGATGAGGAGATAAAGATCCAGAGATTCAGACTTACTTAAGATAGTACAAGAGCCAGGATATAGAATCAGGTCTAAATCTAAAATATTCTTGACAACAAAGTCTCTGGTTCAATAACGTTGGATTTGTTGAATGGTATAGTGAATTGACTAAAAGTTTTGACATCGTGTAGTTTCTAGACATTGTCTACAGGCAGCCAACAAAATGGATATGAGTAGCCCAAACAAAATTGGTTAAGATGGGTGACCATACCTATAGTGTTACCATCTCAGTAGATACTGTATTATAATGGGCATGCATTGCATTAGAGAATGGAAGGCTTATTTCATTCTTTGTTTCTTCAGAGCCTGTCATATGTCTGGCACATGGTAGATACTTAATAAATACTTATTAATTGGTCAACTGGTCGCTAAGAATTACTGGGGCAAAGTGAACTTCTGCTACGGTAAGAGCTGTCATTTTACCAAAGTTATCTATAGGTTCAGTTTGTCTAAATAGTACCATAAATAGTACTAAATAGGACAGTTTGGCTTTAATAGTACCATACCATCCTCGGTTTATTTTTAATTTTTAGTTATTTTTATTTTATTTAAATTCCCAATCTTCTCCAGGGCTTTCTTTATTCCTTACTTACTCATTAGTTCCGTGGCACCCAGGACTCTGTTATTCTGCCTTCCAGCCACCACCACTCTCTCTTTTCTTCTCTTTAATTTGCAGCAACTCAACTTTCACCGCAAGAAAGAATGCTTCCATGTTTTCTCTACCCTTGAGTTTCTCCATGGCATTACAGGACTCCAGCTGCACTCTTGAATAGCTGAAAGTATTCCTTTGAAGTAGGGCTTTGAACAGGAGATAAGGAAGAGTAATCTAATTGGGGCCTATACTGATAGCCAACAGGGCCATCTTGCTATTGAAGCTAATGCAGATTTGTTTGCCATCTGGTATCATGCAAACATGAAAGCCAACCTCAAATCATGGAGAAAACCCACATTCTCTCTCTCATTTTCAGTTTCTTCCTCTTCTACTTTTCCTTTCTAGCTGTTTAATACAAATGCTTTTCTGTTTCTCTCTGGCTATATCTATGTGAAACAAATATATACAAGTATATCATATACTGTGTTATCTGACCCAAGGCTTTGCCTTCCATTTTGATGGTCAGAGTGACCTGAAATGAAGCAGAGGCAGAGAGTGGATGCATGGACCCATTTTTTCTGATCAAATAGTTTCTATCAAGAATTCCCAAGGATGGGCAAAACAAAACAAAACAAAAACTCTAGATTTCAAACATTAGAAAGATGTCCCTGAGTAGCAGGGAGAAAGAATGGAAAAGGAAGTTATCAGTTCCATGAAGGAGGAGGAGAAGGAAGAGGGAGAAGAGATAACAAATAGCCAAGTATTTGTGAAGAGACCAAGATCTAGTCAGATTCATGCTGGAAACAACTTAGCAAAGCAGTGGGTTTGTTTGGTAGTATGGAAAAAGGACTGGGTCTGAGATCAGAAGACGGGGTTTAAATCCTGGTTCTGTTATTATTCCTCGTGTAATCTTGGGCAAGTTTCCTCATGAGTGAAATAAGAAGGTTGATCAGAGATTCTTTAACCTTTATTTAACACAGACACTTTGGGCATTTCTGTTGAAGCCTTTGGACCTCTTCTCAGAATAAGATTTTTAAATGCATAAAATAATATGTATATATATATATATATATATATATATATATATATATATATACACACACACACACATATATATATGTGTATGTATATGCATGTGTGTTCCCTTTACAAAGGAAGCAAATTATATTGCAATCTGGTTAGCAAAAACAAAACAAAACAAAACAAAGCAAAACACAAGTCCTTGGGCCCCTGGACTAGATTATCTGAAAGTCTCATCCAGCTCTGAATCCTATATTTCTCTCTATCATCCTTAGTGCCTCAGTTTAGCTACCTAAAAAGGGTTACAATGAAGTGTTAGAATTGGGCAGGCTCAAAAACCACAGGAAGGAAGGCTTAGGACTCCAACCCAAATTTCCTCCTTTGGTTTTTCAAGTTGTACACATGAGAACGTGAAATGGATCGTCTGGAAAAGCCCATTCTTTGTTCAAACATTTTGCTAGACCCTTCTTAGTCTACTGCCCTGAAACCCACACCCATGACTGCTCTGCTCCCTGGAACTTGGATGTGAGCTAATAGATCTCCTGCTAGATTTTACTCTCCATTTGGCATCCTTTGCCTCCCTCCCATAAATCTAAGTTTGCTCAGCCCCTGTATGGCACTTCACGGTCTGCTTTGTCCAAAACCAAAGGCAGGGCTTTTGAGAGATTGCTTTCTTCCCTGGCTGGCTGGGGTACGGCCTACACAGGTTGCCCAGCTTCCTGCTCCTGCAGTGAGGGTGCAGAGCGTTCCTGCAGTCAGACAATGTACTGTCATGCGGATTACACTGATTAGCTTTAAGACAGCTTGGTAACTGGAGCCCTTTCAATGGTCTCTCCGGAATCTGTCAGGTTGACTGTTCAAACACTGGTTTTTGGGATCCCCTCCAGCATTCCTTAATGTAATCCAGGCATGTTATTGCAGGTTTTATTTGAGAAGGGGCTACTTACTTGTCACTTAGAATATTTTCAGTTTTAAGTCAAAACCTCCTCAACCAAACACACACACACACATACACACATACACACACACACACACACACAAGTCTAATGGGGAGAGGAAAGAAATAGTGAGGAGATGGGGAATGAAGTAAAGTCAAATTCAACTGCCAAATATATGCAAATCCCATGTGTTCTCTGAAGAATGAATTCTGGTTTTTAATATGGAAACTGTTCTGGTATAGAAGTGAGAGAGAAGTTTTACATTTCTTAGTAACACATAAATCTCAAGGAAATCCACCATAGTTCAGTCTATGCAAGTAGCCACAGAAGAAATGGCTACCCAGATGGAAAGGAAGTCTCTCATGTGATTTCATCAGGAAGAGAGCCTATTGGAGTCCTTTCTTGGCAGTTGGGCGTAGTGGGACCTGAAGTAACAAGACCTGGGCTTGAATTCTGGACCTGCTATTTATTTCCTGTCACACCTTGGGCAAATTACTTAAACTCACAGGGCCTCATCCGAAAAAGGGGGGAAGGGCCCTTTGCAGATCTAAATTCTCTATCCTTCAGGTTCATGAGAGTGTACTAGTCATTACAGCACACCACCAGGGTAGGACTGACTCTGCCAAACAAGCTAGGCAAATTCCCAAGATGTCAGTGGCATGTTATTATTTCTATATAATGTAGCTTATTCCACACCCCATTCGGCCAATGGCCAGTTGCCCTCTCTGGTGGTTATATCCTAGTGACTCACACCGTCAAAGATGCAATATTTGGAAGTTACCTATCTGGCTTATTTAAAGAGCAAAATATAGATATTAATTATTAGAATGAAAGTTACATGAGGGCAAGGATGGTCTCACTTTTATATCTCTATTACCGGTGCTTAGATCAGTATCTGGTGTATAATAAGTACTTAATTAAATTTTATTTTATTTTATTCATTCATGGGAATTTTCAAATCTGTGCAAAATGTGAATTGTTACTGTTCTGTCCTCCAAATAAAATGAAGACTCTCTGAGGTCTGAGTGGGTATCTTTTCTGTACACTCCAGCCAGGGGCCTATTTCACAATTGCCAGACAACTTTTTTCCTATTCCTCATTCACTTATCCCTAGTCCACCCCTAAATGCTATTACTATTGCCTAGACTATATTGGCAGAACAAAGGATTGGTGTGCTAACATATCCTTTGGAAGGCCTTTTAAAGGGTATAATGCCTCTGTCTCTGTACTTTAAATAAATCTTGCATCCCAGCAAAGCATGGGCTCAGGACTTATGGCCTGGTTGCCCATTTTTGTCTAGCACATAAGACATGGTAGAATGAGAGCATTTAGAGCCTTAGGGGTTTAAAACTTATTATTGTTAGGTGGAGTGCAATGTGTCAGTAAGTGCTTTCATTTATGATGATGAGGAGGATGATGATAAAGATAGACTCTCTTCTGCCTTTGGTAGTAGACAACAATATGCCCTCCTAAAGCCACACAGGGAGAGAACATATCTCTCCTTTTCTCTCTCTATCTCTCATCTCTGTCCTTTTCTTTCACACACACACTCACACTTACATGCACCCACGTGGACACACATGCACACACACACAGACATGTGTACACATACATACACACATGTGAGTTCCACTAAAAGGGAAGCAGAGAAGTTGCTCTTTTGCTATCAACAGTCTTAATGACTGCTTACTTCCATGCTTTGCTTTAAGATTTCAGATCATGAGTTGTATGGATTAGAAGTTCAATTTTAAACAAATCATTCTCTGGGCCTCACAGAACAGAAGTCAGCCATGGCATTTAGGTGGGCCCTCAAAGCCCAGGACCTTCAGAGACAGGTCCAAGTTCAATTTGACCATGAATGCATTAAAATTGCAATAAAACAACAAAAAAAATTACTCCATTGTAGGTAGATAACCATTTTATGTATATATGTATGTATGAATATGTGATAACAATAATAACTAGGACTTATGTAGTACTTTGAGAGTTACAAAGTACTTTAAAAATGTTATATCATTGTGTCCTCACAACCAGCCTGGGAGGTAGGCAATATTACTGTCCCCATTATACAGGTGAAGAAACTGAGGCAAACAGACGTCAAGCAACTTATCTAGGGTCACATAGCTAGTCAGTATATTTAGCTTTGATCCTCTTCAAGAAAAAAGGAATAACAACATCTTTGACTTTATATTTGAAATTTGGTTAGTTGTCAAGCCTGCTCTCAGACACTGACTAGCTGTGTGACTCTGGGCAAGTCATTCAACCTCTCTGAGCATCAGTTTTCTCATCTATGAAATGGGAGGGTTGGACTCGATGTCTAACATCATTCCACATTTAAATAGATGATCTTATGACCCTATGGTCAGATCAAACTGGTAAGCAAATCTTACCTTTACTTGTGCTATACAAACATAGCCTGAGATAACATTTTATCATTGAAAAAGTATTTCGTGGCCATTGAAAATGATCAGTTAATCTACAAGACCATGGGAAAAAAGGAGAAAGATGAGAATGTAAGAAGCCTGTATCTCCACATCTCAGTGATGTTGGGTCCAATTTGTCTTTTCCTCCTAAAATTTCTTCTTCTATCCAGGCTGCTTTCAGCAAGCCCCAAGATAAACACTAGCCCATTTGTTTTGCTACGATTTTTTTTGGTTATTTTCATTTCCCATGTGTTCAGTGTTCCAGAAAATGCTCTTTAAAAATAAATAAAAATAAATACCCCTTCCCTCTACACCAACTGCAGGCCTCCCTGTTGGTTAGTTGCTTTTCAATGAACTCTTTGCCAGGTTTTCCTCAGCTGTTGGGCAGCCTCTTGGTGCTGCCAGTGCCATAATCCCCCTCCCTCTTCACCAAGTAATTTTAGCTAGAAATTGAGTAGTAGGGGAGAGATTCTGATCTGTCTGAACATACACAATATTGGCCAATCCTCCTTGCCTGTGGTTTGCTCATATTTTTCACTTTTTTCATTTTCTTTTTTTGAAGTCAAGGGTTTTTTTTTGTTTGGTTGGTTTTTTTTGGGGGGGTGGGTGGAGTGTGGTGCTAAGAAAAAGTTAAGACTGAAAGGTCCAAGAGGAAGCCCCAAATGGGCTATTGTGAGTGTGGATGCACACCACACACACACACACACACACACACACACACACACACAAATCAGCAAAAAAAAAAAAAAGAAATACATCATCCCTTTCCTGGTTTAGCAGTTCAGTCAGAATCCCAGATGAGGAAGTGCTGCTTTGTCCCCAACTAAAGCCTTGTTTTCTTGTTCATTGTCTTTCAGGGTAAAATCTGGTGAAAATTCACCTGTCTGATGCAAAGTTAAACTGCTGACTTGAATGTGGCTGCATGGGAACTTGGATTTATTAATGAATACAACATACCCTCTTTGATTCGAAAGCTTTCACCCGGCTGAAAAGATTCAAAAGGCATCGCTTCCTGCACCAGCGGCATTCCTTTATCCATCTCAGTGGTTCACCCCTACCCAGCTGCTATATCTCATTAACAACCATTTGACCACTGCAGCCGATTTGGGAGCGTTGACAGTTGAAAAGACCAGGCAGGCGCGGGCAGGCCATCAGCTATGGCAACAGGAAACTGCCCTGAAGACAACACAGGAAAAACAGCAGCTGCAAAAGCCAAAGTCAAAGTGGACATGAAAAGTCTCCAAGATCCCAGATGTGTCTGAGGTTATCAGTGTATGTGTAGGTTTCTGCATTTGCACATCGATTTGTTATATTTATGGATCAGAGGGGACATAGCTGTCACTTACAAGCTGAGCCCACCGACGTCCCAGAAAGATTTTTGGCTCACTGTTCTGTGTGTGTGTGTGTGTGTGTGTGTGTGTGTGTGTGTGTGTTTAAAGCTCCTCATCCTTGTTGCAATTCAAGCATTCATTTATGTATAGAAGAGTATTCACCCTAAAAAAATACAGACATCTGTGAACCTCTACATCCATACATCTGCCTCTTGTCACCCAGGGATGCAAAGATGTCAAGGCATGAATTCTTATATACACATAATCCACACTTACAAAGGTCCATCATTATAACCTTTTGAATGCTACCAACTTTTTTTTGGTGCAAAGTTAGACTCAAGAAAACTTAATGTAAATAGAAAAACACTCTAGACTTTTGTCTTTTGTCTCCATATATCATGTTAGAAAGAAAAGGACATTTTCTATTGTACTTCTAAAGATGACTAGAATAAGTTTAAAACATTACAATAAAGGCAAATTTATCACATCTCATCATATATTAATATTGGCTTGTATGATTATAAGGTGGTCTATCACCTATTTTACTATCAATTTCCTTCCTGTTCAATGTAATTCTCAGAATAGCAAGCTGACTCTAGGTACAGGGTTGTTTTTTTTCTTTAAACAAAGTCTGTTAGCACTGCTTTCCCCACCAATATCCTCTTAAAAGCAACCTTTATTACAGGTCACCTTCTCAATCCTGCCTTACAAGTACATTGTTGTCACTGAGATACAGAAACAATCCCACCAATAAATGATACCACCATACATTTTAGAGAGCTCCACCTGTCCTCTGAAGCCCTCATGGGGGAACTACTAATTAGGCTGTCTCATGCAACTTTTAAAATAACTCTTCAGATCTTGCCTTGTGGTCCACATTCAAACCTATAAAAGCATTTTCACAGGATAAATGGGAAACAGTTCAAAACCATAGTCTTTCATCCATAAAACTATAAAGAAAACAATCCCTTTAAAAACAGGAAAAAAAGGTCACTCCGTAATTGGGAAAGCAACAAGGCCAAATTTTTAAAGAAGAATTTAGCAGATAACAAATTGAGTTTCCTGACTAAGCAATTCAAAGAGTTATACATTAATCCCCTCTCATCGCCATAAAGGACAACTCTAGGCCCCATTTCCCTGAGGAAGTGATATTCCTCATTATTTCAATATACAGATAAGTAAGCATTTATTTGTGGCTAAGAATATAAACAGGGCCCTAATATAGCAACAACAATAATAATGATTAATATTTCTATAAGATTTACTGAATTTTTTTTCTGGCTGTCATTACAAGATGATTGATCAAAAGATTTTTTATTTATTTATTTATTTATTTATTTTTAAAATTTTATTATAGTTTGCATCATTCATTTCCACAAGATTTTGAGTTACATATTTTCTCCCCCTCTTTCCGCCACCTACCGCCCCAAAACAGTCATCCCAGTGTGTCCCCCCTCCCCCAGTCTATTCTCTCCTATGTCACTTTTCGGTAGGGCAGGATGGATCTCCCAACCGCAGTGCCTGTGTATCTCAAGTTCCACTTGGATGTAGTCAATAATAATAATATTAATTGCATATATAGATAGATAGATAGATAGATACGCATTCATAACATTTGATTATGGAACTCCAAATTCCAGATTCTTTCTCCTCCTCCCCCACCACCCATCCCCACTGGAAGGACAAGCAATAAAATACAGGCTGAACATGTGAAATTATGCAGAACCTCTCTATAGTGAGCACACTGTGAGAGTCTGATTAAATGTCCCTTCTTCCTATCCGGCCCCCCGCATCCACTCTCCACCCTGTCCCTATCCCTCTACAGAAATGTGAACATTCATCAGCCCTCCCTCCCACCCTGCCCTCCCCTCCATCACCTCACCTCTCATCCCCCTTCCCCCAACTCTTCTATGTGGCAAAATGCCCAGTTTAGAGTTTATGTCGTTCCTTCCCTAAGCCAAATTCCGTGAGAGTAAGGTTGACTCTTTCCCTTTTGCTTTCCTCTTTTCCCCTCTATTGTAACAATTATCTCTTGCCTCTTCCATGAGATGCTCAACCCCATTCTGATTCTCC
>CM053591.1:104580627-104626685 GCA_028646515.1 Pseudochirops corinnae | reverse complement strand
AAAGATTTTTAAAAGGCATATAAATTTAGTGAACAAGATTGGTTCTTCTCATTCATCTAAATTTTCTCCACCAGAGAAAGTTTCCTGTATAAAGAGGGGAGGGAGAGAGGCACACTCAAACCTTCTCTCATCTACCTCTTTTTTATAGTAATCAATCTAATGTTTTTGCTCTTATAGTTATTATAAGCTCCTTGAAAACAGGAAGTCTTTAATTTTTGTCTTTGCATCCCCAGTGCTTGGTATATAGTAGGTATTTAATAATTGTTTGTTGGTTGATATGTTTGTGCTTTGAGAGAAAATAAGGATGAGTCAACAATCTTTGGGAATTATCCTCCTGCTAGGGTGGCAATGACCCCCAAACATCTGTAAAGCCATTCATGAGTCATTAAGGTATACAAGCTACAAGTCCTGTCTTTCAGATCCATTCTGGCAATGTGGTGCTAGTATTGGCTCTGGGGACAGAGGATTGGGGTTTTAATCCCGCCATTTATGTTACTACTTGTGAATTTGGTTGAATCGCTTGGTTCTTTAATTTCCTCATCAGTAAAATGAGGGAGTTGGACTAAATGATCTTTGAGGTCTCTTCTAAATTTATGACTTTTCGATTTAGCCATATTTGTATAATGTTAGGTTCAGTCAGAATCAATCAATGGAGGAAGAAAACTCCAGAAAATTTCCTCTCATTCCCTCCCACTTGAAAAATGACTGGTGTCCAGATCTAGAAACTTCAGGTGAATCTAGGTCTCTATCAAAAGGGCCTGTTTCCATGACCTGGCCAATAGCCCAAACTAACACTGTTATGCTGAATTCTACTGGACAGAGTGCCTGTATAACAGACACATTCACAAAGTCCCTGTTTCTTTAGCAGTCCTTCTCATTAATGACATTCCATCCTTAAGGTAAAATTTTTATATACAGCCCCTGTACTTGAAAACCTGTACAGTATTCAGTGTTCTAAATAAAATTTGCCACGGCTTTTAGAATGTCATGCTGTTGATGTTTGGGCATCTTATAGTGTTATTATTGGCAGTTGGTACTTCAGTGGTGGCGGCAATAAACAATAGGGCTCCAGTCAGTTTAGAGTATAGATAAACTGTGAGGTGCAGTAAGCTGCTCTGTGAACCACACATATTTACAAGGTAGTAAGGTAAAACTTTGTCAACTTATGAATTTATTTCTCAGCTATCTATCACCAGCTTAGCTTAATTTAACTATGACCATCTATAAAAGAATTCACCTTAGTCAACTGAAGACCTATCATTTATAGGGTCTTATCTGTGAGACCTCCAGCATCCTTCCATTCTTCCCTATGTCTTAAACATTCTCTTAACTTTCCCTACCCCTCCACCCATAGAAATTTTCTTTAATTCCTTAAGTTTCTTTTCAATACCAAGCCTTTCCTGAACTATGTAAGACATACCACACTTGTGATGTCACTGCTTTAGATAAATCCAAAACTTAAAAGGAAGGGGTTGGACTTGATGACCAATGAATGACAAAATGCCTTTTCCCAATGTAGACTGACATCTCTGCTCTGTAACTTTTAGTATCAGAGGGTTGCTTGTGATAGGATACAGCTTTAGGAACCCCCTTAAACTCTCCTTGAATCTTCCTACTTGATCTGACATTTCTTTGCCTTTGCCCTTAACCTAGCTTAGCCCTCCACTGTCTGTTATCTCCAGATAGCCTTCCCACCCTTAATCCCATTCTCTTGGTTCCTAGACTCTGAACCTCAGGTCACCCCAGTCTGCTGGCCACTCCCATCAAGATCTTCTCTGGGTCTCTCCTCCAGTCACCCCAGATTACTTGGCCATCCCTAGATCTCTCCCACAGTCTGTCTGTATATAAGACTCATCTTGCCTCCATGAAAGTGCTCAGATTCCATCTGGCCCTTTTGCCAATACAAGTGTCCCAAAGACTCATATTCCTTAAGAGTCTAGCCAATGCTGAGATTTCTTCAGAGTCTGAACAATATGGCAGATCTTTAATAAACTTTGTTTTTCTTTGGCTGAAGGAAGGCTTGAGTTGAATTCATTCAGGCAGGACCTGTATGCCACTATTTTGGGGTCCTAGCACCCCTAAACCTCAACACTTGCCGCAGTGGAGGGTCATGTGCCTTGCCTAGAGTCATTCAGTCATTATGTATCAGCAGTGGGGCTTGAACCCTGGTCTTACTAAATCGAGACCAGTTCTCTACCCTTATGCCAATTTGCCTCTCCTCATGTACTTAGAGTGTATTATCTGGTGTCATAGTTACTTGTATATATTTCATATTTCCCAACCACTTACTGCTTACTTAGAGTTGTAGACTTCATGAGAACAATTGCCATGTATCTAAACCTTTTATCTCCCCTACCACCTAACATAGTGTTCTGCACATAGTAAGTGTCTAATAAATGTCTGTTAAATTAAATAGATTGTAATTTAATGAATGTCAGAGTAAATTAAAAACAAGGACCACGGTTACATTAAATGCATCTCCAACAGAGACCAATGACCAACACAAATCATACTGAAACTAACACTTTTTCTTGCCCAACATCTCATCTGATACTCAGACCATCCTTATCAGGTAGATACCATAAGTACTGTTACCCCCCTCTTATAAATGAGGAAACTGAGGTTCAGATATATTAAGTGTCTTTCTCATACATACACTGCTAATTCAATATTAGGGATAGGATTTGAACCTTGATTCCAATTCCAGAGTTCTTTTCTCCCCTCCCCCTCTTCCAAAGAGGTAAGAAGGACAAAGACCTAAGAATTGTGCATAATTCTTAAAACTGCCATGATTTGGAAAATTTGAAATCTAGCTGAGGCTTTCATACTCAGTGTATAAACAAAGTGCATACTTCTTTGTATAAAAAAGAAGTAATAGGGAGACAATTACTTGGCAGCCTGGCACAGTAGTAGAGTGGTGGTCTCAGAGTCTCAGAACTGAAGTTCTGTCCTCTGCCACATCCTATCTGTGTGACCGGTGCCTCAGTGCCTGCAGGCACCTCTTCAAGACTGTCAATTGCAGAGAAGGTGCAAGTCTGCCTCAATAGAGAAAGTTCCTCCATGTTACTCCCTATAATGATGAAGACACAGGTTCTATGAAAAACAAAAAAAAAAAATCTAAGTGTTAGCTGAATAAAGGCTAACAATAAATAAGAGAGTAAAATATGACTTTATTCTCAAGCCTTACAATAAAGGTTAAGACAAATGGCTGCATAAACCTTGGTAATGGTCTATGATAGTGCCAAGACAACTCCGAGATCTATTGATCCAGCAACAATAGACATGCCCAAGCACCACTTAATGGCTACTTTTGGGGCCCTCCTGGTTCAGAGTGAATGTAAATAGTAACTGTTTCTCTTTTGGCCAGTGACCCTAAGGGTCTTTCCCCTTCCAGTTTTTTTTTTTTTTTAAGTTAAAGGGGCCATCCCTTGACACACTTCTTAAAGAGGCCTATTCACTGAATGGGCATTACCTCATTCAAAGTGAGAACTTGAAAAGACCTTAGCTCCAAAGGGTCAGGCTCTCTCCTTGCATCTTGCGCTATCATCTCTAAGCCATCCTGATGAATATCTGACCAATGAAACCAGATGGCTCTAGAGGAGAAAGTGAGGCTGGTGACCTTGCTCAGCCGGCGCTCACTCAAATCCAAATCAACTACAAGTCATGTCATCATCTCCCTGAGGTTATGGTCCTCTTTGAGAAAGAAGAAAAAACACAGGAACAATCCCAAATCTTTGTCACCTGCACATCACCACTTGGATATGCTACCATTGCTTCAAGATCAACATGTTTAAAATTGAATTGGAATCCTGATCTGGAAGAGTAGCATGGTGCCATAAAGTTCCCAGAATCAGTAAGACCTGGTTTCATGTCTCAGCTCTAACATATACGAACTGTGTGAATCTGGGCAATTCAGCAACTACATGTAGTAGAGGAGAGAGGGGGAAGAATAAAAGATTGATGACAAGTCTTAGAACCTTGGTGTACTATTGATATAATTAGGAAGTATGTTCCTACTGTCCCTCCCCAGATTCCCCCCTCCCCATCCCACCCTACCTCCATACCTCCAGTCTAAGGTCTTACAGCCTTACCCATGAACTACATTATAAATTCTCTGTTTGGTCTCCCTGCTTCTAAAATTTCTCTCCCTCTCTCCTACAATCCATCATATGAATCACAGACATGTTTGTCTTCCTAAGATCTTAGTTTACACACATAATTTCTCTCAAAAACCTATACTGCCTATTCTTAATAAAGCACTTTACACAGGAGAGAAAAAGTTTTGATAAGTAAACTATAGCGAAGGTTCCTTGAAGGCAAATGCTGGTACGTTTTGATTCTTTGCATCACTAGTAACTAGTACTGTGCTACAACTAAGACATGCTTTAAAAAAATTTGATGCTGATAATGAAAGCTGTAGAAAGACAAAAATTACTTAGAAAAGCAAACAGATAAGTTGTTAGAGAAGTATCCAGAAAGTACTCAGAGAATTTGTATTTCTTCTGGCACACACACACACACACACACACACACACACACACAAACACCACCCCCCCCCCCGTATTCATGTGTATATATGTGTGCATATATTCCATACAGTGGACTAATCTCTGATGAAGAGGCTTATATATCAGGAGAAGACAGGGTTTGGAAGAACTCAGAGGGTAATAGTGGACTGGACTGAGGCAATATAGTGACCTAACATCATGAGGCATACAGGGCCCCAAGACAAGAGTTGGGTTCAGATTTTAGATGTAAAGGTTGGCAACATGGTGGTGATAAGATCCAAAGGGCATTCAAATAGGTTGAACTCATGTAGACCTTTACTTCTATTTTAAGTTGATAACAATGCCAGTGTCCTTTGGCTCCTCAACATGTGGCCATTCATTATCACCTGATTAGCTTCAAGTATGGACAGCTCCCTGCCGCTGACTGCATTTCTCTGAAGAAATAGGTCTGTGTACATGACTGGAAAGTATTCAAAGGAAGTAAAATTAATTAACTAATGCTGATTTAAAAAAATAGTCCATTGTATAAATTATTCTCTTGAAGTGAGCAGAGCCAGGAGAAAAATTTATGTGGCAACAATATTGAAAAGACAAACATGTAATGAAACATGCAATGGATTCAGGCTACAGATTGAATGCTTCCCACTCCCACACTTTTTTTTTTGAAATGGACAATTTGGGAATTTTTTTTTTCTTGACTATGCCTATTTGTAACAGAGGTTTTATTTTTCTTTTTTCTTTTTCCAATGGACATAGGTGTGAGGGAGAGAAGGCATATCTTCTGAAAGCAAAATCAATAAAATTTATATTTTTAATGAAATATAAAATAAAATTAATCATTGTATATTTTTTCCTTCAGTAATAATAGCTAGCATATAGACAGCATATTAAGGTTTGCAAAGCACTTTGCATGAGTTATATATTTTACTGATGAAAAAAGTGAGACAGAGAAAGGAAATGATTTGCCCAGGGCCACATAGCTACTTAGAGTCTGACATAGGATTTGAACTCAGATTTTTTCCTATCTCCAAGTCTCTAGACTCTATAACACCTACCTAGATGCCTATTAGGCATGGAAAAATTTCATATCTGTACATATATTTAAACACTAACTGTATTTTTTCTTTGTGTCCTTGATGCTTGAAAGATTACTCCACACATATTAGGAATACGATTAATGCTTATTGATCATATCCTTAATACACACAGTAAATGATAGCTGATATTTATATGGTGCTCTATGTGCATTATCTCAAGGATACCTCACAACTAACCTGTGTGGCACATAATACATCTATTTTATAGATGAGAATTTTAGATGCCTACTTTATAGATGAGAAAACTGAGAGATGAGATGACTGAGAGATTAAGTGACTTGCCCTTGGTGACAACCAATAACTATCATAGGTGAGATTCAAGTCTTAAACTCTTTTGACTCAAGTTCAATACTCTTTTTATTTTACTCTTCTGATTCTTTTTTTTTTTTCACTTTTTGGAGTGGGGAAGGTAGGGCAATTGGCATTAAGTGAATTGTCCAGAGTCACAGGGCTAGTTTTTGTGTTAAGTGTCTGAGGATGAATTTGAACTCAGGTCCTCCTGACCTCAGGGCTGGTGCTCTATTCACTGTGCCACCTAGCCATCCCAACTACTCTGCTGATTCTTAAAGACAATAATTCAAGTCCACAATGTCCCATTGTCCTTCCTTTATCATTTTGATTTCTAATATCTTGCTATCATTTTTGCTGCCTTCCTTACCATTGAGGCATGAGTGCATAATGAATGGTATATTCCTGCCTTTCTCAATTCTCGATTCCCCAAATCAAAGTTGTCTATGACCTTATTTAGGTACCTGCATTATCTAGGGTAGACTGTGATATCCCAGTGAAGCAGGGTACCAAGGGAAACTAAGAAGCCTTTCTAGGACTTGACTCAAACTTCAACTTCTTTTTTTTCAAATGGTTTTCAAATATGGGTAAAACAGAAGGCCACAGAAGTAATTACCATCTCAGAGACTACTGTTGTAAAATATCTAAAAACATCCTTTTTATGGCCTCCCCTCCACCATCCATACACACTAGTAATAGGCTTTCATTTTAATGATGTTAGAATACAATTTAGCAATTTTGATGTCTGTCCAAGCTCATTAAAATGGGTTAATTCTCCTAAATGGGGAACTTTGACCTCTCATCTGCCCATAATAGAACAGATCATTAAAGAGCAATCAAGCATTTTTGGGTGGATGTTCATGATCTAAATATATCTTAGAAAAGTCTTAAACTTAGAATGATTATTATTTTTTATTAAGAATTTCTTTTCTTCTTGTCATTTCTTTTTCTTAATGCCATATCCCAAAAGTATACAGAAGCTGCACTCACATCAGTGTTTTTGTTCAATTTTTCAACTGTTTCAAGTGGTCTTGGATTCTTTCCCAAGTCTCTACCCATCCCTAGTTAAAATCACTAGATATGCCAACCATACATTACCACGGTCGCAATTACTGCTGGCCGCCCTAGAACTCCATCTTGTAATTTGGCCACAGTGGCATCATGGTTCACCCTACTGGAGATGATTTTGTCCTTTGAAAATCCTGACATGGAACAAAAGCTGGATCAGATAGAACTTTCTAGGGATAAGAGTTTTAAAAAAAATGGTGATGGGGAGGGCAAATTGGGGATGCCATGCCGTGTTCGTTGTTAAATTAGAATATTAAAAAAAATACTATTATTAAGAGCTTCCTACATGCAAGTCACTCCTAGACATAGGAAAGTGACAAAAAAGAAAAAAGAATATAACAATATTCCTGACCTCAAGATGCTTGTGATCTAGTTGAGAAGAAAACTCAGATACAGAAATGAACTCAGTATTATTTAGAATATAATCAGTGATTAACTGAATTATGAATTAACTACTATTTACCAATAAAGGAGGAATAACTTTCCTTTTTTAAAAATTGATTAATTTTTTTTCAATGAACAAAAATCTATTTCTACCCTGCTCCAACCAGAAAAGAAGAAAAAAACCAAAATCTTATAATAAAAATGAAGACTCAAGCAAAACAAATATTCATATTGCATTTGTTCAAAAAGTATTTGTCTCAATCTGAATTCTGAGGCCATTACCTCTCTGTCAGGGGAGTATACTTCATTATTGCTTCTCAGGCATCATGGCTAGTCATTTTATTGATCAGAGTTAAGTCTTTCCAAGTTGTTTTTCTTTACAATGTTTATTGTATATTGTATTGTATATTTATATATATATACACATTTGTGTATATATATGTATATATATGTATATGCATATATACATATATATACATATATATATATACAATTACATAAATTGTTCCCAGGATCTACTCATCTCATTCTATGCCACTTCATACAAATCTTCCCAGGTTTCTCTGAAATCATCTTCATTATTTCTCACAGCAGAATAGTATTTTATTACATTCATATGCCACCATTTGATTATCCATCATCTTCTTAGTTTCCAGTTCTTTGCTACCACAAAAAAGCAGCTATAAATATTGTTGTATATATGGATCCTTTTCTTCTTCCTTTGATCTCTTTGGAGTATAGGCTTAGTAGTACTAAGTCAAATGGAGCACACAATTTAATAGCTTTGGGACACTGTTTCAAACTGCCTTCCAAAGGGCTGGACTAAGCCATAGCTCCACTAAAGGACATCAATGTAGCTATTTCCCACACAGCCCTTCCAACATTCATCATTTTTTTTTTGTAAACTTTGCCAATCTGATGGATAGAGATTGTATCTCGTGTTGTTTTACTTTGTGTTTGTCTAATTATTGGTGATTTAGAACATTTTTTCATATGACCATTGGTAGCTTAGATTTCTTTATTAGAAAACTTGCCTGTTCACGTTGGACAGAGCCCTGAACCTGGAGCCAAGAAGATCTGAGTTCAAATCACACCTCAGAACTTAACTAGTTGAGTGACCCTAGAAAAGTCTCTGTGCCTGTTTCTTCATCCTTATAACAGCACCTACCTTTTAAGGTTGTGTGAGGATCAAAGTAGATATTAAATGTAAAGCACTTAGCACAGTGCCTGGCACATTGCAAGCGGTATATAAATGTTAACTGCTATTATCATTAATATTTTGATTATCAATTAAGGAGGACTTTCAACTGGGAGAATCAAGAAAGGCTTCATGGAGGAGGGAATACCTGGCCTGGCTTTTGAAGAATAGAAGGATTTCAATATTTGCCACTTAGCAGCATTAGCTTTGTGGCAGCTAGGTGGTACATGGATAACTCACCAAACCTGGAGTCTGGGAGACTCTTCTTCCTGAGTCCAAATTTGGCCTCAGACATCAATGAGCTGTGTTGGGCAAGTCACTTAATCCTATTTGTCTCAGTTTCCTTATCTGTAAAATGAGCTAGAAAAATGGCAAACCACTCCAGTATCTTTTCCAAGAAAACCCCAAATGAGGTTATAAAGAATTGGACATGACTGAAATGAATGAACAACAGTAGTGTTAACTTTCATCTCCATAGCTACTTTGTATATCCTTGGAAGTTAAAAAATAATTCATACAAGTAATGTTCCATCTATTGCACCAAATTTGAATCCCTGATTCCTGATAGATAGTTGAAGTCTTCCATTAGCTGAGTTTGTTATAAATGTTTTATTAGGATTATAGAATGGGTACTGTATCTAAAGTCAAAGGGCCTGGGTTCCAATCTGAGCTCTACTACTTACTAATTGGGTGACCTTCTACCCAAATTAGATGAAAAGTTATTTTTACTTTAAAGTGAGAGGCTTGGGTTAAAAGAGTGCTAAACTAGCAGTGTAGAGCACTATAACTAGGATCCTTTCAATACCAAAAAAGATCTATCTTTACTTCAGTGGTCCCTTAGGAACTTCAATATCTCTAAGGAATTTTGGTTTTTGAAGCTGTAACCACACCATGATATTGTTTCTCATTTGAAGGGATGAGAAAACAAAAGGTAACTTGAATCCTCCCAGGACTCAGCCCTCTAAGAAGTGTTCAATGAGTTACTTAAACTCATAGGATTGTGAATTTAGAGATGAAAGAAACTATCCTCAAACAAAATTAGCTCAGGTAGGGTAAGGTGGAGCAAAGGTAGGCCATTTGTCATTGAATGAATTTAATGTTAATGAAGTTATGTGTTGAATTGGAATTTGTCAGCATCACTTGACAAGTCTTTGGTTTCAAAGGGTTAAAAGTCAACCTTGCCATATTTTTTCAGGTTAGGATGAATGCTTGAATCTACAATGCTATCAGGCTTCTCACTAGTACGTCAAAGGACAGTTTTACAACTTTGAGTGGAATGCAGATGGATGGTTGCCTATTTCCATTGCAGGCTTCAGATTTACAGGTGCAAGTTGTATAGATTCTCATCGTTACAGAAATCGGAAAATATTTCTTAAAGCCTCAAGCACGTCAAGCGCTGTAATTTTTGCTAAAAGTAGATTTTATAGTCTGTTGTGTATACTTGGTGTTTCCTGTAGTGAGGAGCTACAAAAAGAAATACTGCCACTTGGGCTGTGTTTAATTCTGTGTGCTTTGGAATTTGGCAGCTTTGTAGCTGCTCTGCCAAATGATGCAGGAGGTGGGGCCCTTTCTTTTGGATCACCTCCTAAAAATTCTCATACCTGTTGTTGGAGGGCACCGTGACCCTGACAGTATCAGGATGAAGGATTATGTCATCTCTGCCTTCCAATAGTTGTAAAGGACCCTATGAAATACCCTAAAGCAGTGGTTCTCAACCTTCCTAATGCTGTGACCCTTTAATACAGTTCCTCATGTTGTAGTGACCCCCAACCATAAAATTATTTTCGTTGCTACTTCATAACTGTAATTTTCCTACTGTTATGAATCATAACGTAAATATCTGATATGCAGGATTTATTTTCATTGTTACAAATTAAATATAACCCACAGGTTGAGAACTGCTTCCCTAAAGGCTCTAGAAACCATTGCTTCATATTCCCACCACTTGGGCTGTTGGGATAATTCATCCTCCTTACTGCCCTTTGGCTTCAGTTAGATAAAACAATCTTTATTTCCTACTTCAAGAGCTAACATTTCTATGAAATAGGTCCCATTGATTCCTTTGAATCAGCTGAAAGATGGGATGGAGTTGCTAAGTGGAACACGTAGAAATCAATAGCCTATATGTTAAAAAAAAACCACTCCTGTTTGCAAAGCCTCTTGGGATCCTCATGGATGGTTTAAGTAAATATAATGGCATATGAAATCTACTATGTTAGAGATTTCTTGGGCTCTGAGTTTCCTGAAACTGTCAAAGTAGTTACTTGGAAATTCAGCCAAATTACTGAAATAAATGTTATGATATCTGTTCCTCTGGTGTCTGTAATAACAGGGAGATTGTGAATGTCTCTCACACTGTAAGAGTGGATAAGTACTCATATACCTCTTTGATTTTTAAATTATAGAATTTTAGAGTTAATGGGACCATAGAGATCATCTACCACACACACACACACACACACACACACACACACACACACACACACACACACACACACACACACACGCACACACACACGCACACACACACACATATTTGTTCTTTTGGTTGCTGTTTAGAGGCATTGTGATATAGTTAGTGGATAAGATCTGGACTTGGAGTCTAGAACACCTGTGTTTGAATCTTGCCTTGAGCACTTATTAGCTGTGTGATTGTGGGCAAGTTACTTAATCTCTCTGGCTCATCTGTACAATGAAATAGTTGGACTCAGTGACCTCTGAGGTCCCCTCCAGTATTCAATCTACGCTCCTATGTCTATTGTTGCTAATAGATTGTAAGCTTTAAAAAAAAATAATAGGTGTCTCATCTAAGTGCTTAAAAATATTTATTGTATTTATATCTGCCTTGAGTTCAGTCTCATCATTTGACAGATGAGGAAACTGAAGTCCATTCTACAAGTGAAAGATGTTTCAAAAGACAATTGCATAAAACTTAAGAAGTAGCGGGCTCACAGCTAGAACATTAGCCAGCCAGTCAATAGCCATTTATTAAGCATCCAGTATATGACAGGCACTGACTCCCTATTTAATAGTATTTCTACTATAACACAATAAGAGCTGTTTTCTGAAAGGAGCATCAGAGAATTTCAGAATGCAGTAGCCACATAGTCACATTATGGGCAACTCAATTTCATATGGTTGTGTTCATTAGGGATGGTATAAGGCAGATCATTGAATTCAGAACTAGAAGAGAGTTTAGATAACATCTGAAGCAGAAGGTTCTTAGACATTTTTATGTGTCACGGGTGCCTTGGCAACTTGGTGAAGCTTATGAAGTTCTCAGAATAATGTTTTTAATGCATTACATTATATATGACTATATTTATATATGTAATTATATATTATGTTACATTGTAATATATTGTATATATATGATTACAATGAAAACTAAAGGCTAGTGAAAATAAAGATCTTGCTTTAAAATAAAAATGCTTGTATGTGAATGTAATAAAAATAAAAGGAAAAAAGGAAAAGAAAGATCTTTTTTTCACATTCAAGTTCATATACCCCCTGAAATCTATCCATGGTCTCTTTGGCCCAGGTTAAGATCCCTTGATTTAAGGAATCCCTGCTATTTTACAGACAGGAAAACTAAGTTTCAGCGAGTTTAATATGCCTTTACCTACTCGTGTACATATTATTAGATGTTAGGTAAAATAGTCTTCATTTCTTACATTGATTTGCCATTTCTATGGAATAGGCCCCATCAGTTCATTTGAATCAGCTGAGAGATGGGATGAGCTAGCAAGCAGAACCTGTGGGCATCAATAGTCTGTATGCAAAACCTCAGTTTGCAAAGCTTTTATCAGTAGAATGTCAGATCTTGGAGACTGGGGACTTTTTTTGGTCTGCATCCCCAAGGTTTTATACAAAGCAAGCACTTACTATATATTGTAGAATTGTTGAACTGAATCAAAGTGACTTTTCCAAGTTCACATTTTGGACCTAAGTTCTCTGGCTCTAATACATGGCTCTCACCATTACTCTGTGCTGGATTCAGTTTGGCAAGGGGCATTTTTTTGGATGGTCAGGACATTTTAGACTGCCATAGATGTTCTTTAGAATGACAAATCTAAGCCTGAAATTTGGGCACATGAGATATAGACCTTTGACAAAGGTAGAGAAATTTCTGGGAAAGGGGGAATGTACATTGCCCACAGTGTAAATATTTTCCTTCATTGTTTGCCATCTCCCCCTTTCTCCCAGGAGATTATGTGAAGCAGAGCCATTGGGTACTGTGGATTCATGTTTAGGCTCTTTTGAAAGAGGTCTGTTTGGTCTGTAATCTGATAGATCTGACTCTACAGGAACTATTAGTCTCAGCTCTCCCTCAAGAATTTTGAAATGTGTCAAATCAAATCATGGAATAGAGGTATCATAATATTTATTGCGATTCATTCTTGACACTCAGTTGTTTCCATTTGACTAGAGTCCTTTATATGCTAGGAGAACATTAACCATGTGGTCCTTAAAAGCCATTAGGAGGATGGGATCATGGGTATAAAGTAGAATTACTTGGAGGAAAGGGGTTAGTATCTGAAAGCAAGGAGGAACTAACTTTAGATACATTCCTAAACATATGGAAAGCCAAACTAATCTCTGAAAGGGTATCACAGATATGCTGACAAACTGGTCATGTGTCCAGAGGGTCTGTTTTATCAAGCCATGTACACAGTCATATTTTGCCTTGCCCATACCAAAATAAAATGCAACACATTGCATGTTCAGATGGTGCTGCTGATCTTAAAGGACTAAATAAATGAGAGGGAGTTATGAATACTTAAAATATAGTTGTTATAGAAGAATACATTAGAAGATTTACATTTTCATAATCCTATCATAGAAAATAACCAAATCCATTAAAGATTATTTTCTTCCATAGAAGCATTTACTCTGTTTTGTTAGATAGTTTTGACCAGCTAATAAAAAATAAATAATAGAAAATAGCCAACATTAAAGATGATTTACTTCCAAAATAACATTCCCTCTGTTTTGTTGTGAAGTATAGACAGGACCAGCAAAAAAAATTCATTCAAAATAATCAAATGTATAAAGAAGATTCTCCTTTTAAGCATTTACCCTGACTCCTGTGATGGGGGAAAAACACCATATTAGGAATTAAAGGAGCAGGGTGTTCATCCCAGTTTTACTAATTATTAGTCTTGGCTGGGCAAGTCACTTCACAGATCTGGCCTGTTTGTTCATTTCTAAAATAACAGTAGTTATTCACCTTTGTGTAGTTGTAAAAGAAGTAGATCCGTCATTTATCGAGATTGGGGAATAATAAACAGCCCCAGTCGTATTGGTATTTACAAAAGATGAGCAATCCAAGAAAGGCTTCTAGTGCATCAATTAGATCCTCTATGGAGGATTTGAAGAAACATATGCATATACAGATAGTACAGGAGGAGAAGGCAATGATCTACAATGGTGGAAGAAATAGCCACTTCCATGAAGGCACAACTTGTTTGTCAAATACTTTCCTCACGATTCTGAGTGATTGAGGTTGCACTAGATTATCTGTAAAGGGCATTATTCTCAATAATATTTTTACAGGATGTCCCAAAAGACTTTGTGCAATTTTAAGCTATCAAAGATTGAATATGTGAGAGCACTTTGAACCACCTAGGGGGCTATACAAATATAAGGAATTAGTATATTGCAAGGGTTGTCCAGGATGCAAGAAATCTAGCTGTAAGAGATCTATTTGTGAAGAAAAGAGAAAGCTGTATAGAGGAGCCAAGTATTCACAAATCCAAAAGATGGGATGAAACACTGGGATTTCGTGGCTTATTCAGGGTTGGCAATAGTGATAAATTCCAAAATTCTTTTGACATCTGTTAATATGCACAACTTTGGTATATGATATCAAATCATGTTATGAGTAAAGGACTGAAGGAGGAACCCACTGATACATCAAATATGGTTGGCTTTACTCTTACCATAAAACAGAGTTGGCATTACATTCCTCATGTAAAGTGACTGAAAGTAAAAGCCAGATGGCTCATCTTTATAATTCATCTCTATGACCCAACAATGAGAGTTCAATTAAGGCCAAAGACAGTAGGGATAACATCAGTGGAGGACAGGTATTTCCACTTTATGGTTGGAACCAATCTAGGGTGGTCAATAAAGTGAATGAATTCCATTTCGTTTTGTTTTGTTACAGCAGGATTGCTATCATCTAGGACCCATTTAAGAGACAATAGACTCGTGTCTTTATCTATGGCAGTCTGCTGGGGAGGAATGCAGTCAATTGCCCCCCTCTCTTCAGCAAGAGTTTAGCTATAGAATTATCTCCATCAATTGCAGGATGCATTAGACAAGTACTCCAGAAGTCTGGAGCCCAGGCAATTTGGGTCCTATTGAAAGATTTCAAAAAGAGAGGTGCTGCTTAATGGGTAATGTAGTTTTACCTGTAAGGCTATGGTTTTTCAAGGAGAGGAAATCCACCACAAAGCAATGCTCTTTCCCTGGAAACAGGTTTCATAACATGCTGATACAGAGACAAAAAACAAAAGCCAATAATATATAGTTAGCATTTGGTTCCTCCCAAATTAGAATCCACGGGTCAGTCTCTGCATGTTTTGCCCTACTAATGCCTTACAATGAATGTGGTGACTGACTGGTCTGATTTGTATAGAGTGATGGTGGGATCATCTCATTTTCTAACCTACATTCTTTGACATAAGCATCCCTGAAGCCTTCAAATAGCCAGTGCTCAGACCTTTCCCCAGGGTACTCTTTTGAAGGAAATAATTTCATAGATAGCCATGTGTTCACCACATGGATGTCATTTTGCCAGTGGCTCTGAAAAGCAAAGGAGGAAGAAAACTCACAAAAGAAAAAAAAATAATTTGAAAAACCCCAACACTTGAATATACACAGTTGCTTTGAAGAACCAACCCACAGTTAAATTGATGCTCTTACAGTAAGAAGTTGATTAAAGTTAGACCGGAAAATACATTCTTTCTCCAGTACTGTATATCATACTTCTTACTTTCCACACTCTTCATGTTGTTAGTCTGAACAGCAAACTCATCACCCTTTCTCAAATTTTCTTCACTTGTTTCTTTGCTTTTAAGCAATAGTAAAAGTATTATCTGAATGAAAAAGTTTCTTTTAAATACGATTATAATTCATGACCTGTGTCCTACCATGGCCAGGGAGAAAATATTAGAATATTTTCAAATACTATGGAGCAATGCATCATAAGGTAAAAAGCAGAGAGCTAAAGTCAACAGATCTCAGGCCTAGGTCTGGCTCCACCATTAGCCAGATATGACATCTTAGGTGAGGTCTTTTGGGCCTCAATTTCCTCATCTCTCAAATGGAGAAACCAACTACCTACCTTGAAGATAAAATGAAGTCAAGTATATCAATCAATTAATCAATCATTAAGCATTTATTTCATGACTGTTATGAATCAGATACCGTCAGGTCCTGAGGAACTTTTTGAAAAGTCCAAAACAATTCTACAATATTTAGTAGAGGTACCACCACACAATTTCAACTGTGGTTTCATAGGTCAAGCAGTTTTTCCTTATTAACAGAAATGAATAAGTGACATACATAGTGAGATGAAATGGGTAGATTTTTCAGAAGTATTCTTAGCTTTCTATAAAATTTAACCTTTACCTTTAGTTTCAGGGACCAGAATAGTTCTCCATGTGCTTTAGAAATTGTTTTTAGTAGTACCATTTGTGAAGGGTCCTAAGTACTCCCTCCATGCTTAAAAGACTATGAATTCATCCTTACAGACTTCTCCTGCTGGCACATTTCACAAACCATTTTTTGCCTTAGTAGATGATTTCATGAGCTTCTGTGGCCAAACAAATCACCATCTGGTGGCACCGATTCTAGGGACAAGCCTCTTCAAACTTAACTGGGCATAACAGACCCTAGTTTGATGCTGGGTCTGGCCTTGAAGCCTTCCTAGCCTATCAGAACTTGCCTGGGAATGACACACACCCTTAGAAAGTCATGTTCCACTTTAGTGGGAGTACAGTGGGGATTATTAAGTGCTTTTTATTATTTATTGGGATTGATTCTGCCCTGACCACTTAGGATAGATGTCAATCAGGCCAGTGGTTGGGTATGTCCAAGCATTGGGCTGCAGTATGACTTCTAGGGCTATTCCCTATTAGCTCAAAGGATTCCTTAACAAAATTCCTGATAATTTTCTGAATGTTACTAAGGCTGGTTCATAGCTATGTATTTATTAATAATAACTGACATTTATGTGGAAATTTATGATTTATATAGTGTCTTCTTTCTTTCCTTTTACTCTCCCTCAATGCTATGTTCCATCATACTCCGTTGCCTCAGTCTTCTCCCCTCCCCAAAATCTATTCCTTCTCTCGTATGAAATGACATATTCATTTATTCATTAAGAATGATTCCTTGACCACTGGAAAATGCCACCTTCAACATGACTGATTCAGTGACTAAGATAAAGCTTCTGTCTTCTTTTTCTATCTCTCCTTCCTTCTTCTTTCTCTTTCTTTAATATGCACCTAGTTTACTGATGTTTTGGAAGACAGGACATGATGGATGGGTAATTAACTACTGAAAAAATCTTTTGAAAGAGACATTAGGAAGGTAGCGCATTGGGTTTGAAGTTAGAGGACTTAGGTTTAAATCTTGTCTCCTACTTATTTCCTATGTGACCTTGCAGGTCACTTTACATCTCAGGGCCTCTGTTTTCTTATCTGTATGATAAGGGGGTTGTTCTTGATGTTGTCAAAGATTTCTTCCAGCTCTAAATATGGATTTTGGGATCTCATTTGAACCTTACAAGAACTTTCCAAAGTTACCTAGCTTAGAGCTCTCACTTTTACAGATGAGGAAACTGAAATTCAGATTAAGACTTGGCCATGTTCACAGAGAACCTGTCAAAATCTATGTGGCAGAAGTCAGATAGGGTCACTTTCTTTCTGATTTCAGTTGCTGCCCTTCCAACATAGTTTGGAAAATTAGATATTCTACATAGATTAATTTTCTAGGTTCTTTACACTGATTGACATGAGAGAAACAGCATGGCATAGTTGATAGAATGGTGGACTTGGAATCATGGTGACCAGGATTTAAATCCTGCCTTAGACTCTTATGGGCATGTCCCAGTGTCTCTGTACATCATTTACTAATGTGTAAAAATGACAATTTGGGACTAAATGACCTTTTCTTCCAGCTCTATATCTATGATTCTAAGTTACATTCAGGTATTTTCTCTAATTTTCCAGTTGATTTTTTAGGAAAGGGGCATTTTTCTACACTGGCTCAAATACAGTATGGAATATAGGAAAGTAATCTATAAAAAGGCTAGGAAAGTTAGATTATTAGTGGAAAAGATCTTTATGTGAAGAGTGGATAGAACATTGGGCTGGCATGAAAACTTGCAAATGGAAAGAGGAAAATGACCACAATTAGAGAAGAGGAACATATGATAGCTCAGATAAAGAACAAGAACCATTGATATGAAGATTAAAAATATGCTGTGTTATGGTTAGAAGGAAGACCCATATATTGTGAATACATTGCTGCTTCTATTTCAACACAACCTAGATCCAAAGGAGGGAAAAAAATAAATGGGATGGAAACTGATGACTGTTGCACCATAGCTCTTTCCATAACAGGAAATCATTTTAACAACATGAAATTAACCCTTGGTCCCATGATGACCCAGGGCACTGGCAAAGTTTAGGGAGCATTGCAAAAAGGAACAGGCCATATGGTGAGAAGTGCATCTATGGTAACACATGCTCAGATCAAATTACAAGGATTATTGGGCCTCTTGTTTCTACTCATCAGTTGATCACCAGCTGGCATCAGGAAATATAATATTTCACAATTAAGTACCTTATGGTATTTTTATACATTTTTCTGTAGTTTCCGATTTGGTCATTGGAAGACAGAATGCTGCATTGTTCCAGATAAATTTTTGATATATTGTGGTATGGTAGGTTTTCATGTATTCTTCCACTGGATCTCATTCTTAAGAGACTGTTAAAATGATCTGACACTTTATATGGGAGAGGAAAGAAGAGGAGAAAAAAAATTGAGTTTGATAGTATCATGGAATCTAGCAAAAGGAACAAAAAAGGAGGGAAGGAAGAATGAAGAGAAGCGGAGCTGCCCACATAACTGGGGAAGGGATCAGAGGTCAAGTAGTTAATGACACGTCCATCATTTCATATCCCTAAATCTCAGAATCTCTTATTTTTGTCTTCTAAAACATCACTGAAGTAGGGATATCTGAAGGGGAGAAAAAGAAGACAAGGAAGAGGGATAGAAAAGGGAGATGGGAACTGTATCTGTATGTAGCCCCTATATCACTCATTTGGTGGCTGGCATTTTTCAGTGATTGAAGAATCATCCCAAATGAATGATAGGCTGAATGAATGAAAAAATCTTTTATTCAGGGTTTATTAAGTCCAAAACCATTCACTAAGCACTGAGAATATAAATTAAAAAACAAAAAAACAAACCCCGACAGTCTCTGATAAGAAAGAACACATTTTAAAAGAGGGAGGATGATACATATAGGAGGTTTCATCTGTGAATCAGATGGAAAGACCCAACAGTCCTTGGGATAAGATAGGAAAAGCAAATGGTAATGTATTTTTTAACATGATTTTCATTAATAAGACCATATTCTCTTTCTGATACTGAATTCTTTGACAGTGGCAAGGACTTCAGTGGTAAGAACTTTCTTTTCTGGGTTTCCAGTAACAGTGGTTGGGATAATGGTCTTCTCCATAAGGGAGAGAGTTCATTTTGTTGCATCTTACCTCCAGTGGCACCTCCCATAGACAAAAGGGTCAGATTTGTTGATGCAGCTACCTCACTCTCCATTATAGTCCTATTTTGATGCATAACTGCAGTGATATACTTAATGCTATGGCATGCATTTTAATGCTATCCATGGGGTTTTCTTGGCAAAGATACTGCAGTGGTATGCCATTTCTTTCTTCAGTGGATCCCCTTTTGTCAGAACTCTCTACTATGACCTGTACAGCTTGGGTAACCCTATATGATGTAGTTCATAGTTTCATTGAGCTATGCAAGTCCTTCTGTCCCAACAGGTTCTCAGAGTTCATCTATACAAGCTCTTCATTTTACAGATGAGTAAAGTTTATCCCAGAACAGTGAAGAGACTTGTCTAAGATCACTTGGGTAGTAAGTGACAAGTCAACAAACATTTACTATGTACCTGCTGTGTTAGGCACTTTGCTAAGAGCTGAAGGTACAAAGAAAGGCAAAACCAATCCCTGCCCTCTAGGAACTTACAATTGAATGGCGTGGGGGAGATAACACACAAATACCTGTGTATAAACAAGATAGATAGATAGATGGATAGATAGATAGATATAGATAGAATAAATTGGAGATAATCTCAGAGGGAAAGCACTAGCATTAAGGGAAAATGGGAAAGTCTTTGAGCCCAGGTCAACTGATTTCAAATTTTTTGGTTTTTCAATCTATCTGCTTTTTTGGTTTTCTTATCACAATTCTCTCATGTGACAGAATTGTGACCAGAGACAGAATTGTGATCTGGAAAGTTAAAAGTACCTTGCTTAAAGTCACTTGTACAATTAATGTCAGAACTCAAATTCCCAGGACAGTACTTTCCTTCTACTATATTACATTGTTTATTAAATGCTGATCTGATATGCATTTCCTGATGTTCTGTGAAAGGTAGAATTTGAGCAATCTGGTGCCCAGTTGAGTGGGGGAAGCAATGTGGTATTATTAAAAAGCACTGATTGGATCTTAGAGGATCTAGGTCTAAAACCTGACTTTGTGACCTATTGCCCCTGTGACCAAGGCCTCTTTGGACCTCTTTTGATTTCAGTATTTTCTTTTCTTTCTTTTTTGAGGGGGGAAGGCAGGGTAGTTGGGGTTAAATGACTTGCCCAAGGTCACACAGCTAGTAAGTGAGTTAACTGTCTGAGACCGGATTTGAGCTCAGGTCCTCCTGACTCCAGGGCCAGTGCTCTATTCACTGCACCACCTGCTTGCCTGAGCATTCTCTTTTCTGAAATAAGAGGATTTGGATTAGATCATCTCTAAAGTCTCTTTCTCCTTGAAAATCTATAAGGTTTAGGATTTCCCTGTGTATTACACTTTCAAACTTCATAGACATAGGAAAAATTAAATCCACAGTAATGTATAATCTGTTTTTCCTTCAATGAGGCACAACCAAGAGTTGTGGCTCCTGGATGACTCCTACAATGCAATGCCAATGCATGAATCAGCACCAAGTCGCACAGACTGGCACCCAGGCCTTGACCTCTGAAACACAGGATTGATTCCCACAGGGACTGAAATCATGGGTCCAAAATGGAGAAAATTTACAGGGTGTTAAACTGCCACAGGGGTCCAAGTTTGTCTTGGGATAACATCTCATTCAAACCCCATCGCAACAACCCCACAGCCTATAGAGTCTCTGAGTGGGAGGATTTTGTGTGTGTGTGTGTGTATGAATCAAGTGCTTGATTCAGAATTGGGATTATTTAGAGAGGCAGCTGTAGAATGAGCTGCCTTAGGCCCTTCCTAGTTGGATGATCCTTGGCATATCACTTTAACTCCTTTGTGCCTCAGTTTCTTCATCTGAAGAAGAAGGAAGTTAGACTACATGAACTCTGAGGTCGTTTCTAGCTCTGTATCTGTGATCTCTGGTCAAAAGTACTAGCTGTATGATTTCAGGCAAGTCGTGATCTCTTTGAGCCTTAACATCACTTGTACTGATAACCTCACAGGTTCTTTGTGAGTATCAGATGAGATAGTATGTACAAAAATATTTCATAAACTCTTAAGCACCATGCCCATGCAGGTTATTATTATAGCAAGTCTTTGTCCCTGAGAGAGATCTCTTTCTCTGTAGGGTGCCCTAGTCATTTGTTCCCACTCCTGTTTACCAGCAGGGGTGCAGGGAAAGGTCTACTTTTAGGAACCTTGATGAATGAAGTTGAGAATACACTGGGGTGGGGGGGAAGCCTTGAATCTTACTTAAATGTTGTTATTGTCTATTCTTTCCATTAGTACAGGGTCTTTGAGTTATTTACCTTTCAGTTTCCCTATTTTAAGGGGACTAAATATTACTAAAAATAGCTCATGTTTATCACCTACTTGACAATTCACAAAGCTGACAGTGGCCAAGGTAGTAATCCGTTCACGATTTTTTCCCCCTGTATCATTCCCAAAAGCACATTTGAATATAACTTTCAGGTTGTGTTATAAGAATTGTAGAAACTAGAAGAGACAAAATGACAACTCTTGAGGGGAAGTTGAATTGTCAGTGTTACTCCTCTATGGCATACATTCCTCAACCCCAACCAAAAAGAGTTTAAAGTTGTTCAGTTGCAGTAAGAACAAAAGACTCAGTGGTCTGAAGGGGGTAGTGGGGAAGTATAAGGATCAGGGCTAGGGTTAGGGAGAGACGGACGCTGGAGAGTAGTGAACCTAGTCCTTTCTTCTTTACCTTGTAGGGTCCCAAGCTGACTCAGCTGGATGGCTGGAGTGAACTCTGGATTTGGGGGAGTCCTGGCCTTGTGCAGGAAGAGACATCAGGAAATGGAAGCAGGCTGCCCCCTCCTCAACATAAACATGTACAGATTTTACCTGTGGTTGAACTTTTGTCCTTGAGTAAGTAGTTCCATTAGGAAATAGGGCCAAAGGTTTCAGACTAACAGAAAATGGAACTTTACTGAATGACAGAGAAAACGAAAAATTCCTTTGTTTGCTTAACTGTGTGGTTCATACAGCTGCTGGAATCCTTTAATGGAGTTCAGGGACGGCTGAAAAGAAAAGTCACTTGATTCATCATAAGCTGAGACACAGCAGTTGGGATTTCAGGAAAGGGACTGAAAGAAAGGATCATCATATTCAAGACATGCAGGAATAAAACAGTTTCAAATGACCAGGCCAAAGCTGCTCTCTAAGCAAAGAACAAATAAAACTATCTGGTGCTGTCTAAAGGAGAACCGAGGAGGCTTTTCTCCTCAGGCGACAGTCATGAAGAGCTCAGAGTGAAGCATCTGAAAATTACATCTTCCTTTGCAGATAGGTGCCAGAAAAATACAGATGCAAATGCACATCTGGCCAACTCTTCTCCCCCTCCCCCTCCCCACCTTGCATCATTGTACAGCTTGTAGGGAAAGACAGTTTGATGCTGAAAGCTGTAAAACCTCCTGTGAGCACATTCAGTTGCAAAAAAATAAATTATTTATAAAGAAAGATAAATCATCTCCCAAAAGAAATGGGAACAAGAAGCTTACTTGGCAGACTGTATCACCATAAAGATGGGGTGAAAGCAGAGGTTTTCCAGCTGAGTCCATCCATTTCTATTCCTTTAAAAGCCAGTACATATTATGAGTTTGGGTTCTCTTTCTTCCAAAATGTTCCACAGAATTAAAAAAAAAAGCTTTGACTTGTTGAGTGAATATGCTATTAACTCATCTTATCCCTCTTGTATGAGAAATCTCTGCAGGTTTTAGGGAGTCAGCTGTGGTATAACAGAAATGAGATTAGGAAAATCAAGGGTTCAAATTCTGAGTCATGTGGCCACATGCACAGGAAAGTCACTTAAAGTTGTCAAAGTCTCTATTTCTTCATCTATAAAACGGAAATAAGTAATTATACTTTCTGTATTTCTTAGAGCTCTTCTGTGGAAATCATTTTGCAAACCTTAGAACACTGCATAACTATGTTGTTATTAAATGTGATACCCAAAGAGGAATCAAAGGGATTATAACTACATTGCTTACCTTCTGTTCACTGAAAGATAAATCTCTCTTATTCAGGTACACCTTGTAACATTGTCACAGATTGCTTCACCAGATGTTAATTAAATTGTCCAGACCTTAGAAATATTTTTCCTAATGGACAAATAAATATTGTGAAGTTGATTTTCATAAAACACTGGACTTGGAATAAGGAAGATAAGAGTTTGAATCTTACCTCAAATACTTAGTTGTTGTGTGGCCCCCGGCAAAACATTTAATCTGTCTCAAACCTCCTTTTTAAAAAAAATTTGTAAAATACACATATTTATAGCAGCTTCCTCTCAAGGTTATTTTGAGGATCAAATGATATAACATATGTTAAGCACTTTGCAAATCTTAAATGCCAGGTCAATGTTAGCTGTTTTCAAAAGGGCCTTCACAATAGAAATATGTACTGTAATTATTTTTCAAAATACTTTCTTGGGCATTCCCAATTAAACGCTATTTTCCTTACAGAATAAATGATTGCTGCCCCTCAAGAAACTTCCAACTAAACTTCATTTCTAAGCTCATTGACACAATGCTTTGTTCAGTTGCTTTTTAGTTTAGTTTTTTTTAGTTTTTAGTTTAAATTCTTTATAACCCCATTTGGGGTTTTCTTGGCAAAGATGCAAGATTGGTTTGCCATTTCCTTCTCCAGATCATTTTACAGATGAAGAAAGTGAGGCCAACAGGGTCACACAGCTAATGTGTCTGAGGCCAGATTTGAACTCAGGAAAATGAGTCTTCCTGACTCAAGGCCCAGCACTTTATCTACTGCCCAGCCATAATGCTTTATCTTTTGAAAACTATTTGATAGATGAGGACACTGAGAGAAAGTGACTTATTCCAAGAAGAAGAAAAAGTCAACGCCAACACCAAAATTAAAATTCACATGCTTGCCTTGTTTCTCAGTCAATGGCCAGCTTGTTCCCCCACAAATCTAGTCGTTGATTCCCCAGAGTCAGAAGGTTAGTGATCATACATTAATACGGGGTAGTTGAGCCTCTGGGCAGTGGACATTTCTGGTTGGCTGCATGATTTGATATTATGATATGATGGATTTAGAGTTTGAAGGGATCTTAGAGTCTATTAAGCTGAAACTTGCTTATTTTATAGGTGATGGAATAGAGACCCAGATAGGCCAAAATGACCTACCTCAACAATTGTAACTCCAGTCTCTTGACTCTTAGTCTTGTTTTCTTGTCAACCATAGGTATTTGTTTTAGGAATGCATCATATGCAAAGTATTCATTGCTGTGGCCCCCAAGGTTGCTGTTTTCAAGAAATTAAAAGAACATGAGAATGGCCACTTGCATTTTGGGTAGAACTTCTATGGCTAATATAAAGGAAAACATGTCCAAGAATCACTCAGTATGAGCAAGTGTATAGGGACTTCTATAGTCATAGAATAATAGTCAAACTATTGTCAAGGCGAGTAGGCACAGGCATGGGAATATTGGTGACCTCTGGTGCAGGTCATGTTTCCAAAGAAGTCACATTTTCAAAATGGAGTGAGTCTTGCCTAAGACAGGCCTGATATGACAAGTGATTAAGCAAACCTCAGTGAAACCTCTGTCAGGGTCAGAGGAGGCAGGATCTGAGTCAGAAGAGAACAAGTATAAATCAAACAACCAGGTTGGAGTGGCTATAAAATGAAGAAAGTCAAGTAGATTGTTTTTGAGGGCCTTTCAGCTTTAACATGTAGGATTCTATGATCCTAGAACTCACACAAGGGCATCAGCAGCATGCCAAAACTGTGACAATTTTGTAAGGAAACGTATGTATTTGAATAATATGAGAGATTTATATTTTAAGTAGGTAATTTAGTTTACAAAAACCCTCTTGTTTGTCTCTGTTTCCCTCTGAATGAAGTGGCCGCTTGTCCTATTTGCTGTTAATCTATTAATTGATAAGTATCCTTTCTATTTCATTGTCAAGGCATAAATAAAAATACTTGTCTCATGCCCTTTTTGGGGGAGGGGGTCTGGGGTGGAGAACAGCACATTTATCTGGGTGTGGAGAATGGGAAAACCTGCCGTACCCCTAAATTTGGCACATACGTGATAGCCAATGGCAGTTAGTTTTAAGAAAATGTAAAACAGGGAAGATGGAGTGGAGCCTTTTTTCAGCTAGGAAGGATCACTGGAAATTTGCCTTCCTTGGAGCTTTTTGAAGAATGATCTCTGGACCAATATAGCATCAAAATGACTTTCAGGAAGAACTGTCCTACTCCATATCTAAAGAGTAGTTTCTCCCACACCTTCACTTTAGAGTCAGTCATACCAGAAGTCTAAGTCTAGCTCAAAAGTATCTAGAAGAACTTTTTGAAGTAGCCGACTTTACAGTACTCTTCAATCTTCTCTGCTCCAGCACCCTTCGCTTACATCTTCCTTGTGTCATTTGATGGAGAGACTTATTGGAGTCAACATAGTTGGGCTACTCTCTGGTACTTAGATGGCCAGATGTTGTGCTTATTAAGAATGTTTTATTGGTTGGTCTTAAGCTAGTCTTTAAATATCATGTTGACTATTTTTCTGTACCTTGTGGTGTGCTAAATGTTTGCAGACAGAAAATTTGGTGATTTGTTTTATAGTAGCTTCCCAGATAATGTTGGTGGTACAGTTCACTTAGTCTGTGAGTCTTCCAAAATAATAGCTGTTCAAGCTGTAAAATCTTCAGGTAATTCCTTAATTACTCCCCAATGTATGCTACTCAAGCCTTTTGATTCAAAAACATCTTAAAGTACCAGTACTCTTTGACCATCTCTTTCTCTAGCTTGGAGTGATCTCTGTCCACAATAGATGGTGTATGCTCAAGTTATATGATTGGAATTGACCATTTTAGTGAGGAGTGAGGTAGAAAAAAACATTTAAAGCCTTCATAAAATGAGATACTTCTTTTCTTGGACTTTGTCATTAGCCTGATATATTTGAATTTTTTAAAAGTTATTTAACATTTATTACAAACTGTATGTCTCTGATCACAAATGCCCTTGTTTCCAGGAAAAGTCAGACTTTGAGAAGGAAAGGAAGAAGGAAGGGAGGAAAGATGGAAGGAGGAAGGGAAAAGATATGCTAATATGTTTGGTCTCTTTTCTTCCAAAGACAGGTAGCCATCGTTCTATATCTTGGAAAATCAAATAATGGTGATTGTGGTTGAGCTAAAAAACAATAAGAAAAATTATAATAACTAGCATTTATATAGTGCTTTAGAGTTTGTATTTTATTTGACGTTCATGACATAACAGAAAGAAAGAAGAGGAAACTGTGAGAAGTTAAGTGACTTGCTCAGGGTCACAGAGTTAGTAAGTATCTGAGGCAGGCTTTAAACTTAGATCTTTATTCCAAGACCAGCAGTGCTCTATACTAAAAGTCTATCTTTTATAAACTCAGTCCCTCCCAGACTACTACAAGAAAAGTCTTCTGGTAAGAACTAATTCAGTTATATCTATCTCTATATTATCTTTCTATTTGCTTTCCCTTTCCCTAACTTTCCTTGTTAAAAACAGTATTGAATTAAATTTTGTCTCAATTAAGCATGATGAATTCTTAACTGGAATTGATGAAAATAATACTAAATCATTGGTCTGGTGCACTTAGATTGGTCTGAGAGAGGGAGCTAGGATTAACTCACTCAGCCAATATTTATTAAATGGCTACTATATGAGTGACTTTCTCCTAGAAGCTCAGGATATTTACAAAAAATGAAACAGTCTCTGCTCTCAAGAATCTTACATTCTAGAGGGAAGAGAGAGAACATGTACAGATAGAAATATATGAAGATATTTACAAAATAAATACAAGTAATTGAGGGAAAGGACTAGCAGCTGAGTTGTGGGAGGATCAGAAAAGGCCTCATGTAGAAGCATGTACTTGAGCTGAGCTTTGAATCAGGGATGAAAGGAAGAGAAAGATTGGAGCTATAAACCCTGTGTCTTGCATTTTATTTTCTTTCTAATTCTAGGAGAACAGATCCTGAAATGAAAGAGCAGAATGGAGGTGAAGACACTGTAAAAGGACAGAATTCTCTTGTCGGAGTGTAAACGACTAACATTCAGTTCAATTCCAAAGAATTAATGGAAAGAGAGAATACTGGCTGTGGAGCCAAGTATCCAAGTCTGAATCTTATTGTCATTCAGTCATTTAAATCATGTCTTACTCTTTGTGACCATTTGGGATTCTCTTGGCACAGATATGGAGTGGTTTGCCATTTCCTTCTCCAGTTCATTTAATAAAAGAAAAATTTGAAGCAAGCAAGGTTAAGTGATTTACCCAGGGTCACATCAGCTAGTAAGTATATAAGGCTGGATTTGAACTACAGGAGCATGAGTCTTCCTGATCCTAAGCCCAGTGTGCTTCCACTGTACCACCTAGCTACCACCAGTTCTGAATCTACCACTTTTTATTTGTGTGAGTTCTTTAATGCTCATGGTTCTCCTTTATAAAATCAAGAGATTGGATTAAGTAATCTGGATGGTTCCTTCCAAATCAAAATTCTATAATCCTTTAATTTACTCTTTCAATCTCTTGACAGTAAAGTAATACCTTTGACTTCCTTTTCCTAGATATCCCTCCTAGACTGATTCTCCTCTGGACTAGAATGTTGGAGCCCTATGGTCTTTGTGATTATCAGCAGAGTAATTTCCTATCTTGTTACAAACACAGTGTCAGTTGATTCTGGTCTCTGCATAAGTACGGGACTACTAAACTTGACACATATACTCTTGGGTCCACTTCAGTTACCCTGGTGACCATTTTCTATTTCAGAACTGCTTTTAGGGTTTCCAAACAGGTGTTTAAGGACAGGTTGCCCTTGGTAAAATAATGAAGTAGTCAAAGATACTTGTAAACTTAGGTATTCTTTTCTATTATTTTGATCCCTCCCCTCCTTTTCCTTTCTCCTAGGAGTAAATAAAGGAAGGAAACAAGCATTTCAAAGTGCCTACTTAAAGTGCCAGGCATTGTGTTTAGTGCTTTAGGAATATCTCATTTAATCCTCACAACTCTGGGAGGCAGGTGCTTTTATTATCATCATTTTATAGTTAAAGAAACTGAGGCAAATAAAACTCATATGACTTGCCCAGGGTTGCACAGCATTAAGTGTCTGAATCTGTACTTGAACTCAAATCTTCCTAAGTCCAGATCTAGCATTCTATCCACTGAACCACCTAGCTGCCTAAAAGAACTGAGAGGACGAGGGAGTAGATTGTAGTGAGGATGAAGGATACAACTTGGGGTTATAAGGCAGAGAGCGAAGAAGAATGACAATAGATTTTTATCAAGTGAAGGAATCTCAGTGTTCACGAACAGGGAAGCAGTGCATTTGTGGCTAATGAAAAGGTCAAAGGTATAATTATCTGTGTGTGGCTCTGGTGGTATGGAGGAGTAGGTCATTGGAAATGAATAAATTTAGGAACAGAAAGTTTAGGATATTTGAGGGAGAATCAATACGTATGCTGAGATACTTTTATTACGAAGGCAAGAATTGGGAGAAGAGAGAAACTGAGCCAAGCTCAATGAAGAAAGAAGGGAAGTGTCCAGAGGTCAGTAAACAGCAGAATTTTGATTGGGTGGTAGATATGAATTGAGGGAACTTCAAAGGAGGAGAATTTACTGAGTGATGATGGGAGAGTGGCTATAGGGAGCAAGAAGTATTCCAACTCTCCCCCTACCAGTGAGTGAGTCAGGGAGAATGAGTGAAAGTACAACCAGCACTGGAAAGGGCAGCAAAGGACGCTGTGTCTTTAGGAAGGAACCATGTCTCAGAGAGAACCAGAATATAGAAGGAGGGGGACAGGAAAAGTTTTAAGATAAAATCAAGTTTGTTACCTAGGGAGCAAGCATTCCGGAAGGCACAGTTGAAGGAATGACTACCGTTAGAGAGGGGCATTGGGGGCTGGGTTGGGTTAAAGGGGATGGGATTAAGGAAGCAGGGGGCTAAGGGATGGAGAATAGCGTTTGAATGACATCTAGGGTTTCAGAATCACTGGCGTTCTGAACAGGCATGACTGGGTGGGAGTTTGTTAATATTAGAGGAATAAATTCAATTGGATTATCAACATCCCTAAATGTTTGGCCTCAGAATGGAAAGCCTTTTGGGGTATTAGGCAGCTCAGGATAGGAGGTCATTTGGGGAAGCTAACAGAAGGGTATTTCTCTTCTTTCCCTGCAGGTAGGCCAGGCCAGGCCAGGCCATAAGGGAACAAGATGGAATGGCATCTTTCTTTGTTCTCTGTAGTTAGGAAGCAGCCAAGTGAAGAGACCAGTAAACTCTCTGTCCCCTGTGGGTAGAAAGGTTCCCCTGTGATCAGGAAGAAGCCAACGTAGGAGACCACCTTCTTTTGGGCACCACTAATACTTGAGTACAGTGGAAGGTTATGAGAATGGCTACCTTACATCCCAAAGGCAGGTCTTCAGAGAAAGAGGATTGAGCGGACAAATTAAATTTCTGAGTAAGTACCACATCTGCTACCTTGGCTGGGATGAGACCAATGTGTATGGGGTAGAACCAGGAAGAGGAATGCTTCTGGGAGCTCTGTTTATGTGCCCATGCAAAAACCACACACAAACTTCAGATCAGTCCTGTGACTTAACTATACTACAAATAAGAAACTTCAATGGACATATCTACACACTGGTCTTAATTTAGCCAACCATACAACTTTGGCCTGTGAAAGACATAACTACAAAGCAGGGCTGGCATTCTGAGTCACTGAGAGAGACCTGGAACTCAATTCCATTTGCCAGGGACTACCAGATAAGCCTGCTGTTGTGATTTTGTACTGATGTCTCTCTTTTCTATGTCAGTATCTCATTACCCTTGCAAAGCTCCCGGGAGGCTTTTAAATGTCTAAATGAGTATGTCTGTTGGGGTATGGGCAATGAGTCTATTTAAAAAGAGGGTATGGGTCATTTTTTTAATTCTTTAAGTAAATAAGTATAGAAATAAATGAAAATGAAGGATAAATTTGTGATGTTGGTAGAAACAGCATAAATCATCTTGTGTTAAAAATAAAGTTTTTTTTTTTTTAAAGAACAATCCAATATGATAAAAGTGATCTGTCTGATGGATCAAGGGAAAACCCAAACCATTCCAAAGGATTTCGGTATATAGCACTGAATAGAGATTTCAGTGTATAACACTGGTCGATATTTTTGTTCAAAGAAAACAAAAGGTCATATAACGAAATCATAAAAAGCAGAGTATTCTCATTAGGCAATTAGTATTCCTCCTCCTGTGTCCCTTTTTCCCTTCAACATTGGTCTATTTATTCTTGAAATGTAGGTCTTGTGAAAGGAACTCAATTGATGGCCCTGAAAGAGAAAGTTCTTTGTTTAAACATCACTTTCTAAGATTCAGAATGAACTTAGAATTTGCCCTCACATGACCTTACTAATGGGTCTTGGAAGGCCTTCCTTAGAGGACATGGGAGAGAAGAAAGCTTGGTATCCTGAGCTATCTTACAACGTTTGCTGAAGGCCTAGACAAAAATAAAACAATCTTTGTCACTGAAGAGTTACATTCTTCTGAGGTGACATAACACATACATAACTAAGGAAATGCAGAATAATTTCAAGAGGGCCGTTAATACCCTGGAGATTCAAGAAGGGCCCCCTGGAGGAGATGGTGCATGAGGTGAACTTTGGAGGAAGCTAGATATTCTATTAGGAAAATTCTACTCTGGAAGGAATATTATATGGAAGACTGCCTTTTCAAAGGCATGGAGGTGGGAAATGGAGTATTTAATAGAACAAAGGATGAATGAAGAGCAATATCGTGAAATAAGACTAGAAGGGTAGATGAAAAACAGATTGTAGAGAGCTTTAAATGCCAGACACAGGAGTCTATACAGTTTTCCTAGAGGCAATAGGGAGCCACTGAAGATTTTTGAGTAGAGGATCTGTTTAGGAATATCAGTTTGGTTTCTTTGCAGGCCTGAAAAAAGTGTTCCCAAATGGATCAATGACAAATGGA
This sequence comes from Pseudochirops corinnae, assembly GCA_028646515.1. Lineage (NCBI taxonomy): Eukaryota > Metazoa > Chordata > Mammalia > Diprotodontia > Pseudocheiridae > Pseudochirops > Pseudochirops corinnae. Next base: position 104,595,400 of record CM053591.1, on the reverse strand, counting down.
TGACTCCAGGCAAATTTCTAATTTCTAATTTTTGACCATCTCTTCATTTGATATAGTTCATTGAATAAAGGTTAGATGATAATGACTCGCAGTCCTTACCATTCAGTGTTCTGCCTGATGAGGGATTTAAAACTACATATTACAACCAATTACCATATGAACCTTTCCTCTCTCAGGTCCCTAAATTTGGGAATCTCAGGGCACATGGAAGGCTCTTTATGTCCCTGTGCCAAATCACACTAGATAGAAGTTAGATTTCACTGATGGTTTTAGTGCTTTGGGAATAAGGGCATTTTCTTGAATTTAAGGTACTCACAAAAAACCTCCCCAAACAATGATCCTCATTATAAAGAAGAAGGATTATCTTGGGAATGGAGGGCGGGTGTAGCTGTTTTCATGGTTAATCTTTATAAACAGAGGTAGACTGGGTGAGCTACAATTGCTTCTATTCATTTGGGCACTCATAAGAAAGATGTGGCTTCTCATAATGTATGTATTTACAGTATTTCGTCCCTAGAAAAAGCCAGGGATTGCACTAGATGACTTACTATGTAAGAGAAAGATCTCTTTTCACTTATTTATTTTAAAAAACGGTCCACTGAAACTTTGTACAGTAAAATAGCCAAATTAAAAACACAACAGGAAAATCAGACGTCAGGGCCCAAGAGAGAATCATGTTAAGTCCCTTTCCTTTCTCACTGAGTTTATTTTTCTGGTCCTGAACCTAGAGGATTCTGGGCGTATGCTTTAGAAAGTGGGGGAGGGGGAAGAGAAGGAGAAAGGGAAATTCCCAGACAATTCAGCAAAACCAGGAGCCCAGAAACCAAAACAAGTCTGCAGCCTTTAGATAAATGGAGAAGGGCTGATCTCCATTTGGAGAAAGCCAGAGGAAGTATTCAGTTCTGACCCCGTGTCCTCTGGCATCACAGGTGGGACAAGGAACACAAAAGCAGCTTGGATGGAGATGCTGCTATGGGCACTTTACACAGGCCTGATTGTAAATTTGTCCATTTACAAGCATCCTGCAGGGTTCCCACCAGCTCTGCAGACAAAGCTGAAGCTGAAGTGAACAAAACATATCCATAAAAGTTCCCCTTATTGCTACTATTAATAAAGTGGAGGCTGTAAACAAATTTACTGTGTGCTCTTTCCTACCTTTGGGTACAATTGTGCCTAACCTGAGACACAGCACGTGTAGAAGTGCCCATTGATGCATGTGAGTGCATGTGGTAGCTATAGTCTTTTAATAAGAAACTTGCTCCACTTTCCCTCTTTGTGTTGCACACATTTGAGAGGCACAAATCTCCTGTGAGCTGTAGCAGCATTCACATCATGTTGTGATGGTAGGAGACCTTTGGGCTTTTCTTTCAGAGACATATTTAAAGCAGATGTTGCCCATTATTCTTTCTCCCGGGGAAGACGGGGGCCAGTGACATTTGGATTGCCTCACTACACCAACAGGTATTAGCTGAACAGGAGAGATTATTTATTCCTCATTAAAATTGGCTACCCAGGAACCCTTAAATGTCACATCCGTGGCTTTGCACTACATTAGGGTGACTTATAACCTGACACGGGAACTAAATGAACTGAGTGACAAATTGTGGCCTCATTGGCCCAGTTCAAAATCTCATGTTTTGGATTTAGGTGGCTTATTTTAGGTCAAAAAAGGGGGCAAGCTGAATTAGCCAAGGTATCAAGGGATTTGAATGGCCTTGATTAACTAACTAGTCAGTTCTGCAGAAATCTCTATTAAAAAAATTCCTTGTTTCATGTTTTAACACTGTAATTGCTAGGGGGAAATTTCTCCTACTGTTTGGAGTCCATCTACCCCAGGGTATGTCGTCACCTGTGAGGCTGCTCTGTAGTTTCCAGAGAGTTTTGTAAATGAGCCTACATTGGAAACTCTGGATGAAAAGGAAGGGCTTGAATGAAGTGGTTGGGGCTTTATGTCCCCTATCATTACTCCTAGAAATTAGAGGGTGTGAGCTGATTTAAAATTACAGATGGAAGCAACAAGAAAATAGATAAATTGTGTTTCCAACTCAAGCAAATGTGGCCTATTTTGATGATGGCAAGATGTTGCCAAAACTCATGCTGCATTTTGAGATATACATGTGTGTTCTAGCACACCCCTTCACTGTTTTAAAGATTAAATGAGACAAGAGATGCATAACACTTTACAAATTTTCAAGCTTTATATAAATGTTAATTATTATTATTGCCTTTCTGTGCCCATTTTCCTGTAAATTAGACAGCTTGCGAAAATCATTATGGATATTTTACAGATTAAAAAATGGTCCATGGAGTAAACTGAACTTTGGTCATGAAATGGAACTGGGAAGAGAAACCATTCCTTCATTCCTTTGTTCACCTGGTGAACCTTTACCAGCCCTGTGTTAGACCTAGATCACCTGCTTCCTAATGACCTCCATCTCTTTCAATCCTTTGCTTTCTAATAGGTGGCAGAGTAGAAATTGTAAGTGGTAGGGTGGTGTACAACATGGGCTGCTGAACCTGAACCAAGAAGGATCTGTGTTTAAGATTCTTATTAGTTATGTGTGCTGAGCAGGCCATTAAACCTCTCTGTGCCTTTGTTTCTTCATCTGAAAAATGGGGAGAGGAGAAATAGATACAGTGGCTTCTAAGGACCCTTCCAGTTCAAAATCTATAATCCTACTAATTCTAATCCCTTGGCCCCAGGGCCTTGCTTGTTTGGCGGGCAAATCACAGAACTGCTTAGAGCTTGAATTTTGCCATTGGCAACAAAGGAAGGTAATGCTATGGTGATATTAACCTTGCAGATGTTTTATGTGGGGGTAATTATTATTTTCAAAATGTTCTAAGAACTTGGACTGAGAGGCAGTACAATGGAAGGGCAGCATTATTATTTGTGCCTTTGTGGGTTTTTTCCCCCATGTTTGAAGCATCCATCCTCTTCCTGAATTAAGAACAGCTGAGGGTCACAAGACAATTTTTTTCCCTTAGGCCCTAGGGGCTTGGAGAACTTCAAAATAGGAAAATATAGAAAAGGGAGAAACAGGTTTATTTTAGTTTGCAAAGATATTCTAAACACATATGTTTCTGACATTATTATATCATAGCAACAGTAGACATGGGCTCCTGGAGCACAGAATTCATGAATGTTTGCATGAAAGAAAAAACACTGCCTAAGTGCTTACTATATGTCAAATACCTTGCTAAGTGCTGGAGATATAAGTAGAAAAAGTTAGTTCCTGCTCTCAAGGAGCTCACACTCCAATTGTGGCAGGTAGCATATAAAAGAAAATTCAACTTCAGGGCGAATGGAAAGGCCAAAAATTCTAACGTTGCAGTGTAGGGTGATGGGAAGGCCAAGAGGCTTTTAGTTTACATAAGTGGTTAATGTTACAGGGCCATGGGCCTGATTGGCATAGGGCAGGGCAGACAATAAGGTCTTGAATCTTAGAAGGCAGTAGTAGGACATGTAGGAAGTTCCAGTGGTCTTTCATCTCAACAAAAAGAATGAAGTCCTTGACATACATTTGTGAGGAGTTAAGTAGTCCAGACAAGGCTGAAGGTGAGGTCTCAGGGAACCCCTCAAGATGGCAGATCTTTCCACTTGTCCAGTTGTCCTGGAGAGTTTAAGAAAGTAGAGAAAACTCTTCAGTGCTCTTTCGCAAAATCTTTTTCTTTTCTTTTCTTTTTTTTTTTTGAGAAGAGAAGGCAAGGCAATTGGGGTTAAGTGACTTGCCCAAGGTCACACAGATAGTAAATGTCAAGTGTCTAAGGTCAGATTTGAATTCAGGTGCTCCTGACCCCAGGGCTAGTGCTCTATTCACTGTGCCACCTACCTGCCCCTCTTTTGCGTAAACTTTCCATAGTTCTGGTTATAGTTGGCGAATCACTGACTTCTTATACAAAGCCACTGGCTTCCTTGTTCTATGACTCATGCTCCCTTAATTGTTCTTTTTCATCCTTTCTACCTAGCCCTCAAGGTAAGGCATCATTCAAGATCAGCCTCTTTTATAAAGCCTTCCTCGATTCTGTAGAATCACAGAACCATCTAATATCTGAGACAGAAAAGAATTCAGAAGTCAACTAGACTGAAGCAAAATAAGATAAGGTTATGTTCCTAGGACAGGGCGGTGGCCATAGGAGATAGAGCACTGGGCCTAGAATCACAGAGATTTGAGTTCAAATTTAGACTCAGACTCTTACTAGCTCTATGATCCTGGGCAAGTCACTTAAACTCTGTCTGCCTCAGTTTCTTCAACCATAAGATGAGAGTAATAACAGCCCCTACCCTCAGGGTTGTTGTAAAGATCAAGCGAGATAATGTTTGTAAAACCTAGCACAGTGCCCAGGACAGAGTGGGTGCTGGATAAATGCCAGCTATTATACCTTATAGTTATTATTATATTATTATATATAACATATATAATATATTACATCTTATAGTTATTATGTATAATATATTATTGCACATAATATGTATTATATCTTATAGTTATTGTGTCTTATAGTTATTATTTAGTTATCCATCTTTTGCTTAAAGACTACCAGTAAAGGTAAGCTCATTACACCTGAAACAACTACTTGGACCCCCAAGTGATCTTTCCTTTCTCTGATTTCCTTCTATACTTACTGATACCATATGACTCAGCACTTAAATACATATTACTTTGTTTTTACAAGGCCTGTAATTTCATCAGTGTAAGTAGCTGAGGATGAGGAATTCTCTCTATCCATAGGGATCAGCATATTCTCTGCAAACTATGTTCTCAGATAGTGGCCTGGGGGCACTGTGAGGTATGTGAGTTGCCTAGGGTAACATAGCTAGGATGTGTCAGAGCTGGGTCTTGAACACAGGTCTTTCTAACTTCCTAAAGTGCCAGTTGTTCATCAGCTACAATATGTGGACACCGTCTTTCTCCATCTCTGTCTCTTTCTATTTCTGTGTCTCTTTGTCTTTCTGTTTCTCTGTGTCTCTGTCTCTGTGTCTCTTTGTCTTTCTGTCTCTCTCTCTCTCTGACTTACTGCTGTTTATTGTTCTTTAATTAGTTTTACCTGCTCAATTTGAATGTGAAGCAGTTTTGTTATACAATTGTTTTGGATCCTGGCACTGGATTTTGGCCCATATCAGGTGCTCAATAAACATCTGTTGATTGGCTGAGATGCTTGGGTGAGTGTTATACCAGATGTAGTTAGGGGCTATTACTACGCATTTGAGGCAAACTGGACCATGCAAATGCCCTCTAAACAAGTGTCATAGCAAAGGAATGCCTAGTCTCTTTATTCCTATGTGCAGAGGGTTACTTTTCCACCTGTGTAAATCCATAGGTTTACACTAAAAAGTCTTGGACCTGTATGTCAGAGTACCAGGCAAAATATTATATGAAATCAGAAACTTCCGCAAAGCCAATGAAGACATATTAAAGTGAATAATTTTTACTAGCCTTGCCAAAGTTTTCAGACATCTGTCGTTGGTGGGCACCTGGGTAATTAGTTTATGCAAGGGAAATGTTACTTGTTACTTAATAAAATTCATTGTGGAATCTTCTTTATAAGTTTATATTTCTTCATGGGGTGCTCTGAAAGTATCTTCTTTTGGGTTAGAAGACCTCAAACTCTGCAGCTACCTCCAGGAATCTCTTGTGGCTTTTTCCCCTCAATCTAATTTTTACTAACGTTACCCCCTCTCAACTTTCAAGCTAACAAACCTTTTTCCAAGCAGTGTCTCATTTGAAATACCTTCTCCTAGACACCCAGAAAAGCTGAAAGCACCATCTCATGGTTCCCTCAGTAACCCCACAATGTTTTCAGTGAGAATGTCCCTGAGCTGTGTTTTGGCTGCAGGGTCCCTATCACATTGGTCTTTAGCATTCATGGTCCTTCACAGCAGCATGAGAAAAAAAAATGCAATTTATTGCAGAAAAACTTGTATTTCTTCATCATATTTTACCTTGCTTACATAAAGAGGGCTGACCTAAAAACAACATCTCAAACTGCTGAGAGTCTTTATATATGTTTTACACAAAATATTTTGGGTAGTTGAACTTATTTGGTAAAGAAAAGAGGTTTGTGATTGATTTCTGAAAAAAAAAGTCCATGCAGAATAATTCTCTTGGCATTAGTGCCAGGCAACAGTTTTGGATAGAGACAGAAATCTAGCTTGGCTGGAATTTATAGATTGGACTCAGTGTTGGAGAAAGGGCTATTCTCATGTTCTCCATCTCAAAAAAGGCAGTCACGTGGCTTTGGCCCATCATGCTGAGATGCTGAAAGCAACAAGAGAAGTAGCCAGAAAAAACATTCCCTCAGTCTATTTCTTTTGGATGTAGCTTATTCCGAAACAGCCAAAGACAAAAACTACTTCTGTTGTTTTAGTCGCCTTCACATGGATAACACTGTTCGAGGCTTCTCCTATAGACCCCAGGTTGCACATTCCCTCATGCCATCACAGAAGGGGTCCATGCACCCAGCAAACAATTAGTGCTTCTCAGAAGGTTTGTTTTCTTTCCTATTTCTTAAGGAAATTGTTAACTTTTCCAAAAATTTAGCATTTACATCTATTCTCACAGTCACTTTACAAATTTGGAGCAAGCCAAAGAATACCAATCAAGTAGGATTTTATTCACCTCAGTGGGTTAGAACTGACATGGGGTTAGGGTTTCAGGGGTGGCAGTGGTGGTGGTGTGGGAAGGCAGATGTTAGCCAGATCAAGGTACAACAGGTAGCTTTTAAAAAATGCTTTGCATTTCATTGAAAATATAAAGGTTAGGCAAAAGTTAATAAAGAGATGAAAAATTCTTACCTATATTTAAAGTAAGTTATTTGATGTGATTGTCTCTATTTAATTTTCTTAAATGGTATTTGGCTGTTAGGGTAACGATCTGTGCATGGTTTCATCTTTTTGATCTATAGGTTAGCATTTTTTTTTTTTAATAGCATGAGATCAAAAGCCGGAGTCAAGAGTGGAGAGGGGCAGGTGCTGTGTGAACAGCTCAGCACCGTCCTGTCCCTGGGCCGACCTCTCTGTAATAGCCTTTTAATTCCAGTTTGAGGCCTTTCCTGAGCCAGCTCCTGCTTGAGCAAAATGTGCCAACTTGTGTGTTAAGTGTTGTGAGATGGACAAAAGCAGAATCATTTGAGACCACCAAAGTCATTCACACTTGTGATTTCCAGTCAGGGTTGAACTTTTCCCCCTTCAATGGGCCCACCACAGATTCCTTCTAAGAATAAATCTCAAAGAGTGAGAAACACAAGCAGGAGGTAGGAGTCATGAGAATAAGACTCAGCCTCTGGACACATCTATGAAATGATAACAGTAACTCACCTTTATGTTGTACATAATGTAATTTTCCTACAACAATTCACCGAGGTAGGTTTTACAAGTGTTATTATTCCCATTTTAAAGCTGAGGAAACTGACGATCAGAGAGATAAAATGCTTTGCCCAGAGTCACACAGCCAGTCAATACTAGAGCCAATATTTGAATCTGGGTCTCTTAGTTTCAAGTCCAGGGATGTTTCCATGTGATAATGAACAATTAATTGGTTAATTAATCAAAAACATTTGTTAGGTGCCTGCTATGTACCAGGTGGGCAGCTAGGTGGTACAGTGGATAGAACACTAGGCCTAGAATCAAGACCTGAGTTCAAATCCTGCTGCAGATACTTTCTAGCTGTGTGACCTTGGGCAAGACACTTAATCCTGTTTATCTCAGTTTCCTCATCTGTATAATGAGTTTAAGAAGGAAATAGCAAAACAATCCAGTATTTTTTGCCTAGAAAACCCCAGATGGGATCACAAAAGGCTATTTATCACAAATGAAAATGATGAAATAATAACAATCATATACTAGGCAAAGTACTAGCTAGAAACTAAAGCTATAAATAGAAAAGTGAGAGTGCCTAATCGCCAGGACAACTTTTTTCCCTAAGTATTTGGGAAGCCCAGACTTTTTCTTCCTTTCTTCATGGTCTACATACATTTACACAACAAGCACTGAGTTAAAAGGACAAATACACAGTCTGCAGGGATGGCTTTTGGTTTATAAAGCAAAATGGTTCAAAGGCTTCCATGATGACCTTGCAACTGAAAACAATGGTGATGTAGTAGATGAATGTTTGGGGCGCTCTGCTTGTACTATGTGAAAACTCCTTAGTTTTAGTCTTGGTTTGTTTATAGCTTCGCTGTTCTCCCCTGAGTCTTTTAGATCTGGTCATGCCCTATAGTAGGGATTCTTAATGTGGAGTCCACGGAAATTTCAAGGAGTTGGTATACCTGGGTGGGAAAAAAAAATTACACCTTAATTTTTAGTAACCTCTAACTGAAATAAATTTCATTTCCTTCAAGAATGAATGTAGGCAACAAACATTATTCTGAGAATAAATCCGTAGTCTTCCGCAGACTGCCCAAGGGGCCCACAGCACGAAAAGGGTTGAGAATACCTATTAAACAACAAGCTATAGTAGCTTTTTCTTTTTTCCCCCTTACTGACATGAGAAGAAAAAAAATTGAGGGCCACACATTTATCATTTTAACATAGCAATGAGAGAATATTGAATATTTAATTTTCCATTTGAACAGAATAAGCTATCTAAAATACTATCCCCAATTAAAGAAGAAAGAGGTGAGAAGGGGAAAAATGAAGAAGGTTGGAGAGAAAGAGTAACCTTAATGTAACATTTCTTAATTTTACTGTAAGAAAAGAAAAATAACCAGCTACCCACCTGATAATCTGTGTACCAGGAAGATAATGTCAAAGTCAGGCCAGAAAGAACCAAACGGTAAGGAGAGTCTACAGAGTGGGTAAGTGGTTCTGGTAGCAGAAAGCATGAGATACAGCAACCAAGAGGGCGAGTGCCAAGGAGGTTTCAAGGGCAGAGAGAAAAAGAAGCAAAGGGAATGATGGCCAAAGGATTTTCCCTCTGGGGTTGGCCTGCTTTCTCCTCCACTCCATGTGTGATGAACTAACATGGAAAAAAGCAATTGAAGTTCCCTCTAAGCAACAGAACACCAAACAGAAAAACACAACCCTCAGGGGCTCCCAAGATGGGGAGAGTTTCCATGGACCAGAATTGCAGAAGAATTGGTGGTTGAGTCCAGATAGCCATTGGCTGCTTTGTGGAGGTTTGCTAATTCCTTCCTAACAGGTGTTGTCATTTCCTCATTAAGAATGGCCTTACTTTTGTGATGGATATTCTATACAATTCTGAAATCATACCATGGCCTTGGTTCAACGTGGAGTAGTGGGGAGCCTGATATTAAATCAAGTCCCAATGCAACCAACATGCCAAGCAGGAAGTGTAAATCCAATAGCAGAGTATTTAATTGGAATCATCTAACCAAATAAATAAAAGGAAAACAAGAATCATTTTTAGTCATATGCTATCTCTGCCCTCCAGGACCCTCATACACATGGGTACAACATTCCATAGACTCCCATACTTAGAAGGAGAGTGGACAACCCTCAGGAAACTAAGGTAAGGTGAAGAAGGGATGAACCAAGCTGGAATATTTCTGCAACCTAAATTCTCATGGATGGATCTCCTGGCAGCAATCAGGCCCTTGTAGGTTGTCAGCTTTACCTCTAGTAAAATCCTTCAAAGCTCATCTCAAGCAGGACATCCTACATGAGCCTTTCTGGATTCATCCAATTGCCATGGCCTCTCCCCAACTATATATTTTATGCATACTTATATGTGTACCCTTGATAGAATGTAAGCTCCTTGAAAACAGGGTTTGTTCCATTTTTTTGTCCTTGTATCTCTTTCACCCAGTGCAGTGTTTGGCACCCAATATAGGCACTTAAAAATTCTTGCTCATTAATTAGGTTGGGGGAAGTGAGAATTGCCTTCTCCATGATTGTTTTTCTTGACTAGGGTAAGTGAACTTTTGGGATAAGGATAGGAGAGGTGAGAAGATTCATTTTCAAGATTGGAATTTCTGAATGTACAAAGCTACTCTTATGTACCTTTAATCATCTAGGTTCCTTTTGAATGAAGTAAATACCATCAAATGTTAATCATCAATATCATCCTACCAAGTTTTACTGGTAACTTTTTCTTCTGAATCTAACTTCATTTTTGAGTAATGAAGAAAACTTCAACTATGCCACCCAAACTTACAGGTTTCTGACCAGGATTTAGGATCCCTGGTGATACTTTCTAGTTGCCTTCAGATGATATCCATGTGTGCCTTCATGAATCATCAGAAGTGAGTACTGGTCATTAGGTTTGGTAATTTTCAGTAGGCTCTTCATAGTGTCTCAGATACCTGGTGGAGGCAGTAGACTTCTCTATTGTTAATGTAAAGTTAGTTGTTTTTTAAGTTTGGGTTGGAGGCAGTTAGTGACAAGTTCAGAGTTTAAGAATGTTGAAGTGCTACCTAAAATAATGAGGAATACATGTGCGGGTCCTCTTTTCCTGAATGAATTCACTCAGTCTCCAAATCAAAGAAAGGCATTTATTGGGGTGATACAGTCAAGCAGGCCTGGTGAGGCAATGGGCTCTACTCCATGTGAGAGGCAGAGCATAGGCAGCAGACACTACTCTTCCTAAGGGAGCAGAGTGGCCTGTGCTTTCTTTAGGAGGCAAAGGTCATTAGCTAGGTTAAGTGTCTGGTTTAAATACAATTTTATGGAATGAGAGAAAGAAGAGAAGAGACTGGGAGGAACAAGCAGGGCTCCAAAATTCCTGGAATATCAGGTAATTCAGAGGTACCTTTATTATATAGATAAGCAAAGAGAATAGGAGAGGGGAAGGGAAAAGTTGTTCTGAAATTGGGGGTGCTTTGTAAAGCACACAGCTAAGTCCCCGGTGGGGTCTTCAGTGCATAGTCTTCTTTGATCACTTTTCTGGCTGGTCACACTCTGCATCTTATCTTATATCTCACATCTGACAGTCTGCTTGCTCCATCTGCCTCAAGCACCCTTTTCTACTTAATCAGTAGTGGTGGAATTAAATTTGTAATTTCCTCAGTTATTGGAACTACTGGTATGGTGGAATCTTCTTCCACCAATGAAGATCAATAATTCATCTGTAACTTGTAGCCTTAGACAGTTGGTTAGAGATACTGAGAGGTTCCTTATAAATAGCTACTATATGTCAAAGGCAGGTCATCCTGATTCCAAGCTCTTTTCTATGCATTGTGTCATGTTCCTCCTGATGCTTTATTATTGCATAGAAAGAATTAAAATTCAAAAGGTCTAAAATTCTGAGAAATTATCTGATTAATTCAGAAACTTAAGAAAGGTCATTATTGACATGGGTAATCACTGAAGGCTTAGCAGAAGAGGTGGCATTTGAGTTGAAGTATAAAAGTTAGAAATCCAAAGGGTAAAACCAACAGAAAGGGCATTCAAGGCTGCTTGAGCCAAAGCAAAGAGATATAGGATCACAATGGGCATTGGGAAAAAGAGTCATCTATTTTGGATGGAGTATGGAATATGGAGAGTAATATACAATAAAGTTGGATGAGTAGGGTGGCCACAGATTGTGGAGGTGCATAGATGTCAGGCAAAGAAGTTGGGACTTTACTCATTTACAATTGGGAGCCACTAAAGATTTTGAGCAGAGGAGTGGCATGGTAATATTAATATGTGGCAAAGATTATATGGCAACAGCATGAAAAATGTATTAGAGTGAGAGGTACAAAGTCCTCTTAGGAAGGTTATTCTAGTTCAGGTGGGTATTAAGATTCTTGTACTAGAATGATGACAATGGGAACAGAGAGGACAGGACAGATGAGACGCCACAGAGATGAAATCAATAGGATTCTGTAACTGATTGGAGGTGAGACTTGAAAGAAAGTAGAGAGTTGATGTTCTGACCTTGGAAAAGTGGACACTGCAAAGATAGAAATCATAAAGTCAAAAGGAAGAGAAAGTAAAGGGGGGTGGGGAGCATGTTGAATCTGAGGTAATGTAAAATGTGGGTGGTGATATCTTGAAGGCAGTTGACCTTAAAGAATGAAGAGCATGGGGCTGCTGTGGGGGTAGGGAGAGAGAATTCTAGTTCAATAGTTTGAAGAAAGAATGGGTTGATAAAGGAAAGATGAATAAGAAGATAAGAAATGGACAAAAGGAATTTTAAATAGGTGGAAGGTATATATGTGTATGTGAATGACGGTGAAATTGGACAATGAGTTGAACTCAGAATTAAGTGTAGTTCAGTGGACTGGATTGCCTTTAGAAAAATTCAAAACTCCTTTAATGACTTGCCCCCCAAACTACCCCAAAAGTCATAAGATAAATGCCTATATTTTTATACTAATATTCTATTAGTTGTCATTACGTGACTGTAAGACATGTCACACAATGGCCTCCAAAGAATTTAAAATAACAACACAGAGGGCAATGGAGAAGTGCATTATAACAGAATACACAAGGCACTTTGAAGAAGAACAGAAAGTAAAGCATGCCATCAGCAAGCACAGCCTGAGTATATATGTATGAATGCATGTATATGTGTGTAAGTAAATATACACATGTAACTATATATATATAGTTATGTATGTATGTGTATATATATATATATATATATATATATACATATATATATATATACACATATATACCAGTGGACAAATTCTGTATGTTATTGATTTATATTCATGTCAGACTCTGGGCAATGGATGTTTTTTCAGGTTTTTTCTTTTGGATAGTAAGGGTTTTTTGAATGGTTATGAATTTCTTCCAGAAGGCCATTTGATGTTCTCAGGATTGATACAACCAGCATGATGTCATCCACAAACAGTAGAGTTTGAAGAACCTTACCCTCCACTGGGAATTCTTCTTCCACTTTATTTCTACACTAAATCCTCTATCACAGTGATGCACACTCTGGGGTGTCCATGTTTAATGCTTTGCCTGATATTTATCATGGGGGTGGGTTGAGTATCTCCTAAACATTTCAAGGAATCTTGAAAGACTTTGATGAATGATAGGCGACACTCTGTTAAGGAAGAGAGCCTCTGATGAGTCATTTTATCTGCCCAATCAAATTCTTCTTTACAATCAATAATAGGCAAAGACTAATACTATGTAATAAAGAAGGTAGGTATTATGTAGCCTGCTAAAGTTATCTATGAAGCAAGGTATTTGAAGACTGGCATAAGAAGACAGGGATGAAGGATCCATTTCTCAACCCTTACCAGGCTAGGAAGTTGTCTAATAAAGGATGGAGGACAAGTGGAAGAGCTAAAATCTATTTACAAGAAAGTGAGGTTATTCTAGACTATGGAAATAACAGTAATTAACTTTAGTTTTTCCTTTTATTTTCAATTCTAAATTCTATCCCTTCCTCCACTCCATCCCCAACCTATTGAGAAAGCAAGAAATGCAATAGCCTTTACACATAAGAAGTCATGAAAAACATATTTCTGCATTACCCATGTTTTGGGGAAAAAAAGAAGAGAAAAATATATACTTTAATCTGCTCTCTGCATCCATTGGTTCTGTATTTGGAGGTGGATAGTAATTTTCATCATGAATCCTTTGGAATTGTGGTATTTTAAATTTTATGTGCAAACCACTTCAGTATCTTTGCCAAAAAGACCCCAAATGGGGTCACAAAGAGATGGACATGACTGAAAAACAACTAAACAAACAAATCAAAATTTTTCATTTTTTGTCCAATGTATCTCTTTATCTTTTGTTTGCTCATCAATCCTTTTTCTATCCATAGATTCAACAGGTAATTTCTTCTATTCTTCACTAATTTTCTTTTAATGTCACCCTTTATGTCTAAATCATATACCCATTGTGAGCTTTCTTGGTATACAGTTAGAGATGTTGGTATATGCCTGGATTACTTTCCAGTTTTCCCAAAAGTTTTTGTCAAATAGTAAACTCTTGCCCCAGTAGTTGGGATCTTTGGGTTTACCAAACCTTAGGTTACTGTGCTTGCTTGCTTCTGCAGTTTGCATTACATAATCTATTCCACTGCTTAACCATTCTGTCTTATTCAGTACCCAATTGTTTTGCTGATTACTACATCGTAGTATAGTTTGCCAGTATTGTTAGCTCCTCTTCCTTCACATTTTTTTCATTGATTCCCTTAATATTCTTGATCTTCTATTCCTCTTGACTAATTTTATTATTTTTTCTAGCTGTAGAAAGTAATTCTGTGGTCAATTGATTGGTATGACACTGATTAAGAGAATTGCTGTTTTTTCATATTGATTTGGCCTACCCATGAGCAATTCATATTTCTACAGTTATCTACACCTGTCTTTATTTGTGTGAAGATTGTTTTGTAATTGTGTTCATATAGTTCCTGGGTGTATCTTGGCAGATAGACTCCCAAGAATTTATACTATCTCCTGTTGTTTTAAATAGAATTTCTCTTTCCTCTTTTTCCTGCTGGGTTTGGTTAACAATTCATATGGGTTTATTTTATATCCTGCAACTCTGTTGAAGCTATGAAATGTTTTGACTAGTTTTTTAGTTGCTTCTCTAGGGTTCTCTAAGGAAACAGTCTTATCATTTGCAAAAAGTGATAATTTTGTCTGCTCATTACTTATGCTTATTCCTCCATTTTTTCCCTTGTTTTATTGTTATAGCTAACATTTCTAGTATAGCATTAAATAATAATTGTGATAATGGACATCCTTGCTTCACCCTTGATTTTATTGGAACAGCTTCTAGTTTATACCCATTACAGATAATCCTTGCTCTTTGTTTTAGATAGATACTATTTATCCTTTTTTTTAAAATTTTATTTTAGTTTGCATCATTCATTTCCACAAGATTTTGAGTTACATATTTTCTCCCCCTCTTTCCCCC
>CM053591.1:104531886-104580127 GCA_028646515.1 Pseudochirops corinnae | reverse complement strand
GGCACCGTAGCTCTCAGGAAGGTGCTGGGACCCTTCCTACTTACTTCCGGCTGACTGGATAGTGAAGACTCCAGGACCGAGGCCCAAGATGGCGATCCAGATCCAGGCCACTCAACGCAAGAGCACTGGTCTCAGAACAATCGCTCAATCCCCCTGCTGTCTGCAGGTCGTGGGCAGGAAGCTGCAACGCGAAGGCGTGTGCAAAACCTCTGCCTTTTGCTTTTCCGCTCTGGAGGCCTTTCAGCCAGACTGCTCCCCTCCCAAATTCTCAAGTCCCACTGAGCTGCTCACAGCTGCCACTAATCTGCTCACCAGAGAGGCTCCTCTGCTCCTCCCATCCAGCCTCCCCCAGGGCACAGCCCCGGCTTCAGGCCAGGCTGGTTTCGGTTCGCAGTGCTGATGTGGTTCCTCGTAGCCGAGCTGACTTTAGTGGGAAGTATCTTTGTGTGCGTTTTGGAGTTCTAGGATTGGTTTAGAGTCCTATTTTATGGGTATTTTGGGGTGGCTATGTGAGAGCTACGATATGTTGCTGCTGCTACGCCACCATCTTGGCTCTGCCCCCTATTTATCCTTTTTAAGAGCAAGGGAAGAAGTTACAAATAGGTCAAGTAGATGGAGGGAATTTTGTTTGGAACAGGAAGAGATAAAGGTAATAGAATGATATATAATTAAAAGGTGGGAAACAGAACTACTTTTTCTGAATTTAAAGAATTTACGGGAGATATAAATAGATAATAATGCCCCCAAAACTATCAGCTTAAAACGGAAGACTTTTAATCCAGATATAGTGATTATGGGTGAAAGAGAGTAGAGATGAGGTGTATGGGAAGAAAGAGTATTGGTATAATAGGTAGCTGTTTTTGTGTTATGATTGGAAGTATGCTGAAAGCCTTCCTATCTCAAAATATTTTACCCAATTTGGACTAGTGCTTGAAACTTC
Source organism: Pseudochirops corinnae (assembly GCA_028646515.1). Classification (NCBI taxonomy): domain Eukaryota; kingdom Metazoa; phylum Chordata; class Mammalia; order Diprotodontia; family Pseudocheiridae; genus Pseudochirops; species Pseudochirops corinnae. Next base: position 104,579,187 of record CM053591.1, on the reverse strand, counting down.
AATACAAAATAATTTCTTTGAAGGAAGAAAGCACAGTAGTGGAAAGAATGCAAGTCTTAGAATCAAAGGCTTAGGTTTAAGTCCTGGCCATAATATTGAATATCTCTGTGACCTTGGGCAAGTTACTTAGGCTCTCAGAGACTCCGTCTTCTCATCCAAATTATGAGAGTAATAATGCTGTGTAAGGTATAGTCTCTTTAAAGTACTGACCTTTCATATGGATCAATTCAGTGATGAAAAGGGGAAGAAAAAGTTCTTTTGCATAAAGAAAAATCTTTAAATCCAATGGTAGGAGACAAAGGATTGCCTCTATCATAGATGACCGTTTCAAATGCCTGAAAAGAGTAGGAAAATAACTTAAAAACTGCTAAAATATATGTGTGAATAAATAGTTTTCAGATGGTAATTGAGCAATTTAGGGCAAAAATTGAACTATGTTATAAATATGCAGGCTTCCTATTTATGTAGACTGATAACTCATTTGTATGTGAAAGATGCAGGTTAAAATCTCATTTGAATATAAATAGTTGGATGGTTTAAAGAGAGTAGAAAAAGAAACTTTATTAAATATTTGAAAATATGAATATGAAGAAACGTAGTTTCAATGACACCAATAGTGATGTTTTACCGTGTTGAGAACATTAATGGTGAGAGCTTCAGGGAACAGTGTTGTTTCATCTCTTTACACATAACTGTTTTAAGATAAGTGAGCAAACTGGAAAAAAAAAAGAAGAAAATTACATCACTATTTGGATGCTGAGGGACAATTAAATGAGGACTGATGATTTCATGGGAAAAATTTGGTGTTACCTCATAAGTGAAAAGTGAGTTATGGATCAGGAACCTATGATTTAAACAACTGTAGGAAGTTAGGATAAGACTGGGGTAGTCAGTATAGAAAGTAGCATCAAAAAGTAAAAAGAAAATATTGTTAGAGCTGTGTGAAGAAACTAACCACAGAAACAATTAAGTTACAAGAAAGCTCTGATTCCTGATTGGTTCCAGCTATTACCTTTCTGTGCTGTCTAATATTTATGAGAGGTGTCAGAAATATTTGCTCTTTTTTATTATTCCTCTCTAGTTTAAGAGGGAGAAGCAGAAAGGGGAAAGGCAGGTTATGCAGTGTCTTTGTTGTATAGGAAGAGATGCTGAGAACTAATTGTATGATATACTAGCCTGATGAATGCAAAACTGGCTAGGCTTGCATGCCTTGCTCAAAATATCAACTTGAGCTGTTTTGGTGTGATTGCTGTTCCAATCGCATAACAAATCATCCTGGTGAACTGATGGGTTTGCATATATGATCAAGAAAGAAAGAGTCAAAATTATATGCTTTGCAATTTTTTGGCCTAAATGGACTTGTTCATCAATTCACTAGTATAACATCTTTCCAAAGCTTTTTTAATGGTGATAGTAAGTTAAAAGACTTTATAAATATTTCATTGGTTCAAATGAAAAGATTCATTCATCGAGGGACAGGTAAGCACCAGAAGACAAGCTTTAGAAGAGAAGCAGCTTCATGTAGTATAGATATTCCTATATGGACTGATCTATCAATGAAGAAGTATTTATTAAGTAACTACAGAAACTATACGAGGTGCTGGTTATACAAATGTAATAAATTAATTCTTATTCAAGAGGAACTTAAATTCTAATGGGTGAGATCAACAATGACATCAAAACTCTTATTTCAAATTTTGAGTTGCCACAAGCAAATGGGATTTCTTCATTCATGTGATTCCCCTCCAGCTTTCTGTAAGTTTATGCTCATTCTTTACCCACAGAGCTGAGTGCATTGTTAGAAGTATAGAATGTGTTTATCTGTGTATTCCAATATATTTTAATTATTCCTACATGTTATACCATATGACTGTTTGTGATAATATTATCGACATTCTTTTGTCTTTTGATGAGTAAATAGTTTTGTAAATGGAAGTTCATTGGTAAGGGCTCAAGAGCAAAGATGATGTGTTAGGGCATTATATTCTTCTACATCTGGGTTATCCGTGGGCTTCTGAGAGAATTGGAGTGTAACTGTGTAGTGGTGATCCTTCTTTAGGAACTTAGATCTACCAATATGATAGAAGGTTGATGTGAAGGAAACCAGGCAAGACAGTGAATAAGTATCCACATTTCTCTATTAAGAGATATGAGGCGCTATAGTTGTTATAGACCCCCAACTCCCACTCCTATACATGATTACACATTGCATTATCAAACTCAGGGGGTTGTTGTGAGGGACTTTGCTATAGTCTTTAAAGGATTATAGAAATGCGAGTCATTCTTCAGGTCTAAGAACTAAATTCTTTCAGAGTTCCATATTATAATTCAAATACCTCTAAGAGGAAAATACATCAATCTATAATTGCCCACTAAAACCTTGGTGCTATTAGGTTCTGAGAAGTCACATAAAAGGAAGAATCAGGAAAAACACTGAGATGAACCTGAGTCACTGGAGGAGGTGTGATTTTGACAGACAGAAAAGTCAGGAGGGGACTTATCTGGTATGGGGAGAACAAGATTAAAAATTCAGTTTAATCAATATTAAGCTTTAAGTGAAGATGGGGCATCCAAGAATGGTCCAAAAGGTAAATGGAGACATAAGTACTACGGTTCAAGAATTAGGTACGGTTGAACATAAAGATTTGAAAGTATTTCTCATAAAAGCACTATTTTAGACTGGGTTCATTGAGATGAAAAAGAAGAATAGAAGTTGTACAAATAAATGGGGGAGGGGGAAAATAGGGAGAAAAGTCGCTAGGAAAAGCCACTTTAAGGTATGGCTTCTTCATAATCCCTTGTTTCAAATTCCTGCCTTAACTATGTAAATGTAACAACCAGGCACCCTAGTACTTGGCTTTGAACTCTATGACCTTTTTGGAGTATTACAGAGAAGCTTTCTCTCTTCTGATCTCTAACATGATGTAATAGGAAATGGAAGTGATAGGTACAGACCATTAAAGATTGGCAATAAGGCAGTCATCATCTATTTAGCTCCCCATACCAGACACTATTAGCTCTTTCTCATTTCTCCTCTAATATTCACAGGCCTCCATTATCTCAGAAAAAAGAAAGTTTTTGCTTGATTCCCTGGTCCCCTCAAAATATCCTACGACTCCTTTTTCATGATTATCAAACTTGCATTTTTGTTATATTTTGTTTTATTTTACTGTTTGAAATTTTTAAAATGGAATGTTTACTGATGACTCTTGTTTTTTATATCAGTCTTTTCTGGAATTACAGCCTCAGTCGAATAAGTCTGCCCTTGTAGCAAAGAAAAATAGTTATGCAAAACCCATCACCACGGTGACTGTACTGTAAAACACAACCAATATTTTGTGCTGCTGATCTCACACTTTGTCAATCAAATAAGTGAAATGTGTTTCCTCATCTCTTTTCCAAGGTCAAGATTGGTTGTCATAATTATATAGGACTGGGGTGGCTAGGTGGCGTAGTAAATAGAGCACTGGCCTTAGAGTCAGGAGGACCTGAGTTCAAATTCGACCTCAGACACTTGACATTTACTAGCCATGTGACCTTGGGCAAGTCACTTAACCCCAATTGCCCTGCTTCCCTCCCTCAAACAAAACAAAACATAATTATATAGCATTCAGATTTATTTCATTATTCTTTTCATTTACATTATTGTAATCATTGTGCATTTTATTTTGCTGGCTCTATTTACTTCATTCTGCATCAGTTTCTAGATGACTCCACATGATTCTCCAAATTTCTGCTATTCATCACTTCTTATAATGCAATAATGTCCTTTTACTTCCATATATGAGAAATTGTTCAGTTATTTACAGTTAATGGGCGCGTATTTTGTTGTTAGATTTTCACTATCTCCCAAAATAACTGATATGAATATTTTAGTACATGTGTAATTCTTTCTGACTTTGACATTCATTGTCAATTAAAAAAAAACCAGGTAGTCAACTATCCTTCTCATTTTCTCATCATCCATTTATTTTTCAGCCTCCTACAATCTGACTTCTATTTCCTTGCCTCTCCACTGAAACTATATTTTCTTAATTCACCAATGACGTAAGCGCCAAATTCAGAGATTTTCTTATTCCTCATTCTCCTTGATTTTGTGACTTTGGACTTTGTTGACCACATTCTACTTGTCCTGGTTTACTTCCTACTTGCCCAACTACCGCTTTATCTTTTTTAATGGCTCTACAATCTTCCCTACTCCTGACTGCAGACATTCTCTAACATTTCATCATTTCACTTTTACTTTGTTTCTCATCCCGTTGAACCCAAACTAAAACATTGTTTTTATGGAAATTTCTTTCAAGTTTTTATCTTCAACCCAACTTCTTCCATATCTTCAACTGCCTCTTAGACAGTCCTTGATTTCTCATCCTACTTTACTGAGAAGATGAAGGCCACGTTGTGTGAGCCTCATCCACTGACCTCTTGACCTGAAACTAACTGAAGCAATGTGTCAAGAACCCTGAATTTGGAGTCAGGGCTGGTGGGTTCAAAGCCTGCCCTCTTCTATTTACTAATTGTATAACCCTGGGCAAGTTCAAATCCCAGCTTTGCCAGTTACTGCCTGTATGATAATGAGCAAGCCATCTAACTACTCTAGGCTTGAGTTTCCTCACCTCTGATGTGAGGGTGTTGGAGAACAAGACCTCTAAAATCCCTTCCAGCTACAAAACTATCCTTTCATTCTTCTCATCAGCCTCAGAGGGAAGAGATATTCTTTCTTCATTCTAATCCAATTCTTGACACTATCTCTAAGGTCCCAACCAGATCTTAGCATTTTGTGATTCTGTAGCACCTGGGTGGGGAGGGGGCACCCTCCAATTCACAGGTGGGTCAAAAGCAACCACAAATTCATGACAATCTTCAATTTGCATCACAATAACAGTTCCTGAATTATTACTGCTCAATAATTGCTCAAAAATAATAGCTCCTGAGCCCCCTCACCCATATGTTTATGTTTGCTAATAAGCCAGAGGATACAACCATTTGAAGTAAGGGCATTTAATAAAATAACATAGTAAGAAAAGTAGCATAAACCATAAATCCAGAGTTCACTATCCCACAAAAGCATACTCTACTATATAGTATGCTAAGCTGTGCTATGCTATGCTATACTAGGAAGAGTAGATACTTCTAGTGAGGCACGCATATAGGGAATATATTTAAGGAACACATGTAGAGAGGCATGCATGTACAGTGCACATTTGTCAAGGTAATATACTTGGATAGGCAATTTATACCTTTGAGATCAAAGTTGACTGCCTTATTACGAATGGCCTAATGAGTAGGGTGATGGATATACTAAGACATGAATATTATATAAAACAAGAGTCATCTGTAAAAATAGGATTACATTTGGGAAAAAATTATTGAACCAGGGAAAAATCTTCAGTTGATATTTTTCCCCCCAAAAAATGTCTTTTGGTTTTTAGTATTTAGTGCATTAGAGGTATTTCCTCTATAAAAGATGATTCTTCACTTTTAAAAGCTTACAGATCACAGAAGAGGCAGACAAAAACTATGTGCAGATATTGTGTATTTATAAATCTTTATGTTCTGGTCCCCATGGAGAGAGTCTTTATTTAAATTTCCCTGCTTTAGAGTCAGAAAATTCTTGTAAGCCACTGATTAATGCCTGGTTGTCAAACAGTGCCTATTGAACATTTTTAGGGCTGCCCTTCCAACAAGCTGTTAAGAGTTCTCTGAGTCTAATATCCCCTAGTTTCTCAATCCCCAAAATATTACCAAGAAGGTAATTTACTTGTGAACATTGTTGTATATTTAAAAGGAATAGCAAGTTGTACATAGTAGATTTGAAGTTTCATGTGCAATCATCCTTTTATTATACTATGTTAGGAAAACGCTCATTTTATTCTACAAATTAAAAATAAAATAAATTTTAAAAAAAGAAGATAATAGGTCCAGAAAGGTCTGAGAAGGACCCCTGAAGATTCAGAGCTCCTAATAGGCTGGAGAATGTTGAAAAACTTTTAACAATGGAGTGGGGGGGGGGGAGGTTAGGGGGAAGGAGAGAGGGGGAAGAAAGCACACACACAGAATGCACACTAGGTACTCAACATAACAGTAAATCAAGCCTGATTCATAACATTTGCCAATTTCTGAAGTATAAAGGCTTACACTGAAAATTTAATAATCAGTTCTCTTGAGTCAGTAGGAGCTGGCACCAGCATACCCCTGAATAGGTACAGAATCTCTTCCTGAAAAGGAAGAAACTGGACACTCTGAAAAGAAAACAACATTTGTCCTCTATGGAAAAATGATATACATCCACATGTGCCATCACACAAGGGATCATTCATTCAAAATCAGAGAAAGAGATCAGTGATAGTGACTAGTGATTCCCAGATAAAGGTGCTATTTATTGATCTGACAGTGACAATAAAAGTCTCCTGTCTTCTCAGGGCCTGTATCCAGCATGTGATGGAGAATATTGCAACATGTATAAAACCTGTTGATTTCAGGTGATTAATGTGGGCCTATATGATAGTGTCAATGGTAATCTAGAAAGCATTGCAAAGGATTATGAAGTCTTGGGCAAGAAAATAAAGACCTTAGGGGCATAGGTAATGTTTTCATCATTTGGTGATGAAAAAAAGAACTTCAAAAGAATGAATGCAGAATGAATAAAATCAATAGTTAGGATATGAAGAGAAATTTCCAAGTTGAAAAAAATTGTATCAAATATCCCTGATAAATATCAAATATCCAAGATATTTAGGGAATTAAAACAAATACATGAAATCAAGAGCCATTTGTCAATAGGTAAGAGGTCAGAAGATGTGAAGAGTTTTCAAAAGAATTGCAAGGTGTTTAGCACTATTTGAGAGGTTGCTTCAAATTAGGAATAAAAAGAGAAATAAAAAAAATCAATTTGGGGGCAGCTAGGTGGTGCAGTGAATAGAGCACTGGCCCTAGAGTCAGAAGGACTTGAGTTCAAATCCAGCCTCAGACATTTAACACTTACTAGCTATGTGACCTTGGGCAAGTCACTTAATCCCAATTGCCTAGCCTTTTCCCTTCCAAAAAAAAAAAAAATCAATTTTGAAGCTTCATTTCACATACAACAAGTTGGCAAACGATGAAAATAATAGTCAATGTTGGAGTGGCATCAGGAAAACAAGTACTAATATGATATCAGTAGAGTTGTGAGTTGATCCAAATGTTCTGCAAAATCATCTAGAATTACGTGAAAAAAGTGACTAGATTGTCTCTACTCTTTGATCCAGACATCGCACTGCTAAGTATATATGGCCTAGGGAGGTAAAATTTGCCCTAAAAGGAAGATCCTATATAAAACAAAACATATATAGCATCACTTTTTGTGGTAACAAATAACTAAAAATAAGTCGCTCGCTACTTATTGGAAATGCCTGAACAAAATATGGTATGTCAATATACTGAAAGATTATTGCACCATAAAAAAATGACACGCATGAAGAATTCAGAGAAACATGGAGACATGATGCGTAGAGAAATAAGAAGAAATAGGTTCTACAACAATACAATTGAAAAGAGTAATAGGGGGCAGCTAACTGGCACAGTGAATAGAGCACCTGCCCTGGACTCAGGAGGACCTGAGTTCAAATGTGACCTCAGCCACCTGACACACTAGCTGTGTGACCTTGGGCAAGTGACAACCCCAACTGCCTTTCCTTCCCCTCTCCAAAAAACAAACAAAAAAAAGACAACATGAAAAGAATAATAAATTAAAGCCAAGCAGTGTGTAATTACAATAACTAATCTTGGTTCTGAAGAAGAGAGCAGGAAATGCTAATTGGACTAGGAATGTGTAATATATGATAGCTCCCCAACATAGTAAATGTGTTTGGCTTAATTGTTTTAATTTGCCACAAGAGAAAGTTGGGGGTGGGGTGGGCAATGAGGAGGAGAAGGGGGCATCCAGAAATGACTATTATTCAAAAACAAAAGCACAAATAGAATTTTTAAAAATATTTTAAGAAAGGCCAATTTAGGAAATGAACAACTGGTCAAAAAGATGTCATACGGTATTTGACTTTTTGGATCCAGGCTTAAAATATATCTGTGATGGGCCCCTGACCAGCAATGTAGTATATTTAATCAGGGCTGGAGTCATTTTGGGTGTAAGTATCAGTTGTTATTTACTGTCTGTGTGATCTTGGAAAGTGACTTGGTATCTTTGAATCTTATATTTTCCACTGTCTACCCCATTTGGTCGTTGTGAATTTAAACTGAAATAAGGTATACAAAGTGTTATATAAATGTGAACTTATTTAATCATAGGTTTCTGTATATTTCTAGTTTTTTGGTACAAATTAGAAAAAGGCAACTAGTTTAGCATGGTGAATAAAGAGCTGAAGCCCAACTCAAAGAGAATTGAATTCAAATATGGTCTTAGACATTTACTGGCTTTATAACTGTGGGCAAGACATGCTGCCTCAGTTTCCTCTTCTGTAAATTAGGAATAATACGAGCACATACCTGCTGGGTTGTTTGGGTAAAATGAGATAATATACATAAAGTGCTTTGCAAAACTCAAAGTAAGCAACATTATGATAATTGTTGTTACATTTCTGTATTCATAAAACTTTGAGACTGGTAGACAACCATGTTCCATGCCAAACAAAAGGATAAACATCTTAAAAAAATTTTTTTTTTAATACCCTGAAGAGACTCTAGGCTAGGTTGAATGAACACAGGTCCAGATGTGTTACTGTTAGAAATCCAGATAGGTCTAAAGAAAATGAGGTTAAAAGCTATGATGAAATGTTAGCAGTGTTTATAAAATGAAGTGGAAAACAAAGGCAGTGAGCAGGATTTTTTTAAAAACATTTTTTTTAACTACAAATATATTTATATTTCAGGTAAACAACATATTTTTCAGCCAGCATGCAATTAATTGCTACTATTGTCCCTATAAATATTCATGCTTTGCCTCGATACACACAGTTCCCTCTTCCTACTTTCTTATTCTTGTATTAGTTTGATGTGTGGGAACTGTAATGTTGTACTCCGACAGCAAACAACTATGTTTGGCAGACTGATGGACAATCTTTCCTTCCTTCCTTCCTTCCTTCCTTCCTTCCTTCCTTCCTTCCTTCCTTCCTTCCTTCCTTCCTCCCTTCCTTCCTTCCTTCTTTTCCTTTCCTTTCTTTTCGGTTTCACCTTTGAACATCTCCTGGATTGCTTGACAAGAATCACACCTGGTCAGATTCACAGACAAAAGCTCTCCTGATTGGCTCTCATTGGGTCAGGTTCCCATCCTGCTTTATCTCTGGAGCACCTTGTAGGCCAACAGTTAGAGAAAGGGAGGGAGAAGAATGGGGGAGAAAAGACAGTGCCATGTGGAAAAGTTTTGCTGGTATAGACCCACCTCTGTGTACTTGTGGCTGGCAAATGTTTGTGTTCCCTTTTCCTAGTAAAACTAAGTGGAAAAGTGCTACATAAATGTAAGTAATCTAGTGAGCACAGAAGAAACTGAGAAGAAATAGGATATAAGTGGGATAAAGGGAATGGTAACTGTAGTGGGACCAATGTGTTCTTTGTGAAAGGACAATTACTTTGTGGTCTAGGAATAGTAAGAGATTATTCCTAAGGATGCCTTGATTCCAGGCAGTTGATAGATCAAAGCTTGTAATTTTTTTAAAAAATTGGATCTGTGATTTCATTGGGATGGAGTAAATGCTCTCTACCAATGCAGAATGGCACCTACTCTTCAACAGTCTTGGACAGTTGTCTGGGCTATTGTCTGGGATCACAAAGTCAGTACATATCAAAGGCGAAACCTGAACCCGGGACTTGTTGATTCCTAGGCCCATTCTCTATCACACTGTGGCAGATTGTACATTCCCTTGTACATAGGCAATTAATGTGCTTGTTGTGATGACTCTGGATGTGTTCAGTTCAATTGAAAATAACTCAGCAAGCATTTATTAAATACCATACAATTCAGCAAGCATTTATTAAGCAACTGGGTTCAGGTTTCCCCTTTGATGTGTATTGACTTTTGCTTAACAGGAGAATGTAAGATTGTCTGGTCCTATTGCATACACAGACATAAATGAAAAGAATCCCCACACTTAAGGACCTTACACTCTTACACTCTACTGTCAAGGAAAAGAATTGCAACTGGGCTAACATTCATGACAAGGAGGAATAGTTAGTCAATGTATTAATTGCGGTTTTGCGTTTGCTTCTATTCTAAAGTCTAATTATTTGCTCATTAAATGAAGGGTTTCTATTTTGATGGAACATATGTAATGATGTGATGAATTTGATGCACATGGCTTTCTCCCGTATTTAGTTCTATAGAAAGAATCTGGAAATCCGTTTGTGGGCTAAGGGCTTATGTTAGGTCCCTGTATAATCTTGGACTTGTCACCCCTTGGTCCTCAATTTCTCCTCTGTGAAATGGGAGATTAGGTTACAGTATAGCCTCTTCCTACCTTTACAGGCATCATTTTCCTCATCCGTAAGCTTGGATTGGTTCGTCTGGTTAGTCTGGATGATCGCTAAGGACCTTTCTAGCAACAACTCTACGCTTCTAAGTATAAGTGGAAACATCGCTGAGACTTCTGTTCATTGTGTTTCTCTGCTATGACTCAAAAGTACTTTTTCTTTGAGGAATGTATTGGCTCTGATAAACACCTTGACAGGAAATATATATACTAAGTATACGGCAGAGTCATTTCCATTTTCCTATTAAGTGTGGTATTCAATTGATAAATTGCCTGTGAATTTACATAGATGCTATTTCATTTGTGGCCTTAAGAAATGGTAGATTATTTCTTACCTGATGTCTCCAAGTAAAGTCTGGAAGACTTTAAAGTTTGTAGATTTAAAGATGGAAGGACCTTGAAAATAATTTAATCCAATCTCTCCTACACTCCATTTTAGAGATAAGGAAACTGAGGCACTGAAGATTTAGATGATTTGCCCAATCTCCTACAACTGACATCTATGGCAGAATTTGAACCCAGGACTAATGTCTTAATTATCCTTAGAATGGGTTCTTAGTATTGGTTTGTTTGTTTCATTGGCTCATTCTTTAGTCTGGTAAAAAACAACCACAACAACTATGGACCCCATCTCAGAATAAAGTCTTTAAATGCATCAAATAAAACACACGGGATCACAAAGTAAACCAATTATGCTGAAGTTGGTTGTCCTTGTTTAGCTGTTTCAGTTGTATCTGACTCATTCTGTCACTTGTGATCCCATTTGGGGTTTTCTTGGCAAAGATACTAGAGTCATTTGCCATTTCCTTCTCTAGATTTTTTAACAGATGAAGAAACCGAGACAAAGAGGGTTAAGTGACTTGCCCAGGGTCACACAGCTAGTAAGTGTCTGAGGTCAGATTTGAATTCAAGAAGATGTCTTGAAGATGCCTGACTCCAGGTCAGGCAATCTATCCACTGCGCCACCTAGCTGCTCTTATGTTGAAGTGCAGTTACAAAAATTAAAACCCAAAACCAAAAAACATCACATTCTTGGACTCCAAATTTAAAACCCCCACATTACAGCATACTGCCACCTTGGAGCAAATTGTAGGCAATAGGGAGTTTTAAGTAAAGGGAAGTGGGAATTGTTTTGAGGTGAAGAGTGCAATAGAATTTGGAAATTCTGGAAAAGGGTGTTCATGGCACTGTCTTTTCCATATGTGAAAACCACGATACTGTAATGATTTAGAATTGAAATTAATACCATGATTCATTTTTAGCGGTTCTTTTACCTTCACCTTTATTTCAAGACACAAGCAAGTCTTGCCTCCTGTAATTTCACAATCCCCCTGAGAGGCAGTTGGGTGGCATGTATTATCGCTTCCATTTTACACACAGGGAAACAGATGTAAGGAGAAATTAATTGACTTGCCACAGGCCAGGCAGAAAAGCACTAGCAGAGCCAGAAATATAACAAACCATGACAGATTACATATGTACTCAGTGAGGAAAGGACTGTGGGTTATGCATCTGCCTTTCAGTCATACTGGTCTACACAGAGGGTAACACTGCTGGAAGCATCATCTTAGAACACAAATAGGAAGGTCAACATAACTTACAGAATAAAACACAGCTCCCAAGTTCATCCCAGGAATACAACTACTCACAATGCCCAGGTATCCTGAGAGATGCTAAGTGTAACGATAATGTTTTAAGAAAGGAATCCTTTAAAGATTTTCTTTTAAAGGTTTGAAAATGAACATGCTTTTTAGCCTGTCTGTCTATTGATTGTTTCCTAAAGAGACTTTTCTGGGTCTCTCAGCATAATTTAGATCTATCCTGAGAGTGCATCTGATATCCATTCTGGCCAGAGTAAAGGATGTGGGTGTTCTCTATTGCCCAATTCAACTGACTGGTGAACTTGTTCAGGGACCATTTAAAAACCCATTTAGTCAGGAGATCTGCAGATGTGGATTTTACATAACTTTACAGGAGGCTCCTACAGAAACAGTGCACTTGACGCCTTGATGTCTAGCCAAACCTGCTCTGTAAATGTCACATATTTGTAGCCATCCGGTGTGATGTAAATAGACTGCTATGTTTTGCAATGAGGAAAATGGGAGTACCTAGGCAGGTCATTGGTGCTGCTGAAAGAAGTAATTGTGGGCATGAATTCTGGTTTACTTTAACACATTCTTTGTTGTTTTGTTGTATTTTTGTGTATGTGTGGTGTTTTGTTTTTTTTTTTTTTTCATCAAATTACTCATGGGAGTTCCCTCCCCTCAAACTCTAACCCTTTCCAATACTATGGTCTGCCTAGGTCCTAATGATAAGAAGTTTCAAGTGATTCCTATTGAAATGCAAGGGACCAAAGAGTGTTTGTTATCAGTGGTTTTTTTCAAAGGCCTCTAAGCCTTGAAATACAATCTGAGAGAGTGAGACTCAAGACCAGACTAGCAGATGTTGATCCAAAAAGGGGAAAGCACTCCCAGTACAGATCCACCTAGACCGTGCATTTATTTCTGTGCCTTCAGGTAGGACATATGTAACAAATGGCACACATCTACCTTTCAGCCTTATGGAATGTGTTTAAAAAAATTTATGGTTTGTCTCCTGCAAAACAGCTCATATGCCACAATACCATATTATTTCAAGTAGCTCAGGAAAGATGTTTCAAAGGATAACAAAACAGAGTTAGTCATTATTTATGGTCAGGTCAAGAGATTTTTAGATTTGAAGAAGCCTGCTACAGCTTTTTAAAAGTTGTCTTTTATTATTGGGGCCCTTCTTCCCCTCTTCTGATGAGGCAGCTTCTGTTCCCTGAATTTTTAAGGCTTTCATTCCCCCTCCTTCCTGAATTCTCTTCGCCTCTCTCCAATCCTTACCTCTAAAAGGATGGAGTTCGGCCACTACTGGGAACTTCCCAAAGGGTTTTGATTATCAGGGCAGAGTTTTTCTTTTTATAGGTGTTTGGTTTCTACAAGGCCCTATAGAGGATTCAAAAGGATATTTGTCTTCTTCCTCTGAATTCATTTATAATCTATGTGCCTCCTTTCAATCAATTTGATTCTAAAACTTTTCCAGGAAACCTTTCCTGATTGATCCCATTTCAATCTCATTTCTAATTTCCTCTGCATCTCCTCTGAATCAGCTCATAGTATATGCACTCCACGGCTTGGTATATTTCTTTGCAATGACATTAACTGATTTATAAACTCTATGATAATCGCAGGGCACTTTTCAATCAGGATCTCATGTGATCATTTTATGAAAACTATGAATGAAGGGATAGAACTCAGCAAATATTATTAGCTTCACTTTTTCGGATGAGGAAACTGAAATTCAAAGGTTAAATAACTTACTCATGGTCACACATTTACTCTCAAATTTGATTTCAAAGCTCAGATCTCACAATGTCATTCAGCAAGTGTTGGGTCTTAAGTCCTTTTTTTACGGCTGTAGATTCTGTATGTCAAACTACTCTTTAAAGTCACCAAGGGAAGGAAGCCCAAGTGTCCCTCCCTACCTGTAGTTAGAGGGAGAAGCAGCGGGTGGCGCAGTGGATGAAGCACTGTGCCTGGAGTTAGAAAGACCTGAGTTCAAAGCTTTGTAAACCTATACAAGTAATTTAAATTTTGCCTGCCTCAGTTTCCTACCTACTTCACAGGATTGGTGTGAAGATCAAAGAGATAATATTTGCAAACAGCACTTAGCACAGTAACTGGTATATGCCAGGCACTAAATAAATGTTTATTTCCTTCCCTTGTTTTGTAGTCCTCGGTACTTAGTAAGAAATAGCAGATCAAAGACAATCCAACCTTCTTGTTTTACAGTTGAAGAAAGGGAAGACTAGATGGATTAACAGACTTACCCAAGGCCACATAGGTAGCAAGTGGCAGAATCAGAATTTGAATCCAACCCCACTGACTCCAAATTCATTGTTCTTTCCACTGCTCCATATTACCTTCACACTGATGTAGGATCTGTTCTCCTCACCCTCTTTGGAAGAAGAGTTGCTTTATTTCCACACAGAGCCCCATTATCTTCTCTTTAGTTTGTGGGCAGACCAACTAAGAACAAAGAGTAGCTTCAGTAATACTTCAAAGCAGGGGTTGGGAACCTTGTAGAGATAGTCTGGCCAGAGGGATAAGTCTGATGGCAGGTGCCCCTGGAGAAGCTGCCACAGTGTGAGATGGGCCACTTGTGTCCTCAAACACCAAATTTACAGTATTAGAACAGATGGTCCTAAAGGGGAAGGGGGCAGGGCAACAAGAGCAAAAGGAGCTCTTTCCTGGCCTCTTCAATCCTACTTAAGAATTTCTTTCTCCTTAACTAAGGTTGCTGTGCCCAGGAAGGAGGTTATAAATAGGTGGTCTTGTACTGTGAAACATTAAAGACCAAAAGGTCTGGTAGGCTTTCCTGTCCTTCACACTCCCCTTTGAAATAACCCAGGGAGGGGCCTTCAGCTGTCATCACCTAACACTGTAAATATCAGCTAACACTTTAGCAGGGATTATTTGGGATATCCCTGGAAACAACAATAAGATGCCAGATTGGGTACCACCTTTTGAGACACCTTTGGCAAGCATACCATAAATTCCTAACTTTTCTTATTAATTTCCAGATTTTTTTTTCAAAAATCATTCTGTGAAAAAAAAAAATTGGAAGAAAATTAGGTTTGGCCCACAAAAGTTGACCTCCTCTACCCCTTTGCAATCCTCAACTCTTTCTACAACTTTTGTCTACTTTCCTACAGGCTCACTTTAAGCCATCCAAATCCTTGGAAATCTGGATAGTGACTTCAATTCTCCACCTCTCATGTACAATGTTAATGTTTTCTAGCCAATTTACCAGAACCTTCCAATTCCCCTTTCCTCAAAGTCTGAGAGACTCTCCATAGTTGCTATCTAATTATCTAACATCACTTTAAATAGAAACATGAGGAAAAGAAAAATTTCAATCCTTCCAATTCTTTCCCATTTAGCACCAAGTATGTCAAAATATTACAATCAAACTACACATTCAGAATGTATTTGTATATTCCAATAGATGCTTGTGTTCTCTGAGCTTAATGGAATGAAGATCTGTTGTAGAGGTGGGGATTTTTAAGAGAGGTCTTATGGCATGAGGAAATGCAAGCTAGACTTTTTTTCCTTTTTTCTTTTGGCCAAATGATGAGGCAAGTTGAATGGAATAAGAAGAAAATTACAGCTCTTGTAATGGCATGTTTCAAAACATAAGCTAGAATCCAGACAAATGATAAGTGGAGCTATAATCAATGGGTCATAACAAGTACCAGACTCCCTCCCCTTTTCCCGCTAACATACTGGACAATAATTCCATTTCCTTCTTCAATGGGAAAAATCAAACAATCTGTGAAATCTGCATGCATGCAAGTCCTTATAAAATCATTTTAAAATATTTGACCTATTTATAAATCAACTATGTTTTTGGATAATGGTAGATTCTGCATTACATTTTTCAGAATGAAAGATTTCCTTTGATAAATTGAATTTGAGATTATTTCCTTTTATTTATAAAATACATAGAAATTGTAATCCTGTTGCAAAGATATAATTTCCTTAATTTATAAAATGAGATGATAGATGTGAAAGAATTTTTGAAAGTTTAAGAATTACCATAAATTTTTTTACCTTTGAAAATTTATTTTAATTAATTTTTATTTTATGCATTTATTTATTTTCCTTACATCCAGGTAGCCCTAAAGTCACAGCAAGACCTTTTTCTAACATTGCTTCCTATGAAGAGTAATTCCTTGCTGGGAAAGCTCTTCTGGAACTCTGTATGAGAGGATTTAGTAACTAAAATGCTCCAGAGACCATTTCATATTATCATCATGAGAAGGTTCCACAGTTTAGACTGCAGATTAAATGCAGAAGGAGGGGCCAAGTCTTTGATTTAATACATCCATGATTAAGATTCCATATTGGAATTGTTTCTCTTGGTAGTCCTTCATTTACTTGGTGTTGAGCTGGAGAGAACTGTAGGGATTGAAGTGTTCTTCTCCCTCCCCCCCCTTATTTTCTTGACTATTTAAAATGTTCCTTATTTAAGTAATAGCCACTAAGAGTTCTTCAGTCTTCCAAAGAAGTTTGGAGTTTGGTAGGGCAGTTGGGGTGACTTGCAAACATGAAGTCTATGCTATGCCCAGCAAATGATTTACCTACAACTCAGGGGGCCCTGAGAATCAAATGTCAATAGTCCTTAAATAGAGGGCTAAATATGCAAATAAAAAATGTCCCTTACTCTCTTGGATGATTGTCAACATTCCATTCCTGCCACTAAAATATTTTCACAATGTACAAATGATGTCCACTTCAATCTTGGGAGGACTTCTAAAGATTTGCCTTATGATTCATTTTTGGTTCAATATTATTTAGCTCCTAAGCTATTTCTGTGGTTAGATTTTTTACTTCAAGAAATATGGTATTTACTCTGCACTATTTCCAAGGGGAACCAAGTAGGGAGAGAGACCAGTGCACCCTGTGGGTTAAAATGCTGCAGATAACTGGCATACAGGTACACACAGGTAAAGCAGTCTGGCTTCATAGGACTGTTAAAAAAAACACAAGGAGAGGAAATTTTAATCTCCAGGATCGACCTCTTTTAGAAACAAAGGGGGAGGGGGTAAGGAAAAAGGAGCACACACCTGCAACCTATTTCTTTTTGAAGAGAAGCTTTTGAGCTGATGGGAGATGAGATAGAGAATGAAAACAGGCCAATTGCCAAGAGAGGTTTGTTTACAATACATGAAGGTTCCTTCAGAAGTTGATAGGGAGCTGTTGTCATGGAAATGAAGGAAAATATTGCTGCAGGGTTTCACAGTACAAATTTCTACTACTAATGTGCATGGATTTAATGATGATGGAGATGGGGGGAGGGAAATTTCCTGAAGAACCTTCATGAGGGTTTCATTAAATGTTCTTCGGCATACCTTTAGATAGAATATATACTCTTTAAGAGCTCAAGAATTTATTATCATTCAGTATATAAATTATATGAAATTATAATGCAAATGTAACACCTATTTATACCTACTTCTTCATAGAGAATAGAGGAAGAAGAGGGAAAGAAGAATCAGAACAGGAGGAATTTGACTGATGCTTCAAATGAGTAGTCAACTACTTAAGTATATTTTTGTTTGGGAATGCTGCTCAAATGAACGATATTGATTATGGAGCTATTAATATGGAAGTTATAGTTTTAAAAAAACAAACATTCATTGAGTTCTCAGGGCAGTCTTAGTGTAGTGCTGCTCCATAGATGGGAGATGCTATATAAATGTGACTCAAGCATGAACAGCAAGTTAAACAGAACCACCACAAAAACACTTTGATTCATCAAATTTCACCTCATAATAATACCAACACCCCCAGTGTGTTCACAGATTTACAGCTCAACATTTTCATTTTGTTGAGTTCAACCCTTTCATTTTGTCAAGGAGAAAACTGAGGCCCAGAGATGTTAAAAGACTTGTTCTTAGTAATAAATATAAGAATCCAAACCCTTTCATTCCTAAACCCTTGGTGAGAGTCTTCAATTTGTAATTTGCTTTCTCCTTCAGTTAAAGGGGAGGGGGGGGGGGGTGTGATGTAGTAAAGAGAATGTGAGACTTGTATACCCAAGCAACCTGAGTTCGAATTCTAACTCTCTCATTTGTGTGGCCTTGGGCAAGTCGCTTAACCTCTGGACCCTAGTTTCCAGATTTTTAAAATGAAAGAGTTGGACTAGATGATTTCTAAGGTTCTAGCCTTATATTTATAATCCCATTTCATAATTTAATTTTCACAAGGATGGCCCTTTTTAGTTTCAGGGAAATCTATTTTTATTTCTTAAAGGAATAACATATTTCTGAAACACCTATTTATAACATGAATCAAATGTAGTCTTCTGAATTCTAAACTCACCAATTCCAAATTAAGAAAAACTTAGCAAGGTTGGGAGTTTTTTGAGTTTTTTTTTTCTTTTATCCTTTTTCCCCACAGAGGCTGTGCTATCACTTTTCCTTTTCATTTTCCCATTTCCCACCCTTTTATTCAGCTTAGGTTCTTGTTGGGCTTTAATTGAACAAAGCCACACCTGTGTTTCTGACTTTGTCAGAAAACCTCTATTTCCAATCCATTTCTGCAGCTGCCCACAAGGACTCTTTTCATTGAGGGCAGATAACTAATGACTCCAGGGACATCTAGAAAACTTCCCTGCCCATTGGTGATTTTTGAACTAAAGGTATATGAACACCAAAGTAAAGTAAATCAGTGTATGAAAGGACCTGCAATCATTGCCACATTATAAATTCTTTATAACTCCTTTCCTAGTCTGTGATGTGTCTACATTGGGACAAAACAATTATTTAACTTCCCCCCTTCCCCTCTCCCCAAATATGATCAAATCAATATTCTGGCATTTTGGCAGAGAAATCTGCAGCTTTATTCGTCTCTGAATTTAATTGCTAGAAGCTTGAATTCCTTTCATAGAACCATGTTCCTAAGGTATCCATGGTCATTTTCTGTATATACAAGTTTATCTTCAAAAATTTCATGCTGCCCCATTTCTCTCCTGGCTCCATCAATACCATGGAAAACAGAAGCAAGTGGAAAAGTTAAAGAGGGAGCCATAGGACAGAGATCAGCCTGGAGGTTGGGAGAAAGACTTGAATCCTTTCATGGACATGTCTGCAATTATCCTTAAGCTTTTTGGACTACTGATCGTTTGCTCTCAAATCCTTGAAGCCTAGAGCTGGGAGGGAGGGCCCTTATCTAGAATTAAGTGCATCATCCAAGTGGAAGTTTAGTTCATCATTTTATAGATAAAGATATTGATACATAGAATGGAGTCCCATAAGTTATTAGTTACAGACCTGCTGCTAGGGACTCTCCAGACTCTCAGGTTCGGGGCTCTTTTTACTTGAGTAAACTACTCTAAATGGAAAAAGAGAAGAAAATTCTTCCTTCCTTGCTCTACCCATGGAGTTTCCTTAAAAACCTAAATCAAAACAAAGCACTCCAGCCCCCTGTTGTGTTAAGCAGCCAGCCAGTCCTTGTAGAATGACTTCTTGGGCAGAGCCAAAGATGAAGTTCCAGATCTCTTCTCCCTCCCATTATCAGTTTCCCTCAGGATCCTAGCCTTAATTGTTGTCATTTTCCTCATTATGGTTGCCAGCTCCACCAAAAGCTTGGTTGAACCAGTCTTTCCAGGAATAGAATCCTCCTTTTTTTTTGGTGGGGGAGAATCCTCCTTTTTTTTTTTGGTGGGGGGGTGGTGTTGGATCTGACTCCAACACACTTCAAAAAGCCAATTGTTAAATTTTCATTGTGAACATTTACACCTTGGAAATCACTAAGTGCTACAAATCAGGGCTCAATTTATTGTTTTGTTGATTGTCTAGACTTTAGTAAATATTAGTAATGCATATTATACTTAAAAGTGTTTCATGCTTACATTTTTTTTCCCTAGAGAGCTGATTGTTAAATATATACCGGGATGTTGCTGTTTCTTTTCCTCTTTTGATCTCTGATTCCCATCTGTTCAGGGTCTAGTCTCCAAACACCATAGTCACCAGAGGCTAGTATAGTATCTTACACAAATACAGGTAGTAGCTTCATATGATGCCAACTCACTGAATCCGTTGTAGGTTGTTCCAACCCTAAATGAATGAATGAATGAATGAATGAATGAATGAATGAATGAACTAATTGCTTTAGCCTCTCCATCCTTTCCTCTTTTCTTCATAATTTTGCTACTTACCATATTCTCCTCTTGCTCTTCTGTTTGTTGTAGCTTGAAGACATACATTTTCAATTCTACCTCCATCAAACTCAATAAAGAGGGCCTGTTACCCTTCCCACAGACTCCTAAGATGGTGTGGGAGATAATTAGCTCATCTTATTTCACTAAAGTATATTGACCATTTCAAGTCTATTAGTAGTTCTGTGGTTCAGGAAAGCAAGGATATTGATTTTCCTCCAAACCCCACCCTGTTGGATGCAGTAAAGAAGCTGACTAGGCTTATGTATCATTCTGAATTTTGAGATTCAGTTTCATCAATAGATCTGCAACCTTTTTCCATGTCTACTATAGCTCCACAAACCCAATGGGAATCCAGAACATAGCTACGGGTTAGTACCTTTTTTTATAATATAGGCCAGTGAAGTATCATTCAACTAAGGTTCTGCTACTCAGAAATGGGTTAGACTGGGCATAAATGCCCTCTCCAATTATCTTAGCTACTGTAAACCCAAGGGAAAGACTTCAGTTGTTGCCACTATTCACTATTAAGGAGAATTGTGGCAGCTGAAAATTATAGCTAGATCCTCTGTTGGACATGGGATGATAGAAAGTCCAAAAGCCCAGAGACTTCTGGGCATCATATATGAATTTAAGGAGAAAAAAAAGTTTGATTTTTAGGAAAGTTCCAATTACATGGGATAGACTTCTTAATAAGGTCATGCAGAAAGCAATAGTAGGAACAATACATATTAAGCACCTACTGTGTGTAGAGTATGGTGCTACGCAAAGTGGGGATGGCCTAGGATGCAAACATTTAATAAGACACAGTAAACTGTACTAGAGGGAGAGAGTATGGTGCGGTGGAAGGAGACAGAGGATCTAGGTTTCAGTCCCAGTTCTGATACTTAAAATCTTTGTGACTTTGGGCAAGTCACATAAATTTTCTGGGCCTCAATTTCTTTATCTGTAAAAGAATGACTAGACCAGAAACCTATAATGCTTTTTTTTTTTCTGTCCTCAGCACTGTCTTTACTTCTATATGGGGAATTTCTGAGGATTGTTATAGAAAAGAGGACTCCCCTTCTTTTGGAGTTTTTAGTGAAACTTTCTGCCTCAGCCTCTGTTTGGTGGAACTAGCTGCTGGGATATAGACATACGTGGTAGTCATTACTTCTTCTTACAACACATGTGAGCAGGACCCAGAGGGCAGAAGCCAAACTTGAATTGAGACATGTGTTTTCCCTTATTTACATTGCAAAGTGGTCCACCCAAAGTGGACCTTGGAGGCTCCTTATGACCTGAATGTGACCCTGGGCTCTTAAAAGCATTGCCAATGGATTAAGAACCCTGGAAAGTTCTACAAAGCTAGAAAGGCACTGAGCTTTGGAGGTGGGAAAGATGAACCCTATGTCTGTCCTCTGAGGACCAGCTAAGCTAATTTTGGAAATGTTTATCATCAAAGTGTTGGCAGCTGGGTGATGAATTTTTTTTTCAATGATGCCAACTCACTGAATCCATTGTAGGTCCTTCCAACCCTAAATCTATGACCTTAAGTTCTATTTTAAGGCATGTGGGGTGGGATCTAAAATAGCAAAGGGAATCTTATACTGACAAAAAAGACACAGATCTTCTAATTATTAAAATAAGTATACTCTAAAGAAGATGGTTATAATTAAGATTGTGCAGTGGAGAGATCATTAGACTTAGAGTCAGGAAGACCTGATTTCAAATCCATCCTCAGACAGACATTAACTTGTCACCCTGGACAAGTCATTTAACCTTTTCTGGTCTCACTTTTTTTCATGGGTAAAATGAGGATACTAACAATACCTGCAAACCAGGGTTGTTGTAAAGATCAAATGAGATAATATTTATAAAGCACTTTATAAATCTTAAAGTACTGTATAAATGCTTATTATGATAATGATAATAATGGTCACTAAACATTATTAAGCACCTACTATGAGCTAAGTGCTTTACAAGTATTACCTCATTTGATCCTCAAACGATCGTGGGAGGTTAGGGGCTACTATATCTCCATTGTACTCCTGAAAAAACTGAAAAGTCAAAGGTTACAGGACTTGCCCAGGGTCACACAGCTAGTAAGTGTTTGAGGCCACATTTGAAGTTCGGTTTTTTTGACTCCAGGCCCAGGTTCTATTTCCACCACCTAGCTGCCCATATGGGTGATGTGGGAACTACTATTGCTTAACTATGTATGTTTGTTACAACAGTTTTGTGGTGTTTTTCTTTTTTTCTTTTTTTCCAGTAGGGAGAGGGGGAGGAGAGACAGAACATAGATTTTTCTTCATTAAAAAAATAAAAATAAATGGAGGTGGGAGATAAAATAAATGATTGTTAATTTTAAAATAAAATGAAAAAAGAAAAGAAAGATGTAATAGCAGAGACAAGATTTAAATCCAGGTGTTCAAACTCCAATTCAGTACTTATTCCTATGCCCCATGGGTGCTCATGGTGGGACAAATTAGAAGTAATTATGGAACCCAAGAGACTTAGCATAGGGATTTACTTACTCTCTCCATCCTTCTCTTTGCACAATATGTCCTTGTCTGAGCAGGATGGAGTGTGGTTATGCAGCAACATTGCACCTGTAAATGATTGGAAGGCCATTCCCTATTCTTCCAAATAATGCTTGAAACTTGTCCCTCCCCAGACCCCAGGAACTCTAGGTGGAGCCAAGCTAAATAAGTTAGAAATATAGGATCACAAATTTAGAGTTAGAAGGGTCTTCAGAGAATATCTAGTGCAACACATTCATTTTATAGACAAAATTATGTCTTACTCTAGGTCATATGGGTAGTAAGTATCAGAGGTAGGATTTGAAGCCAGGTTTTTAAAATTTCCTAGCCAAAGCTCATTTCATGATACCATATTAACTTAGTTTGGATGACACCAGTAGAAAAGATATATCAATCAATTTCACCTTGAAATATCTCTAGAGAGCTCAGAAGAAAGATGGTCATAGACTTAGAAATGGAAAAAAATGTCTGATCCTTTGATGGAAGTTTCGTTTCATTGATGTTGGTGGGTACTCTCTTCTCTATGGCAAATTGTAACATCCATCTCTCCTTGTTTTGTGCTACTCTTGTCCCGGACTTTTCAGAAATTCTTCACTGGGTGCAATCCAAGTACTAGAGGACCATTCTATAGGAACTCTTAACATTGCAAAGATGCCTACGGAGGATGTGAGTGGTCCATCAGTTATCACTTTGCTCTCACCAGCTCATCTTTTCCAGTCATACATCTCTCTGCTGCTTCTCTTGAGCAATTTTTCATTAGTAATATGTTACAATTTACTTATGCTGCTGCAAAAATAGGGTGCAAAATAAGATAGGCCTCCTCCTTCCTAAGAGATATAAAAAGAGGAAATATGAATTCTTTGGCATAATCTGATCAAGGTGTGGTGCATATGTGTCATCATTTACCTGATCCTGTGATCAAATATAATCTTCTTTTAACTATCTAACATGAGGAACTGGCTTAAATATACCTAGTTTTTGCCAGTATATGGGGAAATCCCATTTAAGTTCTATGCAACCAAAGAAATTGAAAATTAACTTTTAAAAATGTATCAGTTTTTGCTGTTGTTACAAAGGAGATCTTACAGGGAAAGGAATATAATTGAAAAGGACCATAATATAAAAACGAAAAGCAATAAATCTTTCTAAAATATGAAAAATAAAAAGAAAACCCTGATATTCTTATTTCCTAAGAGAAAGCCACATCCAGTAAGAATAAAGTTGTGTGTTTTCTACGAAATTTGTGTTTGATGCGTAATACGTGATGGTAAAAAGGGGAACCTCTCCCCTGCTGATTTGCTGTGTGGCTGTTGATTATTACTCAAACTCTCCATTTTGTTTTAGAATCTTTAAAGGAGATGAAGATAATATCTACTGGGGAAATACAGATATTGTTCATAATGAAGTCACTAGTGATAAATCAAACAGTATCTTTCTTCCAAAGTGGAAAAACAGCAAATTTTTAAAAAAATTTATCAAGTTGACATGAAAATACCAAGAAAAATAGCAGCACTACGAAACAAAGCAGCATTAAATGAATAGTCAATGAAACTGGAAACAGGTTATCTGTCTGTCTATATGTGTGTCTGTGTCTGTCTGTTTCTATATCTGTCAATTTCTGTTCATCTCTCTATTTGTCTGTGTATCTGTCTCTATCGGTCTCTATATCTATCTGTCTCTCTACATCTATTTATCTATCTGTCTGTCTGTCTATCCCTCTATCCATCGATCTCTATCTACCTACCTGTCTATTACAAATGAGGAAGCAGGTGAAAAACTGGTCCCTGATTAATAAGTATATACTATAAAATATATGCCTGAGTTCAAATTCGCCTCAGAAACTTGACACACTTACTAGCTCTGTGACCTTGGGCAAATCACTTAACCCCAATTGTCTTAAAAAAAAGTAAAATATGTGTACCTTGTTAATGTTATTTCTAATCCTTTGCAAAGTAATTAAAGAATAGTGACATCTTTGTTCTGATGACTAGAATCTCGGTAAAGAAAAATAAATATTTCTTCATGCCAGTAGGCCTACAAATGAGGGTGGTAACCCAAAAGGCTTCTTTTGTTCCTTTGGGTCTTGCTTTCCCTGTAATAGGCTATCTCTGCTCCTGATATGCTTCTTCCTGCCTGCCACCCCTTCCCTTTTCTGGAGCTTCTATGTTGGAACTCTTGTGTGCTAGAAAATTGCATAGCCTATATTATAGAGGAAGCCTGACTGGTTAATGTGTTGTGGATTCCTGCCTGTAAGATCGGAGGCAGGAGATCAATCAGATATGCTAATCAAAGCTCTACCTCTCCTGATAAAACACTGGACCTCCTAAGCATTGCCCAGCTGCCCCACTGTGTGAGGGATGGCCCACAGTATTTTCATACAAAGAGCAGTGACAAGAGCCTGATATCACTTGAGTGCTTCTTGTTTCATCATATTCCCCTTTTCCTGCTGTGACCCTAATGTTACTACCCAGACTTGGTAATATCCTTCCAACAACTTAAATATAGTTGTAGATTTTTCTCTCTGGGGACTGAGATCTGGATTTATCCTTTACTCTGGACCTTTTCTTCCCTTCTTCCCCTTCCCTGTACCTTCTTTACCTGGGGATGTCAAGTCACAACCCAAGTAGTGAAAATCCTATTGTTTTGAGTTTCACTGACCAGTTTTCTTTTTTCTCAACAAACCTACAAGTTCCACAAGAGCCTAAAAGAAGTATAACGGCCAGTTTCTATTTAGGGACCCTTCTATACTTTACTGACAGTTAGCATTCTCATGTTGTCCCCTGTCTGCTCAGATACTCTTTCACCAATATTCTTCCTTTGCAGAGTCCTAACAACCCAAACACATTCACAGTTAGCTATGACACAGTGAGTGGCAGAGGTGGTGATATAATTAAAGTCTCCAGATGGGTAAACCAGTGCTCTTTCTCTTATATCTTCCTTTATCACTTAGTATCAAATAGAATCTATTATGTAAGCACACGATTTCTCAATTACTTCTGACATTTCTCATCATATCAACATTCTTTTACATAATGGCAAAAAAAATTTACTCAGCTTGGCAGCTATATTATTTCTCTATCCCGAGAAATAATACTCATGTTTCTCCCAATTGGAATGTTACCAAAATGGTAGTGTCAAAATGGTAAGTCAGAAGGTTTTGTCAGGCGTGTGTGTGTGTGTGTGTGTGTGTGTGTGTGTGTGTGTGTGTGTGTGTGTGTGTGTGTGTGTGTGTGTGTGTGTGGAGAGAGAAGGCTGTTCATTACTCATCTTATCTGGAGGGTCAGCATCTCCTGCATTTGAATGTTTGTGTTTTCTTAAACAAAGGACATAAAGAAACTCCTTGAAATTTCACCAACAAGGATGTCCAAAGAATTTCTGAGTCACATCTGTAAAGCAAAAAGGGTCTTCTGAACTTCAGGCTGAGCTTGAGTTTCATTTTATCTGGAAGTTTTACAATGCAGTGGCGAGAACATGGGCCCTAGACTGAAAGGACCATGAGTCAGATCCCAGTTTTGCTATGTACACTGTATGACAGGAAGAAAGTCACTTAACCCCTTCTCAGTCAGCTTCTTTTTTCTCTAATACGAGGATAATAACAGCAATTCCTTCACAGGGCTATTTTGAAGAACAGATCTTGCAAATATTAAAGCAATATACAATACTGTTTCTGTCATCATCATTATTAGTTGATAAACCTCAGCCTACAGAAATTGAAGATCCATAGACATGAGATCTTAATGTAAAGATCTCTTTAGTGGTGTTGGAGGTCCACAACTAGCAACAGAGGGACTTATACTGGGAGCAAATCCCACTGCATGTGCTTTTCCTATCCCCTTGACATTTTAAAAATCAGGTTAAAATGAACATAAATGCCAGCCTTAAGGGAGGAAAGAAACCCTAAAACCCATCATTGCAAAGTGGTATTGAGAAGAGATTTTCCTTGGAACAGAACTGCTTTTGCAAAACTTTGCAAAAGAATTGCTTTTCCTTGGGCCATAATTGCTAGAAGGAAGAAGAATTTGGTGTACTTTGTCTGAGTGGTGTATATGACAAACTAAAAATTCACTGGGATTTTCTAGATAGATATCTAAGCTGCTTATAGAATCTATATATGTGATTATTCTAAATTATAACCTCCCTGAAGGAGAGACCAATTCTTATGTATCTTTCTTTGTCCTTTAGCCATAACTTGGTCAGCAGCCTGGTACACTTTTGGTTTGTTTTCCCCTCACATAACAGAGGCTTAATAAATATTTGCTGATTTGTGGAAGATGGAGTTTGGGGAGGCAGTTGTTTGTATATAAGCCTCAGATCTTTTTTAAGGAAGAGGTTGTAGCGTGTCTGCAGCTTAAACCCAATGTCTTGTCCCCACCTCCTCCAATTATTGCTTCTTCCCTGAGTCACTGCCCAGGAGCCTGGTAGCAGTAAGTGGAAAGATACCCAAATTAACAGGTGGAGCTCATTAACATTTGTCCTATTAACAGGGGCCAGGTTTAGTGAAAAGAGTTTTGTATTTCGAGTCAGAAGACCTGGATTCATATCCTGGTTTTGGCACTTAATGACTGTGAGCACTTGAGCAAATTGTTCACCCTCTCTGACCTTTGGTTTCTTCCACTGCATGGAGGAAGTAGGACTAGATGATTTCTGAGATGCTTCCTAGTTCTAAATTCTATGATCCTAGAATCCTAAGCTCTAAATCCAACAATCTTAGGGTATTAGGACAATCTCTGACTTTTGGTAGTTAGTAAAGATGCATTATGTGTCATAAATATTATAAATTTATTATAAATCATAAATATAAAAAATAGTCATAAAAGTATGTGTTTCTTTTTTTTATTCCATTCTTTATGATTGACATAGGCATATTTATCCAAATGTACCATGGACAGGCATAAACTGGAGCCTTAATCATACTGATTCCTTGCTTTTAAAATTTATTTTGAAAAATAAACTTCTTATACAAAAACATTTTTGAAAAAAGAGTGAAACATTGAATAATAACTCTTGTAGTTAGCAGACTGGCTCTCCAAGCCTTCTTGGGTACTTCGACATTCTCTATAGTTATCCATAGTCATTTAAGCAAACACTCTTTACCACAGTTGGGCTGTAAGGCTATTAAAGTACTCACAAATGAAGAAGGACATATTAACAGACACATTGAAGGTCATGTCAATAGAAAAACTGTAAAGCACATTTTCTTCTTCAGTCATAAGTTGCAAAGAGGCAGATTTGAGTCAAGTCAAAGAATTTTCCAGAGAGAACCAGATTTTCTGATCTAGAAAACTACACACTCACAGACAACCTTATTGTGGTAGCTAGCTTCCCTTAAACAGACTTGTTTTTAAGCAGAAGCTCTATGCCTCTCTATTAGTCAGTGATACTGTATAAAGATTTCCTTGCCAAATGAGAGATTGAGTTAGTTTATTTCTACTGTCTTTATCAGTCTTAAAATTTTATAAACTTATTAGTTTAACTTCACACCTACTGGGTGTGAAGTTACTCAGCTACAATCAGTTACTCTGCTACTGCCTTTTTATTTTTTAGTTCATTATCACTTTTATTTTTTTTTTAATTTTTATTGACTTATTTACTTTTAGTTTACAAGATTCAGTTCCACAGTCCCTTGAGTTTCTATTTTTCTGCCCTCTCTTCCCCCCCTCCCCCATGGCAGTTGAGGATCTACAAATCAAGTACAGGATCTACAAATACTTTCACATTGTACAACAGTCTGGTTGTATAGAAGGGTTGTAACCAATGAAGTGAGCAATAGGAAAAAAGAAAGAAAACCAAACATGAAAAAGAACGATAGCATGTAGGTTGCTTCAGTCTCCATTTAACTCTGGTCTTTCTAGATTTTTCTCTGAATGTAAATATCTCCTTCCATCCTGAGACTTGTAGAGTTGTCTTATACCTGCGTGTTGCTGAGAAGAGTCCAGTTTATCAAAGTTGGTCGTCACACATACAATGTGTCTGTGCTAGTGTACAAATTATTCCTGGCTCTGCTCTTCTCACTTAGAATCAGTTTGTATAGGCCTTTCTAGGTGAATATGAAGATCGTCTCCTCCCCATTTCTTATAGCACAATAGTATTCCATTACATTCATATACCACAACTTGTTTAGCCATTCCCCAGTTGATGGGCATCCACTTAATTTCCAGTTTTTTGCCACCACAAAGAGAGCTGCAATAAATATTTTTGCACATATGGGTCTTCCTCCCACTTCTATGATCTCTTTGGGATACAACTCCAGAAGTGATATTATTGGGTAATTATTTATAGCTCTTTGGACATAGTTCCAGATTGCTCTCCAGAATGGTTGAATCAGTTCACAGCTCCACCAACAATGCTTTAGTGTTCCAATTTATCCACATCCTCTCCAGCATTTGTTATTTCTCTGTTTTGTTATCTTAGCCAATCTGGCTGGTGAGATGTGGTACCTCAAAGTTGTTTTGATTTGCATTTCTTGAATCAATAGTGATTTAGAGCATTTTTTCATATGCTTATAGATGTTTAATTTCTACCTCTAAAAATTGCCTGTTCAAATCCTTTGACTATTTATCAATTGGGGAATGACTTGTATTCTTATAGATTTTACTTAATTCTCTGTATATTTTAGAAATGAGGCCAGAACTCCTATTCCAAGGCCCATAGTCAGTGGTATTACAAGATTCAAAACTATGAAGTAGGTAAAAATTTATCTTCAGTGATATTGTTTTCTCTAGCCTGTCCCTACACTGGCAAGTCTAGATTCCCATAGAAGGACCACTACCATATGGGCACACTCTAATTCTCTGAGAATCCAGGGGAAACCTACTTACCATGTTAACTCTTGAACCTCTACTATTGTACTCCCATTTATACAAACTAGTTGCTTATAGTAATGATACTTTTAGGTCTTAAAAACAGTCATAATAAATGAAGCCTAATAAATTATAACAACATCTTAAGTATTCAAATAAAACACTGTATCTGATGCTGGTTTTCTCTCCTGCCCCTTCTTGATCATTGTAGGCATTCTTCTTTAACCTCTTAACTATATTTTTAATAAATTAAATCAGTTCTTCCTGGATTTCAATCCTTCACCTTTCACTTTTGAGGTAATAACTCACTCAATCTTCTCTGTGAAATTAATGATCTTTTAAAAATCATCCAATTAATAGTGAGTCTCCAATATAATCTCTAAATGTTTAAGTGATTTTTCATTTGTTGAGTTTTACCCTCTTGTTTTAAAATGGTTATATAAAACTGAATTGAGGGACCATAATCTCCTGGAGCTCCAGCCATTTTTTTTTTTGTTTACGAAGTCTTAACTCTTCCATAACCTGAGTCTTTGAAAACTGTTTCCTCCCAATAGTATTTTATTTTAATAAATGAATACTTTCTCTGATTCTTTAAAACATCAAACTGTTCATAGACACATAGCAAGGCCTGTCTCCCATATGTAGCATGAGAGTGTCATTGTGTGGCTCAAAGGGAGGTAGAATAGACATCTTTAGCCTTGTCTCCCCTCACCCTCTGTCAAGAGACATTATTTCCTGTCAGGAGGAGAAACAGGAGGATGGGGCCAGAATGCTGGCCACTTTGCTCTCCTTAGAGAGACAGGGTACCAGTCTAGAAGTATTCTATATCTATATCTACATCTATATCTATATCTATATCTACATCTATATCTATATCTATATCTATATCTATATCTATATCTATATCTATATCTATATCTATATCTGTATCTGTATCTGTATCTATATCTGTACCTATATCTAAATCATCTATATCTATATCTAATCTATCTATATATCTGCTCCCTTACATATTATTAGTATATGAGATGTGATTTTCAGTTTCAAGCTAAACTTCTGATCACTGCTCATCACTTGGGGGAATAGAAGACCTCAAGCTCCATATACAAGTCTTGACCCCTTTCTCACCAAATACCAGTTCCACAATGGATGCACATAGCAATTAGAAAAGAAACTCACTTATCCAGGTTGATATCAAAACAGAAATCAGAGAAAGTATACATAGGAGAATATATACCCCACAATGCAGAGTGAAGGAATTCTGCCTTTGGGAGTGAGGTAACTTAGTTCAACAAAGAGAGAGAGAGAGAGAGAGAGAGAGAGAGAGAGAGAGAGAGAGAGAGAGAGAATGCCAGATCTTACCCAAGGAGAAATTTCCCAAATATAGCAAGTTAGGGACAAGGACATGATGGAGACTGCTAACTCATTTCATTTTGGGTTCTTCCTAGGGTCCTATTTTTCCCAGCAGCAACTTGAAGTGGGGTTGACCTTGTCTGTTTCTTTTTCAAAACAGAAACCCTGAAGGGAATGCAGAACTAGAAACTAAAGATCACAAAGAAATTGAGAAGACGTGAAGAGTCTTGCTTCCCTTTCTCTCCTGCTCTAGTCTAGACAATGCCACTCCACCCCTCACACAGGTGCAGGGCATTGATTTTTACCACATAAGGAAAGAGTACCATAACAATGGGTTTTGGGACTTGGGTTACATTCAAAATAGGTATCACCCTACATCCTTTATAAAGTGATTTAAGCCTTTATTTTATGTCATCATTAATATTTAACCTCAAACTACTCACATCCTATTTGAAAACTATTTCTTTATGAAGATTTTGACAAATGGTCATTACTAGTGAGAGGCAGGATTTGAATCTAGGTCCTTTGAATCCAGAGCCAGTAGTATTTCTATTAATAGCATTTAAGAACCCAGGGATACCTTCATCCACGATGAGCCATCAGAGTTGGACTTTAGTGGATGTTGTAAGCATGATGTTATATAGATACTAGCAATTATTATTAGTCTCTCTTTTCCCCACTAAATTATAAGAAAAAAAATTTGGGGGGGGCGGGGTCAGGGAGGAGACTGCATCTCCTTATCTTGACCAAGAAATTCAATCAACACACACACACACACACACACACACACACACACACAGATACACTCACATCAAGAAAATGTAAGAGAGAAAAATATCAGTCTACCTAGATGCCTTTGCAATGCTCTAAACTTATAATCTTTCACTGATTTCAAGAAGATTTGGAGATTTCAACTAGCACTCAGAACTTATTGGGTGCAATTAAGGTCAACTGCCAGCTAGACCAAGGCTCTGTCCAGCAGGATGCAAGAGAAAGAATAATTAAAGGTGGACCTAGGCTACTGAGCAAAGTCTATCAGCCTTTTATAAAGCAGGAGTTTGGAGGCAGTTGATTGTAGGAAGAAAACTTTGTATGGCCATAGCAAACAGAAGGTTCATTCTGATCCAAGAATTGTATAGGATCACCTAATGACTGGACAGAAGAGGACTTTGTCAGGAGTAGGGTTGAACTATATGTGTCCCTATGATGCCAGAAAACTTAACAAGGCTTCTGCTTCTGAGAGCAGAGACAGTAACTTCTAGGGGCTTATGTTATTTTGATATTAGATTGAGAGGGCTTACTGCAGGAATGTAGAGCTCAGTATATAGTCTGTGCCTTGCCTTTCCAATATCCTCTAGAAAAATGATAGCCCAGCAGAGGCTATGAGGGAAATGCCTGAATATCTTCAACCTTTGCATCCTTCAACCTTTACATCCGTTTGATTTTGTTATCTATTGCAGAGTTTGAGGAGAACAACTGAAGTGGATCTTTCTTGCTGTCAAAATGCATTTGTTTAACAAACATTGATTGGTCACTGTGGAAGGTTCAAAGACGTCATGACTGTCAATGTGGTTGTCAGCATTTAGAGTTATTTTTTCCAACTACAATAATAAATTTGCACTATTGGTCTATACACTCCTTTACCTGCCTCCCTTGTGACCAATAGCTTGTCTCTGTAAGAGAACTTGTCAGTGTTAAAGTTTTAACTTTAGAACAGTCAGCATTCTTTATATCATGGATACCTTTGGCAGTCTGAAGAAGCCTCATGATCCCTTATCAGAATGTTTTAACATTCATAAAATAAAATACACAATATTTCAAGGAAAGCAATTATATCACAATACAATATTTTGATAAAATATAAAACAAAGTTATAAAATAAAAAATATTATAAAATCAAAACCTCCCTTTTCCTTCCTGTTAAAATCAAGTTTTCAGAGCCCAGATTAAGAACCCCAGGAACTGGACAGGTTTAGCTGACCAACATGGGGATCTTGGAAGGGAAGGAGTCTATGGTGTGACCCCTGGCCATATTAGCACTTGACTGAGAATCTACAAACTTGAGATTGTTTTTTGTTAAGATAGATTTTGGAGGAAAGACAGAATATCTAATCTAGGGTTCCTCCAGGTCAAGAAGATTTCTTTCTATTTGGTTTTAAAGTAGGATAATCAGCAAAAATCTTTGGTAATTTAATAAGAGGCATTTGCTCTGTTTCTGTGAATCATCTTCCTAAAGAAGGGGAGGGGAATCTGTCATGTCTGCTTCTTATTCTAGTGAATTCAATATACATTAATTACTACTACTAAGTATGATAAAGTGTGGGGATGTAAATATGGAAAAAATGACATGATTCTGACACCCAAGGAACTTACAGTCCCAAAGGTAGATAAACCATGTGTGCAAATACATATGATACAAGGCTGGATCTGCTATGTAGTGAGGAAAAATCCAGACCAAGTGCTTTAAGAAATCTGAATAGGGAGAAGCCATTTTATAAGGCTATGTGGAAAGTTTGGGGGAGGGGGAAGGAGAAGAGAACAGATAATGAGAAAGACTTCATGGAGAAGAAAACACCTAAGTGGGACTTGAAAGAAAAGAAGGATTTCAGTCGGCAAAGATGTGGGGGGAAAAAGGGGCATGTTAGGTACAGAGAATAGGTAATGACCTATATGACTGGAATATAGACTATATGGAATATTCTTGTGGGAACCAAGTTGCAGAGGGCCCTAAAGACTCCCCTAGACCATTTGGATATGGTTGATCAGACTAGTGCTGGTACCAGATCATACGAGAGGAGGCTAATATGAATAGCTTCTTCTCTAGTTCTCCCAAAATGGGACCTAGCCATTCTTTTGCTCTAATAAGAAGGTTAGGCTTGCCAATGTTTGAAGAACATTTCTTTGTGGCTTTAGCAAGATGCTCAGACTGCTTACTCAGGGAGTCATGAAATAGTTACTCATTGTTCCTGTGATGGATAGATTATTTAATATTTGCCACTGACTCATCAAAATTACATGGTTTGATAGTTAATGGGAAAACAATAGGCCTAATGACCACAATCCCTTTTTAGTTTTGGTAGAGACAATGGGGGAAAGCAAAGGAAGGAGAGATTATACATAGCTACTGAAATGAATTTTCTTAGAGCAAGATTCTAGCATAGAATAAAAAAGCTGAAAGAAATTTCCTTTTGATTTATATGTACTTAAATCTGAAGATATGTATGCCATTCAGCTTATTCTAAGTCATCAGGTATAGAGGTAGAAGGGAAGAGAATATCCATTTGTATAGCACTCACTAAGTACCAGGCACTGTGCTAAGTGCTTTCACGTGTTATACATACATGTACACACATACATATATTTACAGATACATACAAACACACATATACCACAGACAGATGTACATGCAGAGGACTATGACTTTGACCCTAGTAATGGCCAGAGACTGAGCCAAATATTCACCCAAGTGTGATAAGAAATATAGGAGTTCAGGAATATTTGTTTATTAAATATGAAATATATTAGATATTTATTGGAGTTTCAGAAAAAGGTTTGACCTCATATAAGCCCACATTAGATTGTAATAAACAGAATAAATACAAAAATCCATCCTCTCTTCCAACAACCTTCCAAAAATGTAAAGTATCAGAAGAAACTCTAAATGGGATCAATAATTTAGAGCTGGAAAGAACTCTTTAACTAACTTAGTCCAACCCCCCCTTTTTATAGATGAAGAATCTGAGGCCCAGACAGATAAACTGATTTGTGTAAGATGGAACAGGTGGTAAGTGGCAGAATAAGGATTTGAATACAGGCCTGCTGAGTTTGGATCCGACACTCATTCCAGCACACCAGCACACCACTGTGTCATGTTAGTACATAAACATATAATCAACCTTAGGATTCTAAAGATGTGCATAGAATGATTATAAGTAGTTAGGTAGAATTTATATGGATGACTTCCTGGAATAGCTTATATGACTTTTGATGGTGAGAAGGTAAAATGTCCTTTCTGTCTTCCAAAGGTCTTCATGATTTTTGCTATGGATTACTCCCCTGATCTGTTGGATTGGAAGTAAGTTCATAGGTTGACTTCTTTATAAGCAATTGAGTTACTCAATCCTTTCTCTGTCTCTCTCTGTCTTTCTCTCTCTCTCTCTCTCTCTCTCTTTCTCTGTGTCTCTCTCTTTTCTCTGTCTCTCTCTCTGTCTCTCTCTCCATCTCTCTCCTTCAGATTTTGATGAAGTCTTACTTGAGCATAGACTTGTATGTCTTCAAGTAGCCCTTGAAGACCAGGTGAGACCAGAACTTAGGACTCTGACCTGGAATTTTGTCTGATGCTCCCTCTCACTCAATACTAAGGCTATACCTTTCACGTCTTTCTTCTGTGCCTTTCTATAGGCTGTCTGCTTCTCATGACTGGCATTTTGTCTTTCCTCACTCCTACTTCTTATAGTTCCTAGATGTCTTATAAGTTCAATTATAGATGCTACCTTCTTCTGGAGGTTTTTCCTAATGCCCTTAGCTATTGCTTCCTATTTCACCTCCTAACTTTGGGTTTATTTTATATCAGTCTTGTACTTACTTATCTGTTAACATGTTCTATTTTCGCTTTTGAAGACGTCATTCAGTCAGTCAGTCAATACTTCTTAAGTGCCTTCTGTGTACCAGGCCCTGTACTAAGAGCTGGGGTTCAAGGAGCTCACAGTCTAATGAAGAGAGAATACATGCAAAAAACTACATATAAACAAGCTATATTGAAGATAAGCTGGAGATAATCAACAGAGGTAGAGATTGTTCCACTTTTATATTAATCATTTATATTCCCAGAGTATCCTATTTATCATATATCCCAAGAATACTTAAATGTTCGTTGATAGTTTGAACACGGAAGCCTCAATCAATCAAGTAGTTCTAGGGTAGCTTCTCAGGGCTATGTCCTAATACATCGAGTAGCTTGCCTAGACACATGTTCTCACTTCTTGGAACAGATCTAGTCTTTGAAGGCCAGGTGAGACCAGAACTTAGGACTCTGTCCTAGAATTCCCAGGCCTGGTCTTGTCCTGGCATTTATCCTTAGGGACTGCTCAAAGACTGAATCAGCCTTTGCAGGTGTGATACTTTCTGTTTTCCCACTATCTACATAGCTTTTCCTGAATAGTCAAATCATGTCAGCTTTGACCCATGATTTCTTAGGAATCCCAAGCCTTGCTGGCTGAGGTTGAGGCCTGAAGCCAAAGTGGCAGAAAGACACACACACACACACACACACACACACACACACACACACACAGAAACACAAAGACAGAGACGAAGACAGAGAGGAATTCTCAAAGGTAGTTATTTTTCCCTACAAGAAGGAAGCACCAGAAAACTTGTACACACACACACACACACACACACACACATATGTGTGTGTATGTATGTATATCTATACACACACACACACACACACAGCTGTTTTCATACAACTCCTAGGGATCATAAAATAATTTCCCCTCAAATTTAATGCTTACTCTTCCCCCCTGCCAATTCCTTTAGGAACAATTTTATCATCTGCAAAAAAGAGGGTTTGTACTAATTGATCTCCAAGGACCCTTTCTAGCTATGATGCATTCCATGATTCTATAAGTTTTGGTTTTTTGTTCTGAACATTCTAGGCCTCTGCTAAAAGGGCTTTTATTAGTATATCCAGGCAAAGCAGGTCAGTTTTATCAAGTTATTGTACTTCTGGGCTATAATTCCTAAATAAGACACAGTCCCAGAACCTGGAGACAAAGACAAAACCGTGTCACCCTCTGAAATGGAAGCTATTTTGAATGTTTCATAGACAAACTTAGCTTAGCTGGAGAAACAATCCATATTACGTGAGGGTTTTACAAACATTTACAAATTTACAAAATGGACTATGGATGGTCATGTCTTGTTCATGTAGACATAAATCTAAAGTCTAACTAATAGCTTATTTTAACATGTTCTAGCTGATGTCATAACAAAAGGGTTTTTGGTCTGCACTGAAAGGAAGGCAAAAAAATGAAAAACTTGTAGGAGTAAACATGGTACCAGTTAAAACACCCTATAAATGTATCCTCTTATTTGAAAGGTGCATTCTATAGTAGAATAAAGATAATGCCCAAACTCTACCACAGTGTTGATGAAACATCCCATAAGATAATCCATTTCTCTTTACCATGATTCCATTTTCCACAAACAATTCTATGATGTATAGTTCAATATCTTGGTACCAGAGAAGGAACTAATTTGTATAATGATGGAGAAAATTTTGTTCAATTATTTCAGTTGTGTCTGACTCTTCGTGATCTCATTGGAAAGGTTCTGGGTAAAGATACTGCAATGGTTTGTCATTTCCTTTTCCAGTTCATTTTACAGATAGGGAAACTGAAGCAAGCAGGATTAAATGACTTTCCCAGGGACACACAGCTAGTAAAAATCTAGGTCAGAGACAAATATCTGGTCTTTAAAAAAGTTATATCCCCAGTATAAACTAATAAATTGTTTTTGTGGTTTAGAAGTCATAGGACCATAGATTTAGCTAAAATAAGACTCAAAAGTAAGTTTATAGGATCATAGTTTTAGTGTTGGAAGGAACCTTCGAGTCCAGAACTCTTCATTGAAGAGGATGAAGCTGAGATCTATAGAGATTAATTGACTTGTCTGAGTCTGAATACTAGAAGAGATGGTTTTGAAACCCAGGCTCTCTGATGAAAACTCCAGGGTTCTTTCTACTGTACTACACTGCACATTGATAATGTTATTAGTATTAATTAGTTCTGCAGAGCCTGATTGTCACTCTATGGGATGACAAAGATAGACTTCCTGAGCCTGCAGAGTGGAGAATTAATTAATTAAATCCTTATTCTGAGGGAATGCTATCAAGGTGCTACTGGCAGCCAGCTAACCTCTCACCCCTCATCAACTCATTAAAAAAATTCCAGAAGCTTCCAGTCTAGCCCCCTTTGGTTGCCCATGGCTGTGCCAAGACTTGCCCTTCAAGTTTGGTTCAGTTCAATTCATCAAATCTTTTATTAATTGTTTATTATCTGCAAGGCAAATGCTAGGTACTGGGGATTGTGGGGGAGGGAGGGAACAAGAAGGGGTCTGTACTTGTCTAAGTATGCAGTCTTTCTACAACTATTCTATAATTTAGTTTTAAAGATTTTCTTGATGAATGGAGAAGTTGAGTGTTTTCTCTAAGGACACACAGCTACTATGTGTCAGAGGTGGTACAGGAATGGAGGTCTTCCTAACTGTCAGGCCTGTTCTTTATTTACTGGAATATGAAGGCACTTAGACTATAAAGACAAAAAAAGAAAGAGTTCCTGCCCTCAAGGAGCTTAGATTCTCCTGGGGTAAGTTGCTAATTGCTGCTGCTGTTACCATCCTTGTGACTCCTTGGAGTGAAGCCCAGAACGGTCAGGTTAGTTTGGGCCCATGACAGGGTTATCAGATAAGCTCCAACCCCAAAGTCTGTAAGTCTGACACTCATATTTGAGCCAAAACAAAACAGAATTCAATCCTGTACCAGCAATCTTACTTAGTTCTGCCCTGTTCACCATCTTGCCTGTCTGATTCTGCTTAGAGCAGTATAATATGATATATATTCCAGAGGCGGCATCATCTCTTATGATCCAACTGGTTAGATTCCAGAGGTTATATAACTAATATATGGCAGTATCAGGTTTATAACAAAGCCGATAACTCAAAACCCACAGCTACTCACCTATGCCAAAAACATCTTGAGAGATCTTGTTTTTCATTAT
This sequence comes from Pseudochirops corinnae, assembly GCA_028646515.1. NCBI lineage: Eukaryota > Metazoa > Chordata > Mammalia > Diprotodontia > Pseudocheiridae > Pseudochirops > Pseudochirops corinnae. The sequence goes on along the minus strand of CM053591.1, from coordinate 104,540,527 downwards.
AAGCCAAACTATAATGGGTAAGAATTCTGCAGAGTCAAACTAACACATATTTCATTCAGATGCAAGTTCCATAATAATCTGCAATTCATTTAAAAATCCATCCACTAATCCCTGCATTCCTGACAGAGCATCCATTGTATATTGTGGCTGTTAGAAAATGCTGGAAACACAAAATGCATCACAAGACCTCCAGAAAGGTGGGAAAGATAAACCCTTCCTGGGATAAGAAAAGGAGCTCCAAGCTGCTGAATTGACAAGCAGAAATCAGACAAGAGTTGTGCAATCTTACCAAATATGGACAAAAGGAGATAAAGTGCCAAATGTATGAAGAGGCAGAAAGTGAAAAACAAATTCCAACAAGTAACTGAAGAATGTATGTGAAAGGCTATATAGGGTCCTTTCAGAGATCAGCAAATTAGCCAAGATGGCATCAAGCCCTGTGGACCCTCTGAAACAGATGAATGTGTGTGCATGGGGAGAGGTTCAGGGTTTACACATCTTCTTAAGGGCAAGGGATATCCACCATGAAAAAAATTGCATAAAGGTGACTAGTTTCCCTTCATTCCCTTGGGCACTTGTCACCTAGAGTTTAGTCAGTCCCCAGTATGGATTAGTAATATTGTGAAGTGGAAAAGAAAAGGAGAAATAATTAGGAAAGTATTTTGTTCAGTCCTGGTCTTGAGTAATTCAGGAAATTTGGCATTGCCTAAGGTTTTTCTCAATGAGTCAGTCAGTTAGTCAGCAAGCATTTATTAAATATAACTATGCCCTGGGGACTGCATGCTATGATTAGGATACAAAGAAAGGCAAATCAGTCCCTGCCCTCAAGGAGCTCACATTCTAATGGTAGAGATAAATATGAAAATAGTTAAGTAGAAACAGAATATATACAAAGTATTTGGAAAGGAAGGCATTAGGGTATGGGGGATCTGGAAGTGTTCTGAATTGGGGGAATTAGTGATAAAAATTCAATACAATACAGTTTAACAAACATTTATTAAGTGACTGCTATATAAAAAACGTACTAGGCGCTGGGATCACAGACAATTTTTTTTTTTAAAGAAACAATTTCTCCTCTCAAGGAGTTTATATTTTACTCAGGAAATATGACATTTAGACAGATAAGTAAATGCAATGTAATTTGTTGAGGATTGTTGTTGTTTGTCCTTCATTCTTAATGAGGATCAAAATGACACCATGGCATCAGGGTCAATGTACAGTGTGTTTGCTGTGGCTGGTCAAACCAATATGAGCTCAGAAAGCTCTACCACAAGTTTGGGAACAAATAATCTGTATGAATATTCAGAATAGACAGCTCTCTAGATTTGAATATCTTGCATAACTTTTGAGTTACTTTTGTTCTGTTTTGCTCATAGAAAACAGTACCTTCTTGATGCAGGCCCACCATGCTGATTGGTCCTGTGCCAGTGTCTCCATGCCTCACAATTGATACCAAAGCTCTTCAGAGAGACCTTGACAGTGTCTTTGTACTTTTCTTCTGACCTACATGTGAGCTCCTGCCTTATGTGAGTTCTCTGAAAAATTTTTTAGGCAAAGATACATTTGGCATTAGAACCATTCAAACCAGATGATGAGCCCATCAGAATTGCCCTCTCTGCAGTAGAGTTTGAATGCTTGGTGATTCAACTTGAGAAAGGACTTTGGCATCCCATTATCTTATCTTTCCAGGTGATCTAACTCTTCCTAAGACAACTTAAATGGAAGAGGTTCAATTTTCTGATATGGTGCTAGAAGACTGTCCAGGTTTCACAGGATACGACGATGAGGACAGCATAATGGCTCTGTAGACCGTCAGTTTGATAGGCAGTCTAATACCTCTTCTCTCCTACACTTTCCTTTGGAGCCTCCCAAATACTGAGTTAGCTTTGGTAATGCATTCTTCAACTTCATCAACTATGTATACATCCCTGGAAAGTGTACTGCTAAGGTAAATGAACTTCTCCAGAGCATTCAAAATTTTTTTCCATTTGTTGATGATAAAGAACTAATATTAAGGGACCTGACAACAACCAAGGGGTAAAAATCATTGACTAGAGCTAGGTCAGAAATACTGCATTTAATGAGAGTGTCTTTCCATTTTACCCAAAAAAGTTTTCACCCTTAAAACATTTGGTGCTTTTAGAAACTTTTGAAAAAGGATAATCTTTTGAGTTGCATTGTATGCTATTTAACCCAAATTATTGGAAACCACAGTGAGTTTAAAAGTCATTCTTCAAACTGCAATAATTTTGAATCCAATTGTTTGAACTTTTAGGAAATTCACACAGGCCAGGCTGAAATTTACTTTTATATTTATCAATAGATGAAAAGGTTAATTAGGAAAATTAATGATATGAAAAGGATGTGGGAGGATTTTAAAACTATAGAAGGGAGCCTACTTTAGGATCATAGAAATGGAGCTAGAAGAGATGTCAGAGGCCACCTAGTTCAAACCATTTATTTTGCAGAGAAGGAACCTGAGGCTCAGGAGGGCATTGACTTGACCCAGGAAGAAAGGTATTTGAACTTCGCTCCTCCACTATAATACAGTATCTAGTAGCAGTATTTTATAATTCCATTTCCCCTATCACAGCTTACTAAGTGTAAGGCATTGTATATACATAAAAATAATATGCTTGTTGTGGGGAGAAAATGGAGGGGCATTTAGTGCTTATTGCTTGCTCAGGACCGTGCAAAGAGTTGAGGACAAATACAAGCAAGCAAGATAATTCTTGCCCACAACTAGCTGTAAGCACAAGCAAGGTGAGATTTTCGTTTTCGTTTTGGAGTTCAATTTCCCAGGCTCAGGCTAAATGATAAACATCCAAAGGATTGATATCTTTTGAACCCTAATAATTCACAGCTGTGCTAAATCAAGTAGGTTTCATGCCTCCTGACTCTGAACCAATCAGGGGTCACACTTTTGTTATATATTCTGGGAGGTTGGCATTTTGCTTTGGGAGTCCGCTCATGAGAAGGGTCTTTTGATTTCCTGGTCAATACTCTGAGTAGCCATATGTTCGGACCCCCTGACGCTTAGATGTCTGTTCTTCCTCCATTTAGTGATGTATGTAAAGTATTTAGCAATATTGCTATATTCAGACAGTTGGAGCCCTGTCTTTTAGTCTCTGTGCTAATTTTTACTCTGCTTATATTTTCTCCAAGTTCAGGGTGCTGACCTTACCCCTGAATGAGTGAATGTAATTAAAGGTAGTATTGTTAACTCCTTTTTGAGCAGTCTTTCCTTTAAAAGCAGATAAAAGAATCTGTGCTGGCAGGTCATCTTGGGTGTGCTAGGGTACTTGCTGTTACACTAGCTTACCTTCAAATGAGGGAAGACAACACATTAGTGGGAGTTGGAAGCTATTGAGGAGAGCCAAGATGAAGATGATGAGGGGTAGGCAAAATGCTTAGGAAGGAAGGCCTATTTCTGGACAAGATGAAGTGAAAGCCTACCTATCATCTACATCATTCTTAAATATAAAGTAAGCCTCTACTTGTCAAGACTTTCTGATAACCCTTGTTTGCAGCATTTGGATTAATCTATGAAATAAAAAGAATGAAGGTTTTATAGTAGGTGCTTTATAAATGCTTCCTTGGTTGATTGATTCTGTAATTGAGACTGGTCTCTTCAGATTTTATTGCACTATGAACTACTTTTATTACATTTGTTTTTCTTCATTTTTATTATATATGACCAGATTCATGATCTTTTGAAAAACAGGCATTAACAAGAGTTGAGCTAAATTTGGAGAAATGAATTTTCTTTTCAATTCTGAATTTAATAAATACCTGCAGAAATCCATATTCAAAGTACAACATAAAAAGAGAATTTCGAATGAAAATGTAAATCTCTGTTACTTATAGCTTTCCTTTTTTAAAAAAAATGGGGAAGGAGCAGTGGAGGATCCACTGGCACAAGTACTGTGCTAAACAATTTACAAATGTTATTTTATTCTCACTTCAGCCCTGGAAAGTGGATGCTTTTATTATTCCCATTTTGCGGTTGAGGAAATTGAGGCAGACAAAGGTTAAGTGATTCATTGAGGGTCACACAGCTAATAACTATCTGAGTCTGGATTTGAACTCAGGTCTTTCTGACTGAAGACCCAGCATTCTATCTATTCTCCTGCTTGTCTTTCCTTCTGAATCTCCTTCAGTTCTTTTTCCTGCATTAAAAAAATGTTTCAGTGACTCTTTTCTTCTTTTTCTTTCTTTGATGACCCTATTGCTAACCCTGCTCTTCTTCCTCCCCCAGACAAATACTGGAATCTGTCATGTCCAAAAATGTATGTCTCATTCTGCATCTTGGGTTCATTATTCCACCATTTTTCTGGAAAGGGAATTTTCTGTAGAAAATGACATTTTAAAAGCACAAAGACTAATTTTTTAAAAGGTAAGTAAACAAACATTTTCTTTTCTTTACAGAGATCAAATTTCTAGTGTGAAACAAATTACATTCCCCAATTCCAAAAGTATGTGACCAAATGAAGAATAAAAAACAGACTAACTGTGCTTATAAAATTAAGTGAACCAATGTGTTCATTCTTAATTAAGGGCTAGCAATATTCCTACAAACATGAGTTTCTTTGCTTTTTTTTAATTAATAAAGAACAATGGCAGGGACTACTTTACATTTCTAAAGTATAAAGTACTCCTTGCTGCTGTTAGGAAAAGGAAAAGAATTCCCAAGTAACACTATAGAAAAATAATACTTAATGATATTCGATCTTTTTTCCAGTTGTATAAACCACTGAAATTTCAAGTTTTTCTCCCACATTTCTTCTGGGATTAGGTATTTATCATTTCCTTCCAATTTTAAGTCTTCATTCATCCAACAGAATACACAAAAATATGGAACACTGGCATCTGTAAACCAAATTTTAAAAAATGTTACTTTTTAAATACCAAGAAAAGCATTTCCATACACACAAAAGAAAACAGAAGATTCTACATCAAATCGCAGATCTCCATTTCACACCACATGCATATATTACAATCCACCCTCCCTCACCTTCATCACTTTTTTATATTAATATTGCTCATTTGATCCTTCTTCCTATCCTATTCCCATCCAACCTTCACTCCCTACTGACTAAGAGTAAGGAAAAGAGGTGGGAAAATATTTGTAATAAGTAAAAATAGTCATGTAAAGCAAACAAAAATTATGCAAAATGCAAAATTATAGGTCTCTGTATCTTGTGTTCATCACTTCTCTGCTAGGAGGTGGGTCAAGTGCCCATCACAGGACTTCTTGAGATATGGTTGTTCATTGTTCTGATCAGAGCTTTTGTCTTTCAAAGTTGTTTTTCTTTACAATATCATTGTCTTTGTATAAGTTGTTCTCCTGGTCTTGGTTGTTTCACTCTAGTTTGTTCATGTTACCCAAGATTAACTTAAATCACCTTTCTCTTATCTCTTATAGGGAAAAATTATTCTGTTACATTCATTTGCAATTTGTTTAGCTGCTTCACCAATTGTCTAAGTGGCTCTAAGATACTCCCTTAGATTATAGTTCTTTTTCTTTTTTCTTCCTCTTATCGCTGCTTGTTCCCTGTTTACCATATATGTATTTATGTATGTTTGTTTGACCTTCCTTTGTTTCAGACAAATGAAATTTATCTGATGCTCACTCCATCAACTCCTTCCATATTTGCATAGTCTCACTCATCTTAAATATGAAAAGTATCAAGCTATGCATCCTTCTTTCCCCTTTCTATACTAGTTTGTTGCTGCCCTTGTCTTTCTTTCTTTTTCTCTTCTTCAAACACTCAGAACAAAACCAATTCCCTCTCTATTTCTATTTAACTCCCTCAATACCCTTTGAAGTCATTAGAGATTCTAAAGCAGTGGTTCTGAATCTGTGGGTTTTGTTCAATTTAAATACATCCTGCATATCAGATATTTACATTACAATTCATAACCATAGCAAAATTACAGTTATGAAGTAGCAACGAAAATAGTTTTATGGTTGGGGGTCACCACAACATGAAGAACTGTATTAAAGGGTTGTGGTGTTAGGAAGGTTGAGAACCACTGTCTAAAGGGAAACATTTCTTCACTCCCTATTAGAATGTTAGCACTACATCATCATATAACTTCTTCCAATTGCTCAAATAAATTTATTTTTCTAAGTTTATCTGGACTTTTTGTGTATCTGTTTCAAAGTTCCTGCTTAGCTCTGTTGCTTTCACCAAATTTCTCTGTTTTGGTAGAAGAAACTCTTTATTAACTCAGATAATCTCATCACCAGGAAAATCATCTCATGAAAATTGCTTCAGTTTTGCTACTAACACCTCATCAGTATCCTCAGCTGTTTCTCCCTCTCTGGTTGGAGGGTTAAAGGGCAGAGCAAAAAAATTCCTTCTATGACCTCACTCTGGCACTACACCTCCTCCCACTTCTTTTCCCTTTTTAGCTTCTTTCTGCATATTATCTTCCTTAGTGGAAAGAAGTCACTGTAGTTTATCATTGTATTTGTTAATCTTTGAATTTAATGGTTTTGCTCTGACTCTGAGAGGTCTGTTTAGACAGCCGTCTTTGACACTCAACCCATTTGTTTTTATTTTACCCCAAAATTCACCATGTTACACTCATGACATATTGTGGGCTTCTGTAGCATTTATAATTCAAACTATATTTACATATGAATATATAAATATATTTATATTATATTATATATATAAATATATCATATATAATTTAAAATATATTTATAATTTTACTAAAAAGATGAAGTTAATGGCAAGGTGATTGAATACAGTTCTTGAACTATATAGGATCAGTCTTTCTATGACAGAAATCATTTTGGGGGTTGGCAATGATGGGCTTATAGAATGAAATTGGATAGTCTAAAATTCCCTAACTTTAGAGAATTCTCTAACATGATAGAGGAATAAGAGTCTAGCGTGCTTTTATATATACTTTGAGCATATTCTGAGGCCTGGTATGAAGTCATTAGACAAAATGGGTTGCTTGTGAGATTTTTGAATTTCATTCTTATCGCACGCAGTATGGGAGGTCACCAGAAAACCTTCAGTGTTTGAGAAAGTAAAAAGAGGACTAAAAAGGAGATGAGTATGATGATGAGAGAAAGCTTGATAAAGATATTGGGATAGTGATGGTGAATTACATGAACTATTAATTAATAAATTCAACAAATACATATAAGTCATTGTTTGTTTAGAAGACCTTGTAGTAAAACTCCCATTAAGGTAGGGTCCTTACCTTCATGAGGCATATCCAACATTTGTCACTTCTTTTTTTGTCAATTTTACCAATCTGATGGATGTGAGGGAGAACCTCAAAGGTGCTTTAATTCGTATTTTTATAATTATTAATGATTTGGGGCATTTTTCCCCCACATGGCTATTGATAGTTTGGATTTCTTCCTTTGAAAAAATGGCCTATTTACATGCAGCAGAGTGGCAGATCAAAGTGATATATTAGGGAGATTACTGTAGTAACTGTGGGCCACATGCTGTGGAAAGAAGAAAAGTGAGTAGGCGGAGCCAAGATGGTGGCATAGGAGCACCAAGGTACAGCAGCTCCCACACAGCCACCTCAAATACCCAAAAAATATGACTCTAAACAAATTTTAGGGCTCTAAAACACACACAAATATACTTCCCACTGAAGTCAGCTTGGCTAGGAGGGAACATCTCAGTGCTGGGAGTGGAAACCAGCCCAGCCTGAAACCCTGGCTTTGCCCCGGGGGCAGCTGGATGAGCTGAGCCACAGCTGGAGCTTCAGGAGAGTGGATCAGTGGCAGCTGCGGCAGTTTCCAGAATTGTCAAGCCATAAGAAACAATGACTAAGTGACAGGTCAGTGAAACTCAGCTAAACTTTGAGGAGAAAAGCGGGTCTGGCCAAACTGCCTCCAGGGCAAGGAAGTGGCAGAAGCAGAGGTCCTGCAGCCACCTCCACGTTGCTGCTTCAGAGCTACTGGCCTGCAGACTGCAGGGGGGCCAAGTGATCGTTCAGAGGCCAAGTACTCTTGTGTTGAGCGGCCTGGATCTGGATCATGGTCTTGGGAGGTACTACTGGTACCTCCAGTACCTCACTTTTCAGTGAGACAAAGCTGGTGGGGGCTGCAGCAGCCTACTAAAAGCTCCAGCAGCTGGGAAAACCCCAGAAATTTGGGAGAGAGCTTTCCCTTCTGGAAGCAGAGTTCCACAGAACTAAAAAACCATTGACTGGCCATCATGAGCAGGCAAAGGAAGCAAAGTAAGAACAACAACCAAACTCTAGATTCCTTCTTTGGGGACAAGAAGGATCAAAGCAGGGAATGGGAGGAAGACAACACAGTCAGAATTCCTGCACCAAAAGCTTCCAAGAAACATGAAGACTGCCTAAAAGCTAGAGATCAGCTGAAGAAGGATTTTGAAAACCAAATGAGAGAAGTGGAAGAAAACTTGGGAAGAAAAATAAGAATGATGCAAGAAAATCATGAAAAGAGAGTCAACAACCTGACTGAAGAAATTAACACCTTAAAAATGGATTAACTCAAATGTCAAAAGAGGCCCAAACAGCCAATCAGGAGAAGAATGCCTTACAAAGTCGACTTTGCCAGATGGAAAAAGAATCTCAAAAGCACTCTGAAGAGAATAATTTCTTCAGAATTAGAGTGGAGCAAATGGAA
>CM053591.1:104439025-104531386 GCA_028646515.1 Pseudochirops corinnae | reverse complement strand
AAACAATTTGAATATTGTTGAAACACAATTAGGATAACCCAGGATCTATCAGCTTCTACATTAAGGAATCAAAGGGCCTGGAATATGATATTCCAGAGATCAATGTAGCTAGGATTAAAACCAAGAATCACCTACCCAGCAAAATTGAGTATATGTTCCAGGGGAAAATATGGTCATTCAGTGAGGTGGAGGACTTTCAAACATTCTTGCTGAAAAAATCAGGATGGAAAAGAAAGTTTGACACTCCAACACAAGAAGCATGAGAAGGTAAACATGGAAAAGAAATCATAAGGGACTTATCAAAGTCTCAAAAAAAAAATTAAGGGACTTATCAAAACTCAAAATCTCGTGGAAATGAATGATGTAAACTAAAATAAATAAAGTTAAAATTAAAAAAATTTGAAAAAAGAAGAAAAGCAAGAGACAGGGGACAAGAAAGGCAAGAGGCAGGTAAGGATGCTAAGGCATTAGTATGATTCTACTTTTGAACAGTAGCAAATTATCTTTGAAATGTAACATAGGTAAAGTAACTTAGGCAAGATAAACAGGAATTTTTAAAAACAGGAATTGTGGCAATTTAGGTCTCCATTTGTTTCAAGAACACAGATATAGTTTTTATTATGTGACAGTTGAAAAAGCAATAATCTTGGAGTCAGAAGACTTGGGAATGAATTCTCGCCCTAACCCATACTAGTTGTATAACCCTGGCAAGTCACTTTCTCTCTCTGTCTCAATTTACAGATCTTTAAAATGGGAATAATAATACTTGCATCTCCTACTTCACAGGTTTGTTTGGAGAAAAACTCTTTGAAAATCTTAAAGCTAAACATCAATATGAATTATTATTATTGTGATTATTGTGAACATACTTCCTTTCTCTATAATTATTTTTCTTTTTGGGAAAAATATGTTGAACTTTTAAGTTCAGAATAGAGCAAGCAAGTACTACAAAATCAAACCAGTAAAAAAGGTTGTTAACTCCTGAATAATTCTACTTGAAGAAGGCTGGGGAGAGAGATATGGATTGTACCTATTATTTCATTGGTATAGTGAACACCCAAGTGAGGAAACTCCCTTTATCGATGAGAAGAGAGACACAGAGAAAGATAAAGGTGGAGATGGGGGGTGGAGTTTGAGGCATAGAGACAAAAAGAGACAGAGACAGAGACAGAGGAAGGGGGGAAAGGGAGATATAGAGAAAGGCAAAGGGGGAGGGGGAAGAGGAAAATAGAAGGGGGAAAAGAATGGAGAAGGAAGAAGAGAGAGAAGGTGGGAAGAAGGGAGGGAAGGAGGAAGGAGAGTAAGAAAAATATGCCTGGAATAAGTATGAAATCAAGATATGAATCTGTTATTCCCTCTGTCAATCTCAGTTCCTATCATAGCATTCACAGTGTGAGTATGTTACCTCATGGGTGAAATTCTAGAATCTCCTCTTCATCATAGCCCCAGATAGTCTGTTCATTCTATTTAGACCGGTAGAGCTAATGAGAGCCAACCTTTGTTGGCCTTCCTAGCATTCTTGGTCAAATAGGAGGACTCTGATGCATTTCCTTTCAATTTCTTGTATCCTTTCTTGCCTATTGGTGAAGCTAGAAGAAACATGTGGCAGTGTGATCATCACATAAAATAATCACACATCTGTGTGAAGCCCATTCCAGAGTATTTCCCTCTTCCCTGTTTTCCTGCTATTTTCTTCAGTATATGTTTTTGTTTTCTTCTTTTTGAATATAAGTGCCTATTGCTTTATCAATAGCATAGTGGGAAGTTATATAAAATAAATTAAACATGTCATTGTTTGTATTGCAACCTCTTCAGATCAGTCTCCCGGGTGCCTCCTTTTAAAGAGACTCTAGCTGCTTTCTAGATGCAACTTTAAAATATATTAAGATTAGATTGTTTAATATCTAGTTTTTAATATGTTTCCCTGCACCCTTATTAGATACAATTTTATTGCATTATGATCTGAAAACAATCTTTTTAATATTTTTGCTTTTAACTATAAAATTTTTATGATTAATCTTTGTAAAGGTACCACCCTGAGAAAAAGGTATATTCCTTTCCATTTCCATTCAATTCTTTCCAGATATCTATCATCTAATTTATCTAAAATTCTATTCATTTCCTTAACTTTTAAATTTATTTTTTGGCTAAATTCATCTATTTCTGTGTATCAGCAAGCACCCTAGCATACCCAGGATGGCTGCTAGCACAGGTTCTTAGATCTGCTTTTCTAAAGGAAAGCAACTCAAAATGGGTTAATAATCTTACTTTAATCAATCAAACATATATCATTTACCTAGTTCAGGGGAAAAAGTCAGCACCTGAACTTCAGAGAATACAAACACAAGTTACAAGCAGAAGTTACAAGTAGGCAAAGAAACAGATCATCAGAGGAGCTTCCAGTCGTCTGACCATTACATTCATACCTAGTCAGTTACCAGAGAGAGAAGCATCAACATCTGGGTATTTCAAAGCTTGGGGAGCTCAACAGCTTCCCAGAGTTTATCTGGCCAAATCACACAACTCTTTCCAAAGTGAGCCCCAAAGCAAAACCTCACATCAGGGCGTATATAGCCTTCTCCTGGCTCAGATAATATTACAGCCCTCTTGACCCACTGCCCAATCACAAAGTAATAAGGCATGGGCGTTCCTGAAGAACAATCCTCCCGCCACAGGCTCCATGTGACCACATTCAGCCTATTAGGGGACAGAATATACTTTCAAATCTGGGAAGGTTCTCAGAGTCACTTAAGCCACTTAAACAAAGGGCCTAGGGGCAGGGAAGATCTTCAGATTCTCATAACATTCTGAGAGGGGAAGATTAAAGTCCTCTACTACTATAGTACTATTATCTATCTCTACCTGTAATTCATTTAACTTTTAAAAAAAAATTAGATGCTATAGTATTTGATGCATCTAGGTTCAGTATTGATATTGCTTCATTGTCTATGGCACCTTTTATCAAAATGTAGTTACCCTGTTTAGCTCTTTTAATTAAATCTATTTTAGCCATAACCTTTTCTGAGATCATAATTTCTACCCTTTCTTTTTTTGCATCAGTTGAAGGATTATACATTCAACTGCAACCCTCCATTTGAACTCTGTGTGAATCTCATTTTAAAATATATTTCTTTTAAGCAATATATTCTTGGATTCTGATTTTTAAAAAATTCTTCCTTTTGTTTATTTTTAGTTTACATCATTCATTTCCACAAGATTTTAAGTTACAAATTTTCTCCCCTTCTTTCCCCTACCCAGCACCCCAAAACAGCAATCCCACTATATACCCCCTCCTCCAATCTGCTCTCTCCTATATCCTCCCTATCCCTGTTCTGACTTTCCATTAGGGCAAGATGGATCTCTCTACCCCAGTGCCTATATATCTTATTTCCCAGTTGCATGTACATAATAATGATGATGATGATGATGATGATGATGATTATATATATATATATATATATACATATATAATGTATATTTTTTTAAACATTTGATTTTAAAGCTTTAAATTCTAGATTCTTTCCCTTCCTCCCTCATCCCCCACCCCCACTGGGAAGACAAGCAATTCAATACAGGCCATATATGTGTAGTTACACAAAACATCTCCACAAATGACATATTGTGAAAGACTGACTATACTTCCCTCCATCCTATCCTGTCCCTACTTGTTTTATTCTCTACTTTGTCCCTGTCTCTTTACAAAAATGTGTGCTTCTAACAACCCTCCCCCCAACCTGCCCTCCCCTCCATCATCCCTCCTCTCATCCCCTTCCCTCCTACTCTCCTATAGGGCAAGATACCCACTTTAGAGTGTATGTCATTCCCTCCCTAAGCCAAATTCAATGGGAGCAAGGTTGACCCATTCCCTTTTGCCTTCCTGTTCTTCCCCTCCATTATAACAGTTATCCCTCGCCTCTTCTATATGAGATAATTAACTCTATTTGACCTCTCGCTATCTCCTCTCATTATATTCCTCTCCCACCTCTCAATTTCACCTTTTAAATATCATGTCTTCCTATTCAATTGATTCTGTGCCCTCTCTCTATGTATACCTGTACACATATATATACACATACTCACATATGTATTCATACACATATATACTCTCCTATATAGACATATGTGTATCTATACATAAATATATATATATATATATATATATATATATATATATATATATATATATTTACATTCCTTTCAACCATACTCACACTAAGAAAAGTTTCAAAAGTTACAATTATTGTTTTTCCATGTAGGCATGTTAATAGTCTAATTTTGATAAGTTCTTTATGATTTCTTTTCCCTGTTTACCTTCTCATGCATCTCGTATTTGAATGTCAAACTTTCTATTCAGCTCTGATTTTTTCACCAAGAATGCTTGAAAGTCCTCTACCTCATTGAATGACCATATTTTCCCTTGAAACATTATACTTAATTTTGCTTGGTAGGTGATTCTTGATTTTAATCCCAGCTCCTTTGATCTCTGGAATATCATATTCCAGGCCCTTCTTTCCCTTAGTGAAGAAGCTGCTAGATCTTGTGTTATCCTGATTGTGTTTCCACAGTATTCAAATTGTTTCTTCTTGGCAGGTTGTAATATTTTCTCCTTGATCTAGGAACTCCAGAACCTGGCTATAACATTCCTAGGAGTTTTCTTTTTGGGATCTTTTTCAAGAGATGATGATGATGATGGGTAAATTTTTTCAAGTTCTATTTTGCACTCTGGTTCTAAAATATCAGGGCAATTTTCCTTGAGAATCTCTTGAAAGATGATTTCTAGATTCTTTTTTTGATTATGGCTTTCAGGTAGTCCAATAATATTTAAATTGTCTCTCCTGGATCTATCTTCCAGGTCAGTGGTTTTTTTCAAGGATATATTTCACATTGCCTTCTATTTTTTCATTTGTTTGGATCTCTTTGATAGTATCTTGATTTCTCATAAAGTCATTTGCTTCCATTTGCTCCACTCTAATTCTGAAGGAATTATTCTCCCCAGTGAGCTTTTGAGATTCTTTTTCCATCTGGAAAATTTGACTTTTTAAGGCATTCTTTTCCTCATTGGCTTTTTGGACCTCTTTTGAAATTTGAGTTAATCTATTTTTAAGTTGTTAATTTCTTCAGTCAGGTTGTTGACTGTCTTTCCATGATTTTCTTGCATCATTCTCATTTCTCTTCCCAATTTTTCCTCCACTTCTCTCATTTGGTTTTCAAAATCCTTCTTAAGCTTCTCTATGGTCTGTAACCAGTTTCTGTTTTTCTTGGAAGCTTTTGATGCAGGAGTTCTGACTGTGATGTCTTCTTCCTGTTCCATGCTTTGATCCTTTTTGCCCCCCAAAAAGGAATCTAAAATTGGATTGCTGTGCTTGCTTCGCTTCCTTTGCCTGCTCATGTTGTCAGTCAATCAGCTTGACTTTTGAGCTCTTTGCCACAGTAGAACTCTACTTCCAGAGTGGAGAGCTTTGTCCCAAATCGCTGGGGTTTTCACAGCTTCTGGAGCTATTAGGAGGCCACTATCCCTACAGCCCCCACCAGCTTTGGCTTACTGGTCACATATCTCAGGACCACCACCCAAGACCATGATCCCAATCCAGGCAGGTTAAAGCAAGAGCACTTAGCCTCTGAATGGTCATTTGCCCCCCCTGCAATCTGTAGGCCAGGAGCTCTGAAGCAGCCACATGGAGGTAGCTGCAGGGCCACTGCTTCTGCTGCTTCTGGCTCTGGAGGCAGAGGGCCAAACCTGCTCTTCTGCCCCCCACCCCAATTCAGCTGAGTTCCAGTGACCTTTCATGTTGTCTTTGGCATTTATGGGTTGATAATTCTGGAAACCACCACAGCTGCTGGTGATCCACTCTCCTCAATGCTATAGTCGCAGCTGGTTCTGGCTGCCCTGGGGCTAAAACTGTGGCAGGGCTGGTCTAGCCTTCCAGTATGCTGTGATGATCCTTTCCTGTCCTCCTGTTGGGCTGCCTTCAGTGGGAGATTTGTTTCTCTGTCACTTTGTGGGTTCTGGACCTCAAAAATTTGTTTAGAGTCATATTTTCTAGGTATTTGAGGTGGTTACTGGGGGAGCTCATGGAGTTTTCCTGCTTCTATGCTGCCACCTTGACTCCATTCCTGAAAAACCTTGGATTCTGATTTTTAATCTATTCTGTTAACTGTTTCCATTTTATGGGTGAGTTTGTCCCATTCACACTAAAAGTTATAATAGTATTTGTGAACTTCCCTTCCATCTTATTTTTACTCACTATTTTCTTTCTTAGTCTCTCTTTTTTCACCCTATCCCTGTTACCTTATATTTTCCCCTTACCATCTTATTCCTTATTTTACCCATTCTTCTAAAAGTGCCTCCATTATCTATTCATCCCACCCTCCCAATCTTAAACTATACACCCTTCTAAACAAATATGATACTGATGCCTAAACCAGGAAGAGTAAAAACAGAAAATGAAAATCGTAGACAAATCATTCATGAATAAGGATGGAAAAATCCTAAATAAAATATTAGCTAAAAGTTTACAATACTATATTATTATACATTATGATTATGATTATGTGATTATGATTATACATTATGATCATATGGGATTTAAACTAGGAATACAGGGATGGTTAACATAACGGAAACTATTAATGTAAATTAATAGATGCAAAAAAGTTTTTGATAAAGTTCAACTCATTGCAATTAAAAAACACTTGAAAGTATTGGTAAAAGTGAATTTGTCCTTTAATTGATAAAAAAAAAAATCTAAAACCATCATCAACCATTATTTGTAATGGGAATAAACTAGAGACCTTCCCAGTAAGATCAGGTCTGAAACAAGGATGCCCACTGTCACCAATGTAATTCAGTATCATATTGGAAATCCTAGTAGTAAGAGAAGAAAAAGAAATAGAAAGAACCAGAATAGAAAATGAAGTAATACAACTCTCTTTTTACAGACAATAAGATGATATTCTTGGAAGGACCCAAAGACTCAAGTAAAAGGTTAATTGAAATAATCATTTTTTCTGAGTAGTAGGATATAAAGTAAATCCACATAAATCATTAGCACCCCTATATATCACAAAGAAAACTCTGCAAGAAGAGATAGTAAAAAACAGACAAACCCCAAACCACCCTGTTTAAAATGACTTTATGTAGTATAAAATACCTGGAAGTACATCTGCCAAAACAAACCCGGGAATATACAGGCAAAATTATTTTTTTAAAAAAGCCTTTTTATACAAATAAAATCAGATTTAAATAATTGAAGAGACATCAATTGTTTGTGGATAGCTAGGGCCAATAAAATAAAAATGATCATTTTACCCAAAATAATTTATATATTAAATGCCATGCCAATTAAATTACCAAAAAATTATTTTGCTGAATTAGAAAAAAAATACCAAAATTCATTTGGAAAAACAAAAAATCAAGAATATTAAAGGAAGTGATAAAGTGTAAAGGTTTAGTAGTATGAGATCTTAAACTGTATTATAAGGCAGTAATTATAAAAAAAAAAACCTTTCTGGTATTGGCTAAGAAATAGAAAGGTACATCAATGGAATAGAGCAGACAGTGAGTAGAGTAGCAAATAAACATAACTTTAGTGTAAAGATAAAATTTTGTGATAAGAATTCATTATTTGATTAAAATTTTTGGGAAAACTGGAAAGCAGTCTGGCAGGGATCGAGCATGGATCAATATCTCACACCATTTACCAAGATACGGTCGAAATGTATACATGAACTAGATATAGAGATCTTTTGCAAGAAAATCAGAAGAAGATAGAACATATTACTTTTCAGACTTATGGATAGGTAAACAATTTATGAATAATCAAGAGATAGTAAAATCAAGTATGAAATGGATAATTTTTATTACATTATATTAAAAAGAGTTTGTACAAATAAAAACAAATATAGGCAAAATTAGAAGGAAAACAGAAGATTGGGAAAAAATATTATAGACAGTTTATCAGGTAAAGGTCTCATATCTAAAACATATGAAGATGTTTATCAGATCTATAAGAACATGAGTCATTCTCCAGTTGAAAAATGGTCAAAGGATATGAATAGGCAGTTTTCCAATTAAGAAATAAAAAAAATTTTCATATAAAAATTGCTCTAAATCATTATCGATGAAAGAAATGCAAATTAAAACAACCTTGAGATATCATTTTATATCTACTAGATTGTCTCAAATGATAGAAGGGGAAAGTGACAAATGCTGGAGAAGTTGTGGAAAAATTGGGACACTAATTCATTTTTGGTAGAATTGTAAAACGATCCAACTATTTTGAAGAGAAATATGGAATTATGCCCAAAGAGTTATTAAACTGCCTATACCCTTTGACCAGAAATACCTCTACTTGGCCTATTTCCAAAAATGATTAGGGAAAAAGGAAAAGAAGCTTATGTTCTAAAATGTTTATGGCAGTTCTCTTTGTGGTGGCAAAGAACTGGAAATTATAGGAATGCCCATCAATTGGGGAATAGCTGGACTAGTTATGGTATATGATTGTGATGGTTTGTGCTATAAGAAATGATGAGTTTGATGATTGTGGAAAAATACGGAAAGACTTACATGAAGTAATGAAGTATGAAATGATCAGAACCAAGAGAATATTGTATACAATAACAGCAATATTGTTTTAAGAATGGCTTTGAGCAAATAAGTTATTTTGTCTATTATAAATACCTAAAGACACTATAAAAGACATATTAAGAAAGATGCTATCTACATCCAGAGAGAGAATAGATAAATAGAATTATTTATAGGATAATTTAACATACATATGCATGTATATACACAAATATATATATATATACATATATACACACACACACACACACACACATACATACATATTTGTGTGTAATGGTAGCAATCTGTATAACATGGTGGGAGGGAAGGAAAAAAAAAGAAATTTACATGATAATTTTGTTGTATATTTGAAAGCAATAGCAGGTTGTGCATAGTTTCATGTATAATCATCTTTTTAAAGTACTATGTTATGGGAATGCTTGTTTTATTTTATAAATTAAAAATAAAATAAAAAAATAAAGGATATACTTTATAAAAGAGTTCAGAGATTTTTAAGATAAATTTTGACTACACTTGTTTTTAACCTTATAGAATATAAGCTTTTAGATTGGTTTTCAATCAAGCAATTGACATATATTAAACACCAGAACATCAGTGACTGAAAAGAATGACTAATTGTGACTTCAGGGTGATCTTTTCTGAAGGTCATTTAAGAGTTGTTAGATATTATAAATAAGATATCATAGATGTCTCACTCTATGTAGGAATTCTGTTCTTTCAAAATGATTTTATTGATTTGTTGGATCACTTCCATTACCAAATTTATCCTCCCCTTCCTACATTATGAGCTATCTGCCATAACAAAAAATAAAAAGAAAGCAGTTCAACAAGTCTAATCAAGACATCAACTGAATCTGACAATTTACTTAATGTTCCATATCCCTAATCCTTCACCCTTCCAGAAAAGGTACATTTTCTCGTTATTTCTTCAAAGATAATCTCAATAATTAAAATCAAACAGCATTCAGTTTATTTTTTTCCCCATCTTTTCCATTTACAATGCTGCACTCATCAAGTGTATTTTCTTGGTTCTTCCTACATCACTTTGCTTTAGTTCATGTTAGTCTTCTCATGAATCATTATTTCTTACAATATAGACATGATGAATCCCTTCTATACTAGCCTAGACAGATGGTCATCCAATTTCTATTTAAACATTTCTCCATCAAAGGGAGTTCATTATGTCATGGAGCAGCCACTCCATTGTCCCAGGGGTTTTATTGTTTAAAAAAAAATACTTCCTTAAATTGGGTCAAAGTCTGCTTCTATTTAATTTCCACTCATTTTCCTTTTTTCCATCTTATGGAGCTATACAGAATGTGGTTTATCTGCATGCACATTTAGTTCAATTTACTTCTTGACAGTTCTTCATATATTTGAAGATATTAAAGATCTTGGATGAGAGTATATTTTAGTTATGGTAGTGTTTGATAACAGGAAACATGTTGATTTTCTTCCCACCCTAAGAATTGAAGATTTTATGTATTTATAAACAAAAAATCTCCGTAACTTCATGAGGCAACATGGTTTGGTAGAAAGAACATTGGATTAATAGTAAAGGAATTTCTATTTTTAGCTCTGTTTAACTGAGCAACCTTGGGCAAATCTTTCTTTCTGGCTCTCAGTTTCCACCTTTGTGAAATGAAGGGATTGTGGTAGCTTCCAGCTTCATTATCCCATGATTCTATGAATGTTCATTTATATTTCACTATTATGTTCATTAACATTTGTAAAGAACCTTGACTACTTGTTGTCTCTCTCCTTTTTTGGCTCTATATTATAGAATTCCTAGAGTCTTCTAAGGGAACCTTGGCAAGTCATCACTTTTCTGATTTTTTTTTTCTTATAAGGAGACAGCATGGTAATAATGGGAAGATTGTTGTTTTAAGAGTCAAGAAACCTGCTCTTTAATCTCAATTCTGCCACCAACTAGCTGTGTGACATTGTACAAATCACTTAATACCTTTGGTCCTCAGGTCTCTTATGGATAAAATGATGGAATTAAATTAGATCAGCTAAAAAGTACCTTTCAGCTCTAACATTTTATTACTGAGTCAGTTTTATTTCTGGATTGTGAATCAGAAACATTGGTTTTGTTATTTATACTCCTTGTATAAATGAATGGGGAGTACATTACATTCCTCCTCCAAGGAGCTTCATGAACAAGGCAGTTATGTTTTTTTTTTTATATTGTGTTTGTTATCAGTGGTGAATGTGACTATCCATTGTCCATATTGGACCTGACCTTTCCCATCTTGGATCCCACCTGGGGCCAGCATAAAAATAAATAAGGAAACCTTTGATGTCTTCCTGTGTTTATATAGTGTGGGGCTGTGAGGAGGAGGAACAGGGACTCAGACACTCCCTATTTCAAACACAGGCAACCATTATTGTATGTACTCTTCACCCTCAAGTCAGACTCTTCATTGTCCCAGTAATACCTTGTGCCTTTGTATATGCTGCTCCAGTCAACTGAAATGACCTTCTCTCTTCTCTCCATTTATTTCATTTCTACCCATCCTTCTACCTTAGGTTTACCTCTTCCATGACGCCTTTTCTGACTAGTACTGTATTTGCTTTTCTCCCTTTTCTATGATATCCTATAGCATTCACAGCCTATATCAAACAATCTAACACTTTAATTAAATATGTTCATTGTCTATTTTTCACAATGGCTTCATCCAAGTCACCTGTTTCCCCAACTCTATGAGGGAATCCTTATGCCTTATACTTACTTTCTGTCTCCCACAACCTTGTAACTGTGCTAAGCATAAAGTGTGTGCTCAATAAACACTTGAAGGCACAGCATTAAAGGTACTATGCCTATAATGACATACTTTAAAAATGGCTAGTTGTATTGAATTTATTTTCCTTCTTTTTTATTCTTTGTTTTAAAGAATGGTTCTCTTGTAGGAATGGGATATATTATGAATGTAGATTCTATAAAAACAAAAGATATCAATAAGAACTTATTAAAGAAAAATCTCTTTTGGGTGGTTGATGGTGTAGTATCCCAAAAGGAAGATTTGTGGTTACTTGGAAAGAGCAAAAGGTAACAGGATAACTGATGGACATCATGTGTACTCCATTGGTGTATGGCAAGAGGAAGTGAAGACAGTTTTCAGTAGGTTGAATGATTCTGGTTATTGAACTTGTTGGAGGATGAAGGCAAAGATGATACAAGGTTGGCAGAAATGGATGAGTTATGATATGCATGTTGTAGGAAATCCTCATATTGGTGGGATTACAGATTCATTTGAGTACTTATTCAAATATGATATATGTATGCATTAAGTTTATCTCTGTTGTGATTCTCCTCCATGAATCACTAGCTTAGCAATACTTCTGCTCAGGACCTTCTATTTCTATGTCAAATAAATTGTGATAGAATAGACAGCCTAACAAATATGGATTCAGAAGATCTGGGCTCAATTCCTGACCTTGGCATTTAATTTAATACAGGAGTGACCTTGGGTAAATTCCTCAATCTCTCTGAGCCTCAGTTTTTTCATCTGTAAAATGGGAGTGGGTGGGGGGTGAAGACTGTGCTAGATGACTTCTAAGTTCCTTCCCAGCTCTTAATTCATGATTCCACAATAAGAGAGCTTAGAAAGATTTTCTAGAGCTGTTGTGAAGTAGAAAGAGTAGAAACATGGCAGCCTAGGGTGAAGCTCCCTCTTTTCTGTACCTATAAGGGCACATTGCCAGAGCTGTCACAGGCTGTAAGGGCATAATGAAGCCCACGGTGCACAGGAACATACAATGTGACCTTGTTCGAGAGCACTTGCTTCCTCTGAAACCTTCCATGTAATGAAAGGATTCCATAATTCCAATAAAATACCTGTAGGAATTCCCAGGTTGATCAAGAGTCCCCAGGTTGAGAAAAATCTGTGACCAAAATTTTCCGAGTCTTGCCTCATTCCAAAGCTCACATGTTTTGAAAAGAATCAACCAAACCATTCAGCCAGGCTTTATAAGGGGCTGGAGATGGAGTTTGCTAATTACATTTGTTCCATTTCTGAGATGCAAAACCCTTATATGACTGCAACAAAACATAACTTGGGAACATCTGAGAGCATAAAAGTGATATTCTTGTGGCAGGGAGAGAAGGAACATGTGACCTAAGTATGACATGTCAAAGGGCTTACTAAGAGCTCCAAATTCCAAAGAACATGGCATATTCACAAAAGGAGTAAATTACAAAGATAACTTTTGAGTCACTATTGTATTTTCTTCAACTGGAGTCCCTTTAGTGTTCAAGCTTAAGGCTGCCTGTTCAGCAGCTCCTTTATGTGCATGTACATATTCCTAGTTTTGCATGTGCACATACGTAACACAGTAGCTTAGTGAAATCACCATAGGGTACAAACATTTCTGCTATGCTGGGGTTCTCAGACATGTTTCTTTTATTCTCCACACCCATGCCCTGTCCAATATAAGCCACTGTTCATAACTAGCACAAAATTGGCAGCAAGGCTATATTCGCTGTGTTCTTGCATTAAACTCCTCCATCCAGCTGTATCTGTTTTAGGGGGACTAAACAGCTTTGCACTCAACTCTCTTGCTTCCTAAGGGTAGTGAAAACTTATGGGGAGCTCACAATTTATCAGGCAGTGAAAAATAACTGAGCCTGTCATGTTTCCCAGAGTGTGTAAGTTCTTGGGAGTCCAGGATCACATTAAAACATACTATATCACTTCTTACCATCTTCTTATGTGGGTTTGAGAGGAAAATGTCCAGAATTATCACCTATCCAAATGATAAAGCACTTAAAAGTGTTTTATCTCATTTGATCCTCCAAACAATGAGGTATATATAATGCCAGGATGACTTCTGAAAGAAAAAATGAGACTTAGAGGAAGTTAAGAGATTTAGCCAAAGTCATGCTACCAGTTGAGAGAAAATCTGAGACTAGGACACATCTCTGTATTCCTCACCCAGTGAGCATTGTAAATCACTTTCCCTCTCTAAGCCTCATAGCTTTTATCTGTAAAATCGGGAAATAATCACATCTACTTCCCAGGTTTGTTGTGAGAATCAAATGAGATAATGCATGTAAAACACTCTGTAAACTGTTATTATTGCTCTTGAGTTTGTTGAACCAATGAATAAATAAATGTTTACTATATTCCAATATGCAAAAACAAAAATTAAGACAGCCTCTGCCCTCAATGCATTTTTTGTCTAATAAGGTGAGACTGCATGCATTGAGGAGTGGTGGCCAGGGTATAGCAAGTTGGAAAATCACAAGGTTGGTAAGTGAAGCCATAGCGGAGTAGATTGACAAAACTTTTTTTAGTAGTAGTGACAATATTGATTTGATTATGTGTCCAGAACTGGAAAGCAGGATAGAGCATGGCAGGTTCTATTACTTAATAGAATTCTTTCAGAGAGTTGAGTCTCTTATGTAATTAAATCAGTGATGATGGTCTTGGATCTAAGGTCTTGGATCCTCAGCTCTAGTAGCTGAGTGTTGAATTTCTTGAGTTTTTTTTTTTTTTTTTTTTGCTTTTTGGAGGGCAGTTAGGGGTTAAGTGACTTGCCCAAGGTCACATGGCTAGTTTTTGTGTTAAGTGTCTGAGGCTGGATTTGAACTCAGGTCCTCATGACTCCAGGGCCAGTGCTCTATTCACTGGACCACCTAGCTGCTCCTAATTTCTTGAGTTTTACCTAAGATTACCTTGTAGTTAGAAACCTTGCAGAACTGAAG
The DNA here is from genome assembly GCA_028646515.1 of Pseudochirops corinnae. Classification (NCBI taxonomy): domain Eukaryota; kingdom Metazoa; phylum Chordata; class Mammalia; order Diprotodontia; family Pseudocheiridae; genus Pseudochirops; species Pseudochirops corinnae. The sequence continues at coordinate 104,517,089 of CM053591.1, read as the reverse complement.
GGTCTCTGGGAAAGGAATTTTATCAATTGAAGACTTCCCCGCCTCCCAAATTCTTCAATATTTCAAGCATCTGTGAATTTACTGGTAGGGTACTCTTTCCAGTGAAGTGAATCATATGCCCTCTATGCCTTAGAACAAGGATTCTTAACTTGAAGACTACAGACCTTTATGGTAGATTTCAGGGGGTCCATGAAATTGGTTGGGGAAAAAATTATATCTTTACTTTTACTAACCTTTAGTTTTCATTATTATCTGATTTATATTTAAGCATTTGAAAACATTATTCTGAGAAGGGGTCCATGGGCTTCACCAGTCTAACCAAAGAGTCAGTCAGATAGAAAAGGTTATGAACCTCTGCCTTGGAGATATTCCTCATGAACTGCTGTGCCTGGAAAACTTAAACAAAAACTCTAAAACCCGTCTACTGGTGAGGAGCCTCTCTGAATTTAGAAAAGCCAGTACTTAGATACACACACACACACACACACACACACACACACACACGCATGCACTAACACACCACTCATTGTCCATCACTCAAAGTCTTTTCAGTTTGTTGAAACCTGCTAATGCTGCAAGAATTTTCAAGAATGCTGGGTTACCTGAATGGCATTGTGAAGCATTGATTGACCTTGGACTTGAGTGGGGATTCACTAAGTAAATGGTATCTAACATTCAGCACTTGTATTGTCTCAGAGAGTATTGGTGCCTTTGTTCACTTGCTTGCAAAATAACCCACATGTTTCCATGGAATAGCCAGACCTAGTTGTAAAACTTTGTTTTTAACCCTGCCCTTAGTCTTCTTCAATGCCCATCAACAGTACTCAAAGCCCATTAACCTTTTCTGCTCTTTATTTTTGAAATCTGATGCAAATTTTACTCAGGTGATTCAGACTATTCACCTGATATACCAATGTGTGATTTTGTTTTGTTTTTAGTTAAATGTAGATTATAAGTAACTCCTTCAAAGTTACTCATGTGTTTGTTGGAATCATAACTCAGTTGTCAATTCAACCTCTGGTTCCCGACCCAGGTAAGTTCTGTCTCATCTCATATTCTGACCCAAACAACAATGAGGGGCTAGGAATGGAGCCCTATCTTTTTCCTAGTGGGATAAACCAGGGATCCCTGTCACGTCTCAGCTGACATGGCTTATTCTGCAGATTAAAATAACCATGAGACTTTCTATAGAATTTTTTTTTTATGGATAACACCAGGATTACACTGTCTTAGAGGACAAATGTATATTTGCGTGCTTGCCTGAAGAATGTTACACATGTTTCCAGGGAGTAGTCAGATCTAGTTGCAGAACTTTGCCCTTAGGCCTTCCGTCAATCCTCCCATATGCCAATCAACAACTGATTCATCATAAAGAAATGCATATTAAACATGTGATTATACATTGTACAATGTTAATCCTTGAGCAAATACAACTTCTTAGACCCATTTTCTATCTTCAAAATATTTACAATTTAAGATTGATACACTATGGAGAAACCAATGTCTATCCGATTATTTTTTTGGAGGGGGAAGGCAAATGACTTGCCCAAGGTCACAAGTGTCTGAGGCTGGATTTGAACTCAGATCCTCCTGACTTCAGGGCCAGTGCTCTATTCACTTGTATATCTGATTTTTTAAGAGTACATCTTCTGGAGAATGGTTAGAACAACCTTCACAAACTCTGAGTAATAACACACTACTTTTCTTTTGCTCCTTTAAAACAAAATTTAGCAAGGTTTTATTATGAAGCACTCACAGAAGGGTTACTGTAACAATCATAAGGAGAATTTTCTAAGTTTTCAGGAACATTTTCAGTTAGCCTTCATGTTCCTAATTGGAAGATTATATATTAGGTCTTAATTCTTTTCTGTTTTTGTTAATCTGTCTGATCGCCTTTCTACTTAGACTTTGTCTATAGAATCAACAGCTTTTAGCTTGGAGATGTTCTTTTATTGCTCTCAGTGAATCTAGTTTGGCAAAATGACATCTCAGACCTTGGGTTCTAGGTCCACCTGCCACCTTGTCAGACACTGCTCTTTCAGCTCTGACTTCCCAGTCCACAGTGAGTTCTTCTTATCTTCCTTGTCATGACCTGAGGAGAAGCTATTCCTTTGCTTACCTGACTCCTCTAGCTTCTTGTGGTTGCTGCCAATATCTTTATTTGTAGTCTCCTTTTCTCTGTCCAATGGCTCTGAACTGACATTTAGACCTTTCCTCTCTGACAATTACCATCATCTGGAACAACACCCATCAAATTTGAATATGACTCAAAATTTTGGAGGGATAGTTAATGGAATTATATTTCAAAATTATTTCAGCAAGCTAAGAACCAAAGTCAAATCTAAGAAGAACAAATTTAACAGGCATAAATGTAAAGTTCAGGATTTTGGTAAAAAAAAAAAAACTATCAGAAAGGATAACTGGTATAATTGAACTGACAGCACTTCATATGAAAAAGGTATTGAAATTTTGTTTGACCAAGAAGCTTAATGTGAGACAAAAATCTAGGTGCTGAAAAACACAATTTAATTTTCAGTAAAAATGGAATGTCTCAATTAATAGATGTAACAATTCCATCATGCACTGCCCTGGTCAAATGCCATCTGCAGTGTTATCACCTATTTGTAATCATTAAATTGTAAATGGTAGATTGGCAGGCTATATTCCAGAGGAGGGTTATCAGAATTGTGAGGATCTTGAACCTACATCATATGAGTAATGTTTGAATAATAATGATATTTCCTGTGTAGATAGTGCTGTACAAAGTGTTTACCTCACCACAATCTGCTTAGGTAGATGGTACAACTATTTATATCCTCATTTATCTTATAGATGTGGAAACCGAGGCTTGGAGAGGTTATATTACTAGTTTAAGGACACACAGGCAGAAGATGACAGAATTCAAATTCAAGTCTTCTGACTCCAGTTCTAGTGATATTTCCAGTTTCACTATACTATGCTCAGGCAGTTAAGTAGTTCAATGGATAGAGTGTTAGGCCTGGAATCAGGAAGACTCATCTTCCAGAGTTCAGATCTGGCCTCATACGCTTACTAGCTGTGTGACCTTGGGCACGTCACTTAACTCTGTTTACCATATCTGTAAAATGTGCCAGAGAAGGAAAGGGCAAACCAATACAGTATCTTTGCCAAGAAAACCCCAAATGGGGTCATGAAGAGTTGGACATGACTGAGAAATGACTGAACCACAAAAACATACTATGCTTACTTATTAGAAGGCAAGGATGTGTTTTAGTCTAGAAAAGTGACGATGAATGAGAATAATAGAACCAACAGACCTAAGAACTTCCAGGTACCTCAGAGACTATTTAGTACAACCTCCTCATTTTATAGATGAGCACAGGAAGATCTAGAGAGATTGTGTAATTTGTCCAAGATCAGAGCAATGGTAAAAGAAAGATTTTAAATCTGGGTAGTCTGACTTCAGAGTCGTGTTCTTCCCATTCAGCCACGATTTTTACAAATATCTCATGGTCTGTCACATGCAAGGCAGAATCTGTTTTTCAGTTTTGTACTGGAGAGTAGAACTAGAACCAAATAGGTAGAAGATTTAGGGAGGCAGAATTAAGATCATATGAAGCAGGGTTGTGCTGATAGACATTTAACAATCAGCTCTGGGGAAGGGGAGGAGAAGTATGCACACAACATACTTTTTAATTTAATGTGAATTATTAACATTTTCTCCACAACATTCTCAAATCTAGAAAACCAACTAAATAATTAATCAAGACCTGATTTATAGTATTTGTTGATTTCAAATGTGTAAATTTAATGACTGAAAATTTAATAACTGGCTCTCCAGAGTTAGTTTCAGCTGGTTCTCCAAAATCACTGAATGCAAGCTTTCTAGCAATTAAAGCTTTCCAAAAATAGTATGGATGAATAATAAACTCCACTCTCACTCAAGGTGATGTATGAATATTGATATGGGATACTGTAGAAGGGATTTCTGAATTGGGTAGGTGCTTGGACTAAATGATAAGAAATCTTCCTCTTGTCTCTGATTCTCTGATTGTCTTAACATTGTATTAATTTGCACTGAATTGGCCTCCTCTAGATGTTTTATAGTATTGTTTTAACTTTATAAAAATATCTTCCCGTAAGTATGGGAAATATTAACTGAAATAAAAGAGGTACAATTACTCTAAATTAATTTCACAAACTTTGATATCAAAAGCATATCACTACTAATTGACAAAATTTCTTCCTGGATAAAAAAGTTAAACTCAGACTAAATAAAGAACTTCAATCTGAGGCTATATTATGGGAGAACAACCAGGATAAAATTGGAAAGTTCCATCAGCTGAAATGTTGGCAGATTGATATTTTCATTGAATTTTCCCTTAAATTGATTGAATTGACCAAATGTTTCTGTAGGTAGAGATGCTGTGGAGAACTGAGGTAATCATCTGAAAAAATGAAGCAAAGGCACCCTGGTGTTGTTGCATTTTCTAGATTTTTCAGGTGAGCTTGGGTAGTGTATTTTTAGCCTGAATTACCTCAGTAATTATATCATTTTTTTCTTTTCCCATTGGATACAGACATTCAGCCCAAATTTCCTCAAGTGGCTTTAGAGAATGTTTTATATGTTTCTCTTTCCAAATCAAATCAATTGACCCATGTCAATTTATTCTTGCCTATAAAAGCCAATGATTGCATGAAAGTTTTTTTTTTTTTTTTCCATTTCTGTATACTTATTTATTTACCTCCCCCCCTCTACCTTTTCCCCCCACAGGCATTTTGTTGCTGCACAGGAGTGTGAGAGAGACATGAAGATGCTGTGAGAATGATTCCTCTCTCCTCTTCCCAACTTGCACACCTGTCAGAGACAATAGTAAGTAACCAAGCTAAACAAAATTTCAAAGTGCAAAGATGACCTTTTACATATAATGAAATTAAACTTGAAACTTTGAATGGCAAGTTTAACCCACTAGTAACTAGACCAGATTTTTTTGGCTGAGAAAACTAGAATTTTTAAGTATCATTTTCATTCTTGCAGGGAAAAAGGACAAAACAGATTCCTTCCTGGTGGCAGCAAGATCACAAAAGAGCACCCCAACTGTCTCCTTGCTTTTATCTGGTGCAAAAGACACAAAAGCACTGCTTCAAGTATTCCCTTGCTATGAATTCAAAGAGTACAATGAAGAGCCAAGCTGGCAGAATAGTGACTCTCGATGCTGGCTATTACAGAGGGTACATAACCCCTATTTTATCAAAGCACTATGAAACCCTGCCCTTCACCCCTCACCCCTCACCTCCTTTTCCCCACTCCCATCCCTAGTTGAAAAAAAAAAAACTTTAGATAAAGAATTCATGTATATTTTTAAAAAAATGTTTTAAGGGGGCTATTGTTTGTTACACCACAGCTATTTATTATTCTTCATTGCCACTACCATGTAAAACAATTAATCTAACACTGGACTCTCTTTTGTAACAAAGAAAAATAGATAAGCAAAGCCAAATGGCTATAAATAGCTATGTTTGATCATGGGTGTAGCATTTCACACCCAGCATCCACTGCTACAAGAGGAGGAAAGGGAGTTTCATTCTCTGTTCTTATGAACTACATAAGCTTCAGTTCATGTGCCTTTTACTACTGCTTCCATTTATGTTATTGTACTCTTTTCTATAGTGTTTTCCTGGTGCTGGTCATATGAGTCTTCCCAATATGGCTCTGGCTTCGATGCTTTTCCGAACAGCTAGATGGTGTGGTGGATGGAGTGCAGGGCCTGGAGTCAAGAAGACCCATTTTTCTGAGTTTGAATCTGGCCTCAGACATCTGCTAGTAGTGTGACCCTGGGAAAATCACTTAACCTTGTTTATCTCAGTTTCCTCCTCTGTAAAATGAGCTGGAGAAGGAAATGACAACCCAGTATCTTTGCCAAGAAAACCTCAAATGGAGTCACAAAAACCCTAAATGGGGTCACAAAGAGCCAGATGTGACTGAAAAATGACTGAACATGTTAGATGCTTTTCAGACTCAAGAATGTGTTGGAGTCACCATTTGGCTCTGGAGAGTCAATTATTAAATTTTCAGTATGATCATTTAGAGCTTAGAAATCAGCAAACCCTACAGATCAGGGTTTAATTGATTGTTTTGTTGATTGTCTAGACTTAAGAAAGTGAGGGAAAATGTTACTAATATAGATTAAACTCAAAAGTCTGTCTTGCACACATATGATTTTTCCCAAGAGATATTACAGCACACTCCTGCTTTTAGTATTGTTTTCATTTATAGTATTTTTTTCCTTTATTGTTCTCCTGATTGATGCATATGAACCTTCCCAACTAAACTTGGGTCAGGTGCCCATTTATATTATTGTATTTTTTTTTCTATATTGTTCTCCTGGTTGGTTTATGAGTCTCAAATAAGCTTTGGTTCAGGTGCCTTTTAGTATTGTTTCATTTATTTGATCATAGTCTATTCTATATTGTTCTCCTGGTTTGGTTCATATGAGTCTTCCCATTTTTTTTTCCCTGAATTCCTGAAAGGGCACATAGTAAGAGAATTTATTATCCAAAATGGTAAAGAACCTACCTCCAGGAATCTAGGTCATTACTACTTATTTTACTGCCTTTGGAAGTTTGCTAGGGCTGTTTACAACATCAGTTTACAAAGAGAGAAATTATGTAGAGAAAAAAAATCCCATTTCCTCATCCGAAGATAGAGAATGAATATTTGAAATGGGGTTACGAAAGGATCGAATATGAGTCAATACAGTAATTTTGTTTTCCTCTGATTAGAATTTTAGTAGTTTGATAGTTTACTGAAACTAAAATAATACATAAAACAATTAATCTCAAGTTCAAGTGCAGCATTCCTCAGGCAGATCATGTAGATCAGGCTGTAAATCTTTCCAGACTCATAAAAAATGTACAATATGTGCCTGCCGTTATTTTAAACAGCTCCAAAGTGCTTTATAAGCAGTTTCAACCTTACAATTCAGAAAGGTAGGTAAACATTAATATCCCAATTTTACAGGTAGATAAACAAGCACAGAGAGTTTAAGTGATTTGCCTGAGGCCACAGAGGAAGTCAGAGATTGAATCTGGAACACAATTTATGCTCTCCATTTCCAGATCAAACCACTAAACCATACTTCCTTTCAACCTGGAAGCATTAAATTTTGATGCAATTGTCTTCTTCTTCTTCTTTTTCTCCTTCTCCTTCTCCTCCTCCTCCTTCTCCCCTTCCTCGTCCTCCTCTCAGGGCCAGTAAACCATTTTCTTTCTTTCTTTTTTTCTTTCTTTCTTTCTTTCTTTCTTTCTTTCTTTCTTTCTTTCTTTCTTTCTTTCTTTCTCTTTCTTTCTTTCTTTCTTTCTTTCTTTCTTTCTTTCTTTCTTTCTTTCTTTCTTTCTTTCTTTCCTTTCTTTCTTTCTTACTTTTCTTTCTTTCTTTCTTTTCTTTCTTTCAGGAGAGAGTAGTAGCTGCGTCCTGTATCTCACTTCTTCTATAAGTGCCTCTCTGGAACTGAGGCAACAACAGGCAGCCCCCTCATTCTTCTCCTCTGACTTCGAAAGTGCCTACTTGGGAAATTTCCTCCTGATTGGTGGCCTTTTTTGTGATGTCTGATTCAACAACTTTCTCTACCTGCAACCAACAAAAATGGGCCAGCTCAATGAACCTTCCATTTATATGCACAGTCAAATTAAATTTGCCCAAGCCTTTGAAAGCTTACATCTGTTGAGTATACAATTTGTATTACCATTTGTTCCACAGATGTGTAACAAGACAAATACCTGTCCAGGCTTACATGGGATTCAGAAATGCATACGTTAATCATGTTGGTGGAAAGAGGTTAAAGGAAATACAATAAATCAGCCTCCAAATGGTTTCACTTGGAAAGGTCTGGGAGAACAGGGTTATTTTTATCCAAGGATGCTTTTAATTTGAATCAAAAATGCTTTACCACATGTTCCGCCAGGAGTTCAAAAGGATTGGTAACAAACATTTAATCTTTTTTATTCTGGGATTGGCGCTAAGCCCTCATCAAAAAGCGTATGCAGTCAAACAGCTTATCTCCACTGAGCTGTTTCCCTTAATGTGTTCCTAATTATAATCCTACATATTGCTCACTGTGGCCGATTGAACAATATGGCAGTCATTTCTTTGCAGGCCTCCCTGTTCTTTGAACTGTGAGTACAGAGGACTAGAACAGAACCAGATCAATGGGATTTGAGTGCTGGCGAATCAAGCCAGATGCAATCTTAGGAGAATGCATTTCCAGCTGTTCTCCAGAAAGGGCCTTGAGCAGACAGCTGGGGACTTGTATTATTGTTATTATGCTCACAGAATGTATCAAACTTCTTTTAGGAAGGATGCAACTATTCTCTCTTTTTAAATCACCCTCATCACAGATTCTCTTAAGGGCTTTAAAATAGAGAAGCTTAATACATAAAAGAACAGGACTGATGAAGCAGAACCAAGTCACACTATTCTAGTTATACCCTGTATTTTTAAAATACCATATTGTACCTGACTAAAAGGATTCTATAATGTTCAGTTTTAAAAATAAAACATGCTTGCACTGTTTCCATACGATTAGGTGGGGGTGGGGTAGGTTGAGATGCAATAACATCCCGACTTCTCTGGTCAAGACACTAAAGCAGAGACAGGCTGGTGTTCTCTGTAGTCTCAGACACTGGCAGACCTGAAAATAGACTCCAAATCCCTTGGATTTTCAGGTCAGTATTCTGTCTGCCACCACTAGCTGACTTAAGCAGTCTTAAAGATAAATAAATCCATACAGATTATATAGTGGAAAGAGCACTGTATTTACACTCCAAGGCCTGGGTTCTATGACTTCCTTTCTCTATGGTCATTTAACTTTCCTGAGTATCAGTTTCTTCTTCTAGAAGATGGGGATAGTAGTTGGTAATGCACTATCTACTTATTGCATAGGACTGAATGCAATTGTGTGTGTGAAGAAGTATCATATTTATAAAGGTTCTATGTAAATATGAATTGTTAATAGGGCTATGATACCTCCTCCACAGACTTTCCTCATACTGCCCCCTCACCTCCATTCTTGAGTTCTCTCTGCCCCTTGAAATTTCTTTGTATTTACTTAATTTATGAAATAAAACAAGCATTTTCATAACAGTACAATAAAAAGACTACATTAGACTGCAAATCTACTATGCACAACTTGCTATTCTTTTCAACTGTACAACAAATTACCATGAACATTTTTTTTCCTTTCTTCTCTTCCCCCCTCCAGAGATTGCTACCATTAGACACAAATGGTACACACACACACACACACACACACACACACACACACACACACACACACACACCTATTCTATACATCTACTTATCAGTTCTTTTCCTGGATGCAGATAATACCTTTCTTCATATGTCCTTTAGAGTTAATTTCGATATTTATAATAGACAAAATAACTTATTTGCTCAAAATCATTTTTTTTTTTCCAGCGGCATCCCCGAAGGCTTATTTCTCCCTGTAACAGACGCCCATGGGCAGTAGTCCAAGCTTGGAGCATGATGTGGTACTTTAGAGGAAGGGCATTGGGGGAGGAGGAGATGGGAAGGGGGGACAGTCTCTTTCCTAGGGCAGGGGGTTTGGTAACTAGGCTCAAGCGCAACATGCAAGGAGGAGATGAATCTTTGTGGAGAAGGAGGGGCAGGTTCCAGTCAACGGGCCAGGGACTTTGGGGGGAGAGCTGGGCCGCGGCAGTTCAGTCCAGAGCGACGGATCCCCAAGACCGGCCCCCCCCTTTCCCCGGGGCTCCACTTCTGCTTCTCTCGTCTGCAGAGGTCAGCGGCCTGGTCCTCTCCAATCCCCACTCCGGGCCTGAGTAGCCTCCTGGGTCCCTCACCTGACCAGGTGAAAGGTGAGCCAATACAGGAAGAGGGGCTGGACAGCTCTGATGGCCCGGGTCAGATACATGCGTAGCTGGTTCCGCGCCTCTCTCGGACCAGGACTCCTTCATCTGCCACTTTGGAAGGATTTTCAGTCGAACGGTCCGGATCGTGAAGACGAAGGTGGCGGCACAGCAGCTGAGCACCAGGTAGAAGGCCAACAGGTCGATGGTGGTGAGGTCTGTGTTGACAGTGACCAGGTAGAGGCTCAGCAGGGTGGCCAGCTCCTCCATTGTGAGCCAGGTGAGGGCTGAGCTAGCCTGCAGACCCAGGAGGTCGGTGGAGAACCAGCGTCCCCAGTGCTAGACCAGCAAAGTCAGGATGTATGTGGTGAAGGCCGTAGGGTGCTGATGTTGAACCTCGGGGCCCCTGGCATGTCCTGCTGGTACTGTACCTCTCAATCCTGGTGAAGGTAGGGAAATACCAAGAGCTCCAGTTTCTTCCCCAGTACACAGTGTCCACAGCAAAGCTTGGTAACAGGAATGAAGCTGTCAATCTTCCTGTCCACCAGCTCCTTGCCATGGGCAGCCAGGCTGCTCCCATAGACTATCCCCATGTTGGACACAGAGTCACTGAGGAAGACTGGCTGTGTGGTGGAAGCATAGCCCAGGCCCCATAGGCTGGGCGGGTGTCATGGAAGAGCTGATGGGGGTCTGCCAAGCTTGGATCCACTACCAGCACCCTCCTCTCCATGGGATGCTGGGTGCTCCCTGCCTCTGAGCCTCCATCGGCCCAGCTGCATCCTGGACCAGGAGAGCTGATCAGGCCTCGATAGATGCCAAAAAGGCTGAGTCATTCTTTAAACTATATTGCTGTTACTGTATGCAAGATTCTTTTGGTTCTGCTCATTTCATTATTCATTATTTTTTGTAAGTCTTTCCAGGTTTTTCTAAAATCATTGAGCTCATCATTTCTTATAGCACAGTAGTATTCCATCGCAATCAGGTACCATAACTAGTTCAGCCATTCCCCAGTTGCTGGGCATCCCTGTAATTTCCAGTTCTTTGCTACCACAAAGAGAGCTACGGTAAACATTTTAGAACGTGTAGGTTCTTTTCCTTATTCTGGAATCATCTTTGGAAATAGACCAAGTAGGGGTATTGCTAAGTCAGAGGTTATAGGTAGTTTAATAACTCTTTGGGCATAATTCCAGATTGTTCTCCAAAATGTTTGGATCATTTTACAATTTCACCAACAATGAATTGGTGTCCTACTTTTCCCACATCCTCCCTAATGTTTGTCACTTTCCCCTTCTATCATTTTAACCAATCTTGCAGGCATATGATGTTATCTCTATATAGTTTTTTGTTTACTTCTCTGTCTATGAATTATGTCCCCTGGAGAATGTAAGGGCAGTGATATCTCCCCTCACTGAAAGTCATGGAATCTTAACCCTTCTGCTGTTATCATCCTCTAAGATGCTTTTGTTTTCAGGTATTACTGTACTAATAAAAGCTAATCATAATAGCTAATATTTCTGTAGTGCTTTCCCTGTGCCAGGTACTTACCTTTGTTCTCATTTGGTCCTTACAATAGCCCTGAGATGGAGGTGCTATTATCCCCATTTTACAGAAGGAGAAACAGAGGCAAACAAAGTTCATGTGACTTGCCTAGGGTCACAGAATTAGTAAATGTCTGAGGCCAGATATAAACTCAGGTCTTCCTGACTCCAGGCCTAGCCCTCTACCCACTGTACCATCTTGCTCAGAGCATCATAGAGACTCTTGACTGAGGTTCACCATAGCTCAAAAGACTTTGGTTTCAGTATCCATGCATGGAAAATCATGTGGAAGAAGAATGCCTGTTTTCCAGACCATGACATGCAGTGGAAGGGGGAATAATATAGAATTAATCTGGAAAGGAAGGCTGGAGTTGGATTGTGGAAGACTTTAAAGGCCTTGCTGAGGAGTTTTGTTTTATTCGCAAGGGAATAGGAACCCATGGAAGATTTTAAGGCAGGGGATTTTTTTGATCAGATCTTTGATTTAGGAAGACTATTTTGATAGCAATATAGAGTATGGTTAGAGAGCAGAGAGACTGGAGACTGGCAGGCCAATTAGTAAGCTATTACAGTAGGTCATATAAGAAGTGAGGAGAGCCTGAACTAGAGTTGAGGCTATGTGAATGGGAAGAATGATGTGAAAGATTATGGAGGAAGAATTATTAAAATGTGACAACCAATTTGATATGGAAGATGGAAGAAAATGAAAAGGCAAAGATTACTCCAAGAGGGTGACCCTGGGTAACTATAAACGATGATGGTTCCCTCAATAGAAATAGGAAAGTTTGGAAGAAGGTTGTTTTATATAGGGAAGATGATGAATTACATTCTAAATATCTTTAGTTTGAGGGGATGCCTATCCCCAGTTTGCCTGTGGGAAAACAAATTGGTAATATCTAGCAGAAGAGATAAATTAATGGAGTTCAGGGAAGAGACTGGAACTGTATGTATAGATTTGGAGAACATTTTCACATAGATGGTAACTGAACTGATGCAAGCTGATGAAATCAACAGGAGAGACAGGGAGCATGAGAAGAAAAAAAGGAGGGTTCAGGACAGAGATCTAAGGGATATCCATGATTATTTGGAAAGATAAAGATTATAAGCCAGCAACAAAGATTGAGAAGGAAAGGGAAGCAGATGACCAGGAAATAGCAGTGTCATGGAAACCAATAGAGAAGTCTGTGTAGGGAGAAGAGATGATAATCAAGAGCAGTGGTTCTCTAAAAATGGACTAGGAATTGCTGGAGATCTCCAAGACCCTTTCAGGGAGTTCCATTAAATAAAAAGTTTTCTTTTTTTTTTTGGAAATAGTATTTTATTTTTTTCCTAGTTACTTGTCAAGGCAATTTTTGACATTAATTTTTACAAGATTATGAGCTCCAAATTTTTCTTCCTCCCTCCCCTCCCCTTTTCTGAAAATGGTAGGCAAATTGATATAGGTTATATATGTGCTATCATGTAAAACATATTTCCATATTAGTCACTGTTGTGAAAAAATAAGCAGATCAAATGGGGAAAAATGATGAAAATGAATAAAGTGAAAAAAATATATTTCAATCTGTACTCAGAGTCCATTAGTTCTTTATCTAGATATGGATAGCATTTTCCTTCATAAGTCCTTTGTACTTTTCTTGGATCAATTTTTTGCTGAAAAGAGCTGAATCATTCACAGTTGATTAGCCACAATATTGCTGATACTGTGTACAATGTTTTCCTGGTTCTGCTCATTTCACTTTGCAACAGTTTGTACAAATAGTTCCAGGTTTTCCTGAAATTTGCCTGTTCATCATTTCTTTTTGCACAATAGTATTCCATTACATTCATATACTACAGTTTGTTCAGTCATTCCTTAATTGATAGGCATCCCCTCAATTTCCAATATTTTGCCACCATGAAAAGAGCTGAGATCAAAGTTAAGTACTTGCCACAGGGAAAGCACTATAGAAATATTAGCTATTATGATTAGCTTTTATTAGTACAATAAGGACCTGCACATATAGGTCCTTTCCCCCTTTTTTTAATGATCTCTTTGGAATACAGAGCTAGTAGTGGAATTTCTGGATCAAAGGGTATGCAGTGTCATAGCCCTTTGCTTTTCAGAATGGTTGGATCAGTTCACAACTCCACCAACAAAGCATTAGTGTCCCAATTTTCCCATATCCTCTCCAACATTTGTCATTTTCCTTTTTTGTCTTATTAACCAATCTGATAGGTGTGAGGTGGTACCTGAGAATTGTTTTAATTTGCATTTCTCTAATCAGAAGTGATTTAAAGTACTTAGTCATGTGCCTATAGATAGCTTTGATTTCTTCATCTGAAAACTGTTCATATCCTTTGACCATTTATCAGTTGGGAAATGACTTCTGTTCTTATAAATTTGACTCAGTTATCTATATATTTAAGAAAGGAGGCCTTTTTCAGAGACTCGATGTGAAGATTGTTTCTCATCTTTCTGCTTTCTAATCTGGGTTGCTTTGGTTTTGTTTATGCAAAAGCTTTTTAATTTAATATAATCAAAATTATCTATTTTATATTTCATAATGCTCTCTATCTCTTATTTGGCCATGAACTTGTAATTTGCTTATCCTCTCCTTTAAGAATTTGGATGCTATACCACTTGGTACAAATATATTTAGTACTGATATTACCTCATTGTCTATGGTACCTTTTAGTAGTTTCCTTCCTCTTCTCTTTTAATTAAGTTTGTTTTTGGTTTTGCTTTGACATCAGGATTGCTACCCTTACTTTTGTTTTCTTTAACTTCAGCTAAAGCATAATAGATTCTGCTCCAGCTGCTTACCTTTATTCTGTGTGTGTCTCTCTGCTTCAAGTATGTTTCTTGTAAACAACATATTGTAGGATTCTGGTTTTTGATCCATTCTGTTACTTGCTTCTGTTTTATGGGAGAGTTTATCCCATTCACATTCACAGTTATGATTATTACCTATGTATTTCCCTCCACCTTATTTTCCCCCTTTTGTCCTTTCTCTCCTTTCATCCCTTCCCTCCTCAACAGTGTTTTGCTTCTATTTTCTGCCTTCCCTGGTCTGCCCTGTCTTCAGTCAGTCCCACCCCTCTTCCTTTACTTAATCTCCTCCCTTCCTACTTTGCCGTCAGGTAAGATAGATTTCTATATTGAACCTATTTGTATATATTATTCTCTCTTTGAAGCAATATTGATGAGAAAAAGGCTGAAGCGGTGTGCATAGCCCACCTTCCCATCTTTTTCTCCACTGTATTGATTTTTTGTGCCTCTTAATATTGAATAATTCACCCTATTCTACATTTCCTTTTCTTCTGCCCCCTTCTAGCTGTGCTATTAGTGGTACAATTTTTAAGAATTTCATGTATCATCTTCTCGTAATGGGATGTAAACTGTTCAGCTCCATTGAATCCCTTTTCAGGTTTCGCTTGGGTCTTGATACTGTAGATAAAATTTTTTCTTCAGTTATTGTCTTCTCCTTGTGAAAGCTTGAAATCTTTTTATTTCATTAAATTTTTTTTCTCCCTTGGAGTATTGTGCTTAATTTTGCTGGGTAGATCATTCTTGGTTGTAGTCCTAGCTCTTTTGCCTTCTAGAATATCGTGTTCTATGATCTCTGATCCTTTAATGTTGTAGCTGCTAAGTCCTGTGTAATTTTTATCGTGGCTCCCTGGTATTTGAATTGTTTCTTTTTCGCCACTTGTAATATTTTTTCCTTGACTTATAATTCTGTAATTTAGCTATAATGTTTCTTGTTTTTTATTTTGGGATTTCTTTCCTGAGGTGATTGGTGGATTCTTTCAATGCCTATTTTGCCCTCTGGTTCCAGCAGGGCAATTTTCCTTGATAATTTCTTGAATATGCTGCCCAAGTTCTCCTTTTGATTACAGCTTTCAGGTAGTCCAATGATTCTGACATTATCTCTCCTGGATCAATTTTCTAGGTCAGTTATTTTTCCAGTGAGATATTTTACATTTTCTTCTATCTTTTTTCATTCTTTTGAATTTGTTTGATTGATTCTTGATGTCTCCTATAGACATTATCTTCCACTTGCCTAATTCTAGCTTTTAAGGAGTTGTTTTCCTTAATTAGGTTTTGTTTTTCTTTTTCCATTTGGCCAATTGTACTTTTTAAGAAGTTGTTTTCTTTGATGTTAATAAGTTAATAAGCATCAGAAGAAGGATTTAAACCCAGGTTCTTCGATTCTAAAGCAAATACTTTTCCCATTGTATCACACTTCATCCTTCAGTCATCCCAAAACAAAATGCT
The DNA here is from genome assembly GCA_028646515.1 of Pseudochirops corinnae. Taxonomy (NCBI): domain Eukaryota; kingdom Metazoa; phylum Chordata; class Mammalia; order Diprotodontia; family Pseudocheiridae; genus Pseudochirops; species Pseudochirops corinnae. Next base: position 104,501,432 of record CM053591.1, on the reverse strand, counting down.
TCAATAGTCTTTTTTTTTTTTTTAGGCAGTTATAAAAGTAAAAGAGACAGACAGATAGACAGAGACAAGAGATAAAAATGACAGAGAAAGGGAGAGAGAGACAGAGATGTCATTAGATGGGTGAATGGACTCAACTCTCTTTAGAACAAGGCCAGGTAAAATTCCAGAAAATTCTACAGAATTTGTTCTCTTTGTAAAAATGATGACTTGGCAATGTAGTGTTCATAGGGTCATAGACTTAGAGCTGAAAGAAACATTAGAGGTTTCCTAGTCCAGTTGCGTTACAAATAAGGAAACAGAGACCCAGAGAGGTGAAGGGACTTACTGAAGCTCACATGGTAGCAGCTGGAAGCAGAGCCAGGACCAAACTTAGGTCTTCTGATGCTGAAACCAACCTTTTCTTTGCTGTACAGTGCTTCCCCCATTGGACTCCTCAGTCCAAATGCACTGCTGTTCTATCCAGATTCAAGCTGAAAAGATTTGCTTGTTATCTGTTTTTCTTGTCTGCCTTTAACTGTCCTGGCTCTGTACAGGGGAAAGAGGACACAAATTTACTTTATTTATATTTTAGACTCTTCTATCCAAAACTCATATTTTCCCCTTATATAACCACCAAAAATCAAAATCAGGGAATTATGGAAAGATGTGGGGTCTTGAAGTCACAGACCTGACACTTGCATAAAGTGATAAAAATTAAAAAAATAAACCTGACTCCAGTACTAATCACAATTGTAAAACATTGTGTTAATTTTGATTTACTATGGAAAGCAAAGATTCTAATGTTATAAAGCCCACACTCATTCATGGGAAAGGGGAGGAACTTACCTTGGCCAAGAGAAGAGTCACCTTTTTGTCTAAGCCTGGAGCAAAAAAAAATGAGAAAAGGGGAAATGACTTGAGAAATATAAAAATTGTGATATCCTGTACATATTTAATTTTTTGCTCAGCAGTTTAGGTATGTCTTATCAGTTCAGGCATCATTTCTCTTCAGTTGTTTAGTAGACTGTGATAGACTAGATTGGGGTGAGGAACCTGAGACCTTGAGGCCACCTGTGGCCCTCTAGGTCCCCAAGTGCAACCCTTTGAGGATGGGCCACACTTGGGGACCTAGAGAGCCACAGGCAGCCTTGAGGCCACAGATTCCCCACTCCTGGACTAGATGAAATTGTCTTTATTTCTACCACCCCTGTCTCCCAATTCTTTGCATGGAAAATAACAATAAAGTAAATTTAGATCAACAAGTATTCGTTGAGTACCTGCTATGTGCCAGGCATTATTAAAGTAGAAAACATGAATTTTAGAGAGAAGTTGGACTGCACCATGATATGTAATAAATCATCTGCATTTTTATGAAACAGGAAGCCAAGCATATTAATAGAGCTCTTAGAAACAGGAAGTGTTGGGGCATGTTTGATATTTCAATTGGGCTGCTCAGCCAGGCTTCGTTAACACCTTATAAAAATGAGATCCTCCTTATTTCCTTAATGGAAAATGCTAAGAGTTACATTTAGGATGCCCAGTATCAGCTGTAGGTATTCTAGAATGTCTTTTGCCCCACTAACCTTACATCCAAGCAGACAAATCATCTGGATAATTGAGACCAGTGAGCTTGCTCTCCTCAGATCATTCAGATTCTCCCCAACCTCCTTCTCCCCTAGATAATCAGCTTCATTTATCCAGATGGTTTGTCCGTTGTAGACCTGATTTAAAGGCAGATTACTCCCCTTCAAAACTATTGACATAGAAAAGGGTTGGAAGGTCTCATTTATTAGCTTTCAGTCTGTATTTCCTGGAAATATTCAGCCAGACCTGCAGCCCAGCAATCCACACCAGCCATGTGAAACTTAAGAATGAACAAAATCTTTGGTGTTTGTGTGGCTGTCAGTTTTCTCAGCAATATAATATTAACTAAAGGATGGGATGAAAATGGAAACATTCTGGTGCCTTTCCCTTTCTTGTGGCCCTAACAAGCCACAGCTGTATCCAGGGGCCTGTCATTGAAGGAGGCCTGTCCTGTCCTCTCACAGCAACCTTTTTCAATCAGATCAAAAGGAAATAGATGAGGCAGAAGGTTTTATCATCAAAGCCAATAGAAATCTGTGGGAACCAATATTTCCACCTAGATTGCTTCAGTCTAATCAGACTGAAAAGGTTTTTCTTTGGTAGGAAAGGAGTTGTTAAATCAGCCCATTTGAGAGTTTAGTCATCCCGACAAATTGGGTGGCTCAATGAGTTTATCCAAGAAAATGAATATGGTGTCAAAAGGGTTTGTGCCCCCTGAGCATGCTTTGCGAAGCTGCCAGCTCCTTCCTGCGCCATTGATTTTCAACATTGAGCTAAATTTCCACCCGAGACTGTTTACTTCACACTTTTACTGCAAATAGAACCCGCCAACAATTTCATGAATGAAACCCAATCTTCTACTAGATTGCCTTTTAAGAAATTGCTAGGCTGAGTGAAAGAGTATTCTGTCATTCTAGGGAGAAGGTAAATAGAAATGTGTCATTCTGCAGCCATTTAAAAATAAATATTTGGCTTAATTACCTCATCAAAGGGCTCTGTTTCAGTCTGGATTGTGTGGTCTTTCAATGGACTGATTTCACTGTTCCACCTTTCATCTAAGTGATAGATTCAGAGAGAGAACAAAGAACCCTGAAAAACTTCCTTTTGCATTCTTAAACTCATTTTATATGCTTCAGGATCTCATTTTACTTTAATATTATGTTCATCTTTAGCACCTGCATCTGAAGTCATCTAATAGATTATTTAAAAAATAATATTAATAAGAACATTATCCCTTCCTGCCTGGACTGCTATAATAACCATCCATCTGGTCTCTTGCATCAAAACTCATTTCTCTTTATCTTTAATACTACTGCTAGATTAATTTTCCTGTAAGTCTGCTTTCCTTATGTGAGTCCCTGATCAGTAAATTTCCATGGCTCCGCCTTGTCCATAAAGTCCAAATTCAATATTTCATTCAAGTTCCTTCACTATTTGAATCCAAACCTACTTTTCAAGCCTTGTTTCATATTATTTCCTTTTATATGGTCTACACTGCAGTTTAAACTTGACTGCTTAGTATATCTTGAATGTATCCCTTGCTTTTCTGCCCATCTGCCTTTGTTTTCTACATTACTGATAGATGGAATATGCCCAGAGCCCACTTGAACCAATTCAGAAGAGCCTACTGTTAAATTTTCAGTGTCAGTAAATGTGAAAAATCAATGATTGATTTATTATTTTGTTGATTGTTTAGACCTTGGAAACTGATAGAGAAAACAACAATAGTGCAGTTTTAAAAAGTTGCGTTTTGGTAGAGCTGATTGTTAAATATTTACAGCATGCCCTTTACTATTTTCCTCCTGTAATTTCACTTATTGAAAGCTAATTGGTTGTTATGAGAATCTGAAGATCTTCCCTGCCCCTAGGCCCTTCGCTAAAGTGGCTATGTGACTCTGAGAACCTTCCCCTATTTGAAAGTATACTCTGCCCCTTAATAGGCTGAATGTAGTCACCTGGCACCTGTGGTGGGAGGCTTGTTCTTTGGGAATGCCCGTGCCTTGTAGCTTTGTAATTGGGCAGTGGATCAAGAGGGCTGTGGCATTCTCCCAGCCAGGAGAAGGCTATATATACACGCCCTGATGTGAGGTTTTGCTTTGGGGCTCACTTTGAGAAGAGTTGTGTGGTTTGGCCAGACGAGACTCTGGGAAGCCGTTGAGCCCCCTGGCTGTGAAAAACCCAGATGTTGGTGCCTCCCTCTCTGGTAACTGAATAGGTAACTGATGTAATGGTCAGACAATTGGAAGCCCGTCTGATGATCTGTTTTTCTGTTTGTTTGTAACTTCTGTTTGTATTCTCTGAAGTCTGGGGTATTGACTTTTCCCCCTGAACTAGGTAAATGATATATGTTTGATTAAAGTAAGATTGTTAACCCATTTTGAGTTGCTTTCCTTTAGAAAAGCAGATCTAAGAACCTGTGCTAGTAGCCGCCCTAGGTATGCTAGGGTGCTTGCCTATACACTAGTCCTTCTGGAATGTTGCTTTCTCTGGTGAATGAATAAATGGATGAATGAAATATTTATTAAATATTTACCGTGTGGAAAGCACTGTGCTAAACTTTGGGGACATAAGCTAACAGTTAATCTCGTTTGTTATAGAGTTGCTTGTCTCATGAATTCTCAAATCACTTTTCATTTTTTAATGTGTTCTATAGTTATCACTATACCTATCATCTCTTATAAGATTTAGAACTGGAAATGACCATAGGAGTTAGTTTAGAGTCTACAAATGTATAGATAAGCTACCCCAGGGGTAAAGGGTATAGAGATCCAGGTCTGGAGTGGAGGATGCTGGTCCTTGGGAGGTGAAATACGTCAGCAGTGTTAGGCAAAGGCAAGATGGCCCAGGTAGATAGACAGCTGGATAGGATGAGGTGGATCATGGCTGGGGTCTGAGGGTCTACTAGATGACTCGGTAAGTTCATAGCACACTGAGACTAGAACTCAAATCCCTTGATTTCCATTTCAATGGAAACTCTTCTGTTTGGAAGTTTCAACAACTGCCATGTTAAATGCTAAAGAAACTCTTAGCATCTGAGCTAAATGTATGATCTACATTTTGTCTAGGCCTGTGATGACATTGGTATATGGGAACTCCCAGTATGGAGACTCTTTCCATTCATGCACGGTCTTAGAGAGTGACTTAGGACATTGAGAATTCTACAAATGACTTGTCCATGGCAACATAGTCTGTGCACATCATGTAAGATAGAGGACTCAAACCCAGATTTCCTGACTTTAAGCCTGTCTTTTATTTATCATGCCCTAATGCTTCTCAAATTAATGCTACAGGTCTAAAATAATTATAGGTACAATAAAATGTGGAGGATCTGGCTCACATGTTTATATAGGTCTAATAACAGGCAAATGTGAAGTGCATGTAGCTCTTCCTTAGTGAGCCTCTCCACCATTAGAATGCCCACCCTTTTCTATTCTTCAGGGAACAGGTGCTCATTCTACTCCCTGCCTTGCCCATCACCTCTTCCTCCTTGCCACTGGTACCTTGGATTCCATTTTCTGAGTCCCTCAGCGCTTGTAGGCCAGCTTTTTCCTGATCTTGCCTGGCCCAGGTCTTTACCCCACTTCTGGGACTGATCTATGTTGTGCTGCCTCTACTGGGACCCTCACCTCTGCCTCCTCTTTTGGTAACCTAGACTTTGCTCTGGGTCTTTTAGCACTGGTAGGCCAGCTTCTTCCTGATTTTGCCTGGCCCAGGTCACCATACCACTATCCAGACCACTTGCTAATTTCCTTTTATATGTTTTCTTTTCTTATTAGAATGTAAGCTCATTGAGGGCAGGGGTTGTTTTACTTACTTGTATCTGTGTCCCCAGTGCTTAGCAAAGTACCTGCACATGGTAGAAACTTAAAAATGATCTCTCTCCTCTCCCACTCTAGCCTGACATTCTTGGGCTGCAGATAGACACTCTGTATATCTTTCTAGCACTTTGTGCATAGTAATAATAATAATTATGGTGGTTATAGTAGCTAATATTTGTGTCACACTTACTATGTGCCAGGCACTGTGTGTGCTAAACACTTTACAATTACATTTCCCCTCCAGTCTATCAAAAATATCCATCATGCTCTATTCTCTTTTAATTTAGTTATTCACTGTCAGCTGTGAGATTGAATAGTAGTTACATCAGGATATTAACGTCTGACAATAGCTTTGAGTTACTTTTTCCCAGAGATACTGGATTTTAACACTTAAGGGAATAATGACTTAATGCAAAGGAATTCAATCCAATCCAACACACATTTATTAAGTGCCTACAACATGCCATTGGCAGTGTATGGGGTCTTCAGGGAGGACTAGCACCTCTGGTGTGAGAGTCCTTTTCATGGCTGCTCATCTACCTTTGGTGTCCACCTGTCACCCAACTCTCACCTGTGGCTTCAAGAAGCTGTAGCACGTGTAGTAACAATATCTCAGTAGATGGGCTAAACCAGGTTGAGGATAACTGACAGGCCTCAGACCCATAGATAAAACAGGGGGATGTCTACAGTAAGCATGTAAAGATTCTTCCCCTTGATCCCCACTCCCTCAACCATAGAATGGGTGGATGAGAATAATTTGTGCCAATGGCCATGATGGTGAGTGAAGCAGGCACTATGGAGCACTTAGAGCTTGGTCAGACATTGAAGATACCAAGGTTATCCACTGCATCCCTGACCATCCTCAGGCATCTTGACTTTTGTCTTGCCACTAGATTTCAATGACACTGGAAGAAAGAATGAGGTTGACAACTTTATTCAACTTTGCCTCACTTAAATCCAATTCAGGGACAAATCAAGACATCATCCAGTTATGTCATTGGTTCTCTAAAAATGAAGGAGGAGCAACAGCTACATTCCAGACACTGTTCTAAATGGTGGGTTTCCAATTGTAAAAGGAATGATAGACCCAGTCCTCAAGGAGCTTACCATCTAATCAGGGGAAATGACAAACAAAAAGAGGAAGGAAAGGGGAGAGTTGGGATGGAACATCAGAGGGTACCTAACTTGGGGACATCTTTTTCCATGGAGCTGGAACTAGTCAGAGCAGTAGATGCATAGCTGAGTGAGCCAAAATGTGCAGTTTCTACTCTCTATAAAGAAAAGTATTGGGAAGAGTTTGGCACTATACCCTCTAGCCCTCCAGTGGGAGGAGAGAGAAGGCAGAGGGAGGTGTTGTCAGTCAAGGCTTGAGTTAGAAGTATGGTGATAAGATTAGAGGTGATGAACTGAATCTTGGAGGAGCATCTTGTTCAGCAGAGTTGAAGCTAGGCAGGACAGCTGATGCAACTTGGAGTGAGGAATGAGGTCTAAGGTAAAAATCTGAGAATTATGGTAGGCTAGTAGGAAGAGATATTTTGGGGAAGTTAGGTTCTTCCACTAACTAAAATATGCTACATATTTTAGAGATAGAAGGAACATTAGCAATCATCTAATCCAACACTTAATTTTACAAATAAGGAAACTGAGGCCCAGAGAATGTAAGTGATCTATTTACTACTGGTGGTATATTTAGGTGGTCACCTACTTCATGTACATGTAAGGTTGCTCTGAGCTTATATTTTTCTCCACATAAAAGAATTTGAAACTACAATTTCATTATAGGTCTTCTTAATATCCTTGTTCATGATGAAATGAGCAAGAGAAGTCAGTTAAATAATGAACCAGAAACAGGAGGATCAAATACTGATAATTAGTTAATTTTTGGAAAGCAGTGCTAGCTAGAAACTTGTTGTTCACATTTATGCACAATAATACGGTCATATCTCATTTGTTGGACATTGCCAGAGAAAAAGTTTAAATGTTAAATTAAATTAAATTATTTTAACTATGTTTCATGGAAATCTCTTTAACATGCCTTTTAAAACAGAGTGCACTGAACCTAATTTGATCTCTTCTTGATTCTTTTCTTTATGAAAATAGTATGTTATGTTAGAAGAGAATCTTAGGGGTCACCTAGTTCAACCTCCTAATTTTATTTTGGGTCTATAATATTGGACTTCTTGTTATTAACATCATACTAGGAGATGTAAGTAAATCATAAACCAATAAGAGAGAATTTACCAAAGCAGGTGATTAGCAAGAAAACTTTGCCTGTACAAATGTTTGGCCTTGATCTAGGGTGCCAGGATGGGTTTTGACTATGTGAGGATTATCCTTCAGGAACATGGTGGAAAATGGAGCAAACATGGATTCAGTAGCCATGAGGCAGGATCACATGAGAAAGATGCAATGAGCCTAATGTTGGCATATGCTTATACCTCTTAGTTCACCAACAGGCAATAAAATAATACCAAAAATTCTAAATTAAAAAAAAAATAGCATGAAGTCAAATGTCCTCAATCTATCAAGATCAACAACTTAATTAAAAAAATAGTCTGTCATCTGTCTTTAAATCTATTTCCTCATCTGGAAAACGAGGTGTTTGGAGGTCCTTCTAATCCTAAAAATATAACCTTACAATTTTATCATGCATGGATTTTAAAATAATAGTAGAGTAGAGAACCACATTTAGACAGAGATCTTCCCTAGTTTGTACAATCCTGCTGAGGCAATTTTGTTCCAAGACTCAGATTTCTCTTAGATACCTACTGAGGTCCCTGGGAGAAGGCTCTATTTAGCTACAATGGGTCCAGACTGGCTTTTGCTTCACTTTCTGGTGGAATTTTAGTCTTTCAGGAGAGATGATAGCAATTTCAATGCTGCAATTTCTCTAGTGACAGTCATTTCATGACAATGTCTTTGGCACCATCTTCTGTCACAGAGCTTTCTGCTGGAGTAATATTTTACACTGAATTCACCTCCTCCATTACATAGAGAAGGAAGTCTCTAGGAAATTCACTACCTCCTCAACTGAAGTTGTGGGGGAATCTGCTGTTGATAAGGGGGAAAGCCGCTGCCAGAATCAACAGTGTGGAGTGCAGACCTTTCTCAGCATAGTGTAGAGTGGGCAAAATAGAACAGAGAAACAACAACAATAAGAAAAGGGATAATAATAATATTATTAGTAATAATAATAGCTTGAATTTATATAGCAATTTAAGGTTCACATATCCCTTGATGTGTATGATCTCTTTTGATCCTCACCACAACCCTGGGAATGGGCAGCAAGGTAGCACAGTGGGTAGAGCTTTTGGCCTGAAGTCAGGAACACTCATCTTACTGTGTTCAAATCTAGCCTCAGCCACTTACTAGCTGTGTGACCCTAGGTAAGTGTCAACCTCTGTCTATCTCTGTTTCCTCATCCATAAGATGAGGCTAATAATAACACCTATGTCCTAAGGTTATTTTGTTGTTGAGTCATTTCAGTAGTGTCTGACTATTCACGGCCCCATTTAGGGTTTTCTTTGCAAAGATCACTGTGGTGATTTGCTATTTCCTTCTCCAGCTCATTTTACAGACGAGGAAACTAGCCACACCTAGAATGAAGATAGGTGGTTTCATTGTCCAACTCTCTTATTTTACAGCTGAAAAATCAGAGCCTCAATGATTTGAATTGAGCCAGTAAGTGAAAGGAGAACTCTAATCTGAATGTCCCTTCTTGAAGTCCAGTATCCTCTCCACTGTACCGCACTGACTTTCTGGTCTCATCTGCTGCTCCTAATCCAACATGAATGGAGAAAACCAAATAACCAGACTTTTGTCTAAAATCATTTGTCAGGTCTCTTAAGGGTTAAGTAGATGAATTCTGTGACTTTAATTTTGACTGTCCAGAGCCCTGTTTTACTTACTTGATTTTCAGCTGTGCTCTGGATAGTTGAAGTTGCCAGATTGAAAGGGGGGAAGTCTGGATAAATGATAATGTTCCCATATAGACCGAGTTATGAGGCTCTTCGTATTGTTTTCATAAACATTATATTATAAGCAATAAAGGATCATTTTGACTGGTGTAGAAGTTAAAATTAAGCCATAGCTTTCTTTCCTCCCTAATTTGCTTCACTGTGGATAACTCATTCCACACGACCCCACTGGGGAAGGCAAGATGGGACATGGGGTGTGAAAGTGAAACCACATGATGGATGTCAGAGCTTCCACAACTCCTACAGACATAACACCTCAACTCTTAGCCCATATGATACAGGCAATAAGAGTTGACAAGCTATTTATGGCAGGGTGGGCAGTGGTTGGTACAGTGAATGGAGTATATGGCAAGAGGATAGTTGTGGTATGACTTACACCATTAAAACAAGGCTGTGGTCATGGCTTCTGTCCAGAGGTTGATGTGAAAACTGAAAAGTGACAACAGCATCCTGCCAAAATCTCAAATTGTCCCACAAGCCTGTCACTTTACTCCAAAGGTCAGAGTACACCCAGACTTAGCCAAATTGACTTCAACAAATCCCCTCTAAACACACACACACACACACACACACACACACACACACCAAAAATCTTCTTGACATAATAAGTGTTGTGCTGAGGATTTTTTGTCATAGCAAATCTTTGTTGACTAATAGACTTCCCAAGGAAAGCCTTTGTGCTAGAAGGTGAAACTGACTGAAAGATTTGGTGCAGTATATGCGCAATTTTTGCAGCTTGGCAATTTATGTGGATGTTTTACGAAAATGGAAATCCACTGTGACATGTATTTGATAATAAAATCATTCCACACAAGGGCATTTGCGCATGAGAGAGGCTAGGCAAGAGAACATTTGGAGTTCAGTGCAATTTGACACCACTCATCAGAGGCTGGACCAGCCAGGCCTTCGGTCCCTGCATCGGTTCAATCAAAGGCCTCTTGTTTCCTCCCTCGTTGCCCCCCCACCCCCTTTTCTTTCCTTTACTTGCATTAAGCTTCTATATCAATATAGGCTCTACACAGGAAAGAAAGCAAGCTCACAGAAAGAGTAAATAGTCAGTATTCTCAGAGCAGAAAGGGAATTACCCAACTATTAAACACAATTAACAAGTGAAAAATGGACTGAGCTGTTCCAGAGAGATTTTCAATTCTGTCAAATAAAAAAGGAACCAGACTGCAAAGTAAACCCCTATTTTATTAGTTTTGGTTAATGAGTTTTTCCATAACCAGAATTTCCCAAATTTTACTGAATCAATAAAGTCTGCATTTGGAAATCTGCTTTGTCCCTCTCACCTCCTTCCCCCTCCACACTTTTCCTCCCGTGGAGGGGGAAAAATGTTTGCAATCAGGCATTTAGCAATCACCAAAATGTGACAAAGTCACTTTCTGCAAAAGTGACATGGTTGGGAGATTAAAGCACTGGCCTAGATGAAAGACTTCAGAAGCCCCAGTCTTTGAATGCAACTTTCCCCAGCTGTCTGAGAGAAAGGATGGTGGTATTTTCCATGTATTTGCCCTAAAGGGCCATGTTAAGAATTGTTCTACCGTAGCTTTCTCCTTCAGGGTCCACTGACACCTGCAAAGCCAGAAGGGAGAGAAAATGCTCCTTCTGGCTTATTCTTAGATTTCCTAGTTCAAATATCTTTTTATCCTCCCCTAGTCATCATTTCTCTATTCCAGGTCTATAGACTCCATCCCTATCCCTGCCAGTCATAAATGCCCACCTTTGGTTTCAAGGGGGATAGCTCAATTCAATTAAGTTAAGTAAGTATTTGCCTACTATATGCTAAGCATCATGCTAGGAACTGAGGATACCAAAATAAGAATGAAATAGTCTGTGCCCCCAAGGTTCTTTTATTTTACTTGGAGAGAAGGGTAGGGGTAAGATAGGAAAGGGAAGGAAAAATAAGTACACCAATGAGTAACTACAGAATAGATATAAAGGGGCAACTGGTCGATGAGACAATGATCCTTAGAATATGGCTCTTTTTTGTCCTCCTAGGTGGACTTACAGACAGAGCATGAGCAATATTCTCTGCCTGTGGGGAGAGGGTTGCAGGGAAAATGTGACTCCCATTAGCGAAAATGTTTTATACTTAGTTACCTTAAGCTTGAGCCCATGTTCCCCAGGAACTTTGTGTGTATGTAGGGGGAAAGTTCACCTCTCAATTGAGAGGGATGTTCTTTTATTGTTTTTTAAATTTCTATCGTTGTAATGCCTTCTCAGTAAATATTCCTTTGTAAGAAGGGAACACACACACACACACACACACACACACACACACACACATACACACAAAGTCATATGCAGAAATACATTTTACCCAACAGGGAAATAGGATTTAAAGGGAAGGTAAAGTAAGACAGAGATTAGTCCTAAGCAAAACAAACTCCAACTAAAGATGTGCAAAAAATATTTATAACTCTTTTTAAAGTAGTAAAGAATGGGGATCTCGTGGGGTGCCATTAATTGGGGAAGGACTGAACAGGTTTTGGTATATAAACGTGATGGAATACTATTGTATCGTAAGAAATGATGAAGAGGGATGATTTCATAGAAACTTGAGAAGAAAGGTATGTTCTAATGCAGAGTAAAGTAAAAAGAATTGGGAAAGCAATTTATACAATGACAACAATATTATAAATACAAACAACTTTGAGGGATTTAGAAACTTTGATCAGTATCATGATTCTAGAAGATTAATGATGAAACCTGCCTCCTGACAAAGAGGTGGAAGTACAGAATGAGACATTCTTTTGGGCATAGCCCATGTGGAAATTTCATGTGTGTTTTTAACAGGGATTTTGTTCTTTTTTTATTCTCAGTGGGGTAGGGGAGGGGGAGAATAGGGTAGGTTAGAAGGAAAGGAAGGCAGATTTTTGCTGATAAAAAAAATTACAATTTTAAAAATGTTTCTTTGTGCAAGCTAATTTATATCAATTAGCTAGCTGAGTGTTATTGAGGGAGCACACCAGAGGGGAGGTTATAGCAGAGCAAGGGAGGGGAAGTTGTGGCCTCAAGGCCACATGTGGCCATTTAGGTCTTTAGGTACTGCCTGTTGACCAAGTCCATGTTTTACGGGACAAATCCTTTTATTAAGGGGATTTACTCTTTGAAGTTTGGATTCAGGCTGCACTTGAAGATCTAGAGGGCCACATATGTCCTCAGGTTCCCCGCACTTGAGGCCTCAGGTTCCCTGCACTTGAATGACCACTTTAGGGTTGTCCCTAGAATTATGAGGGGAAGAGTAATCAGTTGCTTTCTGGAAACCCAGACTGTCTGTATGAGTTGGGGTTGGGAGAAGTGGTCAGGGAGATGATTAATGATATGAGGAATCACAAAAGACTGCCTATTTAGGAGGTATTGCTTGAGTTAGAATTCTTGAATGTCAGAGGTGAAGAAGGAAGTCTGGAGATGGAATGATGGAATCAGTAGTTTAGGTGAGTAAAATAACTAAAACCAAAAATAGAATAGGGAATTAGATGCTCATATTTTAATTTATTTTTGTAACGCAAAGACAACTAGAAATACCTTATAAATAATAATGTAATTATATCTTATTTGTCTGGCATTGTTGGACACAATATGTTCAAAGCTGGGTGTGTTAGAGCAGATCTGTATAATTAATTTAGTTTAGCAAATAGACCAGTGTTTGAGTATGTGAGGGGAAGAAATTTTAATTTAGTATAAAAAGATAGCAAAGTTGGAGTGAAATTGTGAATAACTTCAAATGCCCAAAAGAGCAATTTGTATTTTTCCTTGAGGCAACAGGGAGTCACTGAAACTTCTTGAGGAGGGGAGTAAAATGATTAGAAGTGTATTTTAGGAGTATCAATTTGGCAGCTATGTGGAAGATAGATTAAAAAAATGGAAAGACTATAGAGGGGGAAATCAGTTAGGAGGTTTGTAACAGTCAAGGGATGGGTGATAAGAAGCTAAATTAGGATAGTAAGTCATGTGAATGGAAAAAAAGAGGATAGATGAGGAATGGGGAACCTGCAGCCTTGAGGCCACAGGTGCCTTCTAGGTCCTTGGGTGTAGCCTTTTCATTGAGTGCAAATTTTACAGAACAAATCCTTTTATTAAGAGGATTTGAAGTTTGGATTCAGTCAGAGAGCCACACTTGAGGACCTAGGTTGCAGGTTCCTCGTCTGTGGAGTAGATACAAGTTATATGGTAGAGGTAGGACTGATAGAATTCACCTGATTGAATGTGGAGAATGAGTGAGCGTGAAGAGACAAGAGAACATTCCAGATTACCAACCCAGGTGGCTACCAAGATAGTAGTCCCTTTTCACAGAAATAAAGAAGTCTTTCAGTCAATCAACAATAATAATGGCTGGCTAAATGTTAACAGTTCTGTAGTGCTCTAAATCTTGCAAAGTACTTCACAAATGACATCTCATTTAATCTTTACAAAAATTTGTTACCCTCATTTTACATATGAGGGCAGACAGAGGTTATGTGACTTGTTCAAGGTCATATAGCTAGTTAGTGTCTGAGACAGGATTTGAACTCAGTTCTTCCTGATTCCAGGTCCAGCATTCTATTTACTATGGCGTGTAGTTAGCTAATAAATGCCTACCTACTTACTAAGAACCTACTGTGTTATAAAGCACTGTACTAAGTGTTGGGCATACAAAAAAAAAATTCCTGCCCTTAAAGAGTTTATATTCTAATAGGGGAAATTTGTCCCCTCACACTGCCACAATTCTAGTTCAGGACCTCATCACCTCTTGACTGGACCTTCTAATCAGTCTCAATGACTTAAGTATCTCCCCGCTCCAACTCATCTTCCATTCAGTTAACAAAATGATTTTTCTAAAGCCCGTGGCCCATAAGAAGTTCACATTCTAATGAAGGAAAACATGTATAATTCTATATGTATTGGATATATAAGGTGTAAATGGAAAATAATCTCCAAGGGAAGGCACCAGCAATGGGAGTGACCAGAAATTCCTCTTGCAAAAGGTGGGATTTAAGCTGAGCACCGGAGAAAGCCAGGGAAGTCAGAAGGCATACATGTTGGAATGTGAGAATGAGGTGAACAGAGCATTTCAGGCATAGGAGACAGCCAGTGCCAAGGCAGAAAGTCAAGAGGTGGAATGTCATGTAGCCGAATTGTAGAACGGGTGGAGATTGGTAAGTATAGAAAGACTGAAAAGGTTGTAAAGAGCTTTAAATGAGAGAGGACTTATATGTGATCCTAGAGTTATTAGGGAGTCTGTAGGGTTCATTGAAATGTCAGACTTATACTTTAGAAAAGTCAACTTACTTGGTAGCTGAGTGGTGAATGGAATTGTAGTGGGGAGACACTTGAGTCAGGAAGACCAGTTAGAAGACTACTGCAGTAGTCAGGAAAGGGGTGATGAAGGCCTGAACAGGGTGGTTACTATGAGAGTGGAGAGAAGGGTTCATATATTGTAGATGTGAAATGAGAAACAATAAGATTTGGCAGTGGCTTGGATATGTGGATTGATTGGGAGTGGGGAGTTAATTATGACATCAAACTCACAAAGTCTAGGTGATTTAGAGGATGGTGGTGTAGTAAAGGAAGAAGTTCAGAAGGGATTAAGTGTTTTTGTTTTTTCTGGAGGAGAGAGTAATGGGGATGGAAACAATGGGTTCTCTTTTGGACACGTTGCCTTTTTGGTGGCTGTGGGACTAAAAGCTTGGTGGAGGTATCTAGTTGGTGATGCCCAGGAGAAAGGTTAGGACTGGACATGTACATCTGGAAGTAATCTCCGTAAAGATAAAAATTGAACTCATAGGATCTAATGGGATTACTGAGAGAGAGGAGAGAGGAATAAAGAGGGCCCAGTAGGAAGCCCTGAGTTACTTCCTCCCATATGAAACAGAGAGGACATGAATCATCATCATGGATGATGAGGCAGCAAAAGTGACTAAGAAGGGACAGTCAGGTATGATGTTAGAACATAACGAGTTATCTGGTGCCACTTCTCAATAAAACAAAATAAAAACCCCACCCTACTCATCCCATGTATTCTGGATTAATAGTCATCTTTATCTTTGAAGTTATTTTATTAGTTCCATGGAGATCCCACTGCTTAAGTATGGCCCAACCCCTGACATGTCTATATGTGTTTCTGAAGTAAGCACAGAGATTTGACATACTAAGATTTCAAATCCTTAGAGGATTCATAGATGGTGTGCATGACTTCTTTGTACATCATGAGTAATAGGAATTGGGTGTAGGAAGAGCCTTCACAAGCACTGGGAGGAGGGTGTGTCTGATTCTACCTCTAAGCCACATAAACTTGTAGATTACTTCTTTCTAAATTGGTATGTGAGCTTGGTTAGGAAAACAGATTCACCTTATGCTCTAAAACGTTCTTCAAGCAGTGATCCACAATCCCCTACCCATGGGTAACATCATTGCTGCTGGCTCCCTTACCCAGATGTAGTGCCAATGCAACATTCATAGCACCAACGGTGACTATGAATATTCCAGCAAATTCTGAATTGCAAAATATAACAAGCTCTCCATATAGAAGACAGAAGCAAAACATTTATTGAGATACCAGAAAACCAAATGCCAATACTAGAAAGTCAAATCCACCATAGTAACAAAGACATCAATACACCATAACACAGCAGGGAGCCACATCATCCTTTAACCTTCCCACACTCACAAGGCTAGCTGTCTGCTTGCCTACCATCCTCTCTCTCCTACTGTCTGACTCCCAGCTTCCATTTGGCTCTGCTCCACCCTTCAGCATACTCCTCCCATCACAGGCTCCAGGTGATTACATTCAGTCTGTTAGGGGGCAGGAAATATCTTCAAAGCAGGGAATATCTTCAAATTCCCTTAGGTCTACTAAGGGCCAGGGAAGATCTTCAAATTCATATTGCCAATTTACCAGGTGACATTGCCACCCTAGCACCTGTGGGTTGGCAGTGGAAACTGTTATGTCCTGCACTAGACTTAGACCTCAGGGCTCAGAGGTTTGGCTGGGGCTCTTAATTTCCAACCCAGCCAGAAAACTTTCAGTTCCATCCTGTAGCTTTGGCACAAAGCCAAAGGGGGCAAGGAAGTCTGAGAGGTACATGAGGCACCAGAGGGGCCCCTATCCTCTTCTCTCCCCATACCCTTTGACTGATTGCCCTAGAGTCCTGGTCAATGTAACTTGTTGAGAGCTTTGTGGTCACTCCCCTGCCTCCTTCAAGACATCCTTTGGAGGTGTGTTTCAGATGATCCTTACAATCATCAGAAAGCTCCATACTAGGGCCTTGTTTTCTTTAAAGAATTAGTTCCAAATCTTATAACCTAACACATAGTCATGTAAGCTGTATGAAAATAGCCTTTACTTTCAGATTCTTCCATAAACCTCTCCCACTGCCATGTCTTTTTAAGTTGGCCAGAAAAAACAAGATTAGGAAAAAATTCTTTCATACCCTAGGAAAGGAAACATTAGTTCTGTGGAATTGGATATTAACCCTTTGTATATTTGTCCTTCTTTCTATATATAATGACATTCCCTCCCCCCCTTTGTCACATGTAACATAAGACTTTTTTTTCTCTTTGAAATACTTCCTGATCCAAAAGTGTCGTAAAACTTACACTTGTATTGTGGTTCTCTTTATTATTAGGCTTGGAACAGGCTTTCTCTCCTTTTGAGTTTTTTTTTCTCCCAAAGACACATGACACAGGAAACAATTCTTGTTTTTTAAAAAAAATCAACCTATAAGGAATGTTTTTTTTAAAAAAAGAAAGTGGCTGGTGTAAAATATTTAAATTATACATCAATATCTAGAAAGACCGACTAGAAATGTAGTTGAGAAATGTAATATCATTATGATATACTCCCTGTACCTACTTTGAAAATTAGTCAAAAAACCAAAAATATACAAAAATACAACCCCTACCCCAAATTTATTGACTAGACAGTCTTCTAGATGATACAAAGGCACTAAATGATAAGCACTGAACAATTTCTCTAGCTATCTGGAGCTGAAATGGGTGAATTGATAATAGGAGCATCACTCAATGCTATCATTGTGAACATTCCTAATGATTTCAATGAAAGTCTTCAGCAGTCTGTTATGCCCAAGAGTCATATTAAAATTAAAGTTTATGAAGCAGATAGTCTGATATTGGCATGTAATTCCTAGAGTATTCTTGGCTTTAAAGCTCTCAATTCTAGGCGATTGCTTTTCAAATTGACATTTTACCCTTGGTGGGCATTATATTGTCTCATTTGATCTTCCCAAATTATTATCTTACCCTTGGTGTGCATTTCCTTCTTGGCAATCTCATACTTTTTCCTCAAAATTCATATGTGTACATATATATGCATTTATAAGTATACACATATGTACTTCTATGTATACATATACATATATTTATTAGAGCTAGGAAAGCATAATTTCTCCCACATTTAGCCTATAGTTGTAAATGTCCAGATGTTTCTAAGTGTGGGGATTGCCTGATGACTTTAATGCTTCTGAAATTCAAGATGGCTGAGTTCATAAACCTGATCAATGTGTCACTTAACATGTCTCTAATTCTGAATAAACCAATGAAGTGCATTCCTCATAAGCAGAACTAGTCTAGTGACATTTGGCCTGGACTGGTGCCAGTGGAGACTACTGTTACCCGGGAACCTAGAACTCCCCCATTACAGATTTCTTCTCCCAGACCCAGTGGAGGGGTGGAGGGCTGAGCTAAATGTGTACACCTGGAGATTTAGTGGGGTGAACTAGCTGCATAGAAGATTACTGAGATCCAGCGATCCAAAGTTCTGCCTCAAACTATTAATCACCAAGACAATGGAGTGTTCATATCAGTATTCAGCAGATGTGTATGGGATCTGAATGAAATGGGTTGAACAGAATATAATCATTGTCAATTGTATCATTCCTTATACCTTTTACAACATAGTCATTTGAGACTGAAGGTGACTATGAAATCTTTAATTTTTGACTCAGTTTTCTTAAAACAAAAATCAAACCAAATGCTTCTTTGTACCCCTATTCCCATCCTACCTCAGACCTCTGTCTGATCTGAATTCTCTTCTTATGTGTGAATAAAGATTTAAGGGGATAAAGTAGAAATTTTACTCAATATTTCAAACATGCATGAAATACTTCTTTTGTCACTTTATTTCCCTAATATATTCGTTTGTGGTTACTCACCTTCTCCTCAGAGATCTCCAGGGAACCCCAAATCTGGCTATCTTATGATCTGGAACATGAATCCAACGCAGCCCCAGTAAATTACATCTCAAGTGTTTACTGGCAAATTAGCCCCTCTTGGGCATGAGAGAATGTTTCAAGCTTGAAGTGCCCACATTTTAGACAGTTATTCATATATCAAATATCCCATAATCCTGATTAGGATGTGATGGACTACAGTGGTCTGGGGAGGGAAGTTTTGTCTGTTCACTGTGTCTAACAATGCTGAAATGTTTTTTTCCCTGTCCATTCACTTAAACAATGTGCCCTTCTGTACCTCATAAGCACTTAATTTATTCCAACTCTTTGGCCTGACCTGTAATCCCCCTCTCCTTACCCATCTGACCCATCTGTGTTTCATTTCCCACTCATCGGCATCCAAAGAGCTAGGCCCAGGCCCTGTTTGGAACCATTAGACAAAGATTGGCACTGTTCCCTCTTCCTGCACCGCATCCTCTGCTGAAAAAAATGGCCATCAGATCAGAGAACAGAGCCTGCTTTGTCCCCAGCAACCAAGATCTGGAAGTACTTTCAATCATTTGCACTCTATACCCACTCAAACGCATTAATGTGATCAACGTTGGGCCTGTTGTGGGCATTTTTTTTTCTCCAGCAAATAGCTTGCTAACATTCCAGGCATGTACTTCCCTGAAAACAAGACTGAGACACAGGGCCCTGAATATTCAATTGGAAAATCACCAAGAGCAAGAGCTTAGCTTGGCACGGCTGGTGTTGATTCTTAATAAGTGACTTCCTAAAGCTGAGGCATGGGGCTTACAGCTTCAATGACTTGTTTGAAAAATATTTTGTAGGTGCCTCATACCACTTTATTTCCTGTGGTATGCGTCATATTGTGAGCTATTCTGAGCCAGCCTGGTTAAGCACACTAACATTTTTTCCCCCTAGATTGTGGTGTTTAACTAAAAATGTGCTTATACAAGATGAGCTCATAGCTCTGAGTGCTGATGTAGTTTTAACTGCTTGGATACTAATAGCTATGGATTGCAAATGTGCTGAAAGCGGGGAAACATATCTCACACTGTCTAAAATGATTCTATGGGCAGTCAAGGTGGCAGGTAGTTCTTTGGGGGGTGAGCCTCGGGGTGGGAAAGTTTCAAGATTTCAGCACAATAAATACCTTTCATTTTCATTAAAAAGACTACCTGTTCCTAGCATACTAAAGTCAAGGTACAGAAGACATCTGGAACATTTGAATAAAATTAACCCTTCTTGCTGCTTGAGGTAAGGAATACCACTTACCAGGGAACAGAATTGGTTGCAATCATGAAAGAAACCAGTTGCATACATTTAACTACACTTTAAAAAATGGATCGGTTCTTTTGAGACTAAAGCAAATTGGCTAGAGATAATAGGTTGTCATGATAATCAAAGGAGCTAAGGCAGATGAAATTCTCTAATAGATAGTGGATATAGTCTGAAACTTGAAATCAGGAAGATCTATTCTTAGAATGCTTAACTCAAGGACCTCCTCCTTAAAATGATATTCTCTGATTTTCCAAGTGTTAGTACTAGGCTCCATCCCACCTTCAACCAAAATCACCGTGCATGGATTGTGTGTGTACTGGAAGGAAGGAAACAAACATTTATTAGTCAATAAGTCCGTCAGTAAACATTCAGGACACACCTACTATGAACCAGACATTGTGCTAAGGACTGGAGGCCAAGCACCTATTATATACCAACTACCTGACACATATTTTCTCATTTGATCTTCACAATGTTGAGTTAAGTGCTGTTATTTCCTTGTTTTTACAAATGAGGAAACTAAGGCTGACAGAAGTTAAATGATTTGCCCAGGATTACATAGTAAGTGTTTCAGCCTAGATTTGAACTCAAGTTTTATTTTTTTATTTTATTTTTATTTTTTACTATAGGCTCAGTGCTCTATCCACTGTAACACCAAAGTGCCTCTCTCTCTATTTTTATTTACTTACTGGTGCATATGCTATTTCCCCATCCCCACAGAATATAAGCTCTATTAGGGCAAGGATTGCTTTATTATCATTATTATTATTATTTTTACATATCCTCAACAATTACTACATAGTAGGTGGCTTAATAAAATCTTGTTTGAATTGAATTAAACTAATCACATCCCTGACACTTCTTTGCCATGAGAACATAGCGAGTCATTTCACTTTTCTTTGTCTCTGTTTTCACTTTTCTTTGTCTCTGTTTCCCCATGTATAAAATAGGGATTTTCATAACTGTAGCACCTGCTTCACAGATTTACTGTGATGTTTAAGCAAGATAATGTATGTATCTTACTCTGCGAACTTTCAAATACTTAGCAAAGCGTGTAAGACATGAATCCAGCTTCAGACAAACTTTTAAGTTTGTAAACTTTAAAGAACTACATAAATGCCAGCTAATAATAATTAATAATAATAACAAATTCTGATTATATTATTATCATCTTGTTCTCTTCCGTGTTTATGAAGTTCAAGTAGAAACAATCTAAGGACAAGTCACTCTCCTGCAATGGACTATTTGTATAAGTAGATAAGACAATACATTCTTGCAATTTAATAGGAGTTTTTCCATGTGAGCTTATATTCTGTAGACCCACTGAAAGTGCCTCCAGGACAGTGCTGGTAGTACTGTGACTACCAGGATAGTGTGTACTAAGTCCTGTTCCCATGTGTTTTAAATTTTCTTCCTTTAGATCCATATAGTTTGAATGCTTTCCCTTTCATGGAGTATAGCAATTAAATCTATTCTGTATTTAAAATGTCATTCTTAAATTTTTATGGAAAAAGTGTTATGTCCAAGAGGTTGCGGGCAAGTTTGGTCTGTAATGTGATACTCTCTAGTTCTAGGACAGTTCTTTTGCTGAATTCTCTGAGATATTTGGTGGGAATGTATTTATAGTATTCAATGTATTAGTATTCAAATCATTGACTTTACAGAAGATAGCCAGCTTCTGGTATATAATTCTAGTAAAGTGATCAAATCTTTTAGGTATTCAATACAGGCTAACTTTTTGTAACCTACAGGGACATGTTGTACAGTTTCTATCACTTTATCAAATGATAAATATGATCCATAAATCTGGGACCCTTCAGAAGAATCACGTATTTTCTGGGGTCAGTGGCCTGATCCTGAATCCCTATCAACCCTGCTTTCCTTTCTAGAAACAACTCTACCTGATTTGTAATGTTAGCCATTTTTTTTTCAAATGCTTTTTTTGGTCAATATATTGTTTCCTAGTACCTTTTCATTCTGTTCTTCATTAGCTTCATCCAGAGATGAATCATTGAGTTATGGCAAGAAATTCTATATCATATACCTTTAATCAGCCTTTATTGTTGCTTTATAGAATGAGGTCTGTTTGATCTAAAAACATTTCTAAAATACTTGATGCAACTGCTGCTGCTACTACTATGAGCCAATAGGATAAAACAATAGCTGGCATTTATCTAGTTCTTTAAGGTTTATGTATGTTAAAAAGCCCTTTGGGTATGTTATCTCATTTGATCCTCACTGAAATAGATGCTAGTATTACCTCCATTTTGCAGATGAAGAAACATGGGCTGAGGGAGGTTATATGATTTGCCCAGGATCACAACAGTTGGGAAGTACTTACACATGGTTTTGAACTCAGGTCTTCCTGACTCCAAGTCTAACACTCTATCCATTATACCATCTATGAATAGAGCAGTACTTCTTAAACTGTGGGTCACAAGCTAGTGTTTAAGAAGTACTGAAGGGGTCATGAGCAGAAAAAGTTTAAGAAGCCCTGGGATAGAGGACTGTCTTTAGAGTTAGCAATTTCTGTCTTTGAAACAAAACAGCTGAATGGCCTTAGACAAATAATCTCTTCATGCTTCAACTAATTTACTAAGATAAATTTTCCACTTGTATATAAATTGTTGATTTGAATTGGTGGAGAGAATTTCCATGCCAAGGTTCTCATACTTATAACATCTTAGGTCCAAATAATAGCAATATATTATTCCCATATAGATATAAAGGTTTTTGTAGCTTAGTGTAGTAAAAAGAGCACTGGATGGGAAGTCAGTAAGACCTGAGTTTAAATCCTGCCTCAGACATGTAATTTTGGGCAAATTAATAGACTTCTCTGAGGCTCATCTGTAAAAAAAAAAAATGAGCATAACACCTACTTCACAGGATTGGGGTAAGAAACAAATGTTATAAAATTTAAAGTGCTAGTAAATGTTAGATATTATTATTATTATTAATTATATAGTATTATTGACCTGGTTGGAGGGTATATGTTTAGCATAGTAACCCAGCTGTTCATTGGTTTTGCAATACACAAAGCATCATAACATAGAGTGAGTATGAAGTCTACAAAATGAGGAGTCTGGCTTAAATTATTTCTGAGGTCCCAGCCAACTCCAGTCTTTTGTGATTTGTGGATACTCCATAAATATCACATATTTTGTCTTTCCTTCCCTTCCTTTGTTGACCACTTTGTAGATAGTTTCTAGCACAATCCATGCATCCAATGGGTATTCTGTATCTATTAAGTGATGAGACAGTGTGTATACCACTGTAGGATGACTTATGTTTCTACAGTGGAACCTTTGATAATAAAGAAGAAAGGGATTGATACCCTGGGTGCTGTCTGAGCTGTGTCTGTCTCTTGGGTCAAATCATTTTCCATGGTGCCAGGAGCAGCTGTGGCTCTGCCTATCTGTGACTTAGGGACCCCACCCTGAATGGGGTCACCACATGGGGAGAAGCAGCAACTATTGATTTATAGAGATAGAGAAACTAGGTAGGAACCCACAAGTCATCTAAACCAACCTTAACATGAAGCATGCATCTCCTCTTGTAATATCTCCAATGTGTGGTTGTTCAGTCTGCAGAACTTTCAGGAGGGAGAGCACAAACATCCCAGCCCACTTTCAGAAAGCTTTAAGTATTACTAAGTTTTCCCTTATATTAAGTCAAATGTGTTTCTCAGACCTTTGGGATGGCCAATGAACATGAATAAAGACGAACTAGTCTTGTATTGGCAGGATCATACATTCAAGAACTGGAAGTGACCTCCGAATACACCTTTGTAGCAATTCCAAAATTTGTGCTTCATTGTTGAGAAATTTGTTGGGATTCTAAAGGGGTGTCCATGTAGAATTAGCATAGGGTGACAGAAAGATCTGAGTTTAAAACCTTCCTGAGATACTCGCAACATGTGTAACCAGCAAATTGCTTTGTATCTCCAGTGCTTAGCATAGAGCCTGACACAAAATAAGTGCTTAATAAATGCTTACTTACTGACAACCTCTCTGTACCTCACTCAGTTTTCCCATCTGCAAAATGAGGAGGAAGCCTCTCATGTCCCTGTCAGCTCTAGAATCCGGGATCCTAAGATAATATGTTTAAACTGGGACTAGCTGGGATGTTCTACTATAAATCTTTGTACCCTATCTCCCTCAGTTACCTTAGATATAGTCTACATATACATATATACATCTGTATGTATATACTTGTTACCTATACTGATAATCAGTAAGTAAGTTCTCTGAGAACAAGGCACTGCTTCACTTTTGTCTTTATGCTTCAGCCCCTGGCACATATAAATAAATATTGGTTGAGTGAGTATTTGATTCAACCTGGAGAGAGAACCAAAGATTACAAGAAAGAGCCAAGGAATGATCTGGAGCAGATACACTGGTTATTATAGACGTTGTTATGAGAGGAGAAAGGGAGAAAGAGAGAGACCCCATAGAGTCCTCACCAGGAAAAATACATCATCGTAATAATTATAATAGCTTTTAACTTTGTAGTACTTTAAGGTTTGTAAAGTGCTTTGCAAATATCTCATTTAATCCTCACAATCACTACTGGAGGTAAGTGGCATTACTATCCTCAATTTACAGATGAGGAAACAGGTTAACAAAGGTTAACAGACTTGCCTAAGGTTGCACAGCTATTAAGTGCTGAGGCAGAATTTGAACTCAGGTCTCCTTAACTCCAGGTCTAGTGTTCCATCCAATGACTCATGTAGCTGCCTTAACATAAGCAGAACCAGCATAAGATTATCAATATAGAGGTAGAAAGGACCATAGAGGGCACCAAATCTTAGCCCTTCATTTTGTAAATGAGGAAATTGAGGGAGGTGGTATATATATATATATATATATATATATATATATATATAGAGAGAGAGAGAGAGAGAGAGAGAGAGAGAGAGAGAGAGAGAGCGAGAGAGACAGACACAGAGAGAGACAGAGAGAGACAGAGACAGAGACAGAGACAGACAGAGAGACAGAGACAGAGAGAGAGAGACAGAGGCAGAAAGACAGAGAGAGGCAGAGAGAAAGAGAGAGACAGAGAGATACAGACATACACACACACACACAGAGAAAGGAGAAAGAGAGAGAGAGAGAGAGAGAGAGAAAGAGAGAGAGAGAGATTTGTCTAAGGTCATAGGTAGTAATTAGCTAATCTGAGATTTGAACCTGAGACCTCTAAGTCCAAGTCTAGAACTCTTTCCATTTCACCACACTATTTCAGGAACACATAAATAGCAAGGGATAAGCCTATCTGCTTATAAAGATATATCTGCCAGTAAATTAATGAGATGTGCTTTTTTTAGAGGGCTCCTTGGGTTCCTAGTTGTATACATCAACACAATAATCTGTTCAGTAACACCTTAGTGACCGCATATTTATATCTACCAAGCTGGATGATTTATTCCCTCAGAGAAATGTGTGAATGAGGAAGATTTTGCCTATAATGTATTAAAAATGATATTTCTTTGACAGTATTTTCAATGGCTGCAATTTTTACAGATGCTACAAAGTTATTAATTCTTACTGCCAATAAAACCCTAGCCAACTAATCCAGTTAGGTAGGTAGCTTGTATTCCCAAACTGCCTTTGGTTTATGTTTTCTAACTGAGGTCTTGGGAGAAGGTTTCTTCAAATTAAGTAAATAAGAGCCCCTCATTAAATTCAAGCTGTTCTGGTTTCCAATGTCCAAAGCCTCAAGATTATAATGTTTGGGGGTTATCCCATGGAGATATGGGACTAAACTCATCCAAATTTGACCATATTTAGAAATAAGTAGATTTCATTTTTCCTGTGGGCTAAACGAATATCTGAGCAGCAACGCATTTCATGTTAATGGAAGGGCAACGTCAGGTAAAGAAAATGAATTTTTCTCATGAACGTGGGTGAAGTTGGCACCGAGCACAGTTCAGTTTAATTCTGGCTTTCTGTACTCTCATTAAAAGCCAAACTTCTGAACTTAAAACCTCTGTATTATTATTCTTCAGTATATTTATGGCAAATCACCTTTCGTTTCATACATTGAAAGGGGGTGGATAAAGGAGGAGGTAGGGGAGAGGGAGAAGAGAGAGGGAGGAAGAAGAGGGGAAAGGAGAGAGAGAGAGAAAAACTGACAGAGTGAGAGACATACAGAAGCAGATATAGATAAAATACAGAAGAAAGACAGAAAGGAGAGAGAGAGAGGGAGTTGAGAGACAGATAGATATACAGACAGAAATAGAAAGAGGAGGGAGAGGGGAGAAGGTAAAAGAGAAAGGATGTAGGGAAGGAGGGGTAAAAGAGAGGGAAATGGAAGAGAGAGAGCGAGAGAGCGAGAGCGCGAGAGAGCGAGAGCGCGAGAGCGCCTTTCTTCTTTTGCAAAGAAATGAGAAGGGAATATGTGTAATAAAATGTCAGAAGACCCAAACTGCACTATCCATCACAGTGTTTCTGAGTAAATTTGGAAATAGTGGCTAGAGCAGGGCCGAACTTCTAAACTGATGACGTTTAGGCTGATTTGAGTTTTCCCTTACCAGGCTCCATAACAGAGCCTTAATGTTTCCCATGGACATAAATTCACTGTAGCTCTCAAGTGAAGACTATGTTTGAGAGAACTGAATAGAAAGCTTGGACTTACTCTCAAGATTACACTTACCCCATCAAGTAAAGTTCCATGTAACTTTCCTTCTCAGGGCTGCACACACAAAATTTCAGGAAACAGCAGGGCTTAATTAGGACTCGGGTTTATAGTTTCACCTGAAAAAATACATTAAAAAAAATCATATATGTTTGGCTGTCGAGATTTTCTAGTCAATAAATTCTTGCTAATTAATCACATTAATGGTGCTCCTTAAAAGTTGAAACAGAATCAGAAAACAAACCAAATTCCCCATAAATATCAAACATAAAGGCCTATTCACTGATGCACTTTCTGTT
Organism: Pseudochirops corinnae; assembly: GCA_028646515.1. NCBI lineage: Eukaryota > Metazoa > Chordata > Mammalia > Diprotodontia > Pseudocheiridae > Pseudochirops > Pseudochirops corinnae. Next base: position 104,474,682 of record CM053591.1, on the reverse strand, counting down.
TCTAAAAAGAATTTTACAAGTGTGTTTTTTTTCCCCTCTCTGACAGCACACACATAAACACATGAGTACATACAGAGACGGAGTCCACCACTATCTATGGCCTATATTACACTGCTCATAGAGAAATACAATTCCAGGGACAAATTATTAATGTGGCAGAATGATGTAATTATATGCTAGTAGTTTACTGGGAGTATGGTTCTTTGGGGGGGCTGGAGCAGAAAAAGCAGAAGGAATAGCAACAGCATTTAGTCTCAGAATCAAGAAAGGAAGAAAGAAGAAAGAAAGAGAGGAAAGAAAGAAAGAAAGAAAGAAAGAAAGAAAGAAAGAAAGAGAAAGAAAGAAGAGAGGAAGGAAAGAAAAAAGGAACAAAAGAGAGAAGAGAGGAAGGAAAGAAAAAAAGAACAAAAGAAAGAAGAGGAAAAACGAAAGGGAAAAGGAGTGGAAGGAAGAAGAAAGGAAATAAAAAGGAAAAAGGAAAGAGGTAAAAGGAAAGAATAAAGGAAGGAAATAAAGAAAGAAGGAAAGGAAAAGAAGGAAAGGACAAAAGGAAGGGAAGAAAGAAAGAAAAGAAAAGAAGAAAAAAGGAAGGAAAATATATGAAGTGGCCAGGTAGGAGACAGAAAAAGTGGAAGCTCTGACAAAGAAAGAGTATGCTTCCTGCTCACGTCCAGGAGTGGATAGAGCTGGAAATTACCTCAAAGATCATCTAGTCCGCCATTTTACAGATGAGGAAATAGAGGCACAAAAAAGTTAATTGACTTACTCATACAGGTAATAATAAATAAATGGTAGAGCTAGGAGTCAAACCCAGGTTCTCTGACTCTGGATCCCAGTGGTCTTTCCACTGTCTAGCATTGCCTTTTATTTTCCACTCCTACATTATTTAAAGGGAGTGACAGTCTTCTTAAGACCAGTTGGATCTCTGGATCTGTTATTTTGTGTTCTAGTTCTAAGTGGCCCAGACAGCCTAAAAGCAGGCTTGCTGAACTACCCCTGAAACATAAAGAAATAGATCCAGAAACCCACCTTACTTGGGGCTAAGCTCACCAAGAATAGAGCTTACTGTTCATCATTTAAGAAAAATAACCTTTTGAACCTTGAAACTCTGAGCCTCCATAATGTCATTTGTGGGTGTGTCAAGGTGATTTTTTGATCCTGAATTTGTCATAATGAAAATTCTTATTGGTCCTCACTCTTTGAAATGGACTATTTATCTCATAGCGTTCTCTCTGGATCCTTAATCTTGGGTGGAAAAATGATCAAATCCTTTCTCTCTCTCTCTCTCTCTCTCTCTCTCTCTCTCTCTCTCTCTCTCTCTCTCTCCCTCCTTCATCCCGCCACTCCCAGTTGACATGCCTCAGGCCAGCGAGTCCAAGAAACTGGAAGTTTCAAAACAGGGGGTGAATGGACTTGTGTCAGCTTTAAATGTCATCTGAAATAAGATACTCCCTGTAAAGTGCTTTAACACAGTGCCTGGCACATAGTAGGTGCTTGAAAAATGTTTGCTCCCCTTTGTTCACCTTTCCCATTTATCACTTGGCATACACCACACTGGGTTTATGTAGATAGAGGGTTATGGGTCCCTCAGCACTTCTGTTGTAAACCCTTTTTTCTGAGGGAGTTTACAACTTCACTGTAAACATCTGATCTGGACAGAAACTTGACCTTTTACAGGCTTACAGCACAAAGATTTTTGTAGTGCGTGTATTAATCGATTTTTAAACAAAAGAAAGAAAGATGTTTTTTGAACATTTGCCTACATTATACACACACACACACACACACACACACACACACACACACATGCACACACACACGGATTTTTCTTGTTTATGGTCAAGACTGAAAATTTCTTTTTAGTTCTTGCTTAGCATCTTCTCTTTGTGCTTAAGTCTTTTTTTTTTTTAAAGACTCCATACTACCTGCTAGTATAAGGAGACCACTGAGTTACATTCCAAAAACCTAAAAATATTGCTTTTTAAGTAGTTAAAAAGAAATGGTGTGAAATGGTAAAATGCTATCTTAGACTTCATTATCCCCACATTTCTAGTAGATCCCAGACAGATAACTCCTTGGGGAAAGGCGGAAAGGAAAAGAAAATTTATTCTAAAAATGGATACCTTATATAAGGAAACAACATCCAGTGAAGCCAAACCCCTAAACAGAAAGCTCCCCAGACCCACAAATTGTGTAACTTCCTACCATCCCCATCCAGGTCATGTCCCCAGGAGCATAGCTCCAGCCCTACACATCTCTTGTACACTCCTCCTCTCTTCTATATCCTCTGCTCCGCAGTATCCACACTTTAGCTCATTTCAGTGCAAAAGTGACATTACTACAGGGTGTGGAGATATCTGCTCTAAAGTGAACACAGATAAATAATTACAAGCACAGTCTTGTTAGTCACTTAAACTTGACACAAGTTCAGGTATTTAAGTCATCTCCAGTTTGACTTCCTAGTTCACATTTAGTCTTCACCTCCCTACCTGCCCCATCTCCTCACCCAGTTCAGTTCTCTTGGTTGTTGAGAAAATAAACTCTTTTATATCAGATTTCTAAGTTTATCTTTTAGTTTCTTGGGGGGAAAAAGAATCTCCCTGAAGTTTCCTAAAACCCAAATCATTGACTTTCCTGGAATCTTCTCTGAACAAGACTCTTATTCCTGCCAACAGCTCAGGACATAAGGTCCTGAATATCCCACTGGGAGCATCAATTCAACATGTTCAAAAGCAGGTTTATTTATTTTCCTCCAAAAATCTTCTCCTGCTTCTGACTTCACAATTTCTGGAACTAGTACCAGTTATCCCATGTTTAGAACATTGGGGCTGTCCTTGAGTTTGCCTCTCATTCATATATTCAATCAGCTATTTGTTGGTTCTATTTCTGCAGCATTTCTTGCATTCATTCTCTCATGGTAGCTATGTTTATAGCCACCATGCCAGTATGGGTCATATTACCATTCCTCTCACTTTGACAATATCCTTCCAACAGGTCATCCTTACCTGCCTTATCCAATTCATTATTCTCAGCACTCTCAGATTTACCTACTTTTTTTTTTCCCTAATAGATCTGGTCACTCCTCTGATCAAAACTCTTAAATGGTTCCCTATTTACTATCAAGTAAAGTTCAAACTCTTTAACCTGGTATTGATGGACCTCCTTAGTTTAACAACCTTTCTATTTTATTTCATAGTATTTCTGCCCTCATGCTCTTAAGTACTTCAGCTAGAATAGATTAACCTGCTATGACCTCCACGCAACCAGTACTTTCTTAGGTCCATGCTTTGTCTTTGCTCTTGCCCCCTTCCACTTTTTAAATGTTAAATCATCTTTTTAAAGCTTAACTCAAAAGCCCTTCCTTATCCCTCCCCTCCTTGCCCCTTATTAGCAATCATCTTTCCTCCCTTAGAGGAAAGCTTTTTACCTGCATGTCTGTTATATATGTGCTTAGGATGGTTTATTTTGTAATATAGTAATTTGTGTGTGTGTGTGTGTGTGTGTGTGTGTGTGTGTGAACATCTTCCTCCTGAACTATAGGATCATGAGGACAACTTATCTTCCATTTCCCCTTAGGACCAAATGCTCTCTTACTTTCTCTCACAGTTCTTGCTTAAAAAAACACTTGTTGATTTAAACTGAGTTCAATCTGTCTCTGAACATTTTAATGTCAACTTTCTATAAGTCTCCAGATTCTTTATGGCAACTCCCCACTCCAGTAATTCCACCTGATTGCCATGAATTTCCTCTCCACATTTCCTGGTCTAATTTCCTTAGCACAAACTTTAGAATAAACATCAGTACCTAAATCAATTCAGCCCTAGCCAGTCTGGAACTCTGTGATTTGGGAGAGGTGGATTTTTTCCCCCACAATTTGCCTCAAAAATTTCCTAAAGGAGGAGTAAAGTAGATAACTGTATCTAATAGTACAATGCTTTAGGTGGGAGAAGTTTTCTTCTTAATATCAAAGTATATCATTTCATCCCCTACAGCATACAATTAGACCTTAAATTCCTCAACCCCCCATTTTATATAGAAATTTTTTCTACTTGTACCTTTGTTAGGTTCCACCATTGACATTCGGCCTCCTCGTGGATTTAGGTTCAAATTGTAGAGGCTTTTAATGGTAATTTATCTTGACTAACTTGCTCCTATACAATTTAAAAACTGGGAACTTCTGAAGTTAATTCAGGCCTAGCTATCTGAGTGCTCAGCATTCTAACAGACCAAAGCAAGAAGTAGTACTGAAACAGGAAAACATTTAACAAGAAATTTGAAAAAACAAGAAAGATATAGGCAATATCTTTTTACTTGCATGTCTGTTATGCTCGTGCTTAGGACAGACTAACATACACATTCCTGAATGAATACGTCTTTTCCTCTTCTACTTTGGAGTGGCTTGGGAAATGAATTTCTCCAAGACTCATGGCTGTGACCAGAGGAAGTGCATGCTCTATCTTTCTCTGTAGCCAGAGTGTACACCTGAATGGTCCCAGAGTAGAAGACTTCTTGAAAGGGCCAAATCTGTGTCTAGGATCCATAGCTATTACTGTTCTCCCCTTAAATGTTTAGTCTTCAGCCTATCCATTTTTACTTAACTCCCAGTTCTACCATCACCATGCAGGTCCCATCATGACTCAACTCAGATGTTATTCCTTCCTTGACTGGACACTATTAGTCTCCATTTTAGTTCCCATTTAGTTGCATAGTCACAAACTTTATAGAAACATTCATTTTTCATTCATCTTCCTAATGGTGAAAGGTTCTTTTTTAATCTCCATGAATACACTGTGCACCTACCGTTTTCCTGGCAAAAATGAAGTGGGAAGGTATTTGCATACAAACAGGTCCATTATTCATGTCCAGATAGGTTAGGCCTTGCTTGATTCATCACATACTACTTACTTCTAGAGGATGACTTGGGACATGGTTGTATTCTTTATGGATGTTCAATAGTAAGTTCAAATTTAATCTTTTTCTTCCAATTACATTTTAATACAATTTTTAACATTTGTTTTTTTTTAAATGGTTGAGTTCAAAATTTTATTTCTCCCTCTGTTCCTTCTTTCTTCCCCCACTCCCTGAGATGGTAAACAATCAGATATAGGTTATACATATGCAGTAATGTAAAATGTTTCCATATTAATAATTTTGTTCAAGAAGACTCAAAAATAAAAAGAATGAAAGAAAATGAAAAATATCATATTTCAGTCTGTAATCAAACAATATCAGTTCTTTCTCTGAAGGTCAATAGCATACATTATCATGAGTCCTTTGGGATTGTCTTTGATCATTGTATTGCTGAGAACAGCTAAATTATTCACAGTATTTGATCATACAATATTGCTGTTACTGTGTACAATGTTCTCTTGGTTATGTTCAATTCACTTTGCGTTAGTTCATGTAAATCTCTCCGGGTTTTTCTGAAATCATCCTGTTTGTCATTTCTTACAGCATAATAACCATATACCACAGCTTGTTTAGTCATTCCATAACTAATGGACATTGCTTTGATTTCCAGTTCTTAGTTGACACAAATAGACCTGCCATAAATATTTTTTGAACAAATTGGACCTTTCCTCCTTTTTTATGTCTTTGGGATATAGACCTAGAAGTAGTATTGCTGGATCAAAGGGTATGCACAGTTTTATAGTCCTTTGGGCATAGTTCCATATTGCTCTCCAGAACAGTTGGATAAGTTTGCAGATTCACCAACAGTGCATTAGTTTCACAGTTTTCCCACATCCCCTCCAGCATCCATCACTTTCCTTTTTTGTCATATTAGCCAATCTGACAGATATAAGGTAGCATCTCAGAGTTGTTTTAATTTTCAATTCTCTAATAATTTTTTTTCATATGACTACAGATAGCTTGATTCTTTATCCAAAAACTGCCTTTCATATCCTTTGACCAATTATCTCTTGGGGAATGACTTGTATTTTTATAAATTTACTCAACTCTCTGTGAAATTGAGAAATGAGACCTTTATCAGAGATACTTGCTGCAAAATTTCTTTTTCCCAGTTTTCAGCTTTCCTTATAATTTTGTTTGCATTGGTTTTATTTGTGCAAACCCTTTTAAATTTTATATAATCAAAATGATCTCTTTTTTTTTGTAATACTCTTTGCATCTTCTTTGGTCCTAATTTTTTCCCTTATTCATAGATTTAACAAACTTCAATAGTAAGTTCAAATCCTAGGTCGCCAAGTGGAAAATTCCCAAATGACTCATGAGCCTTTTGAAATGATAAAATATAGGGAAGAGAGACCACTCTTCATTACTCCCATGAAAATCAGAAGCAGATGGGGAAATATTTATTCCTGTACTTGTCAACTAACTCATTCACTAACAAATATGCTATTTTTACAAGGTCATTTCAGGCCTCTTTGGCCTGAAAACAACTTGTTGAAAGTTGAACAATTTAGTTACTCCACTTGTTGCTTTATCCATGCAGTATTAAATGGTCATTCTGACTGTTTTAAATCTGAACATAATGGTTATTTTGGTGCAGTATAGTCATAAGCCCAGTCTTAGGCAATCTACTTATTTCATATGCATGTTAGAAGAAAATCGATGACTTAGTGAAAAGAATCCCTTTAAGTTTCCAAAGAAATAATGACAATGATAATGGCAGCAATAACTCACACTGATGTTGTGCTTTCACATAAATGTGACCATTTCCAGAGGCTATCTGGGCCCTTATCAGAGGCAATTATTTGGCACAGTCAATAGACCACTAAGCCTTGAGTCAGCTAGACCTGAGTTAAAATCCAGCAGTTATTCAATTCAGGCAGTTGTTATTTACTGTGTGGCCCTGGACAAGTTACTTAACTTCTGGTTACGTCCATTTCCTCAACTGTAAGATGTGTATAATGATAGTACCTTGTTGTAAGGACCAAATAAGATAATATTTGCAAAAGTATTTAGCAAGGTACCTGGTGAGTAGTAGAAGTTATATAAATGCACACTCTCTTCCTCCTTTCCTTTTCTGTTCTCTCTGAACTCATAATCTCATCAGTTCCTGGGGATTCCATTATTATCTCTGTCAAGATGACCCCAAAATCTTAGCAGCCCTAATTCTCTCCTGACCTCTAGCCCCACATTATTATTATAAAATGTTTTAATCTTTACGTAAGGTAAATCATTTGATCCTTCAACTACTCTGTGAGATAGTTAAGTGTTATTATGATCCCCATTTTATAGAAGAGGTACAGAACTGTTAAGTGATATCTCAGGGTCATATAGCTAAGAGTCTGAGGTAGGATTTGAACTCAGGTTCTGGGCCCTATGTACTGTATCACCTAACTTCCCTTTGTCACAAACTAAATGCTGTGTGTATCTACCTGGATGGCTCATTGATATTTCAAACTCAATGGGTCAAAAAAAATAATTTTCTCCCAAATCCACCCAACTTCTAATCTTCCCTATTTTTGTTTATAGTAATATCACCCTTTCAATCACAATTTTGAAATCTTGGAGTAATACTTCCCTCTTCCTCACTCCCCATATCCTACCTGTTGCCAAGTTTTGCTCATTTTACATCTCAAATAAGTTCCATTTTTTTCTCTTCATAGAGCCTCTAATCTAGTTCAGGCCTTCATCATCTCTTGCCTGGAATTTTGCCATAGTCTCCTAATTTGTCTCCCTTCTCCCAGTTTCTCTCCACTTCAGCCTCTGTATAGATACTGAACCAATATTTCTAACACACAGCACTAACTGCATCACTCTACCATGGGAAAAAAAAATCTCTACTGGCCCTCTAATGCCTCTGGAGTAAAATGCAAACTTTATAGCTTGGCATTTAAAGCCTCCCATAGTCTGGCTCCCATTTAATTTTCCTATTTTATGTTGTGTTAGTCTCCTTACACATTGCTTATTCTGGTCAAACTTTTCCCTATACAGGACATTCCATCTCTTTCCTTTTTGCCTTTGTAGAGGTAGTCTCTTAGGTCTAGAATGTATTTCCTCCCTCCCTAGACCCCTTAAAATCCTTAGCTTTCTTCAAAGCACAGTTAAGGTACTACCTCCTAAATGAGGCTTTTTTTGATCTCCCCAATTATGAATGATCTCACCTTCTTGAAGAATTTTGTATAACTTTTATTGTACTTTGCATTTTCTTATATGTATGCATGTTATATCTGTCTAGTAGGACATATGTAACTTAGGGAAAGAGACTTATTTTTGTTTTTGTACCCCTAGTGCTGAGCACAGTACATTGTCTATAGTAGGCACTTAATAAATATTTTTCTGGATTTAATTGAAATAAATTGTTTTTAAGTTTAAAAAGTGACTTCCAGGGGCAGAGCCAAGATGGCAGAGTAAAAGCAGGAACTTGTCCAGGCTCCTGCTCCAGCCACCTCCAATACCTGTAAAATATGACTCTAAACAAATTTTAGGGCTATGGAACCCACAAAGTGACAGAGAGAAGTGAATCTCCTGCTGAAGGCAGCCTGGCAGGCCTACAAGAAAGGGTCTATTGCAAGGAGCTGGGAGCCAAGTGCAGTCCTGAGTGAGCCGTGCAGGTGCAGACCTGAGGCAGCCCTAATCAGAGGCCCAGACCATCCAGAGCAGACTTCAGGAGTGAATCATTGGCAGCTGTGATATTTCCAGACTTTTCATCGCATAAACTCCAAAGAGAAGGTAAAGGGTCAGTAGGGAACTCTGTTGGAACTGGGTTATGGAAGAGCACAGTCCAGCTGCTGCCCCCAGGGCAAGAGGTGGCAGAGGTGTGGTGACTGCAGCTGCTGCTGTGTGGCTGCCTCTGCGCTCCAGGCCTGCAGATCACAGGGGGACCAACTGATCATTCAGAGGGTAATTGCTCTTGCTTTGACCTGCTTGGATCTGGCTCACAGTCTTGGGTGGTGGTCTTGGGGTGAGTGTGCCAGAGTGTGTGGTAGCTGTAGAGAGGGTGCCCTCCTCATAGTTATGACAACTGAAAACCCCCCAGCAATTTGGGACATAGCTCTCTCCACTCTGGAAGCAGAGTTCTACCATGGCAAAGAGCTCAAAAGTTAAGTAATTGGCTGGCAAGATGAGCAAGCAGAGGAAGTACAATCAGAGCATATAATTCTTTTTTGGGGACAAAAAGGATCAAAACATGGAGCCAGAAGAAGTCAACAAAGTCAAAACTCCTGCATCAAAAGCTTCCAAGAAAAATATGAACTGATTACAGACCATGGAGGAGCTCAAGAAGGATTTTGAAAATCAAGTAAGAGAAATGGATGAAAAATTGGGAAGAGAAATGAGAATGATGCAAGAAAATCATGAAAATCAAGTCAACAGTCTGCTAAAGGAGACCCAAAAAAGTACTGAAGAAAATAACAGCTTAAAACATAGACTAACTCAAATGGTAAAAGAGGCCCAAAAAGCCAATGAGGAGAAGAATGCCTTAAAAAGCCAAATTTGCCAGATGGAAAAGAAAGTTCAGAAACTCACTGAAGAGAATAATTCCTTCAAAATTAGATTGGAGCAAATGAAAGCTAATGACTTTATGAGAAATCAAAATACCATAAAACAGATCCAAACAAATGAAAAAATAGAAGGCAAGTGAAATATCTCTTTGGAAAAACCACTGACCTGGAAAATAGATCCAGGAGAGATAATTGAAAAATTATTGGACTATATGAAAGCCGTAATAATAAAAAAGATCCTAGAAATCACCCTTCAATGAATTCTCAAGGAAAATTGCCCAGATATTCTAGAACAGTGGTTCTCAACCTTCCTAATGCTGCAACCCTTTAATACTTGTATATGGGCATATCTGTATGTGGGCGGACCTGCCTGGAGACAGATAGAGCAGTGTCTCGGTTCCAAGACCATCAGAAATATGTGTTTTCTGATGGTCTTAGGTGACCCCTGTGACCCCTGTGAAAAGGTCGTTCGACCCCCAAAGGGGTTGTGACCCACAGGTTGACAACTGCTGTTCTAGAGCCGGAGGGCAAAATAGAAATTGAAAGAATTCAACAATTGCCTCTTGAAAAAGATCCCAAAAAGAAAATTCCTAGGAATATCATAGCCAAATTTCAGAGTTCCCAGGTGAAGGAGAAAATATTACAAGCTGCCAGGAAGAAACAATTTGAGTATTGTGGAAACACAATCAGGATAACACAAAATCTAGCAGCTTCTACATTAAGAAACTGAAGGGCTTAGAATATGATATTCTGGAGGTCAAAGCAGCTAGGATTAAAACCAACAATCACTTACCCAGCAAAAGTGATAAAATGAGTATAATGCTTCAGGGGAAAATATGGTCATTCGATGAAATAGCAGACTTTCAAATATTCTTGATGAAAAAACCAAAGCTGAACAGAAAATTTGACTTTCAAATACAATAAGCAAGAGAAGCATGAGAAGGTAAACAGGAAAAAGAAATTATAAGGAACTTATTAAAGTTGAACTATTTACATTCCTACATGGAAAAATGATTATTGTAACTCATGAGACTTTTCTCAGTATGAAGATAGTTGAAAGGAATAGATATGTATACATACAGTGTGTATGTATAGGAGGGTGTATGTGTGCATAAATACATATGTGAGTGTGTGTATATGTGTTTATATGTATACATAGACAGAGGGCACAGGATCAGTTGAATAGGAAGGGATAATATCTAAAAAATAAAATTAAGACGTGAGAGAGGAATATAATCAGAGAAGGAGAAAGGGAGAGATAGATTAGGGTAAATTATCTCATGTAAAAGAGGTAAGAGAAAACTGTTACAATGGAGGGGAAGAGCAAGAAGGTGAAAGGGAATGGGTCTTACTCTCATTGAATTTGGCTTAAGGAGGGAATAACATACATGCTCAATTGGGGATTCTTACCCTACAGTAAAGTAGTGGGGAAGGGGATAAGAGAGGGGATGATAGAAGGGAGGGCAGATTGGGGGAAAGGGTAGTTAGAAACAAACACTTTTGAAAAGGGACAGGATCAAAGTAGAAAATAGAATAAGATAGGATGGAGGGAAATATAGTTAGTCTTTCACAATATAGCTACTATGGGAATGTTTTGTGTAACTACACATGTACAATGTATATTGAATTACTTATCTTCCCAGTGGGGGTGGGTGAGGGAGGAAGAAGGGAAAGAATTTGGAAATCAAAGTTTTAACACTAAATGTTAAAAAAAATTGTTTTTTTACATGCAACTGGGAAATAAGATACACAGGCACTTGAGTGTAGAATTCCATCTTGCCCTACTAGAAAGTTAGAGGAGGAATGGGGGAGGATATAAGAGAGAACAGGTTGGGAGAAGGTGTATTCAGTAGGTTCACTATCTTGGGGTAGGGGGTAGGGGAAAGATGGGGAGAAAATTTGTAACTCAAAATCTTGTGGAAATGAATGTTGAAAACTAAAAATAAATAAATAAAATATTTTTTTTAAAAACGTTACTTTCCCACAATACTCCTGTGACCTGAGTTTAAAGCTCTCCTCTTTCAATTAGCTGTGTCTCCTTGGAAAGTTACTCAACCTTTCTGAGACTTACCTCCTTCATCTACAAAATAAGTTTTCCAAGAAATATATACATACCTACATATATACATACATATATATATATATATATACATATATATGAAAATAACAGCAAATCTCATTGTGTAACAGAAATGTACTCAAACTTGTGAGCAGACAGATAAACAGGAATTGCAAATTCCTAAGCATCATAGATCTGGATCTGGAAGCAGACCTCAGAAGCCATATTATCTAACCTTTTCATTTTACAAATGAGGAAAACTTAGGTTCAGTGATGTTAAATGACCTGTCCAAAGTCACACAGGTAGTGATGGAAGTGGAATTTGAACCCCAGTTCTCCTGAGATAGCACCCTTTCCATTGTATTACATGGTGAGAAAAAACAATTCAGGCTTCACCCCACTTCATGCAAATGAAAGGTGGGATGAAAAAAGAAGTGAACAATGAATGTTAGAGGAAATGTGAAAATACAATATTGACACGCTGTTGGTCACTGATCAAGCAAGGAGGCCCTCAGGGTGGAGATTTCACCACGTGGTAAGGCAACAGGCAGGAAGACAGAGGACAAGGAGTCCAGAGAGTCCAAAAATGATGAAAGAATTCAGATAATTGTGGGAAGATTGTAGAAACTGATACAGAGTGACATAAGCAGAACTAAGATAACAATACAACAGCTCATATCAGTTCTTGACGTTAGGATCTGCACGATATCTTACTTATTTCTCCCAACAACATAGTGGAATTAGTGCTTTAATTATCCCCATTATACAGAGAATGAAATGAAGGAGGCTAAAAGCCATGCCTTAGATGAAGATTGGCTGAAGGAACTAGGGCACTGAGATTGAAGTGAAAACTTTCTGTAGACATTATCATTGTCCTCAGATATTTGAAAAGCTGTGGTATATGTAGATGAGATGTTAAGCTTCTTGACCTTGATAAAGCAGAACTAGTACCAAGTACTGGACTTTAAAGGAAGGTAGATTTCAGCCCCACATAAGGAGAGACTTGTTATTAATGAATGATTCGAGCTTTCTGAATGAGAAATGGGAAATCTCAGGTCAGAGGGTAGCCAGTTCTCTATCACTAAGTCTGAAGGACCACTTGACTCTGGATGTTTTAAGTGGGGGATTTGGATGAGACAACCTTATCCAGAGATGGATAAGATACAGTAACCTTTGGCCACAGAGTTAGTATTTTGAGGTTTGAGTCTTTGAAAAATCATTATAAAATAGTAAGAGTTCAAAATGGTAGCCTCTGCTACTAAAACCTACACAGCACAATCTTTGTAGGTAAGTAGTTTTATTATCTTCATTTTACTGATGAGAATTCTGGGAAACTGTGGCCACACATTTAGTAAATGGCAGAGCTGGGATTTGAAACCTTTTGATTTGAAGACCAGTGAGTACACTTTTCTTGACAATACCACGTTGTCTCTTTCTATGAAGCAGCTAAGTGCCACAGTGAATCAGGACAGACCAGTTCAAATCCAGACTCAGATACTTATTAATTTTGTGATCTTAGACAAATCATTTAACCTCTGTTTTGTCTCATTTTCCTTAACTGAAAAATGGGGATCATAATAGCATCTATCTTGCAGAGTTGTTGTGAGGATCAGAGAAATAATATTGATAATGTGCTTAGCAGTATTTGCCACATAGTATATATACTACGTTAGTACTAGTTTTCTTTTTAAATCGTTATTAATCATCATCATCATCAGTAGCAGCTACATTACCACCACCACCACCACCACCACCACCACCACCATCATCTTTTAAGGTGGAAGTTCATCTGAGTACTTGAGACAAGAAGAGAAAACATGAAATAGTTCTCTTCCTCTTTTCCTTGAAGAATAATCTGACTTCTGACTACTGCCAGAACAGAAAAAAAGAGATCTGTGTATGGGCTGGAGTCAACCACCCCATTCCATTTTAACCTTGTTATCTTAAGGTGAGAACATATATTAATCAATCATTCTAGAACTTGGATTGAGTATTAAAGTGTTTTTAAACTAGAATGACCTTTCATAGGAATCATGTTGTGGTACAACAAGGAAACTTGGCCACACTCCAGGGATTATTTCATTATCAAGTGTATTGACAAGGGATTCAATCAAGGGGTTGAAGGAAGCATGACTTCCCAACACACTCCTGAGGAGGGACTGCCTGGAGGGAAAGGAGATGTCTCAGTTTGATTTTAGCCAGAAAAAGACATTGAGAACTTCAAAAGAGTCTGGGTGGTTTTGAACTTCCCATCTTCCTGTTGTTGTCCTAAATGAATTCCCAGATCAGCTGACTACAGAGACTGCATCTGTCAAGGTCAAGTCATGCTTATAAGGAAAACTTCTTGAGCTTACTGAGAATGGGAGAAAAAGACTTCCAGCACTTATGAGCTGTGTTACCACTTTGCCATATGTTCAAGGGTATATTGGAGACAGCTTGAACTGGCTCATAAAGAGCCGATTCTTAAATTCTTGATGTGAACATTTACACCCAAGAAATCAGCAAACACTACAAATCAAGGCTTGATTTATTGTTTTGTTTATTTAAACTTTAAAACATGATGGAGAAAATATTAATAATTCAGATTAAACATAAAAGGGTGTCCTGTATACTTTCTCCACCCCCACCACAGATCTGCTTGTTAAGCAGTTAGCAGCACACCCTTACTGTGATGTGATCTTTAAGTTTGGGCCCACTATACTCTGGACTCTGTAAATACTTGTGGGAGATCAAGTCATAGACTTTTGGGGGTAATGTTTTAAATCAGCTGTTCTTATTTTAACACTTTTGTAAATACTAATTTATAAAAGCTACTTAAGGATGAATGAGTAAATGATTCTGAACTGATAAACTTCGACAGTGTTACCACTGGGAGATCAATCATACACCTGACTCCTCAGGGTTATCTCTAGAACCCCAAGGGGAAGATACGGCTAAAGTCTGAGCAACTGACTCTTTAGTGGGAATAGGAGTTGGAATAAGGATCCTCACAGTTTAAATGGGGTAAACCAAGAAGGGGACAAAAGGAAGAAAAACTATGAAATAAGGAAAGAGATTATCACTAGTAATCTGATTCTCCTCTACAATTAAAAAAAGCCTAATAAAAGAACTGGTGTCACCCTTACTCCTCAACTTCAAGTACTGTTATTGTTCTATCCTTTTTTTCAGTTGTTTCTGGCTCTTTGTGACCCCATTGGAGTTTTCTTGGTAAAGATACTGGAATGGTTTGCCATTTCCTTTTGTAGCTCATGTTACAGAGGAAGAACTGAAGTAAACAGGATTAAGTGACTTGCCCAGGGTCACACAGCTACTAAGTGTCTGAGGCTGGTTTTGAACTCAGGTGTTCCTGACTTTGGGACCAGTTCTCTATCCACTGTATCACCTAGCTGCCCCAACTTCAAGTACTAGTCACATACATCACTGGGAATTTCCATGGTAGGGATATTCTCCAGATATGTACTCTCCTATCATCTAGGTTTAGGCTGATATTCTTTGGTTTTGCCCTGAGTTTCCTCTCAATATTCTTTGTGTTTCCTTAAAGACTTTTCTGTAGATATTAAAAGGTGTCAAATACGTGGCATCTCCCAAGTGTGCCAGAGCTTCATTAAAACATAATTTGGAAATATTAACAAAATAAATAAAAATGCACTAGAACATAGATATTTCTCTTTAAAGCTAAGTCAATATGTACCCACAGGGATTTTTATGGATGGATGGATTGGTCACTCCTCCATCTCGACCTCCACCCCCATTTCTATTTGAGTTTGACATCACTGGTCCACAGCCTCTAAGAACAGTTTTGTGAAATGAACAGAAGATGGAACTTAGGCCAAGTTCAATGGTTCATTGAAGCAAGACAACAAAAACCTTGGTCTACCAAAGTCCTAATAACATGCCCTTCTACAGCTGGGGTGGGGTAAGTGAAAACAAGTGATCAGAGCAGTCCAAATCATAAAAATATTTGTGTCATAGTGATGCTAAATCTTAATGCCAAGTGTCCAATTCTAGCAATACCTGAACCCAGTTTTTCTTCATCACTTTCAAAAAGCAAGTAATATATGAAATAAACTTAAAGGGAGGACAGGGAATGGGAGAAGGAGAAAAGAATTCCCCTCCTCCCCAAAAGAAGGAAAATGAAAGCACTTCAATGAAACCTGTAAAAATATCCAAAGTAGAAAAGAAAGAAGCACAGAAAAGGAAAAACAAATAAGCTAGGCAGTTTTGTTACTAGACCATTCTATAACAGAAGGTCACAGTTTCATAAACAATCCTATTTTCTTTTCTTTGTATACACTTCAAGTGTTCATATTTGTTGATATTTGTTAAATTCATAATAAAAATATTATTATTGAGTTTTTTTAAGAGGCTGGACCTCTGTGACTGTATCAGCAATGCAGCATTCACAATGCCTACAGTAACTATAAGTATGCTGATATGGTTATTAATCACAAAATATAACAGGCTTTCTACATGAGAAATATAGGCAGAACATTTATTTAAATACCAGAAAACTGAGTCCCCAAACCAGAAAGTCAAAGCCGACAGAGTAGTTATGAAGTTGGCACATGTAGTTAAAGTAGTAAACACCCACATTCTCAAGCCTTCAAAACCAGACAGGCTACCTCAGGCAAAGATCCTCCTCTCCTCACTTACAACAACTGCTCAGCATCCAGGCAGCTTGCTCCCAGCAGCTCTGGCCCCCTGCAGTCCTTGTCCCTGGTAGTTCTCAGCAGGAGTCCTTAGCAGAGATTCTGGCTTGGTTCTGGCTTTCTCTTCCTCCACCCCTTCCTGCTACATCAGCAAGTTCAAGGGTCATGAAAGATCTCCAAATCCCATTATCATTACAGTGACTAACCTTTCATTTATATCTATCTCTTTTTGATTGAGGAGAAAGCTATTTTACTGGAAACATTTGAGTAATGAGGCAGAAGATTATCTTATTGTGTCTATGCCTAGACAGGAATGAGGTGGGGGAAGGAGGAATTAGGATTCTCTCTTCTCAGATGCATTTAGAACTACAGATTCTCTGATATCTTTCTATTCTCTGCCACAGCTCAGTCCACTCTTTGCTCTGAAAAGATGCGAGAAATGACAAGATTGCTCCAACCTCTTGGAGCACATGCTTAGAAAACTTCCCTCTGGTTCTTAGATAGCTTCTTTCTTTTATACAAACTGCTGAGGACTGAACCAGTATTTTGTATAACAACTTTCATCATTCAGTGAGGTGTATAGGTCCTGTTCACATTCAATCCTAATTATACCATTCAGTCAAAAAGTGTTCTCAACTAGTCAAGACACCAGAGTCAAATGGGATGGTTTTAATTCCACCTTTACACTCTTTCCCCAGTTTTAACCTTTGCTGTCCTCACAAAACTACTGGAATTTGTTTGGCAGAGGTCAAATCCTGGATTGCTATTTGATGACTTGAGGAGGTTCTGAATGATCTAATTTGAGGGAAAGTCTTTGGGGCACAATTAGTAATAAAGTTTGTAGCTACCATTATGTCATCTCCAGAGGATTTAAAATCATACTATAATGAGAAAAAAATATCTACCCTTCAGTTTCAGTCTTGAGATAGCTTTATCTCTTCCATACCTGTGAAAAAGTACAACCTCCAGGGTCTTCAGTGACCTAGATCTCCTTTTCAAGGCAGCCAGTCTAAGCCTTTTCAGAACAACCACATGATAAAAGCACTGGTAGGCTATGCAAGGATTAATTTGTTAAAAAAATTTAGCATAGTTAAATTTGTTAAAAAATTTAGCATATGCTAAAACATAGCATATATAGCACATGCATGGTGTGAATATGAAAACAAATAAGTGTCATGAGAAAAATAAAATAAAAAAATAAACAAACTAGAATGCAGCAATTAATATGTGCATCAATAAAGATAAGTAATTTCATATAAGGCACATATTGCATGGGTAAGCTGGGCATTATCATCTAGCTACAAGTAAGATAGATTCCCCAGTTTATATCTGGTACATTGTAAGTTGATTTGGTCATTTGTGAGTTAGCACTTGCTCCTCTGTCATCTGCTGACCCATCTGACCCAATACCAGTGCTAGTTAATATTACTTACTAATCATAATCTTTATCCAGACCTTTGCCTTACTTTCCTAAACCTGAACTTGTAGAGGCCCAGGACACTTAGCACTGTTATTAGTCCTTGAGTTACAGAATTCAGAATATTCATTTGAAATGTCTGTTTCTGAGTTACTATCTAGGAGAGGCAGACTTGATATGACTTCTAGGTAGTTTTTTTGTCCTAGAGTCTACTGAAATGAATGCCCAAGGTTGGGGGGGGGAGGGTAGTTAGAAGCACACACTTTTGAAAAGAGACAGGGTCAAAGTAAAGAATAGAACAAGTGGGGGATGGGATAGGATGGAGAGAAATAGTCAGTCTTTCATAATATATCCACTATGAAAATGTTTTGTGTAACTACACATGCACAACCTATACTGAATTGCTTATCTTCCCAGTAAGGGTGGGTGATGGGGGAGGAAGAGAAAGAATCTGGAATTCAAAGTTGTAAAATCAAATGTTTTTTAAAAAAACATTATTATTATTATTATTACTATTTACATGCAACTGGGAAATAAGATATACAGGCACTGGGGTATGGAGATCCATCTTGCCCTACTGGAAAGTCAGAGGGAAGATAGAGGAGGATATAGGAGAGAGCAGATTGGGGAAGGGGGTATACAGTGGGATTGCTGTTCTGGGGTGGTGGGTAGGGGAAAGACAGGGAGAAAATCTGTAACTCAAAATCGTGTGGAAATGAATGATGTAAACTAAAAATAAACAAAATTTAGTTAAAAAAAGAAATGAATGCCCATCTGACTCGACTTGTTCATCAAGGAGTTAAACGAACTCATTTATTAGAAATAAATAATTGTGACAAATCATCTTTGCAGGGATTCTACCTGGAATTATTTGCTAAATAGTTAAGTTGCCCAGTCCCTCTACTACTAAGTATAGATTTTGTCAATTTGTAATTTGTGCAAAGAACACTAATATTTCTCAGTAGAACTGTCACCTTATAGAAAGTATTTTTTTAAATAATAAACCCAGATATCATATAATGGCTTTTTGTTTGTTTGTTTCCCATTATGGAATGAAATTGTAGCTAGGTGATAAACTTCCTTTAGCTTCTCTCTCAGCTGAGAAATCTATCTGGTTGTGGGTCTCTGTAGTCTTTCTATCTTCAGAGTCCCCATAACAGAAATTGATAGGGCTCATGCCCAAAGAAGAGTAAGTAGGCTATGAAACCAGTAATATTATTCTTGGTGAAGTTATATGGTGTATCAGAGAAGCCCTGTCTAGCTCCACTGAGACTTCTGTTCTGGTTTCAGTGAACCTAACATGTTCTTCAATATGCAGTTGAAATATTCAGATTATAGGTCCCTTTGAAGCTGTCAGTGTATGATTGTACATTTCTTCATGCCAGCCAAAGCCAGTGTTTCTTTGAGTAGCATACTTTCAAAGTTTCTGCCTTGGTCCAAAAGGATCCTGGAAAGAAGTTCACATAATTAGAAATATTTTTCCTATAATGCTTGAACAACTATTGAAGGTTTCTGGTTGAATATTCTTATGCCTATCTTACAAAGAGGTCATTTGCCACCAATATAGAACTTGTATTCTTGATTTCTCCTTCCAGATGTAAAAAATCAGTGCAGACAAATTTTGAAGGTTTGTTGATGCTGATATTCTCCAAATATGCAGAACTAGTTGGTAGTGCTTTTCTTTGTACACATTAGACACATCTCATACTTCTTGATTATTTTGAGTCAATAAAATCTGTTTCTTACTAGCACTCAAGTCTTTTCTTGCCCCTTAAAACCAAACTTTCATGACCATAGAGCAATAAGACTTGGGCAGTAACAACTGATTTTTGCTAAGTGTGGGATCAGTGACAGTCTTGTTTAGTACTCCATTGTAAAGCACCAACTTCTTTCGTTGTCTTGGTAATACAGTGCCTTAAAATGATTGACATTTGAGCCCTTTGACATTATTACCTTATTTCATACCTAATATTATTTCACAAAGGCTTTTCCAACCATTCACAGACAACTGAGATTAACAGGGTTAACTTAATGAAATGAGTTTCACAAATGCTATTGACATGCTATCTGGTAGATGGTTTAACCATCTTGGCAGATGGGCTAAACTAGACTGAGGCCAACCGACAGGCCTCAAACCCATCTGCAAGTTAGGGGAATGTCTGCCCCAAGCATGTAAAGACTTTCCCAGGTGGAATTGGCTGGGTGACAACGATGTGTTCCAACAGCCATGAAGGCAGCTGAAGTAGTACTGTGAAGCACTTAGAGCTTGGTTAGACATCAGAGATGCTAAGGTCATCCACTACATCCTAGGCCATTGCCAGTCATGTTGACTTTTGTCCTGCCACTGGACTTCAATGACTCTGGAAGAGAGAATGAGGCTGATGGCTTTGCACAACTCTGCTTCACCTAAATCCAATTCATGTGCAAGACATCACCCATGATGTCACTGATCCTCTTCAAAAACAAAGGATGAGAAACAATATCTAGTGGAGATCTTAAACCTAGAACTACAATGTTCTATTTGTATTCCAGCTCCTTGGGTGTTGCAAATAGTTTTTATGCCTTCAGCTATTACCATAGTTTTGGTGTTTTGGGGCTTTATGGATAGGGCATCTGAGTTAGTCTTTGCCAACTAGCAAAGGATGCTGAACTCATAGGTACTTAATGCTACCACTCATTTTTGGCAAAAAGCATGCAACTTGGCGCTAGAGTATAAATTAGTGAATTGATGTCAGTACGAACTTGTAACTTTTATTATCTATCTATCTATCTATCTATCTATCTATCTATCTATCTATTTTGAATTTCTCAGTGACCTGCTATTGAGAGGAACTCCAGCTTGTGAATGGAGTAAAGCTCTTTGGTTATCATTCAAAAAGGTCTCTGTGGCAAGTGCAAATGGTTTCATAAAACTGGCATTTCCTTGTTTGCTCTCAGTTCCTTCAAATTGACTTCTATGTACAGGCCAAAAGACTTGCTCATGTTAGCATAAGCCAGTAGTTAAGTGGCATAGTAGATAGAGCAGAAGTTGGCCACTATAACCTGATGGCCAAGTCTATATTTGTATGACTTAGTAACTAAGAATGGTCTGACCCTTGGTAATTGTAATGGGAATTTGAAGATCTTCCCTGCTCCTTAATTGGTTGAATGTAATCCCATGGTGTCTATGGTGGGAGGAGCTTGCTGAAGGTGAAGCAGGAAGGGTTCTATAAGAGCCCAGAGGAAGCTGGGAGTCAGAGCAGTTAGGGAGAAAGGAGAGAGATGGAGGATACAGGCAAGGAGACAGCTAGGATTCTGAATGTTTATTGTGGGAAGGCCCAAGCAGGGAGAAAGCTTTAGTATAGTGTTGCCCTCTGCAATGTTATTGTGTATAGATTTCTTTGTTGCTATGATGGATACCGTTTTCTGGTATTGGGATAAATATTTTTGCTTCTGTCTTCTATATGGGGAGTCTGTTATATTTTGTGATTTAGAATTTTTCTGGCATATTCATAATTGCCATCAGTGCTGTGAATTGTTTTGGAAATACACTCTTTTAGCTCATGGCCCCACATAAACAGGAGGTGGGCTGGATTTGGCTCTTGGGCTGGCAGTTTGCCTCTCTGAAATAGGCCTTGAGACAGAATGGCCTGAATTCAAATCTATCATCAGACATTTATTAGCCATGTAACCCTGAGCAAGTCATTTAATCTATCTGCCTCTGTTCCTCTACTGTAAAATAGTGTCAATTTCCCAGGGTTGTTATAAGGATTAAATGACATAACATTTATAAAGTACTTAGCACAGTGCTTGGCATATAGTAGGTACTTAATTAATTCTCATTTCCTTCTTTCCTGTGTGAAGCAACTGAGCAAGTCTTTGAATGCTTGTCCACATCTTTCTGTTGACTGGTCTCTGAAAAGGTTTTGTTGATTTTAAGACAATTTTGCATTTCTTATCTTTCTGCTTCTGTGCTTCCTCAATCAAAAACAGCATTTTTTTTGTTTTCTAAACAAATTTTCAATAACAGATACCAAATCCTAGAAAAGGACTTAGGTCTGGAAGATTCTTTGGAAATGGCCAAATCAAAAGTTTTTGTACCTTGTCTGGATCACTGTTCATACCTTTGTTTTTTAATCTAATTTTAAAATTTTATTTTTATTTAAATTTTTTTTAAATCTCCCTCTCACTGACCCTAATTGAACAATTAAAAAGAAAAACCTCTTATAACAAATATACATCATCAAGTAAAACAAATTCCTACCCTAGCCATGTCTAAAAATGTATGTCTTATTCCAAAATTTAAGTTCATCACCTCTCTGGCAGGAGGTAGAATGCTCATAGCTTGGTGAGATACACTGTGACTCACATACTTCACTGAGGCTCTACAAAACTGGCTTTTGTCAATGGAAAGTTTTAAGCCATTTTCCTCTAGGCAATCCAACACTTTCATCAGTTTTTCTTCATGTTCTTCCAAGGTCTTCCCAAAGACAATGATGTCATCAAGATATACTAACACATTCAGGTAATTCATGTCTCTAACTACTCTCTCCATCTTTGGAAAGTAGTGGGTTTTCCAAAGATACCTTGAGGAACATGCTCAAACTGGTAAAAATCTAGCAGAGCAGATGAAAGCATTCTTTTCTTTGTCTTTGTCTCTTATAGGGATCAAATAGTAGCCACTGTGCAGGTCCAGTGCAGAAAATCAGACTGTATAACTGACAATCCAGGAAATCTTGAACTCTTGGTGTAATAAATTAGTCCACTTTGGTCCTTTTGTTCAAGGTGAGGCAATTATCATCTATCTTCCTTGGTATTGACAGTTTGGGAGGCTCATATGGGCTGTTGGATTCTATGATGATGCCACTCACCATCAGGCTTTTGAGATGTTCTCTGAGATCATCACAGACAAAAGAATATTTCTTGATCTTTACTGGAATGATTTGTAATGAGCTGGATCTTATGAGTCTCTCTTTGAGGACATCCCACATCCCATTAAGGTATTCAAAATAGGTTTGTTCTCTTGCTAACATTCTGTCTCAACCATTCCTCTCGCTCCTCTGGTCCTGGGTAATCCCTCAAATAAAGTTTCTTTGGCTCTACTTCTGAAGTAGGAAGATGAGTGCTCTTAATGCGACAATTTAACTCTATCCTCCTGTATGTTTCTATCCAAGGTACATGGATGGCCAGTGTGTACAGGTATTGAATCCCAGCATGCTGCTTACAGTATTCTGCTAGCATCCTAAAGAGACTAGAATTGGTTCCAATCAAGCCGACATTCCATTTATTTAGGTTAGGACTGGCTATAACAAAGCCAGAACATCTATTACCTTGTCCCAACTTCCAGTATCTAGACTCTCTCCTTCTGAGATCTCTTCTCCCTTTTAACAGTTTCTCACAAAATGGCTTTGATTGCCTTTTAGGTGATGGAGAGGCCATATTCACACCCCGTTCTGATGGATTCAATTAAAAAGTATTCCTACTTAGTCAAAACACCAGAGTTAAATGGAATGGTCACAATCCCACCTTAACACTTTAAATCATAATTGCTTGTGTATAATGGAATGTAACTTGCTCATGTCTACTCTCCTCCTTCCCTTCACCTTCTTGGGTTAAGCAGTTAAAGCAAGTATTCTCTCCCTTACCCTAAAGCTTTACACCTTCTCTTAACAACTGCTAAACTACAAAAGTGGACAGTGAGAGATTCAGTTCCAGAAACACCATAAAGGGGTTATTGAGAGAATCAATAGCGTTAGAAAATTGCAGCCTACAAAATAAACACAGAAATATCTAAAGCATGTTTATATGATAAAATCCAAGAGGCAGTAATAAAAGGGGATATTCTATATGAAATATCTAAAAGAGACATAAAATATTTGGAAGCAATTTTACCAAAGTACACTCAATAATTATATAACTTTAGTTACAACACGATCCTTAAAGAAATAAAGAACAACTTAAAGAGTTGGAGGAATATTCAGTGCTCATGACTGGCCTGTTCCAAGATAATAAAAATGTCAATATTTCCAAAGTTGATCTACAGTTTTGGTGCTATGCCAATCAAACTACCAAAAGGATACATTAAAAAACTTGATAAAATAATAGCAAAATTTATTTGGAGGAACAAAAGTGAAAAGAAATAATGAAAAAGGTAGGAGAATAGCACTTCCAGACTTCAAACTATACTAGAAAGCATCAGTAATCAAAAACATTTGGTACTAGTTAAAAAAATCAAGAAGTAAAACAACAAAACAGACAAGGAAGAATCAGAAATAATGGACCTCAATAACTTGATATTTGAGAAAACCCAAACCAGATATTACTTAGGAGGGGACTTTTTGTTTTGTAAGAACTTCTGGAAAAACTGGAAATCAGTCTAGCAGAAATTGGACTTAGACCAACATCTTATGCCATATTCCACAATAAATTCAAAATGGAAATGTGCCTTGAATATTAAATATCATACTATAAAAAATTAGGAGAAAAGTAGATCATATACCTTTCAAAGCTACATGTAGGATATGTATTTTTTTTAACCTTTGATTTTTCAAGAATTAAGTCATTCTAAATTTAAATACAAAAACAAATATAAAATAAGAAAAGAAAAAAAAAGCATTGCCATGTGCACAGCAGAATTTAAGAGAGGATTAAAAATATACACCAATAAGTTTCTGTTTCAAGAAAGCCGATATAATAAATACTACTTGTGTTGAGAGCTGTCCATCTTTTCTTTGCTTCCTTCTAAGTTTCTATTTATTCTCTGCTACGTACTTTTTACTTTGTTCTTTTTTTTCCCTTTCTCTTTCCCATTCCTCAAGAAGGTATGATTAAGCACAGATACATACAAACACACACATACATATATACATAAAGACATACATATGTATACACATATACTCACAAAGATATATGTGTACATATACACATGCATGATACATTTTACATACACATACATATACTTAGATATCTATAAGCATACTCATATATAAACATATACATTCATATGCATCTATGTAAGACTGTACTATACTTACTTATCCTCTTTCTCTGAGGGTGAATAACATTTTCCTTCATAAGTCTGAATCTTTCCATATTTTTTAAGTATGCCAACTCATCATTTCTTACACCAAGCAATATTCTATCTTTATATTATGTAGTTATTTTAAATAGTCTAAAACAATACTGATCAATATGGCTGACATATAGTATAGTTTCCCTATTTTTCTCTTATGATTAAATCTATTTTAGCTTTAACTTTATCTGTGATTATGATTTCTATCATTGCTTTCCCCATGCTAAGATATTCTACTCCTGTTCTTTATTTCATATTTGTGTGTATCTCTTATTTCGTATCCCTCCTGACTTCTCTACTTTACTCCTACCCACTATTACTTAAGCTGTCCACCCCCTCCAAGGATCCCTACCTTATCCTCCCATTCCTGTTAATCTAAACTCTCTTCTGTTACCTCTTCCCTTATCTTAAACTCTCACCCTTCACTCTAGAAATCTCTCCCTTATTCTTTCCTTGCTCCCTATCCCCTTAGTCTTTTATTTCTTCTCGAATTTAGAAGACTTTTGTACCCTTTTACCCTGTTAAACCAACTCGATGAAAATAGGGTTCCAGAACTACCAGCCCTCCTCCCCCATCTAATTTCTCTGTGTCAATTCTTCCTCTTGGACCTAATTTGCATAAAATAATTACTTTTTTTACCTGTTCCCAAATGGATTTACTTTTAAAAATCATATCATACTCAGCTCTACCCAAATCTTTCTTATGAACTACCCAATCACTAATATGAATTTTATACATACGTTTACATTTCCTTATATAAAAGGTAAGCAGTCTGTCCTTATTAAATACCTTGTAATTAGTCTTTGATGTGTACCTTATATAGAAATCCAAGAGAACTTGGATCTTATATGTCAAATCTTCTATTAAGTTCAGTTTTTTTCTTAACAAAATTCTGAAAATCTGACAATTCATTAAATGTCTATTTCTCTTCATCCAGGATAATGCTTAACTTTGATGGATATGATATTTTTGGTCACAGCCCCAGTTCTTTTGATCTTTGATATATAGTGGTTTGAAAAAGTGCAGCTTCTAATACGTCTCCTATGATTCTAATTGTGGCACCACCATATTTAAATTGTTTTTCTCTTGTTGTTTATAATAGTTTATTCTTCATCCGGGGGTTTCAGAATTTGGCTATTATATTCCTGTAGATTTTCCTTGTAGACTCTCTTTCAGGTGGTGATCAGTGGATTTTTTCTATTCTTTCCCTTCTTGCTCTAATGCTTCAAGACAATTTTCTTTAATAATTTCTTGTACTATTGTATTATCAAGCTTCCTTTTTTAATCATAACTTTGAGGTAGTCTGATTATTCTTATGTTTTCTCTCCTTGATCTGCTTTCTGAATCAGTTGTTTTTCTTATGTTTCACATTCTCTTCTATTTTTTCATTCTTTATATTTTGTTTTGTTATTTCTTGGTCCCATAACTTTGTTGGCTTCCCCTTTTCCAATTCTAATATTCAAGGAGTCATTTTCTTCCTTAAGATTCTGGATCTTCTTGTCTAGTTAGCTGATTTTCTTTTCATGATCTCCTTGTTTTTCTTGGATTCTTCTTATTTTAAAAATTTTTTTCCCTCTGTCTCTCTCATTTGACTTTTAAAGTCTTTTAAAATTTCTTCTTTGGATTCTTTTTAGCAGGTAACCATTTGCCATTATTCTTTGGGACAGAAGAGGCTCTTTTTTTTTTTTTTTTTTGCTTCAGTATCCTCCTCTGAAGATGAACCCATCTTCTCTATTCCCATAATACCTTCCCATGGTTGAATTCTTTTTTCTCTGCCTGCTCATTTTTTTAAAACAATATTTTTTGTAGTCATCTCTAGTGCTGGGGTATAGGGAATGGTGTCTCTGGCCTCAGATCTTCCTTCAGTTTTCCCTTCTGGCTTGGAATGGAAACCAAGAATTCTGCCCTCCTGTAAGTACCCACAGACAGCAGTATCCCCACCCCACTGTTTCTGCACTCATTGGCATGTGTTGGTTTCTTCTCACCAAGGACTGCCTCTTGGCATTGTAGCTGGGGCTGGTGTTCCTTATCAGCACAGGTTCCCTCAATCTTCCTGGGTTCAGATGCCCAGCTCCCTATACTTTCTGGGAGGGGAAAGTTCCTGTGGCTGGGACTGAGGCCATCTCCCAATCCAGTTTGCTGCTTCTTGTTTCTGAGGAACTAGTCTGGAGGAGTTTGCTGTTCACAGGGACCAAACCTCAGTCCTGGGATTTTTCTTTGGACCTTCTGCAATTGTCCCAGGAGGACCACTGTTTTGCCCTAACTCTTATTTATTCTTACAGCTTCTATATTCATCCTGAGGTCTTGTTGTGGCTTGTTGTGGGGGAAATGTAGAAAGCATGGAATTTTCTGACCTACTCTGTCTTCCCAGAATCCTCTCTAGGATATGTATTCTTAGCCAAATAAGGGATAGTCAATTACAAAAGATAAAATAGATAATTTTGATTAAATTAAATGGAAAAGCTATTGCATAGATAACATTAATACATCTAGAATAAAAAGAGAGATAGTTTGGAATAACTGTTCATAGATAAGAGTTTCTATGTATAGAAAACTAACAAAAATATACAATACTGAAAAGTACTTACTAACCATGAGGTCAATGATCTCAAGAAAGAATGCTCCAAATCATTAATAATGAGAGAAATTCAAGTCAAAACAACTGCGAGGTTCCACTTTATATATCTAGCAAATTGGCAAAGATGACAAAAGATTGAAATAGTCAATGTTGAAGGGGTTGTTTAAAGACAAGTATACTAATATTGTGTTACTAAAGCTGCGAACTAGTTACAACCATTCTGGAAAATAATTTGTAATTATACAAATAAAATGGCTAAATGTTCATACCTTTTGACTGAGAGATTCCACTCCTAGGCATGTCTCTCAAAGAAGACATTGACAAAAAAATAGATTCTATATACATCCAAATATTTATAACAACACTTTTTGTGGTAGCAAGGAATTGGAAACAAAGTAGATAGTCATCAATTTGGGAATAGCTAAGCAAATTGTTATACATTAATGTAATGGAATATTACTGGGCTATGAAAATGATGAATATGACAAACACAGAAAAACATGGAAAGATTTATAAAAAATGATGCAAACTAAAGTAAGCAGAGCCAAGAAAACATCATACACAATGACTACAAAAATGTAAATGGAAAGAGAAACAACCACAAAACAATAAAAAAATGACTGTTGCAAAATGACTAAGAACAAAGAAGAGATTTTAGAAAATTCCTTTGAAGAGATGGGTGGATAGCAGTTAATAGGTATCCAGAATGATGGAACATGGCATTTGTCACACATTTTTTTAATGCATTGATTAGTATTGATATATTTTGCTCTTCTTTTTTCTTTTTAAAAAGAATTCTTTGTTAAAATGGATGGTTGTATATAGGAAGAGGAATGCAGGAAGAAATTTAGGTTATATAAAAACTAAAGATATAAAAATTTATGGGCAAATTCTTAATTACTGCCTTCCTGATGAATTGAGAATATAAATTGATTTGCATACAACTTTTCCAGGAATTCAGTCATTTATGAAGTATAACTATAGTCTTATGACCAAAGTATAGAATGACAGAAACCTAGGTCTTTGCTGATTTTTTTCCCTGGTTATGAAGATCCATTCTAAGCATACTGCTTGACGACTAAAAAGCCAGGGTTGAAACACCTTAGAAACGTTTAACTTTTAACATATAAACACAGCCTTCCTTTCCTCATAACTAAGATAAGATAGTAGAATCATTAAAGGTAAAGTACCTTTCCCAAGTGAGCAGAAGAGACATGAACAGGATCCAGATGAACTTCCAGTGACCCAACTATAAGATGACGTTGTAATCTACATGTCTACTATTCCACAGAATATGGATGTATAAATTATTTGCCACCTTTAAAGTTATAAAATCAACACTTTTAAAAATAGTTGTACAGTATTGGAAAGAGCTGGAGGTTAAGTTTGAGCTCCCCCCTCCCATAATGCTTTGTTTTTCTCTTATGGCATTTATCATTCTTTATGATATGTTAGGATAGGATATATGTGATATAATGTGATATAATATAATGTGATGTGACATGACATGACATAACATAATGCTACATTATATTGTATTATAGTGTGTGTATGTGTGTGATTCCTCCTTTATGTTATGATGTCTTTGAGAGAAGAACTATGCCCTGGGTCACCTTGGAATACACCATGACATCTAGCACTTTGATAAGCATTCTAGAATTTGTTTTCTGCTAGCATGGTCTTCTATCTAGTATTCAGGGTCAACTTCGATTCTACTATGAAATATTAGAGTATGACTTTAGTAGGCATAATTGTGTTCTGTTGGTGGATAAAAATACTGTACATGTATACCTTATTTTAAGATAACTGGTTGTTAAGAAAAAAAAAAACTGTTGGACAATATTATTATGATGGTGTCCTTCTGAGCCCTTCCAGGAGGTAATACTGAGGAGATACTTACTCTTCTTTATTTTCTTTTGTACTTTTTTTTTAGAAATGTACATGTATGTACAATGTATGTTCAAGTGTTTCCATCCAAGCTGTGACTCCTTTTCTATTAAGAAAATAACTGGCTTGTTAAAGTATCAGGTATCTGGGCAAGTCGGGTGTGAATAGGCTGGGAAACTTGACTCTCCATAGCTTGACCATGCTCCAATGTGGAGTTTGTCTGATTAAACAATATTTTTTCCCCTAGCCTGCCCTGGGATTAAGGAAACTGAGCCACATGAGAAAAAAACCATAAAATGCTAAAAATCAACCAGAAATTAAAATATGAAAAATTATGCAAATACCTTGTTATTTAAAATTTTAACATGACCTTTTTTTTTCCAGTTGTAACACCTAAACTCTTTTCTTCAGAGCCTCAAGCATGATCCATGTTAATGTCCAAAGAAATCTTGCCTAAACAATTTATCTGGCTTTTGTTTTTATATTTTTGATACTCACCTTTAGCAGGGTTGAATGAGATTGGCACGTACTTGATGCACCTTTCAAATATTTGTTTATTTGAATTGAGAGAGGCATTTTAATTGCTTACTGACTTTACTGGTATCAGTGGGAAATGTATTATAAATCATAAACATGAAAACAGCTATAGGTGTGAATTACGGCATGGAATACTCTGTGAGTTTTGAGATGTATCCATTGTAAGCAAGAAATAATGTAGTTGCTGGGAGAACATAATTTGTTTATTTTGTGCTAAGAGGAAATATAGAAATATGCTTAATTCTCCAGTGATAAAGTGAAGCGTTCAGTGTGAGAGTTTAAGCACAGAGAAAAGTAAATGCATGCATAGATCAGGATTCTTAGCCCAGGCTCCTTGGACCCCTAAGAAGGCCTTTGTATAAATTTGGGGGGGTCTGGAATCAGTGACCATCTTTTAATAATCACCTTGAAAAGTACAAATTTGAATATATATATATATATAAAAGCACTTCAAGGGATTCATTATTTGCACTAATCTGATTCTAACTAAACATTTCATCTGAGCTTTGCAGGCTTCACAATAACATTGTGGGGTGCATATTTTCTTTTGTCTCAACCTATGATTTCACTAATGTAGGCAGCGACTAATGAGAGGATTCTTTTAGTCAAGGCAGATCAGCAATTCTGCTTTGATTCAAAGTTAGTCCTCTTTCCACTATACCATATTGTCCCAATCAATCTAGGACATTTGGTCAAATGAAAAAAAAAATGCTCATGTATGTAGAATTTTCATATAACTTGTAATTCAATTTACTGTTATAATTAGAAATGGCATATAATTTAGAAAAATTAACATTAAATCCCTTTGGAAAAATGAGGTTTTTTTTGCCTTCTCCATGATGAAATGCAGACATGATGATACATGAATCAATAACTGATATTCCACAATATCTACATGCATTAAAAATCAGCAGTAATAACAATCAGTCAAAATATTTATTATATTCCTAGCACTAGGCTAAGTGATAGGGATATAAATGTGATAAAAAAGACAGTTTCAACCCTCAAAGAACTTGAAATCTAATTGGGAAAGACAACAAGCAAAAGAAAGGTGAAAAAGCCGGATGGTGAGGGGGTGGGAAGAGAAGGAGGATATAACAGAAAAATCAGAGAATTTTCAAAGTATTGCAGCCAGTGAGAAATAAGATGCTCTGACCTGAGTTCCCTCCTTAAATCTAGATTTTAGAGTTCAAGTTTCCACCTTCTAATCAGAAGGACAGAGAGGGCTGATGGGGTGGAGTCCTGAGGCTGATGAAATCTTGCTGAATGATGAAGTTATAAAAATGAGATTTTATAGAGTGTTTAGTTGCTTTGCAAGTATCTCATTTGATCCTCACAACAACCCTGGGAACTAGGTGCTATTATTATCCCCATTCTACAGTTGGAGAAACTGAGGCAATCCTGATATCATGCGGCTAGTAAGTACCTGAGGCCACATTTGAACTCAGGTCTTCCTACTGGAGGCCTACTGCTCTGTTCACCATGCCACCTCACTACTTTATTACAACCTATAAAACAATACAACTCTCTCTTTTTGGTTCTGATACTTTAAACTGATGATATGGACTTAAAAAAACAAACCAACCAGACAATTTGAATGGTTAGGATAAAATTACTGAGCTGGATTAATGTTTGTGAGGTGTGCACCTTCACTTCTTATCTTAAGTACTTTAGCTCCAAGCACATCAATTAATCAATTAACAAATATTTATTGAGCATCCACTATGAAAAGTATGGTGCTAGGCATTGTGGGGAGTACAGAGATGCATAAAATATCTTCCCTCAAGAAACTTGCATCCTACTTGCAAAGCTTACACAAAAACACATGACAAGCTAGGAAAACACCATAAGAAAAGAGCAATAACTTTCCATCTCTCACCACTGAGACAGTAAGGGGTTAGTCCATTTTTGGGTGTATATATAGAAACTTGGAAAGAGCAAAGTGACGTTCAAGGTCATGCAACAAGTCATCTGGCCTGGCTCTTTCCGTACTTGGCTCTGTTCTTTCCATTAATCGACCTATTCATGCATAAAACATGTAGCTGTCTGAATGCTAAGGAATAACCAACCACTTGACCACACACCTGGGGCCCCTGAACATCAGAGGAAGTGAGTGGGATTTGGCAGATCCCCTCCTTTCCCTTTTAGTATGTTGGGAGGAGTACTCTGGCATGCTCCCCTCTACCCCTTGAGTCACTGCCAGCCTTCCTTGGTGAAGGTAGAAAAAGGGAACAGGAAAATCTCAATCTTGCTACAGTTTCTTCCGTCATTTCTGAACATGGTTACAAGTCTGAATGTTTATCCATTTCATAAAGTGGTGATATGGGAATATGCTATACCTCCTTTTACCCCTGTGGATTATTGAAGGGCCTAAAACCTAAATTGCTATGTATATACACTATACATACACACACACACATACACACATAAATACACATATATAACACATACAGACACATGTGTATATATATAAATGTCTTTATATACTCACATACACATAAAATGTGTGTGTGGGGGGTGTGTGTGTGTGTGTGTGTGTGTGTGTGTGTGTGTGTGTATTGCAACTGTGGCATCACCATAAATTATTCCTGAATTAAGTTCAAGAGAACATTGCTAGGTGACTGAGGATAGAAATCTAACTTGGATACCAGGGCCTTGGGGAAGACATCATTTGCTAACTTCCTATTTGAACTAATTATTCTTAGGAACTAGGAGATAATCATTGTTCTGATCCTTCTGAAGGACCAAAAATGGCTTGCCAGTGCCTTATGTACTTGGTTCCTTGAAGAGAAGCCTTGACTGTCCTGTCCAAGGTATCACTATACCTAAAGCATCAGCTGCTTATATATAGTCCAGCCCAGGGAGTACTCCACAGGCTCTGTAGCTGAGTTGACAGGCTATGACCCCTTTAATCATCTTATTGACCAGCCTCTTAAGGAGCTGTCATTTCAACTTGTAATAAGTTTCTTAGAAAGAAGATAATGCTAACCACTCTACTTCTAATCAAAACTGAGGATGTGGAAGAAAGAGGATATGTATGTTGGACCCTCCTACCATTGACCTGGGAACCCGTACATGCACACCTAGACAGATATGTATGTATTTGCATATATATACACACACATAATATGTATATTTGTGAGAGGATGATTAGATTGTTGTCTAGAGAGCAGGATGTAGATTCAGAAAGAACTGAGTTCAGTTTCTGCCTCTGTGGGGCTCTGTGTATTTGCTCTTGAGCAAGTCACAATTTCTCAGTTCCTGAAGCAAATCTCCGAGACTCTAAATTAAAGAGGAATTGAGGATCTGCTTTGGTGAAGGAAGTTTTCTCCATGAAGTTTCCTATATTGATGAAATCAGAGTTCCAGACCTCCTATCCCCATCAATTTTTAAATTAAAAAAAATATATATTTAAGATACATTCAGGTTATAGTATATAGAGGGCCAGCCTTGGAGTCAGCAATACCTGAGTTTAGTACCTTTCAGTGACCCAGTCAACTCTCTAAGACAGTAAGTCAAAGACTAGTTGTTGAGGGGCTTGGTGAGGGGAATTTCCTCACTAGGAGCTCCCTACACTAAAAAAACCAAAGATTAAGACATACATGTCTCTTTGTATATATGCGTAACAATGTATAAAGAATGTGTATTTGAATCTTTAGAAATGATTCTCAGTTTATGGAAACTTTTTTGCTTGCTTTTTTTTTTTGAGCTAGTAATTTTTCTCGAGATCCATGCGCTTTTCTGCTCTTTGACTGAAAAATATCCTTTGTCTCTCACAAAATTCATATGTGTTTTATTTGGGGCTTAGGGATTGAATTCATCAGCTCTCTCTATTCAGCTACAAAAGATCCTGGGAGTCCTGACAGGGAAGGGGATTTGGGGAACTAAACCCCTGAACCCTGGACCCTGGAAGTGCTGATCATAATGTTCTCCACTGCTCGTTGATCCTTAATTTCCACCTAGCTCTGCCTTTTGGAGCAGTGGTAAATGGGAGGCTGCCCATTTGTTAAAGATGTTTCTAATTCTTACTGTGATATTTGATCCAGCCACTTATAAACATGCTAGAATGAGAACATGAAAGCCATACACATTTAACTAAGAAGGAAAGTAGTCATCCAGTTTTTCAGTGTGCAATGTCTTTTCAGGGGAAGTTAACCTCTTAAACTCAGTACTTATCTTTTTTGGCACAGATACCTATATAAATTTGTAGTAACTAAACTCGAAGTACCCAGATGTCAGGTGTTTCTACATCTTTTAACAATCATCACTTTTAGCCATAACATCTGTGGAGCTCAGATTTTTTTTTTTTTTTAAAACAAGCATGATGCTTTTAGCCTGTGACAGGCTGAACTTCAATTTCTCATTGAGGAAGGGAATGTTCTTTAAAGACTTTTGTTGAAGTTATGATGCAGTCTTTGCCCCATCAACCACTCTCTCTTCAGCACTTCCTCCACCCTTCATAAAAGATTTCTGATGACCAGACTCTGAGAAAGGCTTTCATATATAGATTATGACTTCATAATTTAATTACCCATCATTCCTTAGAAACAATTACTGCTTGTGGGAATCATTTTTCCTTCTTCCACAAGGTAAACCAATCAATTTTTGATGTTTGTAATTTTAGGAAGTCATAAACAACCACAGAAAGTTTGTTTGAATGAACAAGAGCCAAGTGTACTTTGTCAGCTATTTCAAACCATGCTCACTAAAATGTTCGTTGCCAAAAAGGAAATATAAGAGTAATAAAGATACAAAAGCAGAATTACAGAATCTTATGGTTAGAAGGTATGTCAGGAACAATCAAATCCAGATCATGCCTGGATACAAATCTTCATAACCCAACAAAGAGTCATCCAGTCTTTTCTTGAATACCTTAGTGAGGAGAAACCACTACCACCTATTCCACTTTTTAATAGCTCTAACCATTGTGATATTTTCCCTAAAAATTAGTTTGAATACGTTTCTTTGCAGTTCTGACTCTTGATTCTGTCCTTAAGTATTACGTAAAATAAGTAAAATTGTTCCATATGATAACCCTTCAAATACTTGAAGGTAGATATCGTGCTCCCCCTCTGTCTTTTCTAGCCTAAATATTTCTAGTTACTTCAACAGATACTAATACAGCATGGTCTCTAGATCCGTCTTTATTTTTGTGACCCTCTATTGGATACTTTCCAGATTGTCAGTTTCCTTTTTGAAATATGGCTCTCTGAACTTAACCCAATTTTACAGATGTGGAATGTGGTATATACTATCAGACATGGTCTCTATGATGGTTGGTTTGGGCCAAATGTTTTCTTTTTTAGGGGAGAGGTTTTTCTTTTGGTCGGGGGGCAGGCATAGGAGGAATGAGGGTATGGATAATGGTATAATTGGCTATGGGGAAATGACAA
Organism: Pseudochirops corinnae; assembly: GCA_028646515.1. Taxonomy (NCBI): domain Eukaryota; kingdom Metazoa; phylum Chordata; class Mammalia; order Diprotodontia; family Pseudocheiridae; genus Pseudochirops; species Pseudochirops corinnae. The sequence goes on along the minus strand of CM053591.1, from coordinate 104,439,701 downwards.
CTTTTTTATTGGAAAATGAGAGCAAAGGTAATGACAAAGGTAATGAGGTCAGCAATGACATCCACTATTTCTTATAGCATCATGGGCCTGACAAAAGGTCAGCAAAAGGTTGTCTGGGTATTTCCTCACTTACCTTTGGGTATAGGTTCATATTAAACAAGTCTACTTGCATTCAATTTTGCTACCTAATGTACAAGTGACGTGCACATACAAATCCATTCCAAATCCTTACTCCTTTTCTAATCATCCCTAATCCTTCCCAGTCTGCTCTTGTTCACTCGGGGCTTAATTCATTGCACCATGCCTTTTAGATCCCCTTCTCCATTGTCCAAAACCTCCTTTACATTCTTTTTTAAATTAACTTTTATTTAGTTTTAGTTTACTTCATTGATTTCCACAAGATTTTGAGTTACAAAATTTCTCCCCGTCTTTCCCCTACCCACACGCCCAAAACAGTGATCCCACTGTATAATCCTACCCCCAATCTGCTCTCTCCTATATCCTCCCCCATCACCCCTCTGACTTTCTGGTAGAGCAAGATGGATCTCCCTATCCCAGTGCCTGTATATCTTATTTCCCAGTTGCATGTAAATAATAATAATAATAATAATAATATATATATATATATTTAACATGTGATTTTAGAACTTTAAATTCTAGATTCTTTCCCTTCCTC
>CM053591.1:104417926-104438525 GCA_028646515.1 Pseudochirops corinnae | reverse complement strand
TCAAAGTGAGCCCCAAACCAAAACCTCACATCAGGGCGTATATATAGCCTTCTCCTGGCTTGGAGAATGTCACAGCCCTCTAGACCCACTGCCCAATCACAAAGCTACAAGGCATGGGCATTCCTGGAAAACAAGCCTGGCGCCACAGGCTCCACGTGACCACATTCAGCCTATTAGGGAACAGAGTATACTTTCAAATCTGGGAAGGCTCTCAAGAGTCACATAGCCACTTTAGCAAAGGGCCTAGGGACAGGGAAGATCTTCAGATTCCCATAACAGCTGTATATCACTTGCTCTGCTAAGGACTGGGGACACCAATACAAAAAAGCAAGGAAGTTCTTGTCCTCAAGGAATTTATATCCTAATAGGAGAAGACAACACATAAGAAAGTATGGTGACCCAGAAAGGGTTATTTTGGTGTGAGAAGTCAAAGGTATAGTGAGTAGAATAATGACAGTTGATAAGACAATTTCTAGGAAAAGTAGTATTGATTTGATTACTGTTCCCAGAACAAGAAATGGAGAGAATGGGTAAGTGGGGAAACTATATCAGGAGAATGGTCAGAGAGTAGCATGATGGGGCTAGGGATAGTTCAAATTGGTGAATTTGCACCATTTAGGAGTGACAAGTCCCCAGAGCAGGAACTAGAGCACTACTTTAGAGGTCTATTGCAAGTGCCTGGTAGGATGGTGACCAAAGTGAATGGAAGATGTGTCCTTTATCTTTGAGGAACTTAAAATATAATTTGCAGCTTTGTAACATATACATAAACACACACAAATGTGCATATACATATACATTAAAAAGAAAGACAATTTATATTCTAATATATAAACTGGGTTCAAGTGCCGCCTTGATATAAATTGACTTTGAAACTGTGGGCAAATTTCATAAATCTCCCAGAGTCCCAAGTAACTTTCTAAGATTGTAAATTGCAGAGTAGTTACAATGTAGTATAAGACATTAAGACATTTTCTCACTGCTTAGGCTCCTATCCCTCCATGTGTGTATTTGGAGTGAGGGGTATAAAATGACCTGACCTTTGATTTCGTTGTTATAGACCAATGGTGTCAGACTAAAATGGAAATAAGGATCACTAATTCAAAAGGATTCCTATGGGCCTCATATTGATTTTGTATTAAAATGAAATAGCATCTGTATTTTATTGTGTTTTTATTTATTTTCGTAAAATATTTCCAAATTGCATTTTAATGCAGTTCAGGAGACTCTTGGTAATGTTGGTGGCCTGTGGGCCATGTTTTTGACACTCCTCATATAGAGAGCTCCTCATAAGGAAACTCCCTTTATTAAATGAAGACCAACATGTACCTATGACTTATAGTCTTGGATAGTTCCCTGGGATTCCTGAGGGTCTAAATTATTTGTCCAAGATCACATAGACAATAAGTTGTGCAAGTCTATGTTCAAAGCTGTGTCCTCTGTGTCCAAGAGTTAGCACCCTTCCATTGTTTGATCAGACTTTGTAAGTCAAAGTACACCTAGATAATTTTATGCTATTATTACTAGTAACTTTATTATATATTTGAGTTTTCTTACAATAAGTTCATAAGAGCAAGGGAGACAGTCAGGAAAGCCTGTTGATCTTCCAGATTTTGGGTCATTTCCAGTGGGCCGCATGTAACAACTCAGTGTTAAAGAGCTTGGAGCTTTTGGGTGATGTGACTTACTAACTATGAGAAGTCTGGCATGGCTTGTCAGAAAATTTGGACATGGAAGGAACTGTTTGGATGGTACTGAACCAAGGTGAAGGAGAAACTCTAATTCAGCAGTCTTACAAAATGTGTCATGGTTTAAGTATCAATCTCTCAGAATAGTATAAAACTAGTTATGTTACTATTTTATGTTTAAATTTTTGTCAATGCGATATGTGTGAGACCTTTTTTTTAAGTACTTTGTGGAGGAAATAAATTGCTGGCCTATATCTGATCTAATCTACATTTTACTTTGAATACCTTTCTACTTTCTTTTGGAGAAATCCTAGACATGAACCAAACCTAAGGTTTAAATTATTCTCCCCAGGGTTCCAGAGTAGGGGCATAAAGTACCAGAAAATGACTTGACCTCTCTCTTTATGGTTCAGGACGCTTCTCCCCTCCCCACCCCAGGCTCAACCCAGTTAGAGGGAATGACTCCAGAACTAAGAGCTACTGCTGCTGTTTGTCCTTTATTCATCCTCCGAAGAGGACCATGAATGACATCAGGAAGTCATGACTTGCAAGTCAATTGGATTTAAGTGAGGGAGGGCTATGCAGAGTCACCAGCCTCACTCTCTCCTCTTGAGCCATCTGGGTCCAGTGGCAAGATATAGATCAGGAAGACTGGAGATGACCCCTAGAACTAAGAGCCCCTTGAGGAGACCTTGAACACAATAACTTTCTGAGATGAAGAGCAGTTATTTGCTGTAACAACATATTTCTATCCTTTTCACCTTCAAAATCAGTATCTTCAGTTTTTTTTTTTGGAGGGGGGGGCCCATATTCTTTTTTTTTTTAACAAAGATTCACATTATATCTAATATTGTTGTTATAACAACACTTCAAGGATTTGTCATTTTGCTCTAACCTGATTCTTATCTGACTTAGGAACTGTTCTCTCAGGGCTGTGGCGATGCACCCCCCACTCCAAAAAGTAAAGCTCATCAACTTGTAGGTCAGTCCAGGAATGAGCTTACCCAACTTGGCTGACCTGTTTGTCAGAAGTCAAACCCATAGTCTATCACCAAGCCAGTATTCGAAATCTTTTTAGCTGATTAAATTCTTTACTGTAGAACCTTGTGCTCCAGCTCTTCTAACCAGCGAGGATCAAAGGAGCTAATATATGTAAAGCCCTTTGAAAAACACAAAAGGATACATAAAACAAAGTATTATTGTTGTTATTGTTATAAAGCTTCATAATAGCACTTTAGGGGAGATAACTGTACTTAGTGCCCCCAACTCTGCTGTTACACGTGTAATATTTGCCCAGATGTCTATTAGGGACTTATTTTAAGTTCTTCCTCTTTCTTTCCTGACCTCTTGCTTTATAGATTTCCATTACTCATATCTTCTTTTCCCTTCTCCCTCTTGGTCAGAGGCTGAAAAGGGATCTCCATTCCACCCCATCCTTATATTACCCATTAGGATCAGTCTTTTTGGTATTGAGCAGCTTTCTCTCCCCTGATCTCCCATGTACAGGCATTCTTGCTCTTTTAGGAATTTATAACAATTGACTTCAACTGATTCTTTTCATGGGATCATAGGTCTAGAGATGGAAGAGACCTCAGGTTCATCTGGTTCTTCATTTTGCAAATGAAGAAAATGAGACCCAGGGAAAGTAAATGTCTTCCCCAGGCATGTGAGTAGCAAGCAGAATTCAGTCATCCCCTGTAATTCCAAAACACTTTCCACTATACAATAGCTCCTCAATTCCTTTTTAAAATTGCTTTGTACTCTGCATGTTTTTTCTATCCCTTTAGGATTTTAATGTCTTTTTGTCCCTCCCTTCATACTCTATTCTACCACTTCCTCTCCCTCTTTGTTCTGTTTAATAATCTGAGTGGCTGTTGGCCTTCAGCCTTCTGTGGCAGCACCCACTCTGGTTGTCCTAGTTCTGTGTGCTTCATTCCCAGTCAGCCTGTCGTGACCTGCTTTGGGGCAGATGGAATCCACGTGATCCTCTTTTCCACATGATTTCCACCGGATGACATTCTTGCACTGTATGCTATTATACCCCAGCTCTCCACAGTTAAAACACTTCAGCATGTTACAAGCCATGCTGGAGTGCTCCCTGGAGCAACATTTGTAGCAGGTGTGTGGCTTCCCTGTGAATCCATGCAAAAGGGGAAAAAAAAAAGTCCAGGAAGATCTTTCATCCCAGACTCCCCCTGCCATAATTCCTCTTCACATCTGTTTTCTCCCCATTTAGACCATAAATCTCCATAGAATTTTATTTTGACAGGTTATATCAGCCATATCATGTGGTCTTCCCTGGCCTTCATTTAGCCTACAGAAAGAACATTCACAGTCTCTATCCAGAGTCTCGGGAACAGCCTTCCCTTCAGCAATCTTGTGTCTTCACCTCTACATGTTCATTCCAAAAATCCACCATCTATTGTGCTGTTCCTAAAGCTAACATCAAGTTATTCCATGCTTTGGGTTTCACCCCCCCTTCCCCATATATACTTGGCATGGTTCCCAGAGAATTATTTATGAATGTTTCCACCACACAGAGTTTGCTGTGAACATTTATTTATCTGAACCAGGTATCTCATTCTGCCAGTCAGGATATGACCTAAGTGTAGTGAAAGTAGATGGCTACTTATAGTCTTATGATTTTGGAGTGTTATTCCCGCAAAATACAAACCAGCAAATAGGGGCTGAAAATATCTTCCTTATCCGTTTGCTGTGTTGGTTGCTTGACTGACCCAATGATTCATTCACTCATGCAACAAGCATTTATCCAACCCCTACCATGCTAAGACAAAAATGAAGCAGTCCTTACCCTCATAGAGCTTACAGTCTATGGGGGGATAGCAGAGCATGTACACATTAAAGTATGACAGAATATATCTGAATTAGATATAAAGGAATTTCTGTCAGGGTGAAGGAGGGCAGTACCAACTGCAGAATCAGAAGAGGCCTCCAAAAGTAGGAGACACTTGAGTTTAATTGAAGTAAACTAAAGATTCTATAAGGAGAGGTGAGGAAGAATGAAATCAAAGCCCATTAAAGAAATAAAATTACCTATATGAAAAATAAGTAGGCCAGTTTAGTTGGAGTAGAGGGTATGGAGAAGAGCATTGGGCAATAAATCTGGAAAGGTCAATGAGAATCAGATTGTGAGGGGCTTTAAAAGCCCGTTGTTCAGTCAACAAGCATTTATGGAGCATGCATTGTGTTAGGGACTGTGCTAGGTATTGGTGATAGATGAAGATGAAAAAGTTACTGCTCTCAAGGAGTTTACATTATGTTGGGGAAGACAACATGAACACATATAAATGTATGAAGAATAAATTCAAGATAAGTTATGTAGGGAGAACATTAGCAGTTGGGGGATGGAGTTCAGGAAAGACTTCATAAAGAAAATGCCTTAGTTAATCTCGAAAAAACAGGAGAGGAGGGAACGCATTTCAGGAAAGGAGTACATGTAGGCTAGAGGTGGGGTTTCAGATGGGAGAAACAAGGTCGATTTAATAAGGCAACAGAGTATGGGAGAAGAAGTAATAATATAATGACTCTAGAAATGTAGGTTGGAGTCAGGATGGAAAGGGCTTTTAAAGACAAATGGTGAAGTTTATCTTTTTATCCTAGAGACAATAAGCATTCAGTGGTTCACTGAGTTGAGAAGTGACATCAGACTGGTGCTTAAGGAAAATCATCTTGGAAGTTGTATGAGGATGGACTGGAGTGGGGAAAGATTTGAGACAAGGAGACCACTTAGGAGTTCATTGCAATAGTCTAGTGAGGAGGTGATGAGGGATTGAACAAAGATTGTGCCTGTAGGAAAATGGAGAAGGGGAGAGATGCAGGAGATATTGTGGAGGTAGAAATGCCAATATACGGTAATTAGAGAAGTTTGCATTTTGGAGAGAGAGAGAGAGAGAGAGAGAGAGAGAGAGAGAGAGAGAGAGAGAGAGAGAGAAGAGACAGACAGAGACAGAGACAGAAAGGCAGAGAGAGATAGAGTTTGCAACTAGAGCTTCTCAGAACTGTACTATAGGCATATTGCTTTTATCTGTGGAAAGCAGGGATTGGAGAAAGGAGAGCCCAGATGCAAGGATTCCAATTAGGAAGCTATTCCAATAGTACAGGAAAGAGGTGATGAGGGCAGTGATATGGAAGATATTGTAGCAATGTAATCAACAAACTAGCCACTATTTGAACATGTGAATTAAAAGAGGAATGACTTCAAGGTTGTGAACCAGAGTAACTGAAACAATGGAGGGGTCCATAGAAATAGGTAAGTTAAGAAAAGGAATGGGTTTGGGGTAAAAGATAGTTAGTTCTATATTGTACATGTTGAGTTTGAGATGCTTATGGAACATCCAAGTGGAGATATCCAGTAGTCTGGTGAAATAAGAATAGAGTTTAGAAGAGAGACTAGGGCCAGATACATAAAAATCTGGAAATCATCTAGATAGATATGATAGTTGAATCCATGAGAGCTATTGAGATCAGCAAGAGAGAGCATGCATAGAGAATGGAAGATCCAGGACAAACCATGAATGTAAGCACACAGAGAGAGTAGAACATGGATGATGATCCAGCAAAGACTGAGAGGAAGCAGTCAGATAGGTAGAAGCGGTATGACAAAAACTCAGAGGAAGAAGTGATCTTGAAAGAAAGTGTTTTCATAGTAAAAAATGCATCAGAGAAGTCAAGAGGGATGAGGGCTTCTAAAAAGGATACCTGTTTTGGCAATTAAGGGATCATCAGTAACTCTAGAGAGAATGCTTTCAGTTGAATATGAGATCAGAAGCAGAGGACCAGAGAGTGAGGAGTGAATGAGAGAAAGGGTATAGGTATTGAGAATTTGGCTATGAAAGGGAATATAAACGTAAGATGGCAACTGGAGGGGGTAGTAGGATTCAGTTAAGGCTTTTCAAAGATAGGAGAGATCTAGGGATATTTTTAAGTAATAAAGAAGAAATGGATAAGAAGAGGTTGAAAACTGGGGAGAGAAGGAAGATTAGAAGTAAGTCCTAGAGAAACAGGGAGAGAATGGAATCCATGACAAGAACAGCAGGAATTAATGAGAAAGGTCAAGGATGATATTCTTTTGAGACTATAGCATAAGAGAAGGGAGTAGGGGGATGATGTTTAAGTGATCTGAAGTCTAGAAGTGGACAAGGGAAAGAAGGCCCTCCAGTGTGGCTTAAAATGTTTTGGTGAAGTGTGAGGCAATGTCATCTGCTGGGAGGAAGGAGGGGGTGGCTTAAGTGGCTTGAGGAAAGAAAAGAACATTTGGAACAGAGACTTGTGTGCACTGAGAGAGGAAGGCAAACCTGCATACAGCAGGAAGGGCCCAGATGATTTGTATAATGCAAATTTGTAGTGGACTTAATAAGTATCATTGAGTCACTTCTTCCATCAGCATTCAGCAGTAGATAAATAGGAGTAGAGAAGGTGGAATGTGAGAGTAATTTGGAGTTGGGGTTTACAAAGTAGTAAGCAGTGACAGGAAAAAATGGGGACAAGGAACTTAAAGGTAGGGGAAATTGTAACAGGGAATTAGTGCTGGGGAAGTAGAGAGAGGTGGCGTGACTGGCAGTTGTATGAAGAAGGAAAACTCAAGTGTCATTCCTTTGTGGTAAGATAATTATCTATCCGGCCTTGTTCTTCTTCTTAATCTCCAGTTCCATATTTTATATTGTCTACTGGACATCTCACTAGTCCTACTGCCACCTCAGAGTCAAATAAACTTTTACCACTCTCATGACTTTCCTTTTCTTGTTACACAAACTCAAAATTTTGGGACTCAAAATACTCTTTGATTTCTCCCTCCTCTAATATCTTTCCATTCTCCAAATTCAGAATAATTCCTTAATAATGTCTTTTATTAGTTCATCCCTTTACTTTCTCATCTATACCTTGTGTCAACATTACCTTCCTACCTGGTCTTACTCCCTTTTGTTTTTCCCTGTTGAAATCCACCCAAGAAACTCTCTAATAAATTAATTTCCTTAAAATATTGTTTTATTCTTGATAATCTCTGATCAAAAAGTATAACTTGCTTCCCATTGCCTTTAGGATAGAGTGAAAACTCATAAACTTGGGTACCTCATTACCTGTAGAATAAAGTATAAACTTTTGATCTTTACATTTAAGTTTTTACAGTTTTACAGTTTTACAATTTTTACAGTTTTACAATCTGGTTTCAATTGACCTTTCCAGATTTAGCTCACTCTATTCTTCTTTACTTACTCTGCTTCCTCCAACCTGGACTACTTTCCATTTCCTTTTCCTCTCTTAGGTTCTCCTGACTCTGTGCCTTTGTTTATGCTGTCCCTTAGGTACAGATTACTTCAAATCTCTTAACTATTGAAATTTCTCCCTTCTTTGAAGGGCACAATTCAGGTGAATCCTGCTCTTAAAATCATTTGTGATCATTCCAGCTAAAGGTGATTTCTTTCTCAAATTTACCATTGAACTATGTCCAACTCACTTTTGTACTTTTTAAAGTCTGGTTTGTATCATGATTGTACTATGTATGGTTGAGGGGAGAAGTAACCAAGACTTTGTTTCTCATGATGCTTGGATCCAGATATCCCAAGAGTCCATTTCTCAGGAAACCATGTATGTAGTTTGCAGCACAAAGTAAGAAAACAGATCTAAAGCATTGACATTATCCAGACATCTGCTGGAACTCTTTCTGATGAAAGCAAAGAAACTAATAACTTGTTGACTCACCTTGGTGCTAACTTCATCCTCCAAATGATGGAGAAGCTAACAAGTAGGATTAGATTCTGGGTCTGATTTTCATTAACAGGGAGGAATTGGTTACTGTGGTAGAAATTATGAGAACTGAGGAGGAAAGTGACCAATCAATCCAGCCAACAAACATTTATTAATGTCTACTGTATGAATATTCCCTCCTATACTTTGTAGGAGAGTAAAATCAGGCATAATTTGATTTTCATCCTATATTTTTGGAAAACAAATTTCAAAGGCTTCAGAGGAAAACTAGACAGGGTCTTGTGGACTAAAATTCTATGTGACATGATTTTTAAAGTTTTTTTGGTATTGTAGATCCTTTGGTCAGTCTAGTGAAACCTATGGACCCCTTCTTAGAATAATATTTTTAAATTCATTAAATAACAAACATAGATAATAAAAGGAATCTACTATATTGGAATAAAGCATTTCATGTGTGCATGTGTACACACACACACACACATACACATAGATCCCAGGTTAAGAACTCCCCCCTATAGGGGAAGTTGGTCCAAGAAGGATAAGAAATTCTCAAGAATAGAATCCTAAAGAAATAGAGGGAAGCAGTTCTACTGAGAAGAAAAATTAGGAGTTGTCTGAAAAGGCTGGTGTCAGTGCATAAGGAATTAATCAACTGACAATTTCTTTAAAGGTACATACATAAGATGGAAGCAACTGAAAATAACAATGAATATAAGAGCATGACATGATCCTCTAAAAATAGTGTCTAAATTGATAAAACTCAGAATGATCAGAGACTGGTAAAGAAGGCTAAGTATGATAAAAAAAAAAAAGGGCTCCTTTTAACTATGTTAGAAGAAATCCAAAGATCAAAGGAGGGATAGGACCTCATCTTGTGGGTAGATGAGAGGGTGATAATTGGCTACAGTGGAGAAAGCTTTGCTTCATACTATTTTGATTCTGCTTTCTCTGTAAAGGAAAATTATCATGGGACTGGAAATAACAGAACAAAAATGGTTAATAAGGAATCAGAAAAAAGATAAGTAAGGAGGTTTTAAGTAGCACCTAATTTACCTTTAGGGATTCAAGTTACAAGTGAACAGAATGAGGAGAACATTGCACACAGTAATAGTAATATTGTACAATAGTGTATAGATCATCAATGAAGGACTTGACTATTCTGAGCAATACAGTGATAGAAACCAACTCTGAGGGACTTATGATAAAAAATGCTATCTTTCTCCAGAGAAAGAACTGATGAAGCTTGAATACAATCAAAGCATACTTTTAAACTTTACTTTTCTTGTTTTTTTGAGGGAGGTTCTGTGTTTTCTTTTGCAACATGGTTAATATGAAAATATGTTCTATATGACTTCATATGTATAATCTATATCAAATTGCTTGCCTTTTTGGGGTGGTGGGGGAGAGGAAAGTAAAGGATAGAGTTTGGAATGCAAAATTTTAGTAAAAGAATGTTGGGGCAGCTAGTTGGCACAGTAAATAGAGCACCAACCCTGAAGTCAGGAGAACCTGAGTTCAAATCCAGCCTCAGACACTTGGCATTTAACTAGCTGTGTGACCTTGGGCAAGTCACTTAACCCCAATTGCTTTGCCTTCCCCCCTCCAAAAAAAAAGAAAAAAAAAGAATGTTAAGAAATTTTTTTTATATGTCATTGAAAAAGATTAAATAAAAATGGGGTTTGTAAAAATAGAAATACAAGTTATGTAGTATAGATGGACTATATCCTTGTGTTCTGAAAGAATTAGCAGATGTAACTGCTGAACCACTGGAAATGATAGTAGAAAGATTATAGAGAACAAGGAAAGATTTTGGAGAGATACTATAGGACTACAATATGACAAATGTCCTCATTTTAAAAAATGAGAAGAGACAGAATCTGTGAACTTCAGTCCAGTAAATTTGACTTAGGTTCCTGGGAAAATTCTAGAATGTATCTGTAAAGAGATGGTTAAAGGAAGCATTAATTACAGATAGCCACTATGGCTTCATGAGAACAGGACATGCCAGATTAACATTACTTCCTTGTTTGAGAGGGTTATTAAACTGAAAGATCTGAAGAAAACTATATATGTAGATATAGATAGATGATAGATAGATAGATAGATAGATAGATAGATAGATAGATGGTAGAATTTAACAGCACTTTTGGTAAAATATTTTTTCCTAATTCGCTTTATTTAATATGCTATCGTATATAGTCACTTTTTCCATTGGATTTGCTATAAACAAAGCTACTATAGTGTTGGGTTATAGGTAAGGGAAGCAACATAATAAAAAAATAGTGGGGAAAAAAGACACCAATAAAACTTTGGCAGAAAAAACCCGTTAGAACAAAGATGTCTGTTAAACAAAGGAGTCACTAGTGGAAGATATTCTGGAAGAAGTCCAAAGGAAGGAGGGGTTCTGTGGAGATATTCCTATGAACGTTCTTCTTTACAGATGAAAATGTATTAATTTCATTAAGTCCCTAAAAGTCTGAAGTCTTCTCAGTGAAGTCCATAGCAATGAAAAAAAAAAATGGTCCAATCAACCATATAGGAATAACAAATTGGATGAAAAACAAATATTGTCCAGATTGCTATATGTAGCTAGAACAAATGAATTAATGAATCTATCAACATGTGTGAGGTAATCAAGAATATTTTTATTACCCTAACTTCGAAGGTATCAAAACATTTGAGTTGTCCCAGGTTCCATAGTACAAGTGGTTGAACTAAGTTGAGAACCTAGGTATCCTGACTTCCAGCCCCAGATTTTTCCATTAAACTATTTTGTCTCCCAGCACATCATCACTGTGCCCCTCAGACATACACAAGCTAATGCTCAACCAGACAGCTTGGGTTCATTCCTAATCTCTGTCTACAAATACTTTCCCCATTCCTATTCATCAAGATTCCACACAGCTTATCCCTCTCTACCTGAGTCACTAATTGAAAGCATTTGAGACTGCATTGTATGAAACACATGGGCCCACCCAAGAATGTCCTTCCATGCTTCCAGTCATACAAACTGTAGAAAGTGTTTTCTACATGGATTTGAGGGGAAGCCAGACTTTGAGTGGGAAAATTATTCCCCACACCCTACCCCTCACTGGCCTTTAGCATCTCTGGCATTTGCATAAGTGCAATTGCCTGGGAGAATTTGACAGTAAAACACTTCGAGACCTTTCTGGATGAAAGTAATCCTGGAAATTCATTAATGCAGACTCAGAAATAAGCATTTAGTCAGTAATCTCAAGTTACTAAAATAGCAAATGGCTATCTATTAAGATTGAGGTTACTGCTATAGAAAAAAAAAAGTATGACAGCTGACTGGCTAATACAGAAGTATGAAATTGTGGCTTTGTAGACTTCTCTATAATTACCATCTGTACTCCCTTATCCATTACTCTCTCACTCTTCAGTGGTAGCCTTGTTTCATACAGAATGTTCTAAGATAATCAAGGTCTCTTGATTTGACTCCATGAGGATGTCTATTCCTACATGACCATTATAAAATGCACATCCTTCTAAGTTTCTTCAACAGAGATGTTTTGGGCTCCTTAAAGTTTGCAACCCAATCACAGTACAAGGCTGTCTTCTCCACCTCTGGTTCAGGTTTTAAAAAGAGTATCAATAAAGATTTTGGAAAGATGAAGGGATCAGTTTTGGAGGATATTGTATTGTTTTAAAATGTATGACAATGCATATATTAATATATATTAAAGTTATATGCCATCTTACTGAAAAAAATTCTTAAGATCCATGATTTCGTTGATGTATCTACCCCATCCACTGATGTAGATTGCAAGTCCCCAAACTTTAGTAGATGACTTACCTGAATTACTATGGCCAAAAAATTTCTCATTTCATGTTCAATCTTCTAATGAGGTTCTTCCCCCTAAACTAAGAGGTGGTTCTCAGTGATGGACACAGAAATCATTAAAAGGCTCATCTTCAACTTACTGGTTTGTTAAGACCTGGAAATGCCTATTTTCTGAAAGAACTCTACAAGGTGCAGTCACTTCTCTATCATGATGAGGTACCAGAGTAGGATGTTAGTAGAAATTTTTTGTCAATAATCAATTAATGATAGGTTATTGAGTACTTTCTTTATGTTCAGCACTCTGTGAGGTTCTATAAGAGATTTAGAAAATTGTAAGAATCATAGCATGCTACAAAAAGTAGGTAGAAAGAGATAAGTACATAGACAGTTTTATTGGGGTGAAAGGTACTAGATAGATAGATAGATAGATAGATAGATAGATAGATAGATAGATAGGTGGGTAGATAGATAGGTGGGTAGATAGATAGATGGGTAGATAGATAGATAGATAGATACATATATATATATATACATACATAGAGTAAGTGAGCAAACTTTTATTAAGTGTTTATTATATGACAGGTACTGTGCTAAGCACTGGGAAAACACATTTTCAAAAGAAGAAATCAGTAGCCATATGAGAAATGATCTAAATTAACAATAATTAGAGAAATTACAATTAAACAATTCTTTGGTTCTACCTTACACTCATCAGGTTGGACAAATGACAAAAAAAAAAAGGAAAATGACAAATTTGGAAGGGCTAGAAGAAACAAGCATACTAATGAATTGTTGGTGGAGTTTTGAATTGGTGTAGTCAAAGCAATTTGGAATTTAAACTATATGTACCCTTTGGCCCACCAATAACACCATTATGTTTATACCTCAAAAATGTTTTTAAAAGGAAAAGACACTAATATGTATAATACTTATCGCAACTCTTTTTCAGGTGATAAAGAAATGGAAACTGAAAAGGGTACCAGTCAGCTAGGGACTGGATGAAGAAATTATACCATATGAATTTAATGGAACACTATTGTGATCTAAAAAATAATGAAACCATTTTAGAAAAAAAAAGGAAATACTCCTAATGCAAATTATGGTATAAGAAACAATGGACTCATTTCAGAAAAAATGAGGAATACTTTGAACTGATACAGAGTGAAATAAGCAGAAATGGGGGAGGGAGAAGCCAACATTTTAAAGACAGATAACTTTCAAATACTTAAAAACTCTGATCAATGCAATGATCAACCATGATTTCAGAGGACTGATGTCAAGGAATGCTATCTACCTCCTGACAGAAAGGTGAGGAATTCAAGATGAAAAATGAGAATTGCCTTTATGAACATTGTCAATATAGGAATTTGTTTTGTTTTACTATGCATATTTGTTATGAATTTTTTCTTTTTCCAGTAAAAAATAGAGGGAGAAGAGTTAGAAAGGAGAGAAAATAAATGCTTGCTAATTGAAAAATTAAAATGAAAAATGCAAGCAAGCAACACAATCCCTATCTTCAAGAAGTTTTCATTTTAATGGGGGAAGTCAACACATGAAAAGGTGCTAGCAAGAAGGGAAGACTGGATAATATTACAGACATAGTGAGGAAATAGCAGAGAAGTAGCATGGAGGAACGTTCTACAAGATAAGGGAGACTCATCTACCAGAATCAGAGATTTGGAGACAAAGTCAAAGGTTCCAATGGGAGGAAGATGAGTATGATGGCTGGGAAGAAGAAGGCATAGTGTGGAGATGGGCTGGAAGAGTGTGTGTGTGTGTGTGTGTGTGTGTGTGTGTGTGTGAGAGAGAGAGAGAGAGAGAGAGAGAGAGAGAGAGAGAGAGAGAGAGAGAAAGAGAGAGATAGAAAGTGAGAAAGAGCGAAGAGTGACTCAAATTCCAAAAAAGACTTTTTAAAGTATATACCTGGAGTTTTTAACTAAAACTAATGAATGAGTCCATACCTGTTCATTGATTCATCATTATTAGGGGAAGGGAAAAAAAAACCCCTTATCTTCTATCTTTAGAAAATAAACTATTAGCCTTGGAGGTAAATAGAACTTGGGCCCATAGCCTTAAAGTACCACTCTCCTACCTCAAAGCAGAGAGGCTTACTGTATGGACCTCTGCCATGTATAGTCATTTCCCACAGTTGTCAATTTCACCCCCACTTCAGGGTTAGCTGTTTCCTCCTCCTCTAACTGCTCTTTGATTCCAGGCATCTCCTCTTTCTGCCTGGTTTCCCAAGGGCCAATTAGCTAATCTGATAAACTTCTGTTGAATTGAATTAACAAACTAATTAAACTAATGTGCTAATAGTAGATGGCTCTAGGAACTGCACAGGGTTAATGAGAGAAAGTTGTTGGAGCTGTACAGGACCCTCCTTCCAATCTCTAGTCAATGCATGGGTTATAATAAGGGTCTTCTGGAGAAAATAAAAAAGAGACAAGGACTTGCCCTGTGATTTCATTTCTATAGGAAACTCTTGGTTGGCAAAACCACTCCTCAACCAACAAAGACTGGTACCTTCTTTTCAACGTAGTCTTAGAGAGTTGCCTAGGGCAGTGGTGTCTAAGAAATAAAAATGGGGTCCACTAAACCATATGGAAGAATTCCTATAGGCTGCATATTGACTTAGAAAACCATATATCAACCTTATTATGTTCTTTTATATTTTTTAAAAATTTTGTCAAAAATTTCCCAATTACATTTTAATCTTGTTTGGGCCACAGTAGGAAGTATAGTTAGCTGCATGTGGTTCACCACTGGCCACGGCGGTATTTTTAACACCTCTGGCCTAAAGCCCTGAGAAGTTAAGGTCTAGCATTTATATAATGCTATAATGTTTGCAAAGCACCTTACAAAAAACATTTCATTTAATCCTCAAAACAACCCTGAGAGAAAGATGCTATTAATATCCCCATTTTATAGATGAGGAACCTGAAGCAGAGGTTAAATGGGATCACACAGTAAGTGACTGAGATCAGATTCATACAGTCACATAGCCTATATACAATAGAGACAGGACTTAAACCACCAATTCCCCCTGGCCTCCACTTCCACTCAGTGGTCCTGGCTCCAAATCCCCTTTTCCATCTACTATACCATGACTGCCCCCCACCAGCTGTAGAGGGTAAATAATTAGTGTTTGGTCTTTCTGTTGTATATTATTGATTTAAATAAATGAAATAAATTTTAAACTAATACAGACAATGGAATAAAATTTGTCATCATTGTATGCTGATGAATATCAATATGTATAACAAAGATATGTATTTAATATATATCTATAAAGCATAATAAAACAATCATATATTTACATATAGTCATATGCTTCCACATACACATGTCAATCTATCTATGTATAGATATAATATATCAATATTTCTTAAAGAATAGATTAACTACTTGACTCCTTGTCTGTTTTCCCTAGTCATGCACTATTGGGAGAGGTGGGAAGACTATTGTGATGGTCTTTAGAGAGTATCGAGCACATATGTTAAGGGGTCTTCATGAAATTATAGTCAAATATTAGTCCCAAATGACAGTCCTTAACTTTGTTTTACAGATATGGAAACTGAGACCGATGGAAATGTCTTGCCCAAGGTCACTCAGTGAATAAATTATTGAGGTAGAACTAGAACACAGATCTTATAATATTCAAGGTTGTTCTATTTTCTTTTTTTTTTTTTTAAGGGAAAGGGGATCCAGTCCTCTTTATACTTACCTCATTACATTGCTTCTCCATTACCTATACCCTAAATTTGTGTTACAGACCACGAATTACACAGAAGTTCAGGAGAGAGCTCTATATAAGTTAGAGTAATTGGCAGTGGGCTTCATGAAGAAGCCATCTCATCAAGACCCTGAACAATTTATTGTTGATATGGATGAGTAGAGATGAGGGTGGAAGGGGATTCCAGCACAGGGTAAGAGTAGGAACCTAGGGACAGCAATGAGCTTGACATGTCAGGGATTGTAAAGAGAGTGAGATGACTAGAATATGGAAGGTCAAGTTGGATAAGTAAAATGAAGTGAAGGCCTTCAATACTGGTTAGGGACTTGGGATTTGCAATCGGACACTATTGAAGGCACTTGACCAGGTACCACTCTATAATAATACTTTAGTGGAAACTGAAAATAGCCAGAATGTTTTCTGCATAACCAAGATCTTGATGTAGATAATATCAAAAAATGTTATTATGTGGTACTCATAAGAAACTTCCCTGAACTTTTCCTCAGGGTCACTTAAAATCTTCTCAAAGAAACCTTGTAAGTTATACTATTGTTACCAAAGACAGCCTGTTCATGAAGCAACTGCTTCATACCTTTCATGCTATAAAGTCATCAAAGTGTTTATCCAAAGAATTTTAAGCATCCTTGAGTTTTGAGCTGGTGGATTCTAAACATTTCTATCTGTATTCTTTATGGGTCAAGAGAGAATTTTCTGTCAAAGGAAACTCAAAAACTCAGCTATATGGCACCAATTTGGGGTCAAATTTCTGCTCTCATGTGTTTACATACCACAGCAATGACCAAGATTATAAAACTATATGAAACTAATATATCATGCTTTAAAGTTTCTAAATTGGTTTATGTGCAATATCTCATTTGTGAGCTAAGTACAACAGGTATTATTTTACAGATAAGGAAACTGAAGTTGGAAAAGGTCAGATGAGGTCATATAGCTAATAAGTGTTAGAGGAACGATTTAGAACCAGGTCTCTCTTCCCTCTCAAGTTCACTTTTCTTTCTATTGCACCATAACTCAAGAGAAAATTATACCTGATCAACACAAAAGCAAAGCATACCAACATTCTAAATCACTGACAAAAATGTTAACAGCACATGGCCAACGTAGGAAATTTTTCTTCTGTGAAGTTAGCTAAGATTCTATTTGGTGCATTAATATTTTTCTAGAGAGCATCTTTGTTGTCTAGAGAAAACACTGCAATTGGAGGAGAGTAGAGTCTATTGGGAATTTATCATGAACCTGAGGATATCTATGCCAATATACAGCCAATATACAGAGCCCACTCCTAGGCCTGGATCTAAATAATCCTCACTTTGTATATGGGAAAATAGATTTGTGGAATAGATACATTTTTGAAAAGCTTTGTGTAAATCACTTTTACCACTTGTAAGAGGCATCATTTTAAATGCAGTCAGGTTCCTTGCTACATAAAGGAATCCTGTAGTAAATCCTGACATGTAGTAAAAAATAATCACCCCTTCTTTGTTTTGTAAGTTTAGATTTTCCTGTGTCAGATTTTGTTGAATTGGAGCATACATATCCATAATGAGAATGACCACATATTTTTTTTAATCTTATAAACAAGGTTATATTATGAATAAGTTTCAAAAGACTGTTATCAAGTACCATATGTTTTCCTTTCATTTGTAAAGAACCATTTCTAAAGTTCTAACACAAGAGCAGATGAGCCAAACTGACTGGATTTGGGGATAATTGGATTTTCTTTTCTCTTCACAAAAAATTATGCATGCCTGGGAAGAACAGCAAGAATAAACTCCAACGGATGCTCACTAATTACCATTAACTAGTGCCTGGCTTTTGGAATTTGTTGTAAAAAAAAACCCAACAACACAGAAATAAAACCATTGGCTTAGCTTATAGGAAACTATAACATTTGGGCAATGATGGGGGAAGACCAAAGTTGAGTGTACTAGGCTTTGGACTGAACCCAAATGATGTTTCCCTTCCTTGTTTATTTTGTTGAATGACATGATTCAACTCATTAAGGATTTCAAAGTTAAATTAGGTCTAAGGGAAAGTACTCCTCCTTTGCCAAAGCATCTCTGGTTGGAATTCCATTATCTCCCATGATCCCAGACAGGGATTTCCTCCTACTCAGTTCTGAGTAATTATGTGTAAGTAAACCCTTAGTGTTCTCTCAGAATGACTATGCTGACTTGCTGGTTCACCATGAATCATTCATGCAGCAAGCACATTCAATGAGAGGCAAAGGAGAGCTAAAATTGATTTGCAATGTTTAGTTGGAGCATGGGTTTCCAATTCATTTCACTTGCCTGAATGGAATTGATGCAACTTTCTTGAAACACCACACCCTTTCCCAAAATGAGTACAGAAAGAAGGAACTGAGCAAGCATAGGCAATCAGTCCTCTCTGCTTCATAAAATCTTGGACAGGATCAGAGCTTTAGAGACAGAAGGGATTTTGTCGGCCATTGAATCCAGTACCCTTATCTTACACGTGCTAAATGAGGGTGTGCTTTAAGAAGGACATAGGAAATAGAGACCAAAAATTAGAGCATTCTGGAGAGGCGAATTAGTAGAGTAAATACAAACATGGAAAGGGAGGTGATAACCAAGAAAACATGTTTTCTCATCATTTCCTTCTGACTCTATAAGAAAACAAAATGCTCCCTAATTTTGAGTACTTCAGCAGGGGAACATATAACATTCCTTCTGCTCTACTCCTCAATACTATGCCTCAACTAAAATTGTTATTAGCTTGAGCACATATCCACTTAGCCATTAGCTAGTAGATTTCAATACCACAAACTATCACACATCCTTGAGTGGTCCTCAAAACCATTTTTGATTTTCATGCGTATTCAAGCCTCCATAGTTCTTTTCCGAGAATACCAGGGGATATAATTTAGCTTTCTATTCTTTCTACTCACCTACTCCTCTAAATATTCCCAAATGAGACCCTGACTGGTATATTATTTTTATGGATGTGGAAGATATGGAGGGTGTGGAGGTATGGCATAGGGTATAATGTAATGCAAAGGTGTCAATCATCCTCCAGGTGCATGTAACTGGTAGCATTTCCCAGTATTGTCTGAACCAGATTAAAATGTAAGTGGGAAATACTTAACAAAATAAATTAGAATTCAATAAAACAAAAAGAGCATTATATTTTAAAAGTATCTGCCTGTAGGGATTCTCATGTGCAGAGTAGCAGCTTTGTTTCTGTTTGAGTCTGACATCACTGGTGTAAGAACAGAAGCTTTTGAGCTAATTCTGGGTTCAGATCGGGGCAGTTTCTACATGTATCACTTTGAGGAAGTCACATGACTTCCACAGGCCATCTTTTCTTAATCTATAAAATTAGGGTTGCTATAGATGACCTCTGAGCTCCATTCTGAATATGTTCCTAAAGTCAATCTTTTCCTATCCTAGTAGGTGTAATCGCATCACATCAGAGCCAAGGGTTAACAAAGACTTAACTTAGCAATAAATGAATCCATTTCTTTTGAGAGAGGAAAATCTTGGAGTGAAGAAAATTTAAGGCCACCAAGTGAAGGGAGCAGCAGGAGATGAAGGTAAAACATGAGTAAAATAAAGCCAAAAGAACACTAACAAAGAAATAAGGAGAGGGACAGCTTTGATGTCACAAGATGTGCTACTCATTTACCCAGGGGACCTTGAACAAGTTCTCTAGCTCTCCAGTTTCTCCTTTTATAAAAAGAAGGGTTGAAATATTTGTAGCAGCACTTTTTTGTAGAAGTAACACCTGGACACAAAGTCGATGCTCATTGATTGTTGACTTGCTAATCAAATTGTGGTACCTGGAATATTTTTGTATTGTAAGTCAACAGGCCAAGGTAACAAGCATTTATTAAACTCCAACTACAAGCCAGGCACTATGCTAAGCACTGGAGATACAAAAAAAGCAAAAACAGCCCCTGCCTTCACATTCTAATTAGGGAGACAATATGCAAACCACATTGAACATACAAAATTCATACAGGTTAGAGTGAGGGTAATCTAAGTGGGAAAGCACTAGCGTTGAGAGGGATAGGGAAAAGTTTCTTGCAGATTGGAGGATTTTACCTGCAGCTTAAAGAAACAATGAATATGAAGACTTTGAGGTAGGTGTTAACAGTTATTATTTTCCCCACTTTACAGAAAAAAGAAACAGAGATTTAGAGAATTTAAGTGACTTGCCCAAAGAAAACTAGCTTAGCTAAAGGTGAGAAGGTGGGTTCAATTCCAGGCCTTCTTGACTCCACGTGAAATATGTTTGCTACTACACTTGCTATCAACTCAACAGACTATCTGGACTCCAACTTAGCTGTAATAATATTTTCCTTTTTCTGGACTTGTGATTTTCATTAATATAGGAGAAACTCCTTCTGCTAATGAAGAATGTCAACTCTTTTGCAATTTGTAGTTTTAGGGAGTCCCTGGGGGCACTGGAAGGTACAGAGACTTATCATCTACCCACAGCCAGTAGTGTCAAGAATGGGAGTTAAGCCCAGGTCTTTCTGACTCTTAGGCCTGCTCTTTATCTGCTTTACTACAGAATCATACTAATATCATTTAAATTTCTTTTTTCTTTCTCTTTTTCTTTCTTTCTTTCTTTCTTTCTTTCTTTCTTTCTTTCTTTCTTTCT
>CM053591.1:104400399-104417426 GCA_028646515.1 Pseudochirops corinnae | reverse complement strand
TGGAAGGTACAGAGACTTATCATCTACCCACAGCCAGTAGTGTCAAGAATGGGAGTTAAGCCCAGGTCTTTCTGACTCTTAGGCCTGCTCTTTATCTGCTTTACTACAGAATCATACTAATATCATTTAAATTTCTTTTTTCTTTCTCTTTTTCTTTCTTTCTTTCTTTCTTTCTTTCTTTCTTTCTTTCTTTCTTTCTCTTTCTTCTTTCTTTCTCTCTTTCTTTCTTCCTTCCTTCCTTTCTCTCTCTCTCTCTCTCTCTCTTTCTTTCTTTCTTTTTGTATTTTGGAGGGGGGAGGGCAGGGCAATTGGAGTTAAGTGACTTGCCCAAGGTCACACAGCTAGCAAGTGTTAAGTGTCTGAGGCCGAATTTGAACTCAGATCCTCCTGGTGGTCTATTCACTGAGCCATCTATCCACCCCCATCATTTAAATTTCTTAATGTCTACATAATATTCAGAACTCCTGGAGATATGTAGTAAATTCTTTATTTATACAGACTGTAAAGTTACAATAAGATGATATCCTAGTCATCTTTCAGTAGCCTTGTGAGCAGCCTACTTTACTAGACCAGCAACCATACCCTGGAGGTGTTCATCTTTGCAGCTTTTGCCCTAGGGCCTCCCCTTCTGAGTAGTGACTACCTCCCCTGGACCATTATTTCTAGAAGACCCCTGTGATCTTCTCAACAGCCTTGCCAGTTGCTTTTCATCAAAGAGAAATCTTGCCCTAGCAGATGACAAATCATACTTCTCAGCTCTTCTCCCCACACTCCATCCACCTTTGGAACAACAATTAAACCAACAATGACATTTTTCCTGGAAGGAATGTCTCAATATACTCCAGTAGGTCCCAGTTTATCATCCTTGTAACTTTCTTAGCTCAAATTATTCCTGGCTGGCCATCATTTTCCCACTGTGTGTTGTTTCTTCCTATTAGAATGTAAGTTCCTTGAGGACAAGGGCTATCTTTGCTTTTGCATTTGTATCCTCAGAGCTTAGCACACACAGTGACATGTGGTGAGTGTTTAATGAATGCTTTTTTGTGTGAAAACCAACTCATTTCCCTGGAAATTTCTTTTTAATGAAATTCATTCTAAGAAAAAAGGGGAGATTATAGCTTTAGAGCTTGATGGGACATTAGAAGTCATCTGAGTGACTAGATGTTAATGGTGTTAAATATGCCACCCATAAGCTGCATGCTACTGAGAGTTCCCTGAACCAGATTAAAATGTAATTGGGAAATATTTGACAAAAAAATACAATAACACATAGTATTATATTTAAAAACTATGTCAATATGTGACCTACAAGGTATGGTTTAGTGACTCCCTTTCAATTTTAGTTTGATCCCATTGATCTGTTATAACTTACTCATTTTAAAGATGAGTAAACTGAGACCCATAGATAATAAGTTACTTGCTCCAGGTCATACATGGTCTTATACTTTCCACTGCACCCTTCTGCTTCTTAAAGAAGAGAGTTGCTTCTAGTTTCAAAAAGTTTTCCATAGACCTGTTGAAGGTCTGGTAATGCTATTGATGACAGTCTCCAATAGTTGTTTTCTATCCTATGCATCAAAAGGAGGAACACTTGTATATATGAAGACTTCTACTGATTGTACAACACTGGCAAAACTTCGGGTTTAACTAGTTCTACCTAGGACACTTCCTTTGACTGCAGCCTCTCACTTTCATGGGAACCAAGCCAGGATAAGCAGAGGAAACATTTTTTCAGTTCTTTTGCGTCTGCTCAAGGAACTGAAATCATTTTATTTTGAGTCAAATGTTGTTTCCCAGGACTCTCTCTGATGAGAAAATTCTAAAGAATCTTTATTCAACAAGTCCTCCCATTCTGCAATCCTGTGGAATTTAAGTGACCACAGGAAGTAGTGGAGAGGTTTTCTAGCCTGGTCATATCAGCTGTCTTACCACAAAAACTTGCTATTTTGGCCAAGGCCCTTCAATCAATTCTAGGTTACTCTTTCTATCAACATGAAGGTGTTTAAGAATACCTTGTTAATTTTTTTTAAATTTTTTTCAGTTTGTAAACTGTTTGTTGTTCACTGTCTCCCTTTCTTAATTGAGGATGGCTGTTGTGTGGTCTGTGAACTGAATCTGTAATTTCTATGGAGAAAACAAAACATAAACTACTAGCAGGAAGTTAAATGAAAAGATGATACTACTGTTTTGTTTTGTTTCTCCCCCATTATTGGAAATTCTTCTTACCAAAGCAGAAGACCTTCATCTTGTAGTCATAGAGAGATTCCTGGGACATAAAGAGTTTAAGTGATTTCCCCAAGGTTTCACAACCAGGATGTGTCAAAGATAGACCTTGAACCAAGTGTTGACTCTCAGGTCAGCTTTATATCTACTATCCTAGACTACTTCTTGACAGTAAAGTTAATGATAATAAAAATAACATCCTCAAAATTTGGAAATGGGAAACATTAAAATGCTTACAGAATAAGTTGTGTATCAACATAAGGATAATTTGAAACTTGAGGGTGAAAAGAAAATAGGCTCAGTGAGAGAACTCCCCCTCCCCCCCCAGCAGCAATAGTAATACCTCTTTGCATCACAATGTGCTGATTTTTATAAGGGGTAGGGACATGGCAAAAAGATTTTGAGGAGCCAAAAAGTTTTTTTTTTTAATTTCTCTCCCTGTCCAACCTGTGAAAGCAGCCTCAGTAAGTGGAAGAGATTTGTATGCCTCCAGTTATAGAGGTGTAGGAAAATGAGTGACTTCAGTTACTGGAAAGGACTATTTGCATTGGATAACTTAATATTTGAAAAGGGGAGGGACAAGGGCGGGATGGGAAAAGATGTATATTAACTTTATCAGATCTGTTACTGATTCTGTTCTTCCTTGGTCTTCTTAAAGACATTTTTTTGTGTGTGTCAATATTCCCAGATGAGGGTTTATATTTTTTAAAGCATTCCTTTACCAAAAAAATAAAAATTCTTAAGTTCTTTAAAATTTCTAGTTAAATCAAAATGATTAGTTGCTTGCAAATTTGGGCACTCTTCACTGCCACATGCCATTTATGATGGTTTTAAGATCAACTCTGGAAAATGCCTTCATTCTCTTCTCTAGAGTACATAAGACAAAAAGCCAAATTCACTTAATAAAACATCATTCCTCTAAACAAGTAAAATATGCTGGAGTGTGCTCTTGCTGTATACAAAGTGCCTTGTGTTTAAGGGGAGATGCACTGGAAATATATAAATGGAATGTAAGAAGATTATTCAAGGCTTATGATTGGATGGCATTTTCTCAAAATTACTCAGTAAAAGGCAAATAAAACGTTACCATCTATATGCAACAATGTCGATGCTTATATTTTTTAGTTTCTTCCATTTTTAGCTTTGAATACTGAGAATGACCTTGAGACATGAGGTACTTGATGACCACTTAGGTGACCTCAGACCATGAGCTCCTCAGAAAGTCATTAATTTCCAGGAAACGCCTTGTGCCTCAATCACAGTAGGGAGGGTGGTCTAGTGGTTTGAGCGTGGGAGTGGGAATCACGGCCCTTGAGTTCTATTTTGGTCTCTCCTACTGACTGGCTATTTGGCTGTTCATGAGTCACCTTAACCTCAGAGTCTGTCTTCTAAACTGAAATAATGACACCTATGTCCTGTGCCTCAACATGGATGGAGTGAGGCTTAATTTTCATTTCTCAAATTCTTTAAAATGTTTCAAAAATAGGCACAACTAGATGTAGGGACAAAAATCTAACATGATTGTTCTCATTCTGTGGCAGATATTTCAGTTATCATGACTTGGAAAACTTACTGGATTAAAACATTAAAAGTGATGAGAAAAAGCCTGACAATTAAACTTTCAATAAATTAAGTATATGTATTTGCTTGAGTTTCCTTCCAGAAAAGAAGATGTACTTCTTACTTATGATGAGAGACAGCTTCTCATCCTGACCCCTAAGTACATGAGGTGTTGAACCTATGGTTATCCCTGTGAGAAATCATGAACGGAATATTAAGAACTACTCTTAGTTGCAGGAAAAGGAATTTTTAATTCCCAAGATCTCAAATCTTACTAAGAAGGAAGTTCTTAGTCTCTAAAACAGGAAGTTTATGCATAAATATAATCCTGTTGTAACACAGGGTTAACACTCACCTTATTAAGCATACAATATCCTATAACGTGTATGCCGTATATAGCCTCCATAGAAGTGATGAAGCAGGTCACAAATTATATTTCAAGGAATATTCGAATCGCATTTTTGTCCTATTTCAATCTAAGAAATGCTTGGTATTGATAATACAAATATAAAAAAAAAGACAATCCCTGCCTTCAAGGAGTTTATAGTCTAGTGTGTGTTTATATGGGATGGGATAATTTATAGTGAAATTATCTGAGACATTTATGGAAATAACCATAGTTAAAATATGAATAAATGCATAAAAATTAAGCAGCGTAGCAAGAGAAATGAGAGGAAGTTTATTATGGGAGTGTTACATGAGTTGGCTCTTGAGGATGGGGAGAAGCAGAGTAAGGGAGAAAGGATCTCTAAAAGTATAGATGTAAGGATCCAGCATTCAGGTAATGAGGGACTTTATATGCAAGCATGCAAAGGTGAGGAGGAAAGGAAGTTAAGATCATGAAGTGCAGATAATTTTGTTTGTCTGGAATATCAAATGCATGGTTAGAAGTGAATAGATAAGGCCCATAGATTGGAATTGAATTATGGAAGGCCTTGAAAGCAAAACTAAGGATGTTGCCTTTTTTTCAGTAGGCTACTAGAAGGCACAGAATGTCATAGCACAGAAGAGTGATGTCACCTGACTTGTGTGTTAGAAAGATTACACTGGCAGCTCTGTGAAAGATGGATTGGAAAGGGAAAAGACTGGAAACAGAAAGGACAGTTAAAAGGCTAAATACAGTAGTCCAGGAAAGAGCCAATGAGGATTTGAACTAGGGTGGTGTCACTGAGAATGCAAAGGAGTGGATGGATAAATGTCAGAGAGGTTTGAGGTACAGAAAGAACACAGTAACTAATTGGCCATGGGGGATGAGGGAGAGGGATGAGTCAGCACTGACTGCAGAGTTCTGAGCTTAAATGAATAGGCAGATGGTAGTGCCATCAAAAGTAGTAGGATCATGGGGAAAGGGGGCAGGTTTGTAAAAAAAGACGATGAGTGAAATTTCTGAAATGTCAGCTGGAGATGCCAAGTAGAGATATCCAGCAAGCAATTACCTAGGCACTTCCCTGGCATTCGATATGTACTTAGCAGGAATCTAGCCAATTGTTTCATTCACTCCTTCAACAAGCATGTTTTATTAAGTGCCAGGAACTGTGCTGATGTTGGGGCTACAAAGACAGAAACAAAGCCATCTCTCACATTAAGGGGCTTGCATTCTAACAGTCAGTAAAAGGACTCCACAAACTATAATCTGAATTGGACAATTGTTGACTTAATGGATAGAATTCAAATGCATATAATGAATGTTTTTAACAAAAATTTTTATGACTTTTGTTAACCTAATATTTTCATCAAAACTTTCCACATCATTTCAAGCTCTAAACTATTAAGCAGACTGAAATATTCCTAGATCAGATGATGGTATTGATTTATCAGGATTTACTTCTCACTGAGGCCTGTGCTAATAAATAAATGAAGTCAATTTTTCATTCTGATCTATGGTATTAATATAGGCCACAATGTTAATATAATGTACAAATAATAAATCAGCTTATCATATTATCAAACAAGTGATTTAATTTTAAAAAATTAATTTAATTTAATTTAAATTCCTACTATATGCAAGACACTATATTAAGGACAAAAACGAAACAGTACCTGTCCCTAAAATAGTACCTGTCCTTTGAGGGATACAATAATAATAATCTCAACATTGGTGATTACATCCTGTAGTTACATCAACTGAATAGGTAGGGATGTTTGGGAGAGGAGGACAATCTCTACTGTCTAGCTTCATAGTGGGAAGTTTGGATACAGTCAAAGGGCTGTACTTGAGGACCTAGAGGGTCATATGTGGCCTCGAGGTAGCAGGCTCCCCACCCCTGGTCTAACACATGTACATTTATAGGAAAAATACATTCACATTTTCAAATACTTACAGAATATCTGAGATAAACATTTCAATGCATAAATTGTAATGTAATTTCAAAGATTTATAGTCTGTGGTATATGTTCCATTTTCATTTTTTAAAAACTATCTAAAAAGATATTTTTGTTTTGTTTTGATGAAACAGTCAGACCAGTATATTTTGCCATTGCTAATTTCCCTAACATTCTTCTAAATTCTCCCGGTTATTTCTTGTATTACCTTTTAAAAAATCATGATTTTATAGTTGGGTTTTTTGGGCCATCTTTCATTTGTGAATTATGTATAAATAGGTTTCAAATGTTTCTGAGGAAAGTGTCATGAGATAATTCTTGATCTAGTGATATGGGTTGATAGAGAGATATACTAAGAGCCATAACTGAAGAAGAGATTGATGAGACTTTTGCTTTCCTGGGAGAAGGAGTAACATTTAAACATGATTTCTCAATCTGATCATCTTCTAGGAACCAAGGACTATGCATTCTGTGAATTCTATCCATATCATCTAGCCCACACCCATGCAACCATTCAGATAAATGGGAAACAAGAAAATATTAAGCTGAATAACCATGTTGCATTCCATGTAAAAGAAAACAAAAGAACCCAGTGGAAAAATTGCCTGATGAACTTAACCAAATGCATAAATGTAGCTTTACTCAATCCTTTTAAAAGGCTGAAATCCATTTTAAAAGCACTTGTATTGAGCTGGTAATTAGTGAGTCCAAAATCAACTGTATCAATAAAGTGTTCCCATTCCAAAAAACAAAAACAAAAACAAAAAAAAGGAATTAGAGGACATTTTATTTAATTTATTTCATCATAAAATCAATAAAGCTCATTGTTCATTAACTTAATTGGTTTTTAACTTGGCAGAAATGCTTCTAAAATAATGTCATTGACTTTTAAACCTTCAGTTGTTCCCTGGAAAATGCAATCTACCTAAATGCAGATGAGTTACCTCATTTGCAAATGGTCTATTTATTTTAATACAGACCTTAAAGACACACACTATATATTTACATTCTACAGATTGTCAGAATTAGAAGAGAACTCTGAAGGAACCTAGTTGCCCATACTTAAGTAGGAAATTCTCTTTACAAGCATCTCTGTTCTCTCTACTTCTAATCCCAAGGGAACAGAGATTATCCTGTTCTGACTGGAGATGAAGACACAAGGGACCAGTCACTGTTTTGGTTTGTTAGAGTTAAGAGGATGATAGTATTGCAAGTCAAGAAAACATTCTAGCCATGAGTATAAATTAATAAGCACAGTAATGCTATAAATGCTATAGCTATGGAGTCAATCAAGCCTTTGCTCCATTGTCTAATGTCTGAAGAATAATTGAATCAGTCAAGCAACTAATCAGAATTATCCATTAAGCTGAAATAATCAGACTGTTTGGGTAAGTAGAATGATTATCTTGGCCATATATTCTCATTTGTAATAGTTGAATGAGGTTCACTTAGTAATGCAATTGAAATTATGTCTCATACTTTCAAGTTCTTAGTTCTTAGATTATCCTGATGAGCAATCCTATCGTTCTTTCCAAGTCAATAAATATTTATTAGACATTTACTATGTGTAGTCAATCAATAAGTATTTATTAAGCACCTATTATTTGCCAGGAACTGTGCTAGGCCCTAAGGATATGGAGACAAAAGTGGGACAATACCTGTCCTTCAATCTACCTTATAAGAAATAAGAAATAAAGACAGGGTGGTTATGTGAGGGAAGCTCAAGGGATAAAGAATGACCTCCCATAGGAGGTGGTATGGGAGCTGAGTTTTGAAGGAAACTATCTATGCTAAGATGAAAAGGTAAAGGAGGAGTGTGTTCCTGGCTAAGAAAACAGGCTATGCAAAGTAACAGAGAAGGGAGCTGGGATGTCAGAAGTGAGGAACAGCAGGAAGGTTATTACTGTGTCCTAGGGAGGACATAAAGATTTAAATAAGACATGATTCCTGTCCTCAAGAATTTTACAATCTATGGATGGATGCAACACATACACATTAGGTTTTAAATATATATATAGTAAAATCAAGTGTTACTCAGGTGAGGAGAGAAAATTATTTTCAACTGGAGACACGGAGGAATTATGGAAAATTTCATGGAAGAGGTAGCATTTGACCTTGAATGAGACTCAATGGGTGGAAATGGGGTAATGGTATTCAATCTATAGAAAGGGAAGCAAACATTTATTAAACTCTTATTATGTGATGAACACCATGCTAAGTGCTTTATTTACAAATACTACCTCATTTGATCCACATACTAATCCTATGAAGTAGATGCCCTAATACTCCCATTTTATAGTTGAGGAAACTGAGGTAGAGATTAAGTGAGTTGCTATAATGGTAATGAAAATTTGAAGATCTTCCTGCCCCTTAATAGACCTAAGGAAATTTGATGATCTTCCTTGCATTTGAAGATATTCCCTGCCCCCTAATAGGTTGAAAATAATCACTTGCAGCTTATAGTGGGAGGAATTTGCTGAAGGGTGGAGCAGAGCCCACAGGAAGTTGGGAATCAGAACAATTAGATGGTGGGAGAGAGAGAGGGTGGCAGGCAAGGAGACAACTAGGCTTTCGAGTGTTGGTTTGTGGGAAGGCTAAAGGATGGTGTGACTCTCTGTGGTGTTATGATCTATTAACTTCTTTGCTACTGTGATGGATTTATCTTTTTGGTTCGGGATTTGGTTTTCTGATGTCTGAATAAATGTTTGATGCTGTGAATATTGCAGTGGTGCTAGAGTTGCACAGGGTAATATGGCTAGTAAGTGTCTGAGGCTGGATTTGAATTCAGGTCTTTCTGACTCCAGGCCCAGTGCTCTATCCACTGTGTCATCTAGGTGGTGTTTAAAGTACAGCATAAGCAAAGTCATGTTAACTGCAAGAGAATGTGGGAGCTGAAACATGTATGCTGAACGAAGAGTAGTACAGATAGTTGTTGTTCAGCCATATAACACCCTTTATGACACTGTGGACCATACTATCCATGGGATTTTCTTGGCAAAGATACTGGAAGAGCTTGCCATTTCTTTCTCCAGTGGATTAAGGTGAATAGATGTTAAGTGACTTCACCATGGTCGCACAGCTAGTATGTGTCAAAGGCAGGATTTGAACTCAGATCTTACTTACTGCAGACTCAGTGCTCTATCCACTGAGCCACCTAGCTGCCTCCTAGTACAGATAAACAGCACCATAGAACACTTAAAAGGAAGTCATAAGAAATGAAACTGGAAAAATAGTGTGTAACCAATTTGTGAAAGGTCCTAAATGTCAGATTGAGGTGCTTGGATTTTAATACATTTATTAAATAAAGCCCTCAATGGTTTTCAAGTAGCAGAGTAAATGAAATAAGATTTTTGGATAAGGAAGACTGAAATATGGATCAATATGGTCAGAATTAATTCAGTGGGAATGAAATGTAAAATAGATGATGAGCAGGTCTCAAAGGAGCAGTTTGCAGATGGCCCCCTGAAGGCTTGAATATTAGCTCTTCAACTGACTGAGATCATTGTAAGACACTTTCATACTTAGCATTCCTTTTCAATGCAAGAATAAAACTGTTTCATACCTTGAAAAAAAATCTATTGGAGAGAGTAGAAGACCAATTAGGAGGGTATTGGGATAGTCCAAATGGGTAATAATAAACTCTTGTAATAAGGTGGCAGCCGTGGAAAGAAAAAAGACTGGCCACATGCCCCAGAGAGTTTTGTGTCACAGATTATAGATCCTGGCAATTGATTAAATGTAAAAGGTTAAAAAAAGAAAGAGTTAAAGAAAGTACTAAATTTTTGAGCGTGGTTGACTGGAGCAAAATGGGGCTTCCTTTGCTAGTAATAGGTCAATTAGAAGGAAGCAGTTTTAGGTAGAAACACATAGCTAACATTGAGGTTAGAAGACTTGATTCAAATACCGCTTCTGATAAGTATTATCTATATGACCTTAGGCAAGTCATTTAACTTTCATGGGTTTCGTTTCCTTATATGGAAGGACTAAATGGACAATGAAGCCCCTTCCAGCTCTAGAACTATGACCTTCTGGAAATTAATAGGAAAAAAAGAAGATGAAGAGGGAAGGAGTAGGTGTGGCCAGTATTATCAAATGCTACATATTGGTCAGAGATGAGCAAGACTGAGAACAAGACAGGGAACAAGCCAATAAAAGATCCTTGATGCCATAAGTAGTGGGAATATTTTTGGCTAGATTCTACTTTATTCACCTGGTATCACTTTGTGTCTTTCCCCATTCCTTAGTGTTCTTGATATAGGCAGTTTCTTAAAGAGGGGAGCTTTCTACGATATCGACTTTTCAAAATTTGGTCATCCATTCCTCAGTCACTGGACATATGGATTATTGCTATTTTTGTTATAAATAAAACTGTTATGAATATTTAAGAAAGCAAGAACGTTACTGAGTGACCTTTAATGGAGCAGTTTCAGAAGAGTAGGCAGGATAGTTCGATTGTAAGGGAGTAAAAGTAAAAGGGAAATGATGAAGAGAAAGTGTTAGTTATAGATTAACTTTGCAAGAAAATTAACTGTGAAAAAAGAGGGAAAAGGAGGACTGTGGTTAACTGGGAAGGGAGGGAAAAAGTCAGGTTTTATTTTTTTCTGTCATCAACAGACTTGTGGGCAGAAGAAAGTTCATATCCTGGTGGGAGATG
Organism: Pseudochirops corinnae; assembly: GCA_028646515.1. Taxonomy (NCBI): domain Eukaryota; kingdom Metazoa; phylum Chordata; class Mammalia; order Diprotodontia; family Pseudocheiridae; genus Pseudochirops; species Pseudochirops corinnae. The sequence continues at coordinate 104,406,667 of CM053591.1, read as the reverse complement.
GTTGGAATGGGATAAAATTCAGAGATGGAGGATTTGGTCCTAGTCAGAAGTAATTCCATCTTTTTTTTCTGTGACACAAAGCATTGAGATGTAGAAGAGGAAGAATGATTCAGATGAGCGAAATCATGTGAGTCAAAGAGGAGGGTAGCTCATCCCATTTGAATAACCCCATCTACCGAACCACTGAGACGTGGTCTGGGGGGCAGTAGAGAAGTTGCTAATGTGGTTTTTTGTTGGAATGGGCAAAATTGATGAGAAATACAATATTACTGCCTGTGTGAGTCACTGGAATTTACAGTTTCCTTGTAATTACATTTGGGGAAAAACACATCCATGATGCTTGCAGTAATATTCAAGTTGTGCAGTCATAGATTAAAAAGACAAAGCATTGTATTTCGACTGCCAGTTCTTTTACAGGGCAAAATTAAATCAAATGCTGTCTCATTGGTGCAACATTTGTGCTTCATAAACGTTTTGCTATCCATTCAGCTATTGTTTTATTTCTTTGGTTGGGTACCCTGTATGCATAGCTCAAATCTTCAGTAGCAACCTCTTGAGGAAGAAGGATCCAGGTCTAAGTAGTTCTCAAGGGGCAGTATGGTGTGGTGGATGGAATGTTGAAGATATTCGAAAGCTTGTATCCCACCTTTGGTACTCACTAGCTATGTGACCATAGGCAAGTCACTGAACTATAAAAATAGCTAAGATTTATATCTTTATTTAAGATTTGCAAAGTATTTTATTGATAACATCTCATTTTATCTCATAACAATCCTATTAGATGTTATTATTATATCTTTTATTATTTTCTATTATTATGCCTTCCTTTATAGAAAGCAGAAACTGGACTCTGCTCACTGTACTCTGCCTGGTTTTGGCTCTTCAGAGCAAGATGTCCCTCCCAGGTAAGCTCATCACTTCTAAACTGTGCTGCTAACTCAAGCCTTGATTGATACAGCCTCCCTCAGTCTCCTCTTTCCTTTTCCTGGAGCACTGGAGGGTAGAGTACCAAATTCCTCCCAATGCCTTCCTTTATAGAGGGCAGAATCTGGACTCTTAGGTTGTTCCACCTTGCATCTGCTGCCCTGCCTGGTTTTCAAAGCCACTAAACAAGTTGTCCCACCCTCTTGGGGTCCCAACCTCTCCCCCACTTTCCTACTTTCTTTTGTGTATCTTCTACTTTAAATTATAAATTCCTGGAGAGTAGAACTGTTTTTTTTTTTATTAATTGTGTCCCCAGAATTTAGCACAGTGGCTGGCATATAATTGGTGTTTAATAAATGTTTATTAGATTGGATCCATATTTTATATATGCAAAAAATTAAACTAAGATTATTTCTTGCTCAGGATTATCCAACTAGCAAGCATCTGAGGTAGGGTTTGAACTCAGGTATTCCTGAATCCAAGTCCAAGAGCCAGCTCAGTTTCCTTATCTGTAAAATGGCAATAACATCATTTGTTGTCTGCCTCCAAGGGCTGTAGTGAAATTCCAATGACATATGTAAAGACAAATATATAAATATCAGTTGTCAATATTGTCTTACAGGGCAAGATTATGTAGTGAAAAGTGCTGACTTTACCACGGAGTCAGGAGATGAGAGTTCAAAACCTAAACTTGGCACTTGTTGTGAGACTTTCTGCAAATAATGTAACATCTCTCAGCCTCCATCTCCTCAACTTTATAGCAAGTATAATAATTCTTAACAATAATAATAATATTACAAAGGTATATGAGACATGGACCTTTCCTTCTAGGAACGTGAAGAGATGTATGATAAATTCAACAGTCAGTGTAGAAGAAAGGATTACCTATGCACCTGATTGTTGTGAGCAAAACACTTTGTAAACCTCAAAGTGCTATATAAATTGGGGTTACTCTTCTCTGTAATTCATATATTCTATATGAAGTTTATGTTAAAATTAAGTTTTATATTAAAATTTATGTTTAAAATTCAGTGATAGTGATACTGTCCTAACTTTAAACATTCAGAAACATGGATGCAAAACTATATAGACTGCATTGGCATAGTGTTTTAAAAAATCAGTTGAGTACTTTAATGCATGTTGACCATATTTTCTATTTACAGAAACAGGTCCTGGACACCTTCTTTTTCTTCCTGAATAACATAACCAAATTGATTCTGCAAATTTGCATCAATCTGATGAGTTAAATGTTTTCAAAAACACAAGTATCTTACAGACAGAAGCTTACACTTTGACTCTGAAATAGTTCCATTATTCCCTAATGCTCTAAAACCTTGATTCCACACCCCCCATAACAAATGCATACTATTACAGAAAAACTATATGCCTCTGCTTTGCATTTTGCATAGCTTTTAGCAGGCAAAGTTTTTAATCAGACCTTTCTTTTCTTCTGTATATGTCTAATTTCTGTATGCGGGCAACAGAATTTCTGATTAAAGTCAAGAGACACTGAAATCTCTTTAACCCTGGACAGTCCAAAAGTCTGTCCCATGGTGTTTCTAAAGTCCAGACTGCATTCCTTTATTTTAATGTCAAGGATAAATGGACCAGAGCCAACAAAACAGAATTACGGCAAAGCTCTTACACTATTTCCAGATCAGCTAAACCAATTAATACAATTTAATTAAAACGTATTTTCCTTCCTTTCTGTCTGAGAGATGGTGAGTACAGCTGCTGTGACCTGGTTTGCAGCATGTTGTTCTATTCTCATTTAATTCTTAAAGGGGCATTTTCAGAGTGAGATCTTGGGCATGTGGCTCCAGTAATTAACCTTGCCTTAAATTTCCCATGAGGCACCCTGGCAAACTGCCTCTTTAAATTATATTTTTTTTTAATCTGGAAAAGGGGAAAGTCAATTTCATTCTTGCTTGTTATTCTTAGAATTTAGTGCCTCAGTAGTGCCCATGTCCACAATGAACTATTCACTTTTTGCAAGCATTGGCCAATTCATTTGAACAAATACAAAATACACCTGTTGTAATGTGAAAGGTCTTTTAATCATGCCACAGGATGTGTTTTTACCTTGAATTGGGGTGAAAATTCATAACAGAGGAACAATTCCACTTTTCTCCCTGCCATAATATTTACTGGAGTTGTAGACATGAATATTGCACAGGCAGCCTCTGAATTAAAAGGCACACAGCTGTAAGAGAGGGAGGCCCCCTCCACACTTGGGAGACATCTTGGCTTTTGCAACTGAGTAAAGATAAGGGAAACCTTTCTCAAATGTTTGCTTTGGGGGCCTAGAATTTAAACTCATGTTGCTGTCTGAAGGAGAAAACAGTCACATTAAGAGCTTCAGGACCATTGCTACTTGAAGCAGGCATGGCCATTTTGCCATTTTTTTTTTTTTTGAACATCTATTCTTCTGGGTTGAACACCCAGAGAAGGGATAGGATGGTGAAATTTGAGAGATCTTCAGGTGAGAAAATTAGTCTCTGCTGAAGAGGTGGGTGCCCTCCTCTACCTCTGCCTTTCCATGTTTCAAAGGCATAGCTTAAATGCCTTCTTTTTTAAGATGCTTCCCCCGATCATCGCTGCTAGAAAAAACCTCTTCCTTTTATAAACTAATGCAATGAGAGCTTAGATTGGTTGTCCTACAGATTAGGGTCACAATTTAGGTCCCAGTCACACATTATTTGTACCACTCCTATAATTATAACTGATTTTTATATCGTAGTTCATAGAAAGTTTTAAGAGTGGTCCCTTAGCACTTAACACAGTGCCCGAGATATTGTTAAGTAGTGAATAAATATTTGTTGACTATTTAGGGAAGTAAGTGATTTTAAAGGGCATCTAATCTCATCTGTTCATTTTACAGATAAGGAAAGAAAACCTAAGAGAATAAGTAACTTTTAAAAAATTAGCATTTAAAAATCAGTCATTATACTAAGTGCTTTACAAATAGTATCTCATTTCCCCCCACATACAATAACCTTGGAAGGTAGTGCCATTTATTGTCTCTATTTTACAGATGAGGAAACAGAGGCAGACAGAAATTAAGGGTCACATAACTTAAGTATCTGAGGCTAGATTTGAATTTAGGTCTTCCTGACTCCAAGTCCAGAGTTCGATCCATCTGCCCAGTGCCATATAGATCATAAGGTGGCGCAGCTATAATTTGAACCCATCCATTTTAATGCAAATTTTCACAACCAAAGAACATCCTCAGTTGAGTATCACTACAAATTTATTAGGTATGGAGTAAAAGCATTATCACCCACATTTCATTGATGAGCTCAAAGAGGTCAAATAATTGGCCTAATGTCACACATTAGAAAACAGTTGAGTTGGGACTCTGAGTCAGCACCAATTTCTGCAGTCTGTCTGCTAGATAGTCTCTGGAATTTATTATATGTCTCTTCAAGTTCCTAGAGGACAGAAGTCATGTCTTACACATCTTCATAACCTCATAGCATATAGTAGGTATGCTTTAGAGATGTATTGAATGGACCTCTAATACTACCTTTGTGACATGGGGAAAGTTATTTTCCTATAAGCCTTTGACCTCTCTGAGTCTTAGTTTCTTAAAATAAGCACTAAATGAGGAGTTTGAACTAGGTGGTCTATGAGGTCCCTTTCAGCTCTAAATCAATGATCCTGTTATCCTATAAAGGATTTTGTGAATAACATTCAAATCAAGATCTCAGCTGTATGCAGAAATTTTGCACTGCTATGGTCCTGGAAACAGTTGTGAAGTTCAGAAACATATAGGAGAACTGTGGGGAGTAGAGGTGATAAGTGAACTTTTCATCTTTGGACTCAGCACACAGAAATGAAAATAGACCCTCCAATATACCTGATCTGAATTATTCAAGAATCTTGTGGCCATGATACATCCAGATATTAACAAGGTACCTGAGTCTCTCATATTCTCCTAGTATACAAGATGATAGTTTAGTTAGATGGTTTTGGAATGATTTGTTCAATGTGATTCAAATAGCATTGATCAGAAAATTAATATAAATGTTAGTGGCTCATTGACAGAGCTGGAAGGGACTTCAGAGGCCATCTAATTTGACCTAACCATTTAACAGATGAAGAAACTGTTGAGTGATTTGCTCAAGATTATACAGTAATAGAGTCAGTATATGAATTTAGGCTCTGACTCTAATACCAACGTTCTTTGCATTGTATAATGAATTCTCTAGAAGATCCCAAAGGCTCTATTGTCCTTGTCTTGAATCTGTTCAATATTTTGCCCACTGACTCGTAAAGCAGAAGAGTCTGAGATTATAGCATTAGGATTCCAAAAACAAGAAATCCAACAGAATAGGATTCAATAAGCTGAGGCAAAAATATGAAACATAACAGGGATGAAAGAAGTAAACACCTTTACTTGTATTAAAACAATAAGAAATTTCCGGGAAAAAAGACACAAGGGTTTTTCTGGACTATCACAAGTTCAATATGTGTTAGCAGTGTGATAATAATAGCGAAATAGCTAACATGATATTGAACTGCCTTAATGGAAGTACAATGTTCAGGATGACTCTGCCTAGACTATTGTGTATAGACCTGCATGCAGCATTTTAGAAGGGTATTTATGAAGCCCACAGTGGGCAACTAGAATGATTCTTGCCCCAGTGCCTGTAAAATAAGCGCCTAATAAATGCTTATTGACCAACTCATTGAATGAATGAATGATGAGCAACCTGGAAACCACATCATATGAAGAACTTAAGAATTTTTAGCTTGGAGAAGGGCAGACTTGGAGAAGACATGGTAGTAGTATTTAAAATCTAAAAGCCTATGATGCAGAAGAGGAATTACAAATATTCTACATGGCCACCAAAGGCAGAACTAATAGTGTGGGGTAAGACACTGACTCCTGTTTTATGTATTTTAATTTGATTTTTATAGACAGTGTTGTTATAATCAAACCATTTTGAAATGGAAAAAAAAAAAACTACAACCAAAATAGATATATGGTAGAAAAAAAAATTTAGACCACATAGAGGGTTGCATGTGACTAATTCACTTGAGACCTTAAGCTGTCACCCCATTATACACGAAACTCAATTTTTTTAATCAACAGTTATGCCTGATACTTTGTGACCCCCTTGTGAGGTTTTCCTTGGCAAGGATACTAGAGTAGTTTATCATTTCCTTCTCCAGCTCATTTTATAGATGAAGAAATTAAGGCAAACAGGGTTTCATTTTATAGATGAGAAAATTAAGGCAAACAGGGTTAAGTGACTTGCCCAGGGTCACACAGCTTAGTAAATGTCTTACACTCAGGAGCATGAGTCATTCTGACTCCAAGCCCAGTGCTCTGTCTTCT
>CM053591.1:104368164-104399899 GCA_028646515.1 Pseudochirops corinnae | reverse complement strand
ATCATAATATTAAAATATTTATGCTATACAAATATATGTATATAAATATAACACAACAACATAATAATACTAGCTAGCACCTTAAAATTTGTGAAATACCTTACATACATTATCTCATTTGATCCTTCCAACAGCCCTGTGAAGTAGGGGTTATCATTATAACCATATTACTGAACAACTGTCAAAGGCTTCAGGTAGAATCTCAAGTGAAGATTCTTAGGAATGAAATTCTGACAACATAAAGTAGGGGCTATCATTATAACCATATTACAGATGAGGAAACAAGCTGAGAGAAACTAAATTCTTTTTTCAAAGTCATGCAGTTATTGTGTCTGAGGCCAAATTCAAATTCAGGTTTTTCTGAATTCTCATTTAGCACTCTTTTCCAGCATGCCATCCAGCTTCTGGGAATGTGCAAGGTCCTATGGTAGCTAATATGTGGATTCTAAGAGTAGACAAGAAGACAAGGCAGTTTGTGGTATTAGTTTGCACATTTGGACTTTTGCTGGAAGCCTATCTACTAAAAATAGAATGATTATTAAATTTCTAATTTTATTTTTTCATAAGTTAAAGAGGAATAATAAGAATCAATTACAACTGTAGATATATTTGTGAACAGTGAAGAGGAACTAGTTGGAAAAGTGGAAACAATGGAAATCTTGGGAGAAAGTTGCTGTTTTGTTAAAATTAGAGACACGTAAGGAAGGGAGAGCAGGACACTGACATGTACCCTACCTTTTAAGAGAACAAACTTCAAAGCCTTCAGGTAGAACCTCATGGAAAGATTCTCAGGAATGAAATTCTGACTACAAAAAGTACAAGTAAAAGTTCTATTCATTAGTAACCTAATTTCATTTAGGGCAACTAATCACTCTTACCATGATTTTCTTTTTCTTGGGTTTTAGTTTCCAATCCTATTTTATATTTATCCTTAACAGTATGAAAATCATTCTGTTAAATAAAGAATACAGAAGTCAAATAGTTGAGCAATTCAGCAACTCATCTGTCTTCAGTTATTATAATGTATATATGCCAAAATTATTATCATTTTTTCAACTTCTTGTTCCCAACCTACATATGTTCCCAACCTTTTTGTCCTTAGCATCTTTCCTAAGGTTTCACTTACTTACATAGCTGTCTTACCATTATCTCATGCCACTCTTTTACATATTTTTTTATTTTATTACACTTTTCCCCATATTTGGTACTTGTTCTCTTAAAAAATCTTTGTCGACAAACTCCAAGAAGTCGCATCAAATGTTTTGTTTTATTTTTGTTCACTGACTTATTTTTCCTTATCAGCATTATTTGGTCAGAAATACCCACCATAAAAAATTTTGAGGAATGATGGAGAAAAAAAAAAAAGATGGAGAAAGGCAAACTCTGTCAACAAATCAACTAAATGAAAAGCATTTATTAAGCTCCTACTATATGCTAGGCATTGTGCCAGGGATAGGGGTGGTACAAATTTAAAACATAATGCAACCTCAACAGGCAAAGATCTTGTTCTAAAATTCAAAACAGGGAAGAAGAAGGAGGCTATAAACTATAATCCAGGAAGTTTGATGCTTATTTCAGACAAATTTCTAAAATATATTTGAAGAGATGGTTGTTGAGCACTTGGAAATAAGTGTTGAAACCTATAAAGTACCATAGATTTATTTAGAACAAGTCATGCCAGACTGAACCTTATTTCTACAGTGAATAGATTGTTATTGTTGTTGAGTTATTTCTGACTCTTTGTGACACCATTTGGGATTTTCTTGGCAAAGATACTGGAGTGGCTTGCCATGTCTTTCTCCAGCGTATTTTATAGGTAAGGAACTAAGCCAAACAGAGTTAACTGACTTGCCCAGGGTCACAGAAGTAATAAATGTTTGAGGCCAGATTTGAACTGAGGAAGATGAGTCTTCTGACTCAGGATACAGAGCTCTATCCACTGTGCCACCTTGCCACCAGTGATTAGTCTAGCCTGGACATATTAAAGGATGCACATAAGGAAGAAGAGACTTGTGTTCTTTCACTCCTCAGGCCTTATATTTATCTATCTATTTGTTATGATCCCACCATGGATTATAAAATTTTAACTTTTGTTTTAACATATTTTTTTATTTTGTTAAATATTTCCCAATCATACGTAAATATTTTTAACATTTATTTATTAAAATTGTGAGTTTCAAATGCTCTCCCTCCCTTCTGTTCCTCCCTCACCCACTGTGGTGAGCAATATGATATTCATTATATAGTAGCTATATTCAAAAAAGAAAACACACACACACACACATACAAAGAAAAAGAAAGAAAGAAAAAAGTGTGCTTCAATCTGTATTCAGTTTATTAGTTCTCTCTCTAGACATGGAAAGCATTTTTTTCAACATGGATATTTGGGAATTGTCCTGGCTCATGATTCTTAAAAAAAAAAAAAAAAAAAGCTTTAATATATTAGTTTTTCCCAATTACATGTAAAAACTATTTTCAACCTTTGTTTTTATTTTTTGAATTTTGAGTTCCAAATGATCTCTTACTCTCACTTCTCTGCTCATTGAGAAGACAAACAATTTGATAAAAGCTTTACATGTGCAATCATGCAAAACATATTTCCATCTTAGTCATGTTGAGAAAGAAAGCAGGGAATGAAAAAAAAAACACCTAAGAAAAATAAATTAAAAAAAAAAAACACCCAATATGCTTTGATGTGCATTCAGATTCTTTCAGTTCTTTTTCTGGAGGTGGATAGTATTTATCCCAAGAGGTCCTTCATAACTGTCTTGAATCATTGTACTGCTGAGAATAATTAAGTTATGAACAATTAATCATTGCACAATATTGTAATTACTGTGTACAGTGTTCTATTATGCTCACTTCATTTTGTATCAGTTTGCGTAAGTCTTTCTAGGTTTTTCTGAAATTAACTTCCTCATTTTTTATAGCACAATAGTATCCCATTACATTAATATACCATAACTTGTTCAGCTATTCCCTAATTGATGGACATCCCCTCAACTTCTAGTTCTTTGCCATTACAAAAAGAGATGCTATAAATATTTTTTATACAAATAGGTCCTTTCCCCTTTAAAAAAAAATATCCCTTGATACAGATCTAGTAGTGGTATTGCTGGATATACACAGTTTTACAGCCTTTTGAGCATCTATATTGTTCTCCACAATGGTTGGATTAGTTCACAGCTCCACCAACAGTGCATTGGTGTCCCAGTGTTCCCATATCTGCTCCAACATTTGTCATTTTCCCTTTCCGTCACATTAGCCAGTCTGATAGGGGTGAAATGGTACTTCAGAGTTCTTTTCATATGCATTTCTCTAAGCAATAGTGATTCAGAGCATTTTTTTTCAGATGACTATAGATAGCTTTGATTTCTTTTTCTGAAAACTGACAGTTTATAGCCTCTCACCATTTATCAAACAGGGAACGACTCAGATTCTTATAAATTTGACCCAATTCCCTATATATTTAAGAAATGAGGCCTTTATTATAAAAACTTAATATAAAATTTCCCCCTAGTTTTTGCTTTCTTTCTAATCTTTACTACATGTGTTTTGTTTGGGCAAAAAACTTTTAAATTTAATGCAAATAAAGTTATCCATTTTATATCCTGTAATGCTGTCTATCTCTTGTTTGATATTTTTTTCCCATATCCATAAATCTGACAGGTAAATTTTTCCGTGCTTTCCCAATTTGCCTATGGTATCAACGTATGTCTAAATCACGTAGTAATTTAGAGTGTATCTTCATATGTGGTGTGAGGTGTTGATCTATACCTAGTTTCGGCCAAACTTCTTTCTAATTTTCTCTGTAATTTCTGTCAAATAGTGAGTTCTTGTCTCAAAAGTTTGGATCTTTGTGTTTATCAAATATAAGATTATCATGGTCATTTACTACTGTCCATTATGTACCTAATCTATTCCCCTGATCCACTATTCTGTTTCTTAAGCAGTTCTAGATTCTTTTGATAGTTACCAACTTTGTAATAAGTTTGAAATCTGATACACCAAGGCCATCTTTTTTTTGCATTTTTAAAATTAATTCTCTTGATATTTTTTATCTTTTCTTCTTCCAGATGAATTCAGTTATTATTTTTTTCTAGCTCTTTAAAATAATTTTTGGTAGTTGGATTGGTATAACATTGAATATTAATTTAAAAAGAATTGTCATTTCTATTATATTGGCTTGGCTTACCCATGAGTGATTAATATTTTTCAAATTGTTTAGATCTAACTTTATTAGTGTGAAAAATGTTTAATAGTTGTGTTCATATAGTATTTTATATTGTCTACAGTTAGTTTAAATGGAATTTCTGCATCTCTTGTTGCTGGATTTTGTTGGTAATTTATAGAAATACTGATGATTTATGTGTATTTATTTTATGTCCTCGGACTTTTCTGAAGTTGGTAATTATTTCTACCAGCTTTTTAATGGATTCTCTGGGATTCTCTGAGTATGCTATCATATCATGTTTAAATTGTGATAGTTTGGTTTCCTCGTTTATTTTAATTCTCTCAATTTCTTTTTCTTCTCTTATTACTGTAGTGAACATTTCTAGTACAATATTGAATAATGGTGGTGATAATGGGTATTCTTACTTTATCTCAATCTATTTGGAAAGCTTCTAGCTTATCCACATTACAGATATGTGCTTTTGGTTTTAGATAAATGCTAATCATTTTTGGGAAGGCTCCATTTATTCCTCTGCTTTCTAGAGGTTTTTTTTTTTTAATAGGAATGAGTATTGCATTTTGTCAAAGGCTTACTCTGCATCCATTGAAACAATTATATAATTTTTGATGGCTTTATTATTGATATGGTAAATTATGCTGAAAATTTTCCGTTGAACCAGCCCTGCATTCCTGATATAAATCCCACCTGCTCATGGTGTATTATCTTTGTGATATATTGGTGAATCTCCTTGTTAGTATTTTATTTAAAATTTTTGCATCAATAATTCATTAGGGAAATTGATCTATAGTTTTCTTTCTCATTTTTACTCTTTCTGGTTTAAGTATCAGTGGAATATTTGTGTCATAAAAGGAATTTGGTAGGACTCCTTCTTTGCCTATTTTGCCAAATAGTTTATATAGTATTGGAATTAAATGTTTTTTAAATGTTTGATAGAGTTCATTTGTGAACCTATCTTGTCCTGGGGAGTCTTTCTTAGGGAGTTCATTCATGGTTTATTCAATTTCTTTGTCTAAAATAGGATTTTTTTTTTTAGCATTCTGCTTCCTTTTCTATTAATCTAAGCAACTTACACTTTTTGTAAATATTCATTTATTTCACTTAGGATGTCAGATTTATTGGCATGTAATTGAGCAGAATAACTCCTAATTTCCTCTTCATTGGTGTTGGATTCACCCTTTTCATTTTTGATAGTTGTACTGTGGTTTTCTTCTTTCTTTCCTAAAATCAAAGTAACTAATGGTTTATCTATTTTGTTGGCTTTTTCTCCCATAAAATCAGCTCCTACTTTTGTTTATTAGTTCAATAGTTTTCTTAATTCCTATTTTGTTAATCTCTCTCCTGATTTTCAGGCTTTCAAATTGCTCTTTAATTGGGGATTTTTAATTTGTTTGTTTTTCTAATTTTCTTTTAACTACATGCCCAATTCATTCATTTGTTCTTTATGTTGTTGATGCAAGAATTTAGAAGTATAAATTTTCCCCTATATACTGCTTTGGCTGCATCCCATAAATTTTGGTATGTTTTCTCATTGTTGTCATTCTCTTTAATAAAAATTATTTATTTCTATAATTTATTTTTGACTCATGCATCCTTTAAAATTAGATTATTCAGTTTCTAATTAATTTTCAGTCTCTTTCTGCAGCCTTTTATTGAATGTTATTTTTATTGCATTTTGATCTGAAAAGGATGCATTTACTATTTCTGGTTTTTTTTTTCATTTGATTATAAGGGTTTCGGGGTCATTGTCTTGATCAAAGTTGCTAAGTCTTTCAAAGCTGATCATCCTTACAATATTCCTGTTACTGTGTACAATGTTATCCTGATTTTTCTCCATTTATTTTTCATCAGTACCTGTAAGTCTTACCAGGTTTTTCTGAAATCATTTTGCTTATCATTTTTTTTATAGCAAAATAGTATTCCATCAAAATCATATACCAAAATTTGTTCAGTTCAAGCCATACTGCAATTGATGAGCATCCATTGAGTTTCAAATTCTTTGCCACCACAAAAAGATTTTGTACAGATAGGTCCTTCTCCATTTTCTTTGAGCTCTTTGCAATATAGACTTAATAGAGATATTTTTTGATCAAAAGGTATGCAGTTTTATAGCCCTTTGGACATAGTTCCAAATTGTTCTCCAGAGTTGTTGGACCAGTTTACAACTCCACCAACAATGCATGAATGTACTTATTTTTCCACATCCCCTCCAGTGATTTTCATTTTCCTTTTCTGTCATGTTAACCAATCTGATAGATGTGAAGTAGTATTTCAGTTATTTTATTTTGTATTTCTCTAACCAATATTGATTTAGAACATTTTTTCATGTGACTATTGTTGATAGCTTTGATTTCTTCTTCAGAAAACTGCCTATTCATATTTTTTGACAATTTATCAATTGGGGAATGGCTAGTGAAACATAAATTTTAAAATACAAGATTATTTCATTTTTGTGTATGTATTCTCAGTGCTCAGTACAATGCCTGACAAGGGCAAACAGTAAATATTTATTGAACTAAAACACATTGAATACATTTAAATGAATACATTTAATATATTTAAACATGAAAATACATCAAATACATGGGTAAAAATACATTGAAGGAGGACTCCACAAAATACAGTCCCTGCTGAATGCTTTGAACAGGGGAGAGGAAAGAGTCAGGAGGAAAAATTTCTTTTTATACAATTTTTTTTCTCTCATAACATCCTTATGCGGTAGACAAATGCAAGTATTATTATAACCCCTATTTTACATATGAAGAAAACAAGGTTCTGTGTAGGGCCATTGACTTTAAGAAATGGTAGATGAATCTAGATGCTTCCTGTTGGGAGTTGGCATGGAAAGGGGGTGGTGATGGGAGGACCCAAGGGATGATTTCCTAAGTCTTAAGTGGATCAGAGTGAGCTGGCCCAAGTTCAACAGTGAAAGATAGTAGAGAGAAAACATTCAAATATCAAACTCTGTATTTCATACAAGAATTCAAAAAGAAGATTCTAGAAGGCTGAGATGTGGCAGCGATGGCCAAACAATTTATAGCCACATATAGTAGCTCTAAGTTAAGATCAAGACCAAGAAGTTAAGTGGGGTGGGAGAAAGGAGTAATAAGCAGAGTTACGGATTTTTTTTATGAGTTTTCCTGGATCTGAGGACTTGGCTCAAACTGTAAGAATCTTTGCAACTTGAATTACAATCACCATCCAATTCACACAACTTTAGAGTACCTGGGGAATAACTAGATAGCCTGAGATTTTTGTTATTCTGAAAACTCACTATAATGTATCTCTCTGGGTGGTGATTATTGGTTGCTTCTCATGAGCAAAGTGTGTACTCTAGCCAACATATGATGTATAATTCACGGTTGCTGTTTTTGTTGCCACTTCTTCCTAAAGCCATTCTCCTTTTACCTTCATCCTCTCTGAATATAGCTCCACCTGTCCTGTATCTCTTACTAACCTGCTTTCAACTTTGCTGTGGTTCCCCTAACAGCCCATCTAACAGCCCATCAAACTCATTGGTTTGAAATCCTTTCCAACAAATATAAAAGCTTTCTTTCATTATCTTAATTCAATCAACAAGCATTTACTAATTGTCTACTATATGCAAAGCACTGATGTCAAGTGTGTGGGGGGAAACAAAATTTAGATGACACAAAATTCTTGACCTTGATAGTGGGGGTATGAAACTTAAACATAGATTACTGTAATGGTTGATATTACATGATCAGTGCATTAGATAGATTGCTCCCCCCACACCGAAAAAAAGATGCTGTATGAAGTCATTTGAAGTAGAATTCATACCATTCAGACACTTAAAGTCTCCTTCTCCTTACCTATTCTGGAGATAGATTCTTTATATATAATCTCCCTACCTAAATCTCTCCATATAGTATCAGAACTATGAGTCATTCAGCATGGCAGTATATTGGGAAGGGTACACTCAAATCACTAAGAAGTGTGTTACATCTCTGAATGGGCAATTCAATTGAACAAGTATCTATGGAGTATCTATTTTGTGCCTAAGAATCATTGTGATAATCCTTAAAGATCTGCCCTTGGACTAGAAAGAATTGGGTTGATGTCTCACTTCATTTAACTTCTTGTTGCTCTAGGCAAATATCTAAGATTGCCTGCTACAAAGACAGCAAAGAAGGTGCCAATCTATTCTGGTAGAGTACGTTTTCCATATAGAGGTACTTTATGTCAGTGAAATCACAGGTCCAGTCCTTACCCTTATCTTACTATGTGCTCGGCATTGTGTGCAGGAATCTGAAGGTAAAAGATCAATAACTACAGAAAGAAGTAATAGCTGGGATGCAGAGATAAAAATGAAGCTGTTCCTATCCTCAAGTAGCTTACATTCAATGACAAGTATACAAATAAGTAAATACAAAATGTATTCACAAAAAATTCAAAGTAATTTCAGAGACAATAGCATTATCAATTAAGGGAGTCATTGATGATACTTAAACTCATAGGTGCTGGGGAAATCACCAGGAAAGAGCTCAGAGAGGAAAGAAGGCAAAGGAATGAGCCATGGGGGAGGAGGGCTACTTATAGTGAGTGGATGTAACATGCATAAAGATCTAGCAAAGGAGATTAATAACTGTAGATGATTAAAAGATTCAAGGTCACCTAGTGACTCTGGCTTTGGAAGTCTTAGCCCAGTCCTCAAAAGTCCAGCCCCTTTGAAGTCAGTATTCCTGTGTCTTGTAACATTCTGAAACTCAGACTAGCAGACTGTATTGCAAAGCCTAACCTTGTGGCAAATGGAAACAGGACCTGGTGATGTTACGTCTTGAGAGTGCACCAGCCCAGGATGGCAATCATAAGCAGGATCTATATGTGTTGTATTCCAGATTCAGAGTACATTGCAACTACCTTTTTATTCAAGGAAGTTTTGTGTTTCCTCTTACTTCCCAAGATCACATTAGCTTTTTTTTGTGACTATTTCACACTGTTGAATCATATTGGATTTCTAGTCCATTAAAAGCCCCAGATCTTTTACTGACAAATTTCTGTGTAACCATGGCTTCCTCAGTTTGCATGTAGAAAGTAAATTATTTGGACAATAAGGAAAAGACTTCACATTTTATCTCTATCTAATTTCATCTCATTAGATTTGGGTCAATAACCTAGCCTTTTACAGTCCTTTGTGATGCTGGTTTTACCTGTATGTTACCTATCTCTTCCTCCTTTCTATTATCCACATATTTGATGGGTGCTGGGGCTGCAAAAATAATGACCAAGTAATTCAATAAACATTTGATAATGAAATGATGTTAAGTTTTTGTCTAAGTAATTTATAAGAATGTTAATTATTCTACAGATCCTTGGGGCACTCCACTGGATACATCTTTTAACATTGACATTGAACCATTGACTACTCATTGGATCTGGGTATCCAATCATTCCAAAATCCATTTAATTGTACTATTGTCTAACCAACATTTCTCCATTTTTTTCCTGCTAAATATCATAAGATATTTTCTAAAATCTAGATAAGTCATAGCTACAGCATTTCCTTGATTTCCTAGCTTAGTAACCTTGTCAAAAAGATATTTCAGGTTAGTCTGGCATGACCTTTGTTGATCAATGCTTCCATTTCTGGGTATTCATTAATCATTGTCTCTATCTCTCTATCTCTCTGTCTCTCTGTCATTGTCTGTCTGTCTTCTCCCTTCCTTTTCTCTCCTCTCCTTTCCTCTCCTTTCATCTCCTCTCTTTTTCTTTTCTCTTCTCATCTCTCTTTTTTTCCTCTTCACCTTCTCTCCTGTCTCTATTTCTGTCTATCTCTCTGTTTCTCTTTTTTCTATCTCTTTCTCTATCTCTTCCCTACATCCCTCCCCGACTTCACATGTAGTGTCTAGTGCCTAGTAGTAGCTCACAATGTTTGCTATTAGTGGTTGATATAATGTCTCCCCTCAGTTCCTACATTGATGTCTCTTTGTGGTTTGGAAGTGACTTTGTGTTCTCAGAGGTTATGCCAACAAACTCTATTGCACCAAGTTGGAAAGTCTTCTAATAAAAGCCCAGTAATAGACTGCAATTTGTCATCCAAGGACCAACATAAATAAATTCAGAAAGATTCATCACCACCTTGGCCACAGGGGAGCATTTAAAAAAATAACTATGAATGACAAAGAATTCTGCTAAGATCCGGAGAAAGTGTGATAAGAGTATCCAAACTAAAAAAATTATACACCTGTTAAATACAGAAGCACAAATTGATGTAATATTTATCCATTCAATTAACGGGCTTTCCATGTGCCAGAAATTGCTCTAGGTGCTGGGGCTGCAAAAATAATGACCCAGTAATTCAACAAACATTTATTAAGAGCCTACTATGTGCTAGGCATTGTGTTAAGCTAAAAAATGAAACAATTCTTTTACTCGAGGGGTATACATTTTTATGGAGGAAAATCAACAAGTAGACAAAATGTTAAATATAAATTATATACATGATAGATATAAATTAATTGAGGAGATGGTACCAATCAGTAACTGGGGTGATCAGTATAGTTTTATAGTGTGAAGAAGCAAATGAGTTGCATCTTGAAGGAAGTATGAAATCCAATTAGGGGAAGTTGACAAGGTAGTACATTCTAGGCGTGGGGTAAAGGTAAAGCTTGTCCAAAGGTAAAGAGGCACGCGATGGAATGCCAATGTTCTGAGACAAAAAAAGAACCCAATTTGGTAGGAACATTTGGTACATGGAGAGTAATGTGTGATAAACCTGGAAAGATAGGTTGGAGTCAGAGTGTGAAGAACTTTGAAAGTCAAACAGAGGATTTTACATTTTATCCTAGAGGCAAGATTAAGCCACTGGACTTTGCTAAACACATATTAGGAATGTTAATTTGGCCACTGTGTGAAAAGTGTATTGGAGAGCAGAGGGACTGGATGTAGGGAGATGAATTAGTAAAGTATTAGAATAGACCTTGTGAGAGATGACAAGGTGGCTGTGCAAATGGAATTGGGGGATAGGGGCTGGTGATAAAAGGCATCATTATCATGACCACCACCATAATCTTCTTCATCATCATAGCTTTCATTTATATAGCTCCTATCATATGTCAGGCACTATGCTAGGAACTTTACCAATAATAATCTGTTTAATCATTATTTTCTTTTCGTATTCTTTTGGACAGAACTTTCAGATATATATATTTTTCCTTCTACTTCACAAAATGTGGTTAGTGTCCTAAAAATCTATTAATAGCTCTAGAATTTTCTGTAACAAAAGAGCTAGTTGCTCCATTAATAAACTAGTCAGTAATTGACCAATTATTATATTTCTACTATTCAGAAAAATTTTAAAAGCATCCACAAGTTCAAATTTTAAAATCCATTTTTAAAATAATGCTTACTCTCCTATTTTAATCTGCTCTGAATCTTTGGGGATCCTGGAACTATTTGAAATAGTTTAATATTTAAAAATTTATGTTGTGATCTTAAGGCTAATTAGTGATCAATTCAAGGAACATTTGTATTCAACACTAACAACTGACAAATTCTAGACATTTTCAGTAGTGGTAAAAAAGGAACATAGACATTCATGAAATATAATCAGTAGATAAACATTTGTTGACCACATACTATGTGCCTAGCAATATGCTAGATAGTAATTGGAAATATGAGATGTGAAAGTCACAACTGGGTACATGTGAAAATGCCTACAGAACTTCAATTTCTAAGACAGTCTAGTGGGGCTGTTATGGCTCAGTTTGCTAAGCCCAATTCACCAAACTGGGTTACTTTTTTGCTCAATTTCATTGTGCTCTAGTTGTCCTCTAACCACCTGAATGAAATTCATTTTTTAGAGTAGTTTCTACTTATTTAATCATTAACCTTTGTTAGAGGTGAGCCTGATGAACCTATTAGCTCAGGCTTGATTTGGGGGCAATATCAGACACTCTTAAGTCAGTGACTAGTTAATGAAAAGGAGGCTTATTTGTCCTGATTTATCAAGGTTATGCAACAAGGATGCTGTGGCACCTACACCACAAATGTGCCTCCCTCCATTGTCTCTATATGGAAACACATCAGTTAAGCAGGGTAGGATCTAGTGACTTCTAGTGATCTTCAAGGATGCATCAAGTCAGAGGGGCCCTGATTCCATGTGAGTGAGAATTTTTATGTTCTTCATACATAACAACAGTTGTGTTGACATTAAGAAAAAACTAATGGGGATGGAGGTAAAGATGATGCCTTATCATAACATCACATGTGTAGTGGGAGTCTGAAGATCTTCTCTGCTCTGTCAGCCCTTTGCTAAAGTGTCTACATGACTCTGAGAACCTTCCCTGATTTGAAAGTATAATCTGTCCCCTAATAGGCTGAATGTGGTTACATGGAGCCTTTGGTGGGAGACTTGTTTTTCAGAAATGCTGGCCTTGTTGCTTTGTGATTGGGCAGTGGGTCAAGAGGGCTATGACATTCTCCAAGCCAGGAGAAGGCTATATATACACCCTGATGTGAGGTTTTGCTTTGGGGCTCACTTTGAGAAGAGTTGTGTGATTTGGCCAGATGAGACTCTGGGAAGTCATTGAGCCCCCCCAGCTTTGAAAAACCCAGATGTTGGTGCTTCCCTCTCTGGTAACTGAATAGGTATGGATGTAATGGTCAGATGCTGGAAGCCTATCTGATGATCTGTAACTTCTGCTTATAACTTGTGTTTCTAACTTCTGTTTGTATTCTCTGAAGTTCAGGGTGCTGACTTTTTCCCCTGAACTAGGTAAATGATATGTGTGTGATTGATTAAAGTAAGATTGTTAACCCATTGTGAGTTGCTTTCCTTTAGAAAAGCAGATCTAAGAACCTATGCTAGCAGCCACCCTGGGTATGCTAGGGTGCTTGCTGATACAACATGCAAAAACATGGTTAATTTTTTACACAAATTCTTCACAAACTATTCTTATATACTGGAGAATACCTATATTAATAATTTCTAATATTTATGTAGAGTTCACTATATGCCATGCTCTGGCACTAAAAGTCTCAGTGGATAGATTGCTGGACCTGGAGTCAGGAAGACCTGAGTTCAAATTTGGCCCCAGACACTTACTAGCTGTGTGACTTTGACCAAGTTACATAAGCTCTGTTTGCCTTGAAGGCAGCTAGGTAGCTCAGGAGATGGGGTGCTGAGTCTGAAGTCAGGAGGACCTGAGTTCAAAAAAATTTGACCTCACACTCTTACTAGCTATGTGATCCTGGACAAGTACTTAATCTCCATTAGCCTTTATCCACTGGAGAAGGAAATGGCAAACCACTCTGGTATCTTTGCCAAGAAAACACCATGGACAGCGCTGGCATACTGTGATCCATGGGAGTTATAAAGAGTCAGACAGGACTGAATGACTGAACAACAACAAACATTGAGAGACTGCTAAGTGTTTTACAATTATTATGTCATGTGGTCCTTACAGCAGTCCTGGGAGATAGATGCTATTACTATATCCACTTCATAGCTGATGAATCTGAGGCAAGCTGAGGTCATATGACATTTCCAGGGTCACAAAGCTCATTTTGTATGAGTTGATTTGAACTCAGATGTTCTTAAATCCAGGCCCAGAACTCTATCCAGTATGTCACCAAGCTGTCTACTATAAATACAAATCCTGGTTTTAAAAGTCTTAATTTGTTTCGGGAGGTAAGTTCACATAGCAGTACTCTTGAGCAGTGCTCTAACAGGCTAGAGGAGCAAAACTTCCAAGGAGGATGTAATTTAAGGCCATCAAAGATGGGTTTCTGGTAGGCATTGGAGAGAGCAATGTTTGTTGTGGAGTGTACTTCTTGCTAACAGTTCCTGCCTCAGATGTTGTATTACAAAGCAGGATTATTTTTGAGTCAATATTAGAAAATTCTCATGATTCACCTTAAGAACTGAAGATAACTATTTGTGGCCAGCTCTGGGTCTATGAGGCATAATCTCCTCCTCCATCTTTACCACCACCACCACTGAGCCCCTCCTGGTAAACTCTGTACTTAAAAGACAAGATGTTATCATTGGCAAGACTTGAAGTGGCCAAGAAAAAGTACAAGTCACAGCAAAGTACAAACAAGGTGACCACTCATTCAGAACAGTAGTAACACAGAATAGTGCTCTGCTTACATAACATAGACTATGAAATTTGGGATCATTGAGAGGGCCTCATGTAAGTAAAGCCTAAAGATAAATGTTATTTGAATGAGTGAAAATGGGGGTAGAAAACAGTGTCTGGCAATTTCCTATACCTGACAATTCTTTCATTATATGTGGGACTTTTAAAAATATTTCAGTGAATACTTTTTAAAAATTTAAATAATTAAATTTTGTTTTGATTAAAAATTTGTTTTCTCCCCCATCCACTGAGGGAGAGACAGAGACATAGACAGACAGACAGACAGACACACACACACACACAGAAAGAGAGAGAGAAAGAGAGACAGAGAGAGAGAACCTATAACAAATATAAAAAAGTTAAACTAAATAAAATCCCACATTTGCCAAGTATATACATGCTTCTGCATATATAGGTATGTATGTATGTGTGTATGTGTGTATAAATTTTCACCTTGAATCCATCACCACTGTGTCAGGGGATGGGTAACTTGTTTCAAGGAGTTTCTGAAATCTTGTCTAGTCAATGTATTAATCAGAGTTTTTAAGTCTTTCAAAATTGTGGTGAACATTTTTATTAGTTTGGAATTAGTAATGAGCACTGGTCACAGTAAGAGCTGTCTGAATTAAGGAATATAAGTATTTTTGGTAGGGTTTTTTGAAAACACATCTCAAATTTAAAGGTAAGAGAAAAAGGGACAAATAGGGAGGAGAAGAGATTACAATTTGAACTAAAGACAAATGAATATAGAATGGATAGATCTGAATAAAACATGCTCATCTTAGAAGCTGCTACAAAATCTAAGTTTTTAAAAGTTACCCATTTAAAGCGTATAACAGGATATACACATCAAAAAGAGAAGGAAGGAGTGTTCTTATGTCTGATGTGGGGGAGGTATAAAACTTAACTCTGCAGGTTCAATTTTTCCAAGTAGGTGAAGGTTATATAGACCAAACACTCAAGACACTGGCTGAAGGTCATTTAAGCTGCTCTTAAAGAGCACAGAGCTACAGGAAATCAACCAAGCCAATTTTGCAATTAACTATCCACACAATCACTGGAAGCACAAGAGTCTTACCTTTGGAAGGCAAATGGCTATTCAGACTGTTAGTATATAATACGCACATATATTATATGTGTGTGTGTGCGTGTGTGTGTGTATGTAGAGAGAGTTGTTTAATATATATGTCAAGTAATTTTGACAGTCATACCAAATGTGATCTCATTTAATAGAATGTTTTGATCATGGTTCACTCTGAATTTTCTTCTTTTGCTTTAAAAGGTTATTATAATAAAAGAATACTAATGGAAAAAGCTGATTTGATATTACTATAACTATATGTTATTGAACCCAACAAATATTTTAGCCTCTCAAGACTTCTCTTTCATGCACTCACACACATTACCCTCTCTTTAAATGAAACTGATTTTTTTTTAAATCTCAATCAAGCTCCTGTAGAATTCTTTATTAATTTTACTTGCAGTTAAGTTTTATTGTAGAGGACTTTTATCTCATTTTCAAAAGTAATGAAAAAAGGAAATGCTATAAACAGAAAAGAGTAACCAAAGGGGAAATTGCCCACTAGGCTTTGGGGTGGAACTTTCCAATATAAATGCTACACATGGAAAAAACACTAAATGTGGCTATGACATACATGGGTTTCACTTAAAGAGTGATTACGTGATGCCCCGTCCCATGATTATTATAATAAAATAGCTAGGGATTTATAATTACATTCATCTATTGCATGTAAGACATGGTTCTAGGAACTATGATGGGCAGCGGGGTGTTCCAAAGATATAGTCACTGTCTTTAAGGAGCTTTTTGACATAGTTGAGGAAATTAAGACAGGTAATGCAAATAACCCTACTCTAAACTAGGATATAAGCGCATGCAGGAGGTGCAAAGTACTACCTTATATCCAAGAATTGTCAATTTAGAGTTTTAAAGGACCAACAGAGTCATCTAGCTTAGGCCCCTCCTTTTACAATGAAGAACAGACAAAGAAGAGCAAAACTTTTATGATTTGCTCATAGTCACCCAGAGAATTGTTACGGGAATCTGAAGATCTTCCCTGCCCCCAGGCCCTTCGCTAAAGTGGCTACAAGGCTCTGAGAACCTTTCCTGATTTGAAAGTATACTCTGCTCTCTGATAGGCTGAATGTGGTCATGTGGAGCCTGTGGCTGGAGGCTTGTTTTTCGGAAATGCCCGGGCCTTGTAGCTTTGTGATTAGGCAGTGGGTCAAGAGGGCTGTGACATTCTCCAGGCCAGGAGAAGGCTATATATACAACCTGATGTGAGGTTTTGCTTTGGGGCTCACTTTGAGAAGAGTTTGTGATTTAGCCAGACAAGACTCCAGGAAGCTGTTGAGCCCCCTGGCTTTGAAAAACCCAGATGTTGGTGCTTCCCTCTCTGATAACTGAATAGGCATGGATGTAATGGTTAGATGCTGGAAGCCTGTCTGATGATCTGTTTCTTTGTTTGCTTGTAACTTGTGTTTGTAACTTGTGTTTGCATTCTCTGAAGTTCAGGGTGCTGACTTTTTCCCCTGAACTAGGTAAAGATTGTTAACCCATTTTGAGTTACTTTCCTTTAGAAAAGCAGATCTAAGAACCTGTGCTAGCAGCCACCCTGGGTATGCTAGGGTGCTTGCAGAGACAGGAATAAATAAGAGATACAAGATTTGACCTGAGTTCTCCTGATTTCACATCTGGCTTTCTTTTCACAATGCCTTTATTGAGAATAGTTCTGGCTTAGAAGAAATAGACCTTAAAGAATGGGGATGGATTTTAACGGAGAGAGAGATGGAAGGACAGATGACATTTTAAGTAGAGGGCAAAGGTACAAGGTTGATGCAGACAATGTTATAAAAATGGAAAAGAGAAAGACAAATGTGTGTTAATAGTGAGTTTTTGGTAATGGTCCAATTTGGAAAGAGAGCAGATTATATAACTGGAAGTAGAATGAGATAAGATTGAACTCTTCTTTTTTTCTTTATCAAATCCCACCTCATATCATATCTATTTGTATCAATGCTTATTCTTATATTTTTCTAAATATGTTATTTCTACAAAGAAATTATTTACATAATAGGATAATATCAGATTGCAAATGCCTTAGAGGACAGGAACTCTATTGTTCAGGTTTGTATTGTCAGCACCTAGCACTGTGCCTTGACCATAGTAAGTAACAGTAAATGTTTGTCAAATTTAATTGAACTGAGTAGTTTGGAACAAAATTATGGAGGACCTTGGATTTCAGGAGTATGGACTGAATCCATTTCAGAGCCATTGAAAATTCATGGAATAAATAGTTAAATACATAAGTTATTACTTGAGTGTTTCTAAGAATATTTGTCAAAGTATGTTCCTAAAGAACTCTGGTATTCTGTATAATGCAAATAGGAGTTTCATAAGAAAATGCAGATGCTAGTGAATCATTCAAAGAGGTCTGCTACTTCTCAAAATTCAGTAGAGAGTTTCCTCTAACTCAAGTGGAGCTGTACTAGGTTTCAGGTCTCCTTCCCTTTCTTAGGCTCATCTCTGCCTCCTGTTTGTCAGGATTATTATTTTTTCCATGAGAAAAAGGTGAACCGTTGGTTGAGGAATTACCCACTCTCGTTATCTACTCCTACCCAGAACTATACAAACACACTTTCTCCAGATTATTCTGGAACCTAAAAGCATCACAGAAATGGACAACCCAGTTTTCACAAAGGCCTTTTTTTGTCTTCCTAAACTAGGCCCAGCTAATATGTCAAAATGTATTATTCAAAGTGTTGCTATACTGAAGGAGCTCAATGGTGGGACTGTCTCCAGAATTGAGGATAAGGCAGCTTTTAGACTTGATGGTTGCCTTTAATTTTTCTCACTATAATACCTTTAAAAATATTTAAATATGTGTTTTTTTGTCATACTATCAATAGTTATATAAGTAGTAACTTATTTAAGGCTTGTGAGACCAGGGGTTTTGAGAGAAGAGGAAATAAAGCTTATGGAAGAAGAATTTTCTCTAGCTCATTTAATAAATAGGCATGAAGACTCAGTGTTAATTGATTGATTGATGAGAGACTTTGAGAATTTCTATTAATACATTAGGTGATATCAGAAGATACTCTCAATTACCTTAGAACATGAACTGAGAATAAATAAAGTAACAGGCCAAGTATCAGACTGAAGGATGGAGATGTTGTGGTTATTGATGAGTGAAAACCCACATAAGCTAGAGATGAAGGTCATCATCTCTAAACCCCTGCTCCTTGATGCATTTTCTTCATACACTCAAATATCTGGTTGCTTGGATGTTTTTATCTATATAAAGAGCAACATTCACAAATGTCTTCTGTGTTGTAACAGTACGTCTGGCTGATATATCCATTTATGACTGGTAGGTGGCTCTGTATTTGTAGATTGTATCAATGTATTTCTAGCCACAAAGTATTCCTTAGTCAAATTAGTATGAGAAACACTAAATTAAACATTTTTGAAGTTTTATTAACTCTTTAGATCACTAGAGTATTAGTTAATGAACCAAAATATCACCTTTTTTTGCATAGACACTCTAAGAAATTTGTCAAATGGATCTATACAAAAGGGAAAAGTTAACAAACTGATATTTCCATTACTTCTACTTCAAATATATTTCTATGTCACTGGCTGGGAGAATATGCTATTTACAGTGGAAAAAAAATTATTGCTGGTGGTATTCAAAAGTAATCATGAATCACTTTCAGAAGAATCTCTAAAATGTAAGAAATGAAAATGGTACCCACAAGTGAGAAATTCTTAACCTGGGGTCCCTAAATAGATTTTAAGGTGTTTATGAACATGGATGGGAAAAATTATATTTTATTTTCTCCAATCTCTAACTTAAACTTAGCATTGCCTTAAATAATTTTTAAAAATTATTCTAAGAAAGGTCCCTCCAGAAGTTTCCCTAAACTCTCAAACAGATCTAAGACACAAAATAATTCATTCAGACAATTAACATTTATTACATGACTACTAGGTGCCAGGCACCATGCTAAGCACTAAGAACAAAAAAAGAGGCAAAATCCAGTCCCTGCTCTCCAGGAACTCATAATGCAAGAGTGAGCTAAGCCTATTGGGTGTCCATGCTGTTTGATGTTAATAAGATAAGCTAGTGAGGTGGACAGAGGGCAGAGAGGCACACCAAACTAGGGGTAAAATGGAGTAGGTCAACTCTTATGTCAATGGGTAATGGGATAAAACTTAGTGAGTAGCCCCTGGACTTCCAGCCTTGGCAGGATGGAAAGGAAGAGAGGGAGGGAAGTAGGAAGGAATGGAGGATGAGAGGGATGAAAAGAGGAAGACAGACAGAGACAAAGAGATAGAGGCAGAGGTAGAGAAAGAGACAGAGAGGGAGGGAGTGAGGGAAAGAGAAAGGAAGGAGGGAAGAAGGAAGGAAGGAAAAAGGAAAGAAAGGAAGGGAAGGAATGACATTAAGCTGCATATAATAGTCTTGTCCAAAGGATATTTGGATCAAATGGATCAAATTTATTTTGAGCTTTTTCTTTTATGAATTTGTTTTCCCTATCCCCCACCTCCCAATGTCTAGAATATGATAATTATATTGAAAATGGGGGGGGGAGAGTCTTGTTTGCACTGTTAGGCTTCTGCCAAAACACATGTAATTTAGCTTTTTAAGAAAGGAAGTTAATGTCTTTTAATTCATAGGGGGTAAAATAGACCAATGACTACATTCATTTTTAATAAGTATCAAATGTTTTCAACATGCAAATGATGCAGAACAATACTGTAAAAATAGATAGCACGTGTTTGGCCAATATCCTATGCTTGATGGCAGATGAAACAAAGATTTCCCTAATAGGTAGTGAGAATTTAAAAAATACTAAGAATTCTGGTAACCATAGGCAATATGCTATCAAAGGTTTGAATTCATTAAAAAAAAAACTATAAACTCACCCTGCACCTCATTAGGAAATCATCCAAAATTAGAGAGAAAGAACCAAATTGGGAATTTATGACACATACTCTTTAAAATGGCTAGCATGGGAGCTCATGAAATATTTCTCCATGCCAATTCTTCTGCAATGATGAACTGCTCCAAGAATATTATGAATCACCTCTAGGATTTTGTGAAATGCAGATATTTGAAAAATCTAGAAAAATGTTTTCTAAAAAATAATCCTCATAATACTTTAAGGATAGAGCCTGAGCTGACTAGTTCTTTAAAAAAAAAATGAATGCTAATAGATGATATCAGAGATACATGGTATAGTGGATAGAGAACCAACTAGTTTCAGAATTCATGAAGACTTGAATTCAAGTCTTGCTTCTGACATACCCTGACAGTATGGGCATGCCGCTTAGTGTCTCAGTGCTCCAGGCATTGCTTCAAGATTATAAATTGCAGAAAAGTTACCAATATACACTGATAGATGAAGTTTCTTCATGAGGAATTCCCCTCACCAATGAAGTCTGGAACAGTAAAAACAAGTTAAATGATTTATTTGAAACACTTAATTAAAAGTTATTAATATTGTTTATTATTAAATCTTTAAAATTATTACTAAAATCTTTGTGCAATAAATAAAACTCTACTGGTAGAAATGTTAGATTCAAATTCTCTATAAAAGTAAGTTATAAGAACTAGTCACTAACAGAGAATTCCATATTAAATCCCCATCTGTATTTTGTGATTTTTCCTTCCATGGCATTTACAATCAAGGCAATCAGAATTAATTATGTCAGCAGAAAGCAAATTGCATATGTAAATTGCAAAACCAAATGGACACACTGACCATCGTGCCACTGTCCACTGGGCAATCAAAAGAGTTGTCATGTGTGATGTATTTTGCTTTCATTTCTCAAAAGTATGATTTCCCTCAAAATTCTTGTTTCAAATGCATTTGATTCTCTTGTCTGCACCCACACACACATATACCCTGTAAACTCTGCTTCTCCTCCCCTCCCCCCCAACCAGATCTCTGACCTTTTCCAATGTCCTGTCATTGTTTTGGCACTTGACTGGCAGAACGTGAAACAACAAATATGTTCAATTTGAGTGGTTTCCTGAGATGTTATTCTATCAAACTGGCAATTTCCGAAAGGATTTGGAATGGAACTTGCAATTCCTCAGACACCAGGGAGGTCTGACAATGATTGCCAAGATGGTCTGTGCCTCAAGCTGGTCCTAATATCTGAGCAAATAAAACATTCTTTTTCTTTACATTTATTTTTAGACCTAATCTCAAGCAGATTTCATAGACCTTCCAACTGGCTGGAGAATGCTATCGTTAGCACCTCAGTATGCAAAAGTGAGGATGGCATTGTGATTATGCTGGCTATTGAAGAAAGGCAGATTTTTCTTGCCTACATTCGCCATGGGTAATGACATAGTAACGGAGGTGATGAAATCACAAGTGAAACAAATACATAAGCTGTTGGCCTTCAGTTGTGTCTCACTCTCTGTGCTCCATCTGGGGTTTTCTTGGCAAAGATACTGGAGTAGTTTGTCATTTCCTTCTCCAGTTCATTTTGTAGATAAAGAAACTGAGGCAAACATGGGTAAGTGACTTAACCAAAGTCACACAGCTAGTAAGTATCTGAGGTCAGATTCCGACTTAGGGAGATGAATCTTCCTGACTCCAGGTCCAGCAGTCTACTCACTATACTATAGTGCGCATCAGAGAAGACTAGATACTCACTAGAGTAGACATATATTCTCAACTGACTTCATTTATCACCTATATATTTATTGTTTCCAAATATTGTTTCCACAGTATTTCCAAGATGGTGGCACAAGATTTGATTTTGGTTTGGCTTAAATTCAAATTATAGGGTATGAATAGCATCAGTGACTCAGACAGCAGTAACACTCAGAGTATCCATGTTAGGGAAGATTCACTCTTGTACCAACTTGAGATGGGATGCCACAAGTCTTTAGGGTTCATAATACTTAGCATGTCCACAAAGTATAAAGGCCCTCAAACCATAATGGATTGGTTGGCCTGTCATGTGTTATTTCAGCTCCTTGAGGGCTAAACTATCCCCACCCAATTGTATGTGGCTGTTCTAGTACCAGCTCATTTTAATGCACTGATATGTCTAAAAACCAACCACTTGTCTCTCACTTTTCCACAAGAATAGTTCTTGTGGTAACCCTTGTAAGGAATAATTTGGGTATCTGTGGAATTCCTCTTATATCCTTTTTACAATGACTACATTTGGACTTTTGTTTGATTCTAATTTAAGAACTTGGTTAAGATACTATTTTAGCGTATCCTTTTGTCTTAAAAAAAAGCCATAAAAAAAGCCACTTAAAGGGGCATTGGAAAGTTTCTTAAAAATCTTAAATTGGTTTTTAATTTGTTATTTAATAATATTATCTATCTTATATTATTTTTTTCTTTTCAGAACTGCCTACCATCCTGAAAGCCTAAGAATATGACTGTCTATAGTAACTTTTAGACTGCATGCAGTGAGACAACATGGCCTTTTGGCAAACCCTGGCACCAGAAAGTGTCCCAAGGAGCGTTTTATGAAAAGCGATAATCCAACACTTAACTCTGTAGGGGCTTCCATAAGTCTCCACTCCTTACCAGATGCTGAAGTCCTGGTCCTCACTATAGCAGAGGGAAAAAAAAGACTGAATCATCAAAAGACCATAGAATCTTAAATGTAGAACTGTGAAGAACCTTAGAAGCCAATTGACTGATGACCTTCATTTTGTCAAAGATAGAGGAAAAAGTCAAAGCCCAGAGCAGTTATTACCTATTCAAGCTCACACAAGTAGCAAGTGGAAGAGTTCCTTAAATTTCTTGGGCTCCATAAATCACTTCCAACTTTAAAATGCTGTGATTTAGTTATGAGATCAATGAGTAACTTCATATGGCTATTTTGGAAATATTTTAACTTGATATTTCAAGATACATATTGCTTAAACTGGTAATTTAAATAAGCAGGTGTTCATTTTGTCTACCTTTTGTTTGTCAACTTAATTTTAATGACTGATTGCATTGCATATATGTTCATCGTGAGATTCTTATATTTTTATTATCAATTCCTATTAAGGAATAAATTGGTTGCTAGGTTCACATTAAAGTATGTATTTTTATAACCACAAAATATCAAAAATATTCTCACAAATATAAATATAGTTGGCAGTCATTTGTTTCCCTCTTAATAGTTGAGACTTCTTCTCCCTTAACAATGTCCACACATTAAGAACCATATTTATTTTATGCTTAGTTTTCATGCCAATACATTTTTTTGGTTCTATCTAGTATGAAGCGATTTGGGAAAAAAAGAAAAGGAGATGTAATAAAACTGTAAAGTTTGACCTGTCTTAAAGTAGAAAGTGGTGTTTCTTTACCTGATAATGTCGCCAAGATTCTTGAGTCCCTGCCAAAGGAAAAAGTAGAATACAAACCAATGACGAAATCAATAAAATCTGCTCTTCTACAAAGAGAATGTACATGCGTTTTGCAAAATGCACAGAATCAACCTCATCTCATATTATTCCCTTTAGCACCTTGTGCCCTTGGCCACACTGGACTAGTTACTACCCCAGGATACAGCCATACTTTCCCAACTTTGTGAATAAACTTTTATCTTGAATCCTCTGATCTCCCTAGTTGTCTTTCCAGTAATCTCCTTGAAGAAAGAGATTCTTTTTTTCAGTGTTTGTTTTCCCTACACCTAGACCAAGTCCTAGCACATATTGGGCATTTAAACATTTATTGATTAATGCTGTTTGTTATCCCTGGAATTTCCTTCTTCCTTCCTCTCTACTTTCAACTATTGTGCTCCTTCTACACATTCTTTGAAGTCCCACTTGAATGCCACCTCTTCCATGGGGCCTTACCAAAACCCTTTGTCAGGAATGACCTTTCCCCTTAACCTCACATATCATTTTTTCTTGTATTTCCCTAGTGTGCTTATTATGAAATAGAGTGTGTTATAGCTATCTGCTTGTTCTTTTTTATCTCTGTCAGACTATAAATTTCATAAGGATGGGGACAGTATCTTGTCCAAATTTTCTATCTCTCACAGTGGCATAGCACAAGGTACTACATATTTTATATGTTTATTTAATTCAGTTGCATGATGGAACTTTAGAACTGGAAGGGAACCCAAATTTTACAGATGAGGAAACTGAGACTAAGAAAGGTCAAGTGACTGGCACAGTTTATGAAGGACAAAGCTGAAACCAGAACCCACATGTGAATTATTTTGGATATTGAGCAATAACTAATATGATTAGAGAAACTTAAACTGAAAAGAAGTTTTTAGATAGCTTTAGGAACTTTTCTACTAGAAAAAAATCTTCAACTAACATTAGTTATTTAGATGATAGTGAAAACTCTCAAAATTCTGTAGCCTATGCAGATTTTCCATCTGATGAGCCTGGAATCATTGACTCATACTATCAAAGAACTAGAAAAGACTTCAAGGGTCATGTAGTCTGGCCTCTTGCCTTCTGGCAGGATTCCATCCAACGCATACAAGCCAGATGGTATTCTTAAAGATGTCCAAGATGTAAATTCCACTGATGAGAAGGCTATTTTGGGAACTACTGGAGGCCCCTGGTATTCTACAACCTCTCAATTACTCTGTGCCCCAAATTCACTTTCAGAATCAGTCTGCTGCACTCTCAGGCTAGTGGCAGTCTCCCTAAGTCTCAGTTTCCTCATCTATAAAATGACAATAATTATACTTGCAATACCTAAGTCAAAGGTTTCTTTAAGCTTTATTATTAACATTATTTTTCTTATTTCACCCAGGACCTTGACAATGTCTCCAGAGTGTTTCTATGGAATAGCCCATGCCCAGTAAACTACATGTAGATAGATGCCCTTAAACACAGGGGATATATATGTAGAATACACAGGACTAAAATACACATTGTTTAATTCAAAGAAGTAAACTCAAGAATGCGGCTAAGTGGTGCAGTGGACAGAGCGCCAGGTCTGGAGTCAGGAAGACTCAAATCTGATTTCAGACACTAGCAACGTGACCCCGGACAAGTCACTTAATCCGTTTTGCTTCAGTTTCCCCATCTGTAAAATGAGCTGGAGAAGGAAAGGGCAAACCATTTTAATATTTCTTATTGTTGTTGGTTTTTGCTATTGGAGGGGGGGGGGAGGTAGGGCAATTGGAGTTAAGTAACTTGCTGAAGTCACAGGCTAGTTTTTTTGTGTTAAGTGTCTGAGGTCGGATTTAAACTCAGGTCCTCCTGACTCCAGGGCCAGTGCTCTATTCACTATGCCACCTAGCCGCCCCATTCTAGTATTTCTACTAAGAAACCCCGAAAGAGGTCACAAAAAGTCAAACATGACTGAATGACATGCTCAAGAACACATGTCCTGATCTGTCAAATACTGATGAGCTATAGACAAGGAAAGTTTATCTTTTAATATGAAACCCTGAAAATCTGTTCACATCCACAGCATATACATTCATCAGGAGAGGAGTTAAAAGGATACTCAGAGGCCATTTAATTCTACTTTTACCTGCATAAGAATCACTTCTATAACATTTCTAAGAAATTTTCATTAGACTCTTTGTGGCCATCTCTAATGATGGGGAAATTCACCATTTACTAAGTTGGCCCTTTTAGACAGCTAATTTTTGGAATGTTTTCTCTTCACATAAAGGCAAAATCTGTATGAAATTTCCACCTATTGCTCCCAGTTTTGTCTTTTGGAGACAAGCAGAATGAGTTTTTACTTTCTTCTACATTACTTCCCTTCAAATACTTGATAGTTACTGCACTCCATCCTCTCCATCTTCCATCCTCTCTCCCTGTCAATAGTCAGAGTTCTTTTTTCTAAGCTAAACAATTACAGTTTCTTCTGTGGCAGTGTCTCTAAGTCCTCTCACTAGCCTTTTTTTCTCACCTTTGGAAGTTTTTCAGTTTGTTGATGCCCTAATGTAATGCCCAAAAATGAACACAATGCTCCAGATGGGAGCTGAATAGGGCAGCACACAGAAAGACCTTTATCTCATTGGTTTTCAACATCTTCTTAGCTTCGATTTTTTTTTTTTTTTGCACTTAGAGGAATTGGTAAAAATAAAAGTGTTTTGCAATTAAGCTTGTGCTCTAATTTGGCATTAATTAGTCTCTCTTTAGCTAAGAAATGAAGTATTTACTTCCTTATCTATGAAATGAATATATAAATGTAACATGGGGTGTGATGTGTGGCTCGAAGAGAGACAAGAATAGCTCTGTCTCTGTATATCCTCCCCCCACACATCTCCAAGAGAGAGTTCCTGCCAGGAGGGGAAGCAGAAGGTTGAGGCCAGAAGGTAGGCTATTCTGCCATCCTCAGAGACAGAGGGTGCTGTGGTAGAATTAGAGCTATCTGCTTCCTTAAATATTATTACTCTAAAGAATGTGATTTTTTTTTTTTTAGGTTCAAGCTAAACTCCTGATTGCTATTTGTTCGGAGGGAAAGGAGGAATTCCAGGCTCCATATCTCAGATTTTCCTCCCTTTTTACTAAATGTCAGTTCCACAGCATGTGAGTTCACATAACAAAAAGCAAAGAAACTCATTTATCTGAGCCAGTAGCAAAACAGAAATCAGGAAAAGTATACATAGGAGAATATATATACCAAATAATAGAGTGAAGGTGCTCTCTCATTGGGAGGAAGGTAACTCAGCTCAACCAAGAGAGAATCCTAGATCTCACACAAGGTGGAAAAATTCCCCAGAGTCTCTAGTGTAGCAAACTAGGACTATGTACACAGGATCAAAGACCAGTAGCTCTTCTCATGACAACTTCTTCCCAGTCTTCTCTCCTGATGGCCCTGGAAAGAGGTTGGAATCCAGTGCATCTTCATCCTGGATACTGGAAGCTAGAAGCACCCAAATAGATTTATTTTGGCTTTTCTTTTGGAGGGAGGAAAGCAAGGCAGTTGGGGTTAAGTGACTTGCCCAAGGTCACATGGCTAGTAAGTGTTAAGTGTCTCAGGCTGGATTTGAACACAGGTCCTCCTGACTCCGGGGCTGGTGTTCTATTCACTGCACCACCTAGCCTCCCTGAGCTTGAGTCATTTCATTGGTTGTTGTGAGATACTGTATGGGCAAGTGCTATAAAGGCAATTAACTATCCTATAAATGTAAGAAATATGGGTTAAGGAGCAAAGGATATTAGAAATTTCTGAATTCTTTTTCTGCTTCAGAAATTGAGGGCCAGTGAAGAAGAGGTCTCAAGACTTCAATAACTTTTTGTTTTCTTTTGTCTTTCTTTTAGAATCCATTTATACTTTTGTAGTCCTGTAAAATACTGGGTAAACTTTTTAAGCCTTCTCTTTCCAGGTCTTTCTTATCCTTCAAATGATAATTATAATGAACTACTGTTGTAAAATTTTCTCTCTCTTCAAGCTTCTACTTCAGCCCCCAGATCTTGCTTTCAGCGTACAGACTTTGCTTCCTATTTATTGAGAAGGTATAATCAACCTTCTCACTAGTCTGCGCCCATGAGAGTTCCCTCTATTCCTTAAATTACTGGTTGTTCTCACTCTTTCTCTCTTCTTGTTATCCAGTCTCAAAATAAGGTGACCTCCTCCTTGTGAACACTTACCTCTTTATTTGTGTCTTTTCTCCTATCCTTCCTGTCTTCTCTTGTGATCTTGTTCCACTAATCATTCTCTTTTATCTTCAATATTGCTTTTATCTGTTGGTATTTCCACTGCCTAGAAACACAATTATGTCTTCCTGCACTAAGTATTTTAGTATAAATATTTTAACGAAAACACACTTTTTCTTGATGCTTGCATGCTCTCAAGCTATTACCCTATATTTCTTCTCTCGTTCACTGCTAAACTCTTGAGTAATACCTGCTACCTCTACTTTTTAGACTTCTATTCATTCCTAATTCCTTTACACTATGGCTTCTGACTGCAAGATACTACTGAAGTTGCTCTCTTAAGAGTCATTAATGATTCCTAATTTACAAATCTGATAGCCAATAGAACTCTCTACTTAAATGATCTCTGGGTCTCTCAAATTCAACATGCCCCAATCAAAACTCATTATCTCCCTATAAACTTGGCCTTCCTTCCAACTTCCTAATGTCTGTTGTTACCACTACAGTATTTTCAGTCACCTTACTTTGAAACTTGAGGGCCATCAGCTGCCATTTCCAAACAGTGAAGATCTTCTTGACCCCAAGGCTAATCTTCTATCCCTTATGCCATAGTACTTTTCATAAAAGGCAACACTGATACTTCAAGAATTCAGGCAGGAGGAATATATTTGCAATGTCCCTAGGTTTATCCAGAAGTTTCTGACCTTTCAAAGATAACACATACATACAGTTAGAAACTAACCCCAGCATTTAACTCACAGCTAATGCTGGTTGCCACAGTAACCACAAGACCACTCTATCCACCACCACCAATTTCCTTACCCTCAACTCACATGGATGGGTTTGTTACCTTGAATGAGAATGAAAACAATGTCATTTAGCTACACCCTTAGATATTTAAATTCAACTAATATTTTTCCAGGTTTTAAAATCTATAGAGGTGAGGTGAAGGACATACTTTTATTTAGTCCAACAAAGATAGCTAGAAACCTAGGCTAATACCTATACTTAAGATTTCTGATAACATCACTGAAACAGGAGAATGAAACCCAAGGTCTGCTGTCTCATCAGATCCTTGAAATATGTGCTATCCTGGTGAACAGTTTTCTTGGTATGCCATATGTAAAAATACCATTCCCAAAATTTATATAAGAAAATCCTACTTTTTATGAAAAATGAACTTGTTTCTCAGTCCTTCTGCATTTTTAACAGCTTTTTGAAAATTGTGGTTGATCTTCTTTAAATGGCATCTAGATTTGTACAGGTAATACACGTAAATAGTATCACAATATAAAGAAACATATTTCAGAATTTCAGCTAAAGGAATTATTTAAACAATACAATGTTATTAAATAACTTTTTGAAAAGGCTGCTTTTCAATTATTCCTATTGTTTTATTGCTCACAGCATTAATGTAATATCCATGTGCCTGCTTAGCTCCAAGGAAACACAGTTGGGGAAAATGAAGCTTAATGATTAGAGTCAATAATGTAATAATTAAACTCAGGAGACCCAGATTCCCTTGGTAAAACCAACATTTCCATTCATCTTATTTTTCAGTCTCTGCTTTTAAAATAGCATTCATGTAATTCAATGACTAATTCTATTGATTTCTCTATTAAATAAAATTGATGAAGTCAACAAAAGAGTAACAGAGAAGAAAGCAAAGAAATAAATAATAAATGCAGAATCCTAGAAATACAACAGATGTTAATAATATATTGGCAGCAAGTGATCTAAGTTCATTGTTCTTGTCTTATCATGTAATGCTTATGGGTCAATAGTCTTGCCAATTGAATTTCATTAGTTTGGACAAATATCAGATTACACATCCTGATATTTTCTGAAATTAGCATTTTTTTTAATGGTTTTGCCTTTTGCCCTTGATGATCTTCTCACTTGACTTCAACTATTACCCCTATATTGGTAACTCCCAGATCAAGGTCTCTATCTCCTTGAGTTTTAGGTCTTGATTCCCAGCTGCCAGTTAGACCCCTGCACATTTCTTCAAATTTACAATGTCTAAAATCAAGCTCATTATTCTTTCTCCAAAACTCACCCATCATCTCCAATTATGTAGTCGCAAAACCTCAAAGTCATTCTTGAGTATTCCTGCTTCCTCCATTTCCAAATTAGTAGTCAAGTTCTGTCAATTAGACCTCTGAAATTTCCATTGCTACTACTACAACCCTATTTCAGAATTCATTTAATTTTTTTGCAGACAATTGTAATGCTTTTCTAACTGATTTCTCCTGTTTCCAGTCTCTCTTCTCTCTAATCACATCACTTGGCACCATACAAGGCTTAAGCAAAAGAAATAAGGGTGTTTGGCTGGCAAAGAAAAGCTTTAGAGGAGATATGATAGATATCTTCAAGTAGTTAAAGAGTTATTATATGAGGCAGAGAAAAGATGCTGGAGTAAAACTTGTCTGAGCTCTCGCTCCAACCATCTCCAATACCTGTAAAATATGACTCTAAACAAATTTTAGAGCTACAGAACTCACAAAGTGACAGAGAAAAACAAATTTCCCACTGAAGGCAGCTTGACAGACAGACAGACAGACAGGAAGAGTCTATTTATGGAGCTGGGAGCCCAGCAAAGTCCTCCATGAGTCATGTGATCCCAGATCCAGGGCTGTCTCAACCAGTGGCACAGACCAGCCAGAGCAGACATCAAGAGAGTGAATCACCAGCAGCTGTGGTAGTTTCTAGACTTCTCAACCCGTAAATGCCAAAGAGAAAGTAAATGGTGAGTGGGGAAATCTGTTGGAACTGAGTGATAGAAGAGCATGATCTGGCCCCCTGCCCACAGGGTGAGAAGTGGCAGAGGCATGGCGGCTGCAGCTGCTGCCCTTGGCTGCCTCTGGAGCTCCTGGCCTGCAGATTGTAGGGGAACCAAGCAACCATTCAGAGCTCTGCTTTGATCTGCTTGGATCTGGATTGTGGTCTTGGGTGGTAGTCTTGGGGTGTGTGGCCAGTATGCCAGAGCTTGGGGTGTCTATAGAGAAGGTACCCTCTAATATTTTTCTCAAAGCTCTGACAACATTTGGGAAAAATCTCAGCAACTTGGGACACAGCTCCCTCCACTCTAGAAGCAGAGCTCTACCATGGCAAAGAGCTCAAAAGTCAAATAATTGGCTGGCAAAATGAGCAAGCACAGGAAGTGCCATCAGACCATAGAATTCTTCTTTGAGGACAAAAGGATCAAAACATGGAAATATAAGTAATCAACAAAGTGAAAACTCCTGTATCAAAAGCTTCCAAGAAAAATATGAATTAGTTATAGGCCATGGAGGAGCTCAAGAAGGATTTTGAAAATCAAGTAAGAAAAGTGGAGGAAAAATTGGGAAGAGAAATGGGAATTCTGCAAGAAAATCATGAAAAGCACATCAACTACCTGCTAAAGGAGACCCGAAAATACACTGTAGAAAATAACACCTTTAAAAATATACTAATTCAAATGGCAAAAAAGGCCATTTGGAGGAGAAGAATGCCTTTAAAAAGCAGAATTTGCCAAATGGAAAAGGAAGTTCAAAAACTCATTGAAAAGAATAATTCCTTCAAAATTAGATTGAAGCAAATGGAAGCTAATGACTTTATGAGAAATCAAGCTACTATAAAACAGATCCAAACAAATGAAAAAAAATAGAAGGCAATGTGAAATATCTCATTGCAAAAGCCATTGACCTGGAAAATAGATCCAGGAGAAATAATTTTAAAATTATTGGACTACCTGAAAGCCATAATCAAAAAAAGAGCCTAGACACCATCTTTCAAGAAATTCTCAAGGAAAATTGCCCTGATATTTTAGAACCAGAGGGCAAAATAGAAATTGAAAGAATTTACCCATTGGTTCTTGA
>CM053591.1:104306541-104367664 GCA_028646515.1 Pseudochirops corinnae | reverse complement strand
AATGTGAAAGTATTTGCAGATCCTATACACGATTGCACGCCACCATGGTGGGGGGGGGAAGGGAGGGAAGAAAATCTGAAACTCAAGTGATTGTGGAACTGAATCTTGTAAATTAAAAGTAAATGAGCAAATTAAAAAAAAATGTAAAAAAAAAAAAAAAAAAGAAAATCCCTGGATTCAAGGAAATGAAGTCAGAAGACTGGAATCCAAATCTGGGTTCTGCTAACTTACCTACTTGACGGACCTTGAGCAAGTCACTTTTCAGGGAAATTGCATTTTCTGCCACCACCTTCTATTTTAAGCTTTATTTACTTCCATGTTGGTTAGTTGTTTCAGTCATGTCTGATTCTTCATGACCCCATTTGGGGTTTTCTTGGTAAAGATACTAGAGTGGTATCCAGTGAATGAGCTCTAGCTAATTATATAGATGAAGAACTGAGGCAAACAGGGGTAAGTGATTTACCCAGGGTCACATAACTAACAAGTGTCTGAGGTTAGATATGAACTCACTAAGAGGAATGTTCCTGACTTCAGGTCCAGCATTCTATCCACTGTGCCACCATTTTTACCTCTATGCCAAATAATAATATTAATAACAAAATAATTCTAATATCTAACACTTATATAGTACTTTAACTTCTGTAAAGCATTTAAAAATATTCTCTTTTGATCCACATTATTCCCACTCATTCACTTGATACTCCAAACAAACTAGCCTATGCAATGTCTACCAATGATAGCTAGTCTACTTTGCTCCTGTTAGTGCTGTTCCTTCTGGATGAAGTGCCTGCCCTCCTTCACTTCCTTTGCCTCTTGAATTTTTACCCCTTTTTAAAGGCTAAAAGCACATCCCCAGGAAACCTTCCTTGATGTTCTCCCACTCCCTCCATCTCCACCTCCACCCCACCTACTTTCACCATCCCATACAGCCTTCTTTCACAGAACTCAATTAACATTTCACTTTGCAACTTTCTAACACACTTTATCATATAATGCCATTTATTATACCTAAATGCTTTTGTATGTTTTCCTCCTCTTAACTTGTAAGTTCTACATCGATGTATACCATGTATTCTATCATCACCAGTGCCTTAGAACAGACTTTGGATTAAGAAAGGCCTCAAGTAAAGGTCTGTCGAAGATTGAATAAATGAATATATTTTAAAACTCTGGTGCCTTAACATCATCTTTGTAAAAATGGCTGCCCCTTTTTCTTCTTCATTGGAATAATTTGTGATTGAATGTCAAGAATTTCATTCTTAAAATGATAAAAATTACAACAGCACTATACAACATTTGTGTAGTGCTTTAAGGTTTGCAAAGTCATTGATATACATTGTATTATTGATATACACTATACTGACCATGTAGCTGCCCCTACATCTCTTCTGTTGTTGTTGTTATATTGTGTCTGACTCTTCATGACCTCATTTTGGGTTTTCTTGGCAAAGACGCTGGAGTAGTTTGCCATTTGCTTCTCTAGTTCATTATGTTATATTTGATGTTATTTAATTTTCACAACCCAATATAGTATGTACTACTTGTATAAGTATGCTCATTTTCTTTTTTTTTTAACCTTTATTTTTTTTTTTTATTTACTCATTTACTTTTAATTTACAAGATTCAGTTCCACAATCACTTGAGTTTCAGATTTTCTCCCCTCCCTTCCCCCCCCCCCCATGGTGGCATGTATGCTCATTTTTTAGATAAAGAAATCAAATTTCAGCAAGGTTAAGTGACTTCTCTGGACATCTCTTAAAAGTCTTCCTCTTCTATAGAATTTGAGACCTCAGGCAAGTTAAGAATTTATAATCCGTTCTGCTTTCATCAAGGATGAGGTATACAAATCTCCAAATATGTCTAGAACAGAGCTCATTGTCTTCTTTCCATAACCTACTCTTCTTCCTAACCTCTTTATTTCTATCAAATTAATCAGCCTATTCTTCCCATTCTTCTGATTCACCCCAGCTTTACAATCTTAGAATCACACTTAATGAAACCTTCCTACTTGAGCTATATCCAGTCACGTCATGTCAATTTATATCTCCACAACATATCTACCCTCCATCCTCTTCTCTTTCCGCACATGAACATCATGCAAATTCAGTCCTTCTCACTTCTCACCTGAACTAATTCAGTGATTTCCTTATTGCCCCAATCTTTTCCCTCTCCAATCCACCCTACTCATAGCTGCCAAACTGATATTCACAAAACACAGTTCTGACCATGTTATTCCTGTTCTCAAAAAGATTCACTTGCTTCGTATTGCCTCTAGCACAAAATGCAAACTCTTCTGTTTTGCATTTAGAGACCTTCTCAATCTGGCTTCAACCTATCTTTTAAGATTGATATCTCAAAACTCTCCCTTATGGGTTCTATATTCCAGCCAACTTAGCCTACTTGTTCCTCATGTGGAAGGGCCCAACTTCCCCCTCTTGTGTGATTGCACAGAAAAATGCCAGCATTTTTCTTCTTCTTCACCTCAATTCCTTATGTAATTCATAGCTAGATTAAATATTCAGCTAATATATTACCTCTATAATACATAAAGTCTTTCCTGATCACTACAATTTTTTTGTACTTATTCATTAAAAATTTGATTGGAACCCAACTTATCCCCCATTGCAGACCACATGGTTAGGAGTGCACTGGTCAGAGCTAAAAGACAGTACTACCTTCAGAGCTTTCTTTAACAATGCTCTATTTCTCTTGTCTTCTATACTGGACATTGGCCCCTTATCCTCTCCTTTGTAGGAAGGATACCTTGGGCCTACCAATCCTTTTCCAATAGTGATGGCCTTGTTCTGTGTGGTAACCTTGGTAACCTTGATGCATTGGAAGAATTCTTAGGTATCGACATTCATCCAGCAGCTGACCCTTAGAGCCTTCAAGCCTCTTTATCTACCTTATTGCTGAAATCATCAGTCATTGTAATATGAACTCCTTAAGACAGTATTGGTTTTCTTTTTCAATTTATATTATCAGAAATTTACAGAGTTTCTAGCACAGAGTAAGTACTTAAGTGGAAATTAAGATTAGGTTCATTATTTGGGAAATGACTTAACAAATTATGGTATATGAATGTAATAGAACATTACTGTGCCCTAAGAAAAAACAAAAGAGATGGTTTCAGAGAAACCTGGGCAAATTTATATTTACTGGTATAGAGTGAAGTGAGGAAAACCAAGAGAAGAATTTATGCTATAATAAAAACATTAAAATCTATTTTTTGATCAATGAAATGACTGACCAGAATTCCAG
Source organism: Pseudochirops corinnae (assembly GCA_028646515.1). Taxonomy (NCBI): domain Eukaryota; kingdom Metazoa; phylum Chordata; class Mammalia; order Diprotodontia; family Pseudocheiridae; genus Pseudochirops; species Pseudochirops corinnae. The sequence goes on along the minus strand of CM053591.1, from coordinate 104,364,403 downwards.
AGAACCAATAATGAAGTATGTTATATACCTCCTCGCAGACAAATGATAGACTTAAGGTGCAGAACCATCAGCCAATGTGGGAAATTGTTTGGCTTGAATATGTGTATTTGTGATAAGGCATGTATTTGCCATACCTATTTGGCATATAAGGCCTTATATCTACCATTTAGCATATATAAAGCATGTATGTTTGCTATTAGGCAAGTTTTAATGACAAATATGCTTATGTATTAACTTGATGTTTGAAATGCATATTATTGTAGCTATATTATGCATATTTTTATACTGGAGAAAACAGAAAAAGAAGATGGTCACCGTATCATTTTCTTTTGAAAACAAAGAAGGAAATCCAGAAGCAAACACAAACAGGACAACTTTGAAAGTCACATATTGAATTTGTTACATCCTTAAAGGTAAGCAAGCTGTAGAGAATAAATCCATAGTTTCTTATATAAGCCTCTTTTGTTTTATTTTGTTTATGGAAATGCTCATTTGATTTTGGGTTGATTAAGCTCACTGTAAAAAATTGCTAACTGCCACTGTGGATATTTCTTCTGATTTATAATTCACCCCAAAGGGTCCATCCAGTGAATTGAGGGCCTTTCTTAATTTCTCCTGACATAAGGATATCAGTAGAACCCTTGGACTTGTTGTTTCTCTCTGGCCATGTGACCATCTGGCCAACTCAACTTTTTGCTCAAACATTTGTTTGATGACATCCTTTGCTCTAGTTCTTCAAACTTCCTTATTTGTCATGTGTTGCAGTCTGCTCACACCCATCATGAAACTCTGCATTAATCTCTGCATAAGATACACACACACACACACACGCAGATAGAGAGAAGATTGTACATTGTTCCCTGACATACAGCCCTTTAATACTTTAAATATATACATACATACATACATACATATACACATACACACATACATATATATATATATATGTGTATATATATATATATATATATATATATATATATATATATATATATACATATACTTCTTTCTCTTTAAATGGAACTTTCTTTTTAACCTTGGATATCAACTATACAAGAATCTTCCTATAGGACAAGTTTGAATATCTGTTTTTTGGAGCTAAACATGAGTTCCTCCACTGAACCCCTTTACCCCTCTAGGACACATAGCCAGCTTCAAGCAAAAGGGCACTTACGATATGAATGAATGGATGAATAAGGGAAGGGAGTATTTATGAAGCTCTTATGTGTGTAAAGTATTGTGCTAAATGTGCTAAATAGATACAAATCCAAAAACTCTGACAGCTCCTGCCTTCAAGGAGCTTATATTCTAATAATGGAAGTTAAGCACTTATTGGGGAATGATGGCTAAGAAGGGGTGTTTTGGTCAGGGAAATCATAGGTATTGTGAGTGAAGTCACAGAGCCTCTCCAGGAATGATAATTACTGAATGGCAAGTAAAATATAAGTACAATGTAATTAAAAGGAAAATTGGGCTCTTTGGTCATCTACACAAGGTTCCCATTGTTATGGTACTTGTATTGTAAAGGCAATGAATTTACAAGTGCCTAGTGCCTGGAAAGTAAGACGTTTTTTGTGCCCTATGTAATATGTAAAACTCACTATTTCAGTGGGAGAAATTATAATTTGTTTTAAAAACTCTAACTTAATGGTTGTGGTATACAGAAAAAAAAAAATCAGTGGCTGTCCAGGAAAGAATGAAACGCATTTTTATTAAATGTCATCATGCTCCATAGAAATAGATATATAATTTCTAAATGGCTGCTCTAACTTAACTCTATTATTTATCTTTAGTGAACTGCCTTTTTTTGTTGTTATTGTTTTATTGAGTTGGTTCAGTCATATCCAACTCTTCATGACCCCATTTGGGGTTTTTTTCTTCAGCTCACTTAACAGATGACAAAACTGAGAAAAACAGGGTCACCCATCTAGTAAGTGTCTGAGGCTATATTTGAACTCAGGAAGATGAGTCTTCCTGGCTCCAAGCCTGGCACTCTATCCACTGGGCCATCCAGCTACCCAAACTGTCTTCCTATTGATAATTATATAGAGGAGAGAGTATGAATGGATTATGACAGATCAGTCACCAGTTATGGGAAAACAACTATGAGCACATACTATGCTGAAGGTATACTGACTCATGAGTTATTGTGCACCTTCCTCCTTTACCCTCCACCCCCTCCAAAAACATGAATGCTAGAGTATAGAATTGAATTTAATATGATGAAATTATGTAAAAATAAATTAAGAGTCATACACTTAGGTTCAAAAAATCAGCTTCAGAACAGTCAGCAGCATAGTTAAGTAGTAATTTGTCTGAAAAATATCGGTTTTGTTTTGTTTTGCAAGTACAATGTGAGTCAGAACAATAATATGATAGTCAAAACCCCTAATGCAAAACCCCTAATGCTGCATTTACAGGGGCAAGAGCTTCCCTCTCTGCATTCAAGTCATGACAAACCAAATCTGGAGTATTCTCTTCAGTTATGGGTATCCTGGTTTAGGGAGGATATTGAAAAGCTAGAGAATGTTCAGAGGATGGCAACCAGAAAAGTCGAGGGCCTTGAGTCCAAGTCATGAGGATCAATTGAAGAAAGGAAAAATGTTTAGTTTAGAGATGACTATTAGGGGATGGACAAGAGAGAGGGGATGGTATTTGATAGCAAGGTTTAAATATTTAAAGGTCCTTAACTTGAAAGGATTAGACTTACTCTGTTTGAAGTCAGAAAGCAAAACAAGAACAATGGGTAGAAGATACAAGAAAGAAGAAGCAAGAAGATACTTGATGTTAGAAAAACTTCCTAACAATTAGAGCTATCCAAAAGTTGAATGGGCTGCAGAGTAAGTTCATGGGTTCCCCATCATTTAGGATCCTCTTGAAAACCTTAGATTGCCAAATATCTTGTATTTTATAATAAGAATTCCTTTTTGTTATGGATTGGGTTAGATGACCTCTAAGATCCCTTCCAACTTTCAAATTCTACGGTTATATGATTTTTCATTCTGCGATAACCTTAAAGTTATAAAAATTTCCAAAATTAGGTAGGCTGGCCCCCAATCTAAAGACACCTCTTCCATCCAGGAATGCATTCTTAAAGCCATTCCAATTTTGTAAGACTGGCCAGAGCTTGTTCTCTGTTGCCTTTGGGGAATATGAAGAATAATTAACGTGTTGTTATTAGTGTACCATTCATAACACATTTGATCAAATGGAATAATGAATGTATAAAGGTTTTGTAAGCTGTAAAAGAGAATATAAATTGAAAATTGTTATTTTTTCTCAATTGACCTTATCAACGAGTTCAATGACAATTCTAAATTTACTGTTAAATTAAAGAATAGCAACTTTCCCATATTTAAGGTAAAGTTTTGGTTTTTAGAAGATTTTAAAGGTTATAAAAATGTCATCTCATACCTTGTCTTTGCTGTTAATGTTGCTCATTAACTATCTGGGAAAATATTAATATTACATAGTTTCTTTGACAATCCCTTATTCGATGGAAATATTGCTTAATATGGCTGTAATGCCAAAATTTTGCATTTTGTTTTTTCTTGTTTTGGGGGGTTATTTTTATATAGGAAGCAAAATTCAGTTATACAGTTAAAAATTTATCCCTTGGGTCTGATTTGTTTTTTGAAGTAGACTAGAAGAGAAGAATACAATTACTTCAATGAAACTAGTTGCAAATTTAGTAGAAAGGTAAAGGACTAAGGTATTAGGTATTCTTTTGTTTTGCTTAAATGTTTGTTTATTTCTTTTTTTCCAGGGAAGGTCCTATGAAGCAGTATGATCAAAGGAAAAGTGACTTGAAGAAAAATAGAAATAAATCAATAAAAAATAAAAATAAAATTGGAATGCTAGTTACTCTCAGATTGGGACCATTTTCTGTTGATGTTTTCTTTACATTCTTACAGTGTCTTGCAAGAAATAGGTGTTTAATAAGTGTGTGCTGAATTGAACTGTGGAGGAACAAGAATATATTACATTTAACTTGACTAGTCTTAAAATTAAGAAAAACAAAGAGAAAATAAGTAAAATTTCAACCCTTGGCTCAATGGATCACTTGCATTAAACTCTCTTTATTGGTAGAAATTGATTATCCCTTGTTCCCAAGAAGCTCAATATCTGCTTCTTGCCAGAGTCCTTCTCTCCCTTCAGAGACCTGAAGAGAATCTGAACTGTCTTCTCTCTCAAAGCTGAAAACGTAAAGAGCAAAATTTCCCTTCTCTTCAACTCTCAACTCAACTCAGACTCACTGAGCATTGAGTAATCAGTTATCACCAAAGGGGAGAGTGTTATGCAAATGAGCCTTTGAGCTAAGGGTTACAGAATGTTAATTTTGCATTGTCTTCCAGGTTTGTAGGCAAGGGCAAGCTGGAACTAATTTTCACTACCTCTGGACACCCGACTGTTAAATTATCACCGTTTATACCAATTTTGACAGTGTAAACTTCCGAAATTGGTAAATGCTAATTCAATTTATTGATTTATTAAATGAGGATTTGACTTATTGTTTTCTTGACTGTCTAGAATTAAGAGAATAATAGAGAAAATGGTAATGATGCAGATTAAATTTTAAAATATTTCATGTGTACTTTCCCCTCCCCCCAGGACTCCAGTTGTTAAAGATTTACCAGTATATCCCTGTGTGACAGCAACACCAACATTCCACTGAAATGATCATAGGAAACCAAGAAAATGGCTGGGTATTATTAGTTAATGACTGGAGTTAGATTTTATGTTGAAGATATATATTTACTTAAATTCTCTTGTTCCTTTTTTAAAATGCTTTCCAAATTTTGCTTACTTATCTACCTTTAAATGTTTTTAAAAAGCACTTCCATATAAAAAGTTGAATAGAAAAAGGGAATTCTATATGAAATTGAAAATATCATATATAGCTTGCTTGAAGTCCCAACTAAAATCTCATCTTTTACGGATTCCTTTTCCATCTTCTCTGATTTCTCTTAATTCAAGTGCCTTCCTTCCGTTAATTATTTCCTTTTTATCTTGTATGTAGCTTGCTTTGTATGTATTTGTTTGCATGTTATCTCTTCCATTAGATTGTAAGATACTTGAGGACAGGAACTGTCTTTTGACTCTTTTTTTATCCCCATTTCTTAGCACACTGCCTTGCACTTAGTAGGTGTTTAATAAATATTATTGATTGCTTGAAAGTGTACCATAAATTCAGCATGTAATTTTTGAAGTAGTCCTGCTTATCTGTTTCCTTCTGTTCTTCATAGCTTCTTTAACAACAACAACAACAAAAAAAACTCTCAAAAAATTTTTTTAAAGAACATTATCTCCAGGCACCTTTTCATCCTTCAATCCCTCTCCCATTCCATTGAAAAAGAGGAAAATAAAATCCTTATAAGTACAAACAAAATAAATCCACATAATGGACTACTCTGAAAATGGATCTTTTTCTGCCTATTTCTCTATTTAGCTTGTTTCATTTGTTATTAATGCTCTGGAATTGTTCTCTTGAATGGCACTCCATCATGATCATGCACCCAGGAAACCTCATCACCAGGAAACTAATCAGATTGTTTTAGCTTTGATACTCACACCTCATCAGTACTGTCTTTCCATTTGATTGGAGGACTGGAAGGTAGAATAAAGAACTCTTCCCAAAGCATTTATTTTAAAATGGGTTGCTAAGTCATTTCCCTCTGGCTTCTACTCCCTGAACTCGACTCTTTCTCACTCCTTCACTTAGTACCTTCTCCTCACTTTCTCCCTTTTTTGTGTGTTGTCTTCCCCCATTAGATTGTAAACTCCTTGAGGGCAGGGACTACCTTTCTTTTTTTAATTTATATCTCTAATATTTAGCACAGATTTTGGCACATAGTAGGCATTTAATATTTATTGACTGTTATTCATCATTGCATTGATCAAAGTTCTTAAGTTTTTCAAAATTTTCTTACAATATAATTTTTATTGTAGAAATTGTCCTGGTTCTTTTCACTTCACTTCATATTAGTTTATATGTTTTCCTCAGTTTCTTTGAAAATGTCTTTTTGTCATATCGTATGTTATTGTATTTTATGATATTCATATTCTATACTTTGTTCAGCCATCACCCAATTCATGGGCAACCTCTTTGTTTCCAACAAAAGGAGATGCCACAAATATTTTTTTTCCCTGTATATAAGTACTTTTCTTTTTTCTTTGATCATTTTTGGGGAGACCAGGTGTAGGACTAGTAATGATATCACCAGTTCCAAGAATATGAATAGCTTAATGACTTTTGAGGTATTTCTCTTGTTTTGCAAAGTCCATACAAAAGATACTGACGTACTGGAAGTTCCTGACCTATTCTTAGGTTATCTCATTCTTTATTAAACCTTAAGATTATCATTCATCAATGTGTTTACCAAAAAGAAGAAAAATCCAACATTCTTCCTTTAAGCCTATCATACTATGATATGCAATTCTTTTGTAAATGGTTGCTCTTCTCCTTCAAATAAAGGTGACACTTATTAAGGTTTTTATTTGTTTTAAGTAGGAATATCTGTCCTGAGCTTTGAAGGGATGGGTAAGATGGACTTTCATTTGACTAAAAGGCCAAATCTTCTCCTAGATACCTGCCTAAACTTGGCACCAAGCCTATGCTTCCGTTTAAGCAGTTTAAATAGTAAATAAATTCTGCTAATAGCTATTAGATTGCTGGCTGGGGAGATTAGTGTGGGGAGTAATTCTAATTAAATAAGTGAACACTGAAGAGAGCTGAAACGTTTCAAGACTAGATTTTGTCTCCCATGCCTCATTAGGAATGTAAAATTAGCTTCTATTGTGGTTGGGGATAACCTTTCAAAAGACTGCTCTTTTACCATAAAGAAGTTGCACAACCTGCATTTTACAACCTTGCTTTACTTTTGCAGCCGCAAAAGGTATTGTTAATTCCCAAGTCCAATCAAAATTAAGTTACCTCACCATGTTTTTCTTTAAGTTAGCAGTAACTGATTCCCCTTTAAAACATAAAAAAGATCATACCCAATCTATCCTGCACAATTTGAAAATTCATGGCTGCTGGTGTTCATTATATAGAAATTGGGTGAGTGTGCCTTATGGAGTTACCACCTTCTTTCTTTCCTTGCCTTTTGTACCCATAACTCACTTGTTGCTGAGATGTGAATGCATCTTTGTTGAGTAGCCTACTGGGTTTTCTTTGGAAAAAGAGTTTGATGTGAGGAGTAGGAGGGTGGAGAAGAAAGTGGAATAGATTCCCTAGTTAAGTCTTTGTCTTACTGAAGACTTTCTATTTAAAGCTAATTACTTATACTTTTCGTAAGCTATTAAGTAATGAAGTGGGGAGGTGGGGAGGTGGCAATGGAAGTTGTCTGAGTTTGAGGATAACCTTTACTAAGTGTTTTATATATTCACTATGTATTTTACATATGATCTTTCTACTGTTATTACCTAAATAAGTTTTGTAAGCAGTGAATGAATATACTTTTTTTATTTATGTAATAAAATCTGACTGTGTAACTACTATATGCAAGTCACTGAACTATGTTCTAGGGGAGAGAGAGATCTAAAGATTAGTAAGAGATAGTCCCTGAACTCAAGGATATTATATTCATATAGAACATAAAGATATTCCATTATAGGGGCAACTAGGTGGCCCAGTGAATAGAGCACCAGCCTTGGAGTAGGAGGACCTGAGTTCAAATGTGACCTCAGACACTAGACACACTTACTAGTTGTGTGACTTTGGGCAAGTCATTTAACCCCAATTGCCTTACCTTCCCCCCTCAAAAAAAAAAAAAAACAATGAAAAAACAGATATTCCATTACAAAAGTTAAAATGTATGAAATTAGTAGTATGAAAGGCAACTCAGATCTCTCTTAAGCATTGCTAAGATTTCATCACATTGAAATGAACCAAACTTGTCAAAAAGAGCTTCCAAAATTTTGTATTTTGAAAAACATAATTCTGCTCCCATTTGTTCCATAGTAGACAGTTCCATGGAAATAGCTTCTCACAATGGATACAAAAAAATTAAATAAGTAAGTGTATGAAGACAGACATTGAAGAAATATAGCCAAGTTAGACAGACTGAGAGAGAGAGAGAGAGAATTACAGCACCTATTTCATAATCATTGAGAATGAAGTTGATGAACTAGGATCTACACCCTGTCTTTCTCTGTCCTGCCCAGTCTTTTTATGCCAAATTACTTACCTGTAACAAGAATACATTTTGAGGTGTTATCAATGTGTGATAGCACCTTGTCAGGAAGATACCTGTGATTGAGCAACAGCAGCAATAACAACAATATAGTTAGCCTTTGTCTAAAAAGTTTGTCAGACACTTTGCATAAATTATCTCTTTTGATTGTTTTAACAGTCCTGGGAGGTTCATGCTATAATGAGTGAGAGTAGTAAAATGATTCACATATTAAATGATTCACACAGCTAGTATGAGTTTGAGGCAGGATTCAAACTCAGATTTATGGTTGCTCCAAGTCCTATTCTCTGCCCAATCCACCATCTAACTAGTAGCAAGCCCACTAACTCTTTCTTCTCTGGGTCCTTTTGTCTTTTAAGAGTAACAAGTTTCTTTATCCTCTTCATTAAGGGAAGTAGTTTGGGAGAATGGACACAGTGTTGGAGTTAGATGTTGGATATAGTGTTGGAGTTAGATAGACATTGGACCCAGGATGAAAAATGTGACTTCAAATCGTGCTCCGGATATCTACTAATTATGTGGCCACATACAGGTAACTCTCTGAGTATAATTTTCCTCATCTATAAAATGATGGGGAGGGGGGAAGTGGGGTTGAGTTAGTCTCTTCTAGGTTTAAATCTAACATTTTATGACATATTCTCATTGATGTTAGTCTATTCCTCTTTTCCTACTTCCTTTCCTTCAATCAGATAAGTAAGTAAGGGCTAACAAGGGGTAAAGTATATTTAAATTAAGTTCTTGCATTTTATCCTGTTTCGTGGAAGAGAATTAACTGATAGGGTTAATTCTTTAGACATTTTCATTCAGAACTTGGAGATTTAAAGTATGGTTCTTGAACTCTCCTGCTTTTTCTAAGTTGGCTACTGCCTTTCTTGATATATAGAAAACTGACTGTTCTCTCTCCCAAACCATCGCTAGTCCTAATTCAGCAAGTTCTCTCTTCCATCTTTCCTTTGAATTGTCCAGACATCATCTAGTATAGATCCATCTTGGAGGAGGACAATTGTTGTGTGTCTAGTAGCAAAAGTAAAGTCCTCTCTTAATACATGTGTCCTAAAGGATGATGAAGGAACAGCTTCTTAGGTAACTCCAGGTATAGAGCAGTCTTATAATTTTTAAAACCCAAATGAATGAATACATCCTTTCAGCTTACCAAATGGTATTCACATGCAATTATGCAATAGACAAACATGTCTACATTGAAGGCAGCAGTTTATGCCTGGGTAGATGATTATTCTTGGATTAGGAAGTTGGTGTGTATTGTTTAAGAGCATCACTATAAATTTTGGGTGACAAAAAGAGCTAAGACCTTCCCATCAAAATATTATCTTATATTTATTTGGTATCCATTTTGTATATCTCTATATTTTATATGTGTACATAGGTACATGTACATTTATCTTCTCCAATAGAATGTAAGCCTCAATGGTCAGGGGTTGTTTCTCTCCTTTCCCCAGTATCTAGCACAGTACCTGGACAATAATAGGCATTTAATAAATGTACATTGATTGAATGGATTGTTTGAATTGCATTCAGTTAGGATAGACATAGATGAGAACCAATTGGAAGAAGCTAAGTCTGAAAAAAATGTTGATATAGAGGAAATGAAACTAATATTATTATAATATAAGACTACAGAGAAGTTGTACTAGGTATTGTGTAATTTTGAAGATATCATCTGCTCACTTTTGTGCCAGAAACCAGGTTATTCATTTGACATTTAAAATTCCATATAGACGATTATAAGAGAAGGTTGAGCAGTACAGTTAAGTCACTGCTCCTTCCTTTGGCCAGAGAGGCTCACCGTAGCATTAGTACCAGGAGACAATGTTACTAAAAAAGAAAAAAAGAATTATTCAGATTAAAATAGAACCATGAGAACTTTTTTGTGCCATAAACCAAACAAATTAAGAATAGTCAGCCCAAAACAAATTCTTCTTAACAAAAAATATTTAATATAATAAAAATGGGTTGTTAATTGGGGAGGAAAACAAGGTAATTAGAAGAAAGTTTTGGAGCTATAGTCTATTATATAAAAAAGAAAAACTTAGTACTCTGTATTTTAGGCACAATTTGCCTAACAACAAATTTATTAATTAAATTCTAAGCAAGATAGCTTAAGAGAAAGAAATCCAGAGTAATGTAGATCCAACTTCTTTTGCAAATTTCCTCTGACACATAATTTCCACTAATAATTTATAGCATTCCCTAGGAATAGACAAAATTGCACAATAAAATATAAACTATAATTACAAAGTTTACATAAAAGTTCAGTTGACAGTTTTGATTCATTAGACAAAACTATAGTCACTTAACTCTTTTTACACCTGGAAAAATCATTCTCCTAAAATTGTTCAGTGTTTCTTTAACCATTCCTTCTAAGGATTTTCTTTCTGCCTGGTCAAAGGTGAGCTCAAGACATACTTATATTAATTGAATTAAAGAATTCTTTCCTTCCTTCTTTCAATCTTATCATTACTGTAATCGTCTTCTGGAAGAATTCCTTCCTGAGTTGATCAGGCCTCCCCCTTTAGAACCACAGTAGGTCTTTGATAAGTTGTATGTAAAAAAGATTTCAGTGCAAGACATTGTTTCAGAATTGATAGCTAAAGACAGATAAAGTTGCTCATTCAGATTAGATAAAAAACTTTAGACTCAAGTACTATCCTAAAATTACTTTGTAATATATAGCCTAAAGAAGGAAGAAGGTGGTGGCAGAAGGAATGTTGGAAAGGGGATTAATATGCTTCCATATACTGCAGGGATCCAGGTCAAAAAACTCATAGGTTATTGGGGAAGTCTTTGTATTCTCTTGAACACTTAAAGAAGTATAATGTAACAAAAACAAGAGACATTCAATTAAAAGTAACTGGAATAATGAATGAGTTTTGTAAAAGACAAATAAAGGGACCTCTTTCTTCTTGCAAAAAATCATTTATTCAATAAGCATTTATTAAATATCTACTGATCATGATACTAAGCACTTTGGAACAGCTTTTTATAAGAGATGGTTCTAACCCAGTGGTTCTCAACCTGTGGGTTATGTTCAATTCTTAACAATGAAAATACATCCTGCATATCAGATATTTACATTACAATTCATAACAGTAGCAAAATTACATTATGAAGTAGCAACGAAAATAATTTTATGATTGGAGGTCACCACAACATGAGGAACTGTATTAAAGGGTCACGACATTAGGAAGGTTGAGAACCACTGTTGTAACCTTTATGGAACTTCTAATCTAAGAGTGTGATAAGACACAAATCCATCTAGCTATGATATGTATATGATAAGTGCACTTGAGAAATGCTAAACAAAGAGGTATGCAAGAGCAGAGGGGAGAGGTTGTAGCTAGCTGACCAAGGTGGAGGAGGAGTTAAACAGAAGGATAGGGAAAGATTTCATGAAAGAGATTGCATTTGAGTTGAGCTGAATATGATGGGTAGGAATTTAATAGAGGAAAAGGAAAAGAGAAGACATTCTAGGTTTATAAGGATCTGGGTGAACAAAAGCACAGAAAGAACAGGCCATGTTTGAAGGGAAGTGGATTGTCCAGTTTGGGTGGAGTACATAGAGCATATAGGGAGTAATGTGAAAGTAAGAAAGTAGAGTGATACCTGATTGAATAGGGCAAATACAAAGGAGTTCAGATTTTACTCAGTAGACAGTAGGGCGCCTTCGAAGATTTTTTTTTTTGAATTGCTAAATGATCAGCCTACTACAAAAGGAAGGTTATTCCAGCAACTGTATGAAAGACAGATTAGAAGGGAAATATCCAGGAACTAGTAAACCTATGAAGTTGTTATTATGGCTAGCTAATGATACATGAGAAATAAGAATGATTGAAGAACAAAAATAAGCTTAATGTTATGAATATGGAAGATGGTGAGTGGTGATTCCAGAAATAGAAATTGTGAAGTCAGAAAGAGGAAAAAGTTTAGGGGAAGAGATAATTAGCTCAATATAAGACATAATGAGTTTGATGTACAGGTGGCCAGCCAGGCACACAGTACAGTGCTTCACAAACAGGCATCCTTCTACTTTTTACTTTCTCTCATATTACTCCTCTGCATGTACTGCATGCTCCAGCCAAACTGGAAAGCTCTTTTACCTCCAAACACAAGTGATTTCTGGGTTTTTGTTCATCTTGCAAAATTACTGTATATCGTCCCTACAGTGGTAACAAAAACTACACTGTGGATGAAGGACAGCATTGAAAATTTCTACGGAAAGAAGCATAGGTGAACATCTACATAATGTAATTTTTTTTTTCAGGGAGGGGAGTGGTGATGAGGGAGGAGACAGTAGTTTCCCCCCACCTCCTTTCACTGCTTACAATGGCCTCTCCTAATACAGAGCACCAAATTGAGAATTATCTTCTACCCAGGGATAAAATGCTGCTCTCAGATGTGGGAGTGGTTACCTATTGCAAATTGCATGTGGTAAAAAGGAAAGCAATCAGAAATGCAGCTTTAAGGCTCGAATGAGATCCAGATTGTATACTGTTATCCTTTCCACATCAATGGGTAAGGTGGGATTAGGGGCATGGTGCCTTCCCTATTGCTCCCCATGCCCACATCTCCTTTGCAATCTGTAAAACCTTCTTAAAATATTTTTGGCCCTCCCTACCAGAAAAAAAGTTCAAATTTTTTCTTTTTCCTCTATGAGGTGTTTACAGTATCTTGTTATAAAATTTGGGATAAGTCTTTGGTCATAGACCCTGTATCATCTCTTGGCCTCTGCATGTCATCTGTAGCTTCTACAAAACTAACAAAAAAAAACCCCTCCCATTTAATATTTTATGCTAACACCCTATATATCAAAACTACCATGGGAAAAGTCAAGATTAGGAAGGAATAACTGTATACTCATGTTGAAGATAGTTTAAACTGTTGAAGTAAATGGAATATAAGAACTTAATTCAACATATATTTATGAAGAGGCCACTATGAACAAATAATTGTTCTAGGCCCTGGTGAAATGAAGACAAAAATGAGACTATTGAAAGTAAGAGATATAAAATAGACACAGATAAGTAAATAAAAGATCATTTGACAGAGGAGAGAGCATTAATAATTGAGGTGGCGTGGGGAGATGGTGATCTGAGAGACAGCTAAGTGAGTACCGGACCTGGAGTCAATGAAGTCTGAGTTCTAATTTGGTCTTAGACACTAGTTGTGTGTCCTTGGGCAAGCTATTTAAACTCTGCCTTTATTTTTCTCACCTTTATCTAAAATAGTGATAATAATATTACTACTTCCTAATCTTATGTCCCAGGATTGTTATGAGAAGCAAACGAGACAATATTTGTAAAGGGTTTAACATTGTCTCGCATTTAGTAGGTGCTTAATAAATGTTTGTGCTTGCTTCTTTCTTTCCTTCCTCTATGAAAATCATATCTGAGTTCATCCTTGAAATTAAGAATTCCATGATGGAGATCCTGAGGAAATGCCTTCCAGAGTTGGCTGTGGACTTGTGGGAATGCTTGGTGGTAAGAAATAGATTATCTAGTCTGGTGGGCAGCTAGTACAGTTATCCCTTCCACATTGTAACTTTCCCCATAGAAGTTTCAATATATCACAGATTTGCATAAGAAACTAAATGTTTTGGGTTTTGGGGGGGAGGGAATTTTGTGGAAGCTGCAGACGACATGCAAAGGCCAGTAGATGACATAGAAAAAGTTTGAAAACTCAGAAATGCATAAAACATGGAATATTGGAAAATATCATATATAATATATTAACTATATATTATGTATTAATATGATATGCTATATCAATATATTAAATATAATAATACCAATGTATTTTATCTTTTAATACCATAATAATTCAGAATTCTTCCCTGATATGAAAGAAGGGCCAAAATTTTTACATGAATTTTCCAGATCACAGAGGCCCTGTACCCCTAACCCCCAAGATGCGAAGGGTATAAGTCTACCCCAGTTTGATTAGGACGAAGAATTTGTAAAAGAATTTCCAAGGGAAAGAGCATAGAAAATGTATGAGGTTGTAATAGAGTAGAAAAAGAAAAGAGACCAGAGCATAGACCTTGAAGAAACATTAGAGAGACAAGAAGAGAATGAGAATACATTGAAGGATACAGAGAAGGAGTAGTTAGAGGGATTAAAAAAGAGAACAAGACGAATCTTTAAAGAAAAAAAGAGGGGAGAATTCTTCCTTTAGAGAGGTGGAGGAAGATAAAGATCATAAAATGGCCAAAGGATGTGACGGTTAAAGGATAATTGGTGACATTTGAGAGAGTGACTCCAGTAGTGATCTGAGAAGCCAGATTGCAAAGGATTAAGAAAATCATGAGTAATAAAAAAAGTGGAGCCAATAAGTATGAATACCTTTTTTTCACACTTTTAAGTTTAATCTGCATTGCTAAGATTTTCTCCAACATTTAAGTCTAGACAGTCTGCCAAACAGTAAAACGAGCCCTGATTTGTAGTGTTTACAGATTTCAGAGATGTAAATGTTGACACTGAAAATTTGACAATCCTTTCTCACACCAGTATATGAGCTTCAGCAAAACCATCTACACTAAATATTGTTATGTTTTAAAATTGTGCATTATTCAACTGTTTCAAAGACCACCATGTAAAAACCTAACACTTGGAGAAGTCATGATCATTGAAATCATTCTCTAAGATAGGTTCTTCATCTTCTTCTGTCATGGAAACCTTTGGCAGTTTGGTGAAGCCTATAAACCTCTTCTCAGAAGAAGGATTTTAAATAATTAAAGGAAATGCTAACATTCAGTTAGAGGTTAGTGAAAATAAAGATATAATTTTTCTTTCCCATCCAAGTTCACAAATCCCATGAAATCTATTCACAGAAACTCAAGTTACGAACTTCAGTCCTAAGAGACTCTAGGTCCACAATTGGTGTGGTATGGATAACTTTAATTTTTTTTTTTCTTTTTTGGAGGGGGGAATGCAGGACAATTGGGGTTAAGTGACTTGCCCAAGGTCACATAGCTAGTAAATGTTAAGTGTCTGAGGATGGATTTGAACTCAGGTTCTCCTGACTCCAGGGTGATGCTCTATTCACTGCGCCACCTAGCTGCCCCTGGATAACTTATTAAAGAAGTTTATCCATGAAGAAGAGAGATGGGATGCTAGCTGGAAGTGGGATAGAAGGGTGAATTGAAGTATGAATTAGAACTGTAGGACATCTGAGCAGTTCTAGGAACTCTTTTTCTTATCTGTAAAATAAGGGTCGTTGGACTAAAAAATTTCAAAGGTCTTTTCCAACAATAGATCTATGATTTTGTGAATAAATAAGCAAACTTCTCCTGCATCCAGTTCAAGACTAATAACATCTGTCCTTGACTCATTTTGTATATATTGCCTTCCACATAGTAGATATTTAATATATGTTTGCTGAATTGAGTTGAATTGAGGCACAAGGGATGGGGCTAGAGCAATTATATCATACTTTGCTTGCCTCTCTAAAGCTGTGCTACTCCCTGTAGTTACTGCTTTCTAGGGAAATAAAGAAGCCAGGAGACTTAAGAGACATGACAGAATTTTTTCCCTCAGGGTATATTCTGTTCTTATTGGCAAAATATTACTTAAAATTTCCCCTTTACAACTTCCAGCACAGAAAAAGCCAAAGTATAAGTGGGTGTACAAAGAATTGCTGCTTGAATAGCTGAATGAGTCTCCAAAAAGTCATGTATTTGCTTCATTTCTCAGTGAAATGTTAGTGAAATGTTTCATTTGTGAAAATAGTCCTATACCCGCAGGTTATAGTTTGTCTAACCCTCCTTGACATTGTGGGAGATATGTGTGTGTGTGTTTATGTATATGCATATGTATATATTCAATATGAGTATGCATACACGAGTGAGAGTAGATATAGGTATAGTATAAAGAAAGGCTGTATAAAAGGAGATTAATTCTGCCACTCAATTAAGGCCCACAAAGTTTTGTCAGTCTGTTCAATACAGCAAATTCTCTGTACCATAAATGGAGACCAGGGAGGGAGGGAAGGGAATAAGCATATATACATACATACATACATACATACATATATGTGTATATATATGTATGTATATGTATATATAATATATACATACATATATACATATAGTGCCTACAATGTGTCTAATATTATGTCATTTGATCCTCATAACAACCCTGTGAGGTAAGTATTATTATTATCCCCATTGTACAGTTGAGGAAACTGAGGTAAACAGCTGTTAAGTGACTTCCTCAGGGTCACACAGCTAGTAAGTGACTGAAGTCAGATTTGACCAGAGGTTTCCTGACTCCAGGCCCAGTGTTTCATCGACTGTCTCACTTAACTGCCTGTATTGTTAGTGGAATGGGATGATCTTTCTTACCCATTAATAGGCCTAAGTGAACTTTTTTGAGCCTGAGTCACATGAGCCTGTGGTGGGAGAACTTGCCACCTGGAGCAGGACTTGGAGCAGGATGTGGGAGTGAGACAGAGCTGGGAAAGAGGGAGCAGAGGGAGCAAGCAGAGCAGCTAGTCGGAGTGAGAGAGGGTGTAAGAGAGCAAGAATTTTTGCCTGGGGGAACTTGTTTTGTGGGGAGGCCTAATACAGGGAAGGCTTGGGATGTTTGTGTTTCCTGCATTGGCAATGTATATAGACTTCTTTGCTACTATGATGGATTTGGCTTCCTGGTGTTTGAACAAATGTCTTGGTTTCATCTTCAGGGAATAGAGTCTATTACATCTTGCAACTCAAACCTAGGAATATGCCTGCATATTCATATCATAGCAGCTTCTGTGGGTATCACATTGGTGAAATACTGCCCTAAAAAAAATGCATGAACAGTCAAATCAACACTCCTTTCCTCTCTGATGGGTATTTCTTCTCTCCAGAGATCTACACAACCATCCAGTCTTATAGCCCAAACTTATGGTTAAGGGACCCTGAGAAGAAAAAGGCACTAGGGCCCCTTTCTAACACACAATGTTAGTGGAACATAAGGTCTGGATTTGCTTTTTCATGTAATGACTTTGCCCCATGTTCTCAGTCTGGAATTTGTCTGTTTGATCCTGGAATTATCTACATGCCATTGGTCACTGCATCTCTAGGACTATATGGCTCATCCCTCTCTTGTAATCATTTGGTTTGCCACCTAGGAATCTTTTCATTACCATGTCCCTGACTTTCCAATACTGCCATCTCTGGAGTCAAAAAGTTCCTTGGACCACAGATTACATAGACATTTTGTGGTGGAGGAACTTTATTAAAGTAAGGGATATTCCTTAACTTCATATTCTGGCATAATAAAAAAAAGTGATTCTCTGTCCTTAAGATGTTTAAAGTCTAGTATGATAGAGGCGATAAGTAACAAATTAAAATATGACATATGCTTAAGAAAGTTCAAAATTATGAGGTATGATCACAGATGGTAGTACAATGGATAGAATGCTGGAGATATTAACTCAGACACTTATTAGCTGTGTGACCCTGGACATGTCACTTAATTGATGTTTGTCTCAGTTTCCTCAACTGTAAAACAGAGATAATAACAACACCTACTTTTCAGTGCCATTATTTGTAATAATAATATTGGTAAAGTGCTTAGTCCATTGCCCAGGACAGAGTAGGTGCCATATAAATGCTTACTCCCTTTCTTTCCCCAGATAGGGAGAGCTCACTCTTGACAATAACTGAAAAGGAAAACAAGAAAACAATTAAAAACCGATTACTAGGCTTCTCACAAAGTATGTAGTTAGAACTTTATTAATCAGTAAATAAAACAGGTTTGTGTGCCTGGAAACCAGTTTTCTGAACTGATTTGGAAGAAATGGACAATTAAAGAACCAGAAACATTAATAAAAGATGATGAGCCTCCTCACTGTATTACGGAGTTAACTTATTATGTAGAGTTGTGGCCTGTGTCATTCAGGAAGAAAGGGGAAAAAAAAGAAAGATTTAGGGGAGGGGAGAGGAAGGAAAGGAAGGGATGGGAAGGAGAATGGGGAAGGAGAAGGGGAAAGAAAGACTAATATAGACTCTTCAATCCATGCCTTGGCTCTAGTCCTCTGCCTTTTCCCACACTCCCTAAGGTAGTTCAAAAAACTTAGTGTTTTCAAAGAAAACAATCTATACTGGAGACAAAGATAAGGAAAAGGGTAGAAGGCAACATTTTTCTCTAAACCTCACCCAGTGAGATCAGGGGATATCCTTGGAGATCTCCTGTTAGGAGGAGATAAACTGAATCCGATGATATGGTATAAGGAAAGGGG
The DNA here is from genome assembly GCA_028646515.1 of Pseudochirops corinnae. Classification (NCBI taxonomy): domain Eukaryota; kingdom Metazoa; phylum Chordata; class Mammalia; order Diprotodontia; family Pseudocheiridae; genus Pseudochirops; species Pseudochirops corinnae. The sequence goes on along the minus strand of CM053591.1, from coordinate 104,345,969 downwards.
GAGGGATGAAAGAAAAAAAAGGGAGTAGGGTGGGAGTAAGCTAAAGGGCCATATCATTCACAGAATGACTGACATGGAGGAAAATCAAGTGAACCTATGAAACAGTCTTGCTGAATTAAAAGTGTTTCCCAGACCTCCTATGGTTGAAGGTGAGGAAAGGATGGAATCCACCAGGACTCAAACAGAGATGGTACTCATATATATGACCATAACATCATGTTGCTGAAAGATCCAGAATACAAAAGACACAGTTCAAAAGAGTGGAGGTCTGAAATTTCAGTATACATTTTATTGCACATTTTCAACTTCCCAGACCAATAAAAATGATATTGTCAGTAGGTAAAGTTAATGACAGCAGAAGTTCATAAGCAAAAGACTCAAAACAGGTTGGTCAGAGTTTGTGTTGATTTTATCAAGTTCTTAATAGAATTTGCCACTATTTCATCTTTTTTTTTTTCTTTTTTTTTTTCTTTTTTTTGCTTTTTGGAGGGGAGAAGGCAGGGTAATTGGGGTTAAGTGACTTGTACAAGGTCATATGGCTAGTAAAGTGTTAAGTGTCTGACACCGCATTTGAACTCAGGTCCTCCTGACTTCAGGGCTGCTGCTCTATTCACTGGGCCACCTAGCCAACCTACTTCATCTTTAGTAACATATTTTGCAGTCAACCAGTCAACAAACCTTTATTAAGTATCTGTTATGTACCAGGCACTGTACTAAAAATTGGGATGCCAAGAAAGGGTAAAGAGAGTCCCTGACCTCAAAGAACTCATCCTCTGAAGGAAGAAAAGACAGGAAAAGAAATTGAAAAAGAGAGGGAAGAAAGGCATCTGGCCAGGGGCATAATGAAGCCCTGCAAGTAGGTAGGGAAATAGTGAGATGACTGCTCTGGGATACCTCCTTAAACAGAAGATCAGAGAAGATCTCTGCAAATAATTTTTCTTCTATAGAATTGTCTAGATATTGAAAATTAGAATAATCTTTCCATTTTTCTTCTATAGAATCTAGAATAATCTAGATCTAGAAAAGAATTTCCTTAATAATAATCCAAAAATAATGAAGATGTCATCCCTCCAGGCAGAGGGAGGAAAGAGGTCCAGGGGCTGGGAGTTCTAAAAAGGTGTGTTTCCAAGATGATGAATTTCTAGAGATCATGATGAAGTCCAGGAGAGCAGCCAGTTGAATAGAGGACTGATTGTTGTTTGTATTTTGTTTTCAAAGAGGACCAATGGCATCATGGGGTGATGTCTTGACTAAGTGAGGCAGAGTCACACAAAGTTGTGGGTCTCATTCTCTCTTCCCAAGTATCGGAAGTTCGATGGCAAGATAAAAATCAAGAAAACTAGCAATGGTCTGGTATGCAATGGATGATCTTGGTGTCTTCCAAATCTCACCAAGCTCTAAGTCAGCTGTTCTCAACCTGTGGATCATGACTCCTTTGGGGGTCACCTAAGACCATGGGAAAACACACATTTCTCATGGTCTTAGGAACCAAGACACCGCTCCTCTATCGTCTCCAGGCGAGTCCGCCCCACATGCAGATATGCCCACATACGAGTTATTAAAGGGTCGTGGCATTAGGAAGGTTGAGAACCACTGCTCTAAGTGCTCCACAGAGCCTGCTTCAATTGCCTTCCTGGATGTTGGAATAAATTGTTCTCATTTGCCTCTCACTGGTGAAGTCTTCAAATGCTTGGGGTAGACATCCCCCTAATTCACCAACATTGTTTACCCTTAACCTGGTTTAGCCCATGTGCCAAGACAGTTTTAGCAGGATGTGGCTATTGCACCAGCTACAACTTCCTGGTGAATGAGCCTCACTTACTTTTATGCACATATATACCACTTGTATTGCAGTATGTAATGGCCACATGTTTTATGAAATGATATTCCTTATTGCCTCTAGGTGTGCAATAAAACCTGCTCTGCTGACACTTCTCTTTGCCTCTCCAAGGAGTCTCTTGCGAGCCAACCTTCAGTTTAACTACAACTTCCTTCTTTCTGCTGGTTTTGTTTATAGCAAGAATGTAAAGAGCAATGTGATTTGGCTCCTCTAACAAGATGCCAACTATTTAGTCAGCAGATAAGGATTTCACAATTAGAATTCCAGCAGCCAAAATAAAGTCTGTTACTGATCCAATAACTATTTGATTCTTAGCACCTTCCATCCCCTTCCTCAATACTTTGTCACCATCACTGAAGAAGGTGAAGCTACAGAGAACAGAGAGCCATTTTAAAATGTTATTTATTTTGTGGATTATCCTAGTAAAAAAAAAAGTTAATTACCAGTTGAATAGACAATTATTGGTGTGGGTCTCTGTAGTTAAATACTTTGGTCCTCAGAAAGCAGATTTCGTCTAAAGCTGGGACCATAGTCAAAGCCTGTTTTTATGATAAAACATGCTAGAGTTGATGGTTTGTTAGTGTGGCTTTTGAGAACCCAGAGACATCTCCATGCCATGATAAAGCTTTGAGGTAAGATTTAGTGGAGGCTAATATTCATCCAGCTATCAAATTAAGACACAGATCTGACTATATTACTCCTCTATTTGAAAATCTTTACTGACTCTCTCTTGCCTCTAGGATAAATGACAAACTTGGCAGTCATTTGAAACCCTTTGCAATTTGATTCCTACACACATTTCCAATTTTTTTTTCATATTACTCTCTTTCAGACACTTTGCATTCCAGTCAAAATGTCCTACCAACTGGTCCCCAAACTAGACATAGCATCTCCCATCTCAGTCTGTGAATAGATCACTCCCTATGCCTAGAAAACACTGCTTCCTTATTTCCATTTTAGAATTTCTAGCTTCTTTTAGGGTTCATTTGAGGTACCACTTCTTAATCAAACCTTTTATTGATCCTCCCTTGTCAATTGATCTTTCCTTCCTAAGTTAAAAAAAATAGATAAATATCTGTGTCTGTGATATATTACTACAGTGGAATATAGTTGTATGAGGTCAGGGACTATTTCATTTCTTGTCTTTATAGCCCCTACACCTAACAGAGTACCTTGCATGTCATAAGTACTCAGTAAAGGTTTGTCGAAGTTAAACTGGTTGTAATTGTTTAAATGTTGAAAACAGAATCAGAGTGCAAAAAGATATTGATGGCCTATGATATTGAACTGAATTAAATAAACATTTAGTAAAAGTAAAATAAACTATTATTTTTGTGCTTAAGAAATCATTTTCAAATGTACAGATATGACATAATAATTTACATAAAAAACAAAAGACTTTTTTTAGCAGGCTATAAGATTAATATGAATTCATGGTATAACATGGCAGCTAAAACAAAACAAAGCAAAACTAATGTTCTCAGAAGCCTAATAACCACATGTATAATAACAAGAAAGCGGGAGGTTTTAGTACTACTATCTCTGTGAAGGGACAGCCACATCAGGATATTGTCTTCAATTCTGAGTATTGTATCTTAATAGAGACACTGACAAATTGAGTGTCCATAAGAGGTCATCCAAGATGGTGAGAGGGATCAGAAACCAGACCATGAGCACATAGAGTGAGGTAAATTTAGCATGAAGAAGAAATTGTATAACTCTCATATAAAGAAAAATTGTTTTATTGGGTTTTTTTTGACTTGGCCTATGATACAGAACTAAGAGCTAAGAGAGGCTGAATTTTATTCTATGAAAGAAAAATCTTCCTAACAACTAAAGCTATTCAAAGTGGGGAGTACTTTGAAAGATACTGTGCTCCATATTATTTGAAATCTTTAAGCAGAGAAAGACTGACCCCTTGGATTCATGGTCAAGTTTAAGATTAATTGATGGCATCTGATTCCCTCCTTCTTTCCAATTTTGAGGTTCTGAGACTAAGTCTTTTAATATATTAAAATGATATCACATTGTCTTTGTTGGGATTAGGGGAAATCTGTTCTTTTTGGATCTAGATCCTTAGGTAAGTAAAAAAAAAATATTAGCCATCTTCTAACTTCTCTCATTAGTCTCTGCATCATGTATCAGATTGCTAGATGTATGATGAGAATCCTTCTCCAAGGAGGGTTTGAAAAAGCACTATACACAGCTGTGAAATCTCCCAGAAGGAAGATTTTTGATCTCTTCATGTTTTAAAGGTTAAACATAGCCTAGAGGAACACCTGCCTCCACGAAATGGAAAAACCACATTTCTTTCCAATTTCCTGTAGACACTTTTCCAATGCATTGTAGACATTATCCAATAACACATCTAACTCTTCTGGGAAAAATTGAAGGATAAACAGGACTTCCCAATCTATCTAATTCAACTCCTGGATTATTTCAAAAATTTCTTCCAGTACTACAGATTCATGTATACTCTGGGGATTTTAACTTAAAAAGTATTTTGTTTAATTGCTTGTTTCTTGAAGGAGAGGAGAGGGGGAGATGCAAATGATGAAATGAACATCAGACCATAGAAGAATCTCTTTGGGCAGTTTAAGAAAACTAAATAGTCTTGAATAAACAGTACTATTTCCAGTAACAACAAGAGTCCTCAAAGCATTCTTTAAAAAAAAGTAAATCGAAGCATGAAGATGTTGAATAAATCAGTGAAATGTCTAAATAAAAAAAGCTACATAGCTTCCTGGTCAAAAGGTCTTTTTATTAATTATATACTTTCAAAAACAACTAACAACAAATGTATCATGTCTGAACTGTAAATAATTATAAACTCTCAAATACAATGCTTGGAGTCATAAACTATTGAATAATGTCCAAAAGTTTAACATTGCATAAAGAAAATGCAATTGAAGGTCATATCTCCAAGTTGCTGAGATAACCAAAGAGGTTGTTCTTTTTTTCCTGCAGAATTACTGTCATAACTATATTGTAAATCTGCTTAAGTTAAAGGCCAGGTTTTTCATAATTAAATGATTAATGGGTCTAGTTCTCTAATTCATGGGTCAAAGAGAGGTCTGGTATGAATCCTTAGAGGCTAATCCTCCTAGATTACATGCAAGGAAGACCACCCTTCCTTGGCCATTGTCTATCTAGGAAAGGAGCTACATTGCATATAGCCCAACCTCTCATTTTTTCTAGTAGTAGCATTAGGAGCATGAAATCGGGTGATTTTATTCTTTTTCTTTTTTTTTTTTTGGAGGAGGGAAGGCAGGGCAATTGGGGTTAAGTGACTTGCCCAAGATCACACTGCTAGTAAATGTTAAGTGTCTGAGGTCAAATTTGAACTCAGGTCCTCCTGACTCCAGGGCCCCTGCTCTATTTACTGTGCTACCTACCCGCTCTCATTGTTTTTCTTTATCTACCCTTTCAATTTTTGATCTTGGTAGCCTTACTTAAGCATGCTTCCTAGGGAAGGAGAGTCATTGAGAGGAAATCATCTAAGCTGGTTGCAGTTAAAAGAAAATAGTAGTGAAGAGAGCACTTGCCCTTGGAGCAACCTGAGGTAGAAAACAGAAACAAGATGAATGTGCTCCAAGCAGAAGACGGGAGAGGTGTGGTTAGACAGTAGTTTATCTGAAAAAGATTTAGGGATTTTAGTGCATTGAAAACTTAATATGAGTCAACAGTGTGATATGGCAGCCAAAAAAAAAAAGTTATACAATCTTAGGTTACATTGAGAGAAATATCGTCCAAGACTAGAAAGGGGTTAATTTTATTGTATTTTGTCCTAGTTGAAACATATATGGAAAATTGTGTTCGGTTTTGGGTGCCTCATTCTATATTTTTCCTCTGCATTTTATTTTTATTTTTTAAATAATAGTTTATTTTTTCCCAATTGTATGTAAAAACATTGGTTAAATTTATTGTTGTTTTTTTAATTCTTTCCCTTTCTCCTTCCTCTCCCTCCTCCTTAAGATACTAAGTAATTTGATATAGATTATATGTGTACAGTCATGCAAAATATATTTCCATAGTAGTCATGTTGTGAAAGAATATACAAACCAAAAAAATAAATTAATTAAACAAAAAATAGTAAGCTTTGATCTGCATTCAGATTCCATCAGTTTTTTCTCTGGAGGAGAATAACATTTTTTTCAGACACATCGTATTAGTCTAAATGAACTCTGGAGAGACATAAGGACTACAGTAGAGGGATTACCTTAACAAAGAAAAAGTCCATTTTTTTTTTCCAAGAATAGTGCAAGAAGAGAACAAGTGAAGATGCAGGGACACTCAATGAAAAAAAAATGATCATTATAATATTATCATTTATTTTTATATCATTCAGTTGGTACTTAATATTATTCCATATTGTATTGGTAATTTATTTTTTTTTCTTTCCCTATCGGATTGGACATTTCTTGGGGTACAAAAATTATATCTTAGACTTTGATAGTTCAGGGGTCCTTACATAGTATGCTCTCAGATAAGTGGTTCTTGAATGAATGTTTCATCTGAAATGGAAAGAGTACTATGGTCCATAGTGATCCTATTGAGTAAATTCATCTCCTGAAGTGTATTAATAGCTTAGTGAAATAGTGTAACTTAATGGGAGATAATAATTTACTAGGCACAATTCTTATTTTTGAGTTATGTTTCTGCCTATATACTGGGGTGTAAGGTGGGTTCATGTTCTTCTATTCATCAGAAAATTGCCCAGTCTTCACTGGTCTTAATAAAGAATTGCCAAGAAAAAAAAAATTGCTAAGAGACGGAAGTGAGGTAACTTTAGGGTGTCTCTCTGCATACCTGAAGGAGCACAATATAGCTGGAGATTGTCCCTACAAAATGGACATTGGGGTAGTCTTACCAAGTCTTCCATTCTAAGTTATTCTTCCTTTAAGAATAGTCAATAGGTTGACTGAAGTGAATTTAAAGACAGAATGAGCATATGATATGTATTTTCTTTATAATTTGATTGCCCTGAATCTCAAAGATTATACCACACTACTGGTATATCCCAAACTTGGATTTACCATTTTTTGAAGAAATGTACATGGATAGCAACATACCTTATGAAATATCATTAGCTTTCTGCCTTTTCTAGTAGTCTTGACTTTTGTCTTGCCACTAGACTTTGATTATTTTGGAAGAGAGAATGAGGCTGATGACTTTGGGCAACTTTGCCTCACTTAAACCCAATCATGGTTGAAAAATGACAAACAACAATATTCTGAGATGTGTACAAGATAAGAGATGGGGAGCATGCATCCCCTCACCTCAGTTTAAAGTTGTGGTTTCATTATGTGCATATTTAAAAGGAATCACAAGTCATACATGAGAGAATTTCAGTTTCATGTGCAACCATCTTTTTTATTATATTGTGTTATAGAAATGCTTGTTTTTTTCCATATTTTAAAAACATAAAGATGTGATTTTATCACTAACCTGGGGCAATCACAGGATTCTAGATTTTGAGTGGGAAGGAATATTAGAGGTAATCTAGTTCCACCCCTTCATTTTACAGATGGAGAAATATAGGTGCTGAGAAATGACTTACCTAGGACGTCCACTTTCTCTGATTCCATCCTGTCCTTAGTCTACTACACTACATTTAGCCTCTCTGTTGTTCTTTCTGTATAATGGAGATGTTATGCTGATTACATAGAATTATAGATGGAAAGTGATCAACAAAACAGTAGAAATCTCAAAAACCCAAAATGACCAATCCTACTTGTAAATCCAAACACTAGCAGCTTTTCAGAAGAATGCTACTATGAACAGCTTTTAAGGTTCTGATTACACAATATAATGAACATTCTATTTATTTCACAACAAAACAAAGCAAATCATTCACAGAAATCAAGGTACAGCATTCACAATGTTATAACTTATCACAGATAATCAAAATATAGCATATGACAGAAATATAGCATTATCACAGAAAATGGCCACATAGTTTCCACTACAGTGATCACATAGTTTTGAACAAAGAACAATCATTTAGTAACTCAAGCATTCACAAAATCCTTAATTCAATCACAAAGTACAATAGTCAAAGTATTCCACTCATGGAGCATACTAGGTTACAAATCAATGACTTATTCAGTCATCAATCACTAAGTATAATCATTTAGTCAATCAATCATCCTTCATTATTCACTATTCAATCATCAGAAAATATACCTAGGTCACTAGTAAATTATAATCTTCTTAGTCAGTATACAGTATCCAAGTAAAGTCTTCTTTCAGCTTAACCCGTGGTAGTTTTCTTGGATTCCCTGGATCCCCTTCCATGGTCCCATATCCTACCTGGACTCACCAAACTATCACCTGGGTTCACAGGCAGACAGTTCCCAGGTCCTTGTCCAGTTCTCTGAGTAGTTCCCGTTGCATATTGAAGTTCATAGTGTCCAGTCCGTCTCAAATCCCTCACAGTCTCTGCTCCTGGGAAGTCAAGGCCCAACAAAGCCACAAACATACAAAGTCTCAGCATCATAGTCATGCTTCCTCAGTCCCTTGGCAGCTCCAGCTGGCTCTCAGACCCAGAAGAAGTCTCAGCTGGCTCCCAGAATCAAAAATCACTCCATTCTGGTTTTCAAAATCAAAAGCATTCTCTTGGGGGAATGGGAGGAAGAGAAAGGGGAAGGAGCTTTCTTCTTCAGCCTCCTCCCGGCAGCTGCTTCTGCTTCCATGATGCTCCAAGAAATTCTGACTCAGTTCTCAATCTTCATTTCTCTTCTCAATTCTCAGTCCAGCAGGAGCAGCACAGCCTCCAGATGCCGCTGAGAGAAACTCTCTCTCTGTGTCTCTCTGTCTCTGTCTTTCTCTCTCTCTCTCTCTCTCTCTGTCTCTCTCTCTCTCTCTCTCTGTCTCTCTCTCTCTCTCTCTCTCTCTCTCCAGCAGAACAGCTTCTGCCACCAGATTCTTGCCCCAAGAAATTCTGACTGTCCCTCTCTGAGGCTTTTCCTTATATATACACAGAATCAGCTGCTTCCTGTTTCAGCCAACCTCTTCCTGTTACATCGGCAACAGGAGACAGGAGTTCATACCTTCCTTTCCCCAACAGAGGCTTAATCAATTACTAAGTGCTAAGTACCTGCTACTTTTGCCAACACAAAGGGATCTTCAAATTCAAATTACATTACCATTACATCACTCTACAAATGCTGTACATAACTTCATAACATCATTCATCACCCACAGTGAGATGTATTGTGTTCTGAAGATTAATTTTTCCATGTTCCTCCTATGGTCTTCCTTTCAGGCTCTACCACCAGCTCTGGAAAGCCACAATGGAGCAGCTTTCTCACCCCCTTTCACTCTCTGGACACCAGTTGAACAGTAGCTGAAGCTTTTTTTTTTTGGGGGGGGGGATCCCATGTAGGGTGCAGGGTTAGAGAAGGGCATGAGTCTGGATCTCCTTCTAGGAAGGGTTTGAGATGGGTACTTAAAAAAATCCTTTACTGAATGGGGCTGGCTTTCATAGAACAAATCTGGAAGCTCCTAAGGAGAGTCATAGAAGCACTGCAGTCTCCTCTGTGAAAAGGTAGCACTGGAGGAACCTAAGTAAAAAATTCACCTTTGAATGCATGGAGTTTTTACTGGCGAGTACCAAGGATGGGAAGTCAGAAGACATGGAATCCATACTGGTTAGCTGAAAGATCTTGGTCAAATCACTGAAGTTTAGTAACTAAATAGTGACTTTAGTTTCATTTATAAAATGAAGTGTGAGATCTGGAGATCTCTAAGTCTCTATCAGACTTTTCCTGCCTCTGCCACGATGTGACCTTAGGCAAGTTGTTAACTTCTCTTGATATGTTTCCTCATAGGTAAAAATGAGAAAATTAGAAGAGATGATCTTCTTAACACTGAGATAATTTCCAATTTACTCAGTCTATATCTTAATTGTTATAGAAATGTTCACCCATGGTTTCAGTGAGAAGCCCCTTGAAGACAGGAACTGTTTTTGTCTTTCTTTTATCCTTATCGCTTAGCCACAGACCTGCCACCTAATAAATGTTGTTGACTAAATTTTCTATTTCTAACAGATTGTAGACCATGACACAATGAAATCTTTAATTTGTAAATCTATCTTTTAAATGTATTAGCATATCTTACTAATTACTTTGCTTACAGTAATAATTCCTCCAAGGCCTAGCACAGGAGAAAAAACTAAAACGTGAATCCTGCCCTCCTCCCTCCCAATAAAGCATTTTCCCTTTCCCAGCTATCTGGTATACCCAAATTCATCTATTCATCCCAATAAATACCGTGGCTATACAACCTGGGATACTCAATAGATACTGTCCACTCTAACTGATAAGAATATGATCCATTTTTTAAAAAAAGTTCCGAGATGACACCTAGACACACTTCACAAGTCAGGGCACAGTCAAGTTTAAGTGTAGCTAGAAGGATCGACAGAAGATGAAAGAAAATGCAGGAGCCAGCTAACTGGGATTATAGTTTAAAGGTCTATCTATAAGAATATCACTAGAAATCTCATCCTGTGACATCATCTTTTTCATTACCTTTATCAGCATCATTACTGTGTTTAATCAAAACTTTTATCATTTTAAAATCAACTAATACTCCTCTGGGCCCTAAGTCTAATTTAAAAAAAAAAAATAGAAACCCAGTACTTTTTCTTTTTACCCTTTAGGTCTTAATTGCAACGCATTATTATTTTTGTGAAGGGTAGTCTCACTGTGGCAAAGAGTTAAAGACGTCACTTTAAATAACAAAAGCTGAACACTTTACCCCACTTTCAGTCTCTCATCTATTCATCCTTTTCATTGTGAACTTTGCTATTTCAGCTTTCTAAGCTCTTCAACTACCTGCCCCTAATTTGTATTCCTGGGAAGAGGCCTGGCTGGTTATTTTGCATTTGTGTGCTAATGTTGATGAGCTTGCTTCTCAGCGGGGAGAGGAGGGCAGGAAGGTCCCCAAGGGTTGAAGTGGGGGTGGGGGGTGAAGGTGCCAGAGGGGTTGTTTGCTAGAGAGTCATGCTGAATTTTAACCTTGAATGCTTTCTTATACAACTCCACACAAAGCCTTTTTGGCCAAACTGGGAATACCCTGTGAAAAACTTTCCTGTTTATATATACCTTTAAATAAAAAAAAAAAACCCAGCTTCCTTGAGACTCTGATATGGTGGACACAGAAAAAGTCTCTAGCCACTCCAGGCATAACTGAAGAACAGGAGAATACATTTGTGAAAGGACCTAAATAGAAAGTTTCTGGAAAGACCTTCTCAGTTTGATTTAAAAAAAAAATACAACACTTGAATTTGGAGCTCTAAGGGAGGAAGAGAGGGGAACATGCTTAACATTTTATTCACACCAGTGTTGGTAGTGGTGTGGTGGCTGCATGTGTGAGAGTAAATGAAGATCACCCCCAGCAAAGAATGTTTTTGTCGTCTTAATATTCCACATTCACAGAGCTTCATGGAAAAAAAATCGTTAATCAAAATAATTTTATCAAAGGAACTTTGAGCTTATACGTTAGTGCTCAAATTTCCTTCTCTAAAGCTATTCTTTGTTTTGCTGTATTTGGATGATATACATAGAGCATGCAAACATATTTTATCTGTCCTAATCATGCAGTCTAATTGGCTCTAATACATACATATACACCTGCATACATGTTTGTGGGTGTATGTATGTATATGTGTATATACATATGTATATGTCGCAATCATTTTTGAAGTTAAATACTTTTTTAGATTAAATGTTTTAAAAAATTCATTGGACAGTCCTTTAAACAGAGGTCACAGAAAAGAATGCAGTCTCTACAAATAATTAGTAATGTAAGTAATTTAGTTTCTAATTAACCAAGGCTATTGCCAAAATATCCATTAGTAGGCATTGCGTTTAGCTGCTGTTGAGGTGGGCTTATTAGCCAATGTTTCTCCAGAAAAATTTGATTTTATTTCTAGCTTTCTCCCTAAATCCACCTTCTACTGAAGGGCAAAGGAAATGGGAGTACAGTAAGCCTTCCTATGGTATGTTTCCTGCTATCCTTGATTGTGACTCTCCTTAAAGTTGGGAATGACTTCTGAAGTTAATTGAATATTAGTATTAAACCTGAGAAAGATTTAATTCTTTTTTCCTCTGAAGAATTTATCCCATCTCTAACCTTGGAAAAACAGCACTCAAGACAGGCTTCAGAAATTCAGTAGACAACAATGAATCAGAATTCACTCCAGTGGTTGCAACTAGTTAGCAAGGAGTGGGACACTGAATAAATATTGTTAATAGTTTAGAAAATCCTTAGATTTACAGAAGAAAGGGACCTTAGGGATCAACAGATCCCTTTTTTTATTAAGGCTCAGAAAAACCAAATAGTTGGAGGCCTCTAGGTGGCACAGTGAATAGAGCACTCTGGAGTAAGGAGGATCTGAGTTAAAATCCAACCTCAGACACTCAACACTTACTAGCCATGTGACCTTGGGCAAGTCACTTAACCCCAATTCAGGAGTTTTTTACCTTCACCATGGCTTGTGAACTTTTTCCTTCCCTTGCTTTGGCGTTTACCAAATAAGGACATGGATAATACCTTGGCTTCCTGTCCCAACCCCCCAGCCAATTGGAGATAGTGGTGGGCTTCTTTGTTGTCTTCCATTGGGTTAGATTTTGTGCCAAGACTGAGAGACCACCTCCCAGCCCATGGGAGAAGGGAGGCAGGGAACGTGGGAGAGGGAGCTTGACTGCATTAGGGTATAAAATCTTGTTCAATCTTTTGTAACGCTCCTCATTCTGCTGGTTCATACTGGTGGAAGGGATGTCCTCTTCTCACAAGAACTGAATAAACTTCCTGTTCCTTCCCCAAGATATCTCTGACTTTTAATTTCTCTGGGTAGGGAATTTTTGGGGTCCCTGTACCCCACAGAATAGTTTTCCAAGTTCCCTGAACTGCTAATGCCTCTGCTTTCATGTTGTTTTTCAACTGCTCTGTAGATATCTTATATGTACCTAATTATTTACCTGTTATTTCCAACATTAGAATATGAGCTCCTTAAAGATAGAGGCTTTTTCCCCCCTTTCTTTATATAACTAGAATTTAGTGTTTTACTTGGCACATTATATAATGCTTGCTGATTAACTACTGACCAAAAGGTTAAGTGACTTGCCTAGTATCACATAGTTAAATAAGTGCTATGGAAGGATTTGAACTCAGTTTTTCCTGACTCCTAGTCTACCACTCTCCAATATACCAGGTAGTAGAATCAGGATTCATACTCAGGTCCTCCAACTCCAAATCCAGTTCTATTTCCAATAATGATGATATGTCTTTAGAACATTCCAAGGTCACAGAGTTTCATGAATAATATCAAATTCTTAGATTACCTGTGATTCAATTCTCTCATTTATAGAAGATGAATACTAATTCTAAAGTCTACCTGCAATAGTTTTTAAAAATTAAAACAAAAGATCACAAGGACAGTTACTAACAATAGAAAGTTTTAGAAAGTACTGAAACTGGACAATTATAGTGCTAAGTGTTAGCAAAAATAGATTCCGTTATTTGGACATTTCGATAGCTCTAGCTCTTTTGTAATATTGGATCTCTCCTTTTCTGGTTTCATCTATTTGTTTTATAATAGGGCTAAACTCTAAGTGCTTAGGCACTGAGCTTAGTCAGCGCTCTATATTGTTGAGGCATGAAGTCTCCCACTGACCTTCCGACCACAGTTTCTCAGGGAGACAGAAAGCAATAGATTTCGGTTTTGTAGGGACTCTCGAGCCATTATCCAAATCATCATTCTCTGGATGACAACATGGAACATGGGCAGGCATGGAGTTCTTAGCTAAAGCTGCCAGCATATCCTTGAAGAGCCTCTTTCCCAGAAGGACTTCTTGACCCAGGGTATGACAGAATAGCAATCCCACCTGATCCATGCTTATGCTTGTCTATGTGCCAGCGTGATCTTTGAATCTGGGTTTTTAGAGTAGGCAACAAACCATTTCCCTTTAAGATTATAATCAGCCCCTCATTATTTTGAAACTCATCCCTGAAGGCAAGCTGCTTCAGAAATTCATAGTGGAAGTAGGTATCTCAACTCGCATGGTGGCAAAGGGGAATGAAAAATGACAGCTAGGTGGGGAGGTGTATAGAACACTGGGTTTGGAATCAGAAATACTCGTGTTTATGAGTTCAAACCCCATCTCAGACACTTACTACTTGTGTGACCCTGGGCAAGTTACTTAAACCTTTGTTTGCCTCAGTTTCCCTATCTTAAAATGGGGATAATAATAGCGCCTACCTGCTAGGGTTGTTGTGAGGATCAAATGAGATAATAACTGTAAAGGGTTTGGCACAGTGCCTGGTACATTGTAAGCAATATACACACACATATGTATATGAATACATACATATATTTTATATATGCTGACCCCCACATATACATAGATATGTCTCAGTGTAGGTATGTCTGGGTATGTCTAGGTATATATACATACACATACATACATAAATATATACACGTACATATACGTATATATATTAGCTGTGATGATTGAAATAAATTGTGTTCTTACATAAAAATGCCTTGAATTATTAAAGGGAAAACAGGGATGAGGATATAACATGTGTTTTGAAAATCACATAGTTTTAGAACTGGAAGAAACTTTAGGATTATAGATTTATAAGGGGAAGAGTCCTGAAGTCCACCTAATCCACTTCCCTCATTTTGGAGATGAGGAAGCAGAAGTACAGAAAGGTTATAAAATTGTATATCTAGAGTTAGAAGGTCCCTCAGAGAACATTTGATCCCACCTTTGATAATACAGATGAAGAAACTAAAATCTAGGAAAGTTTATTAATGACTTGCCCAAGTTCATACAGGTAGTAAATATGAGAGATGGAATTTGAACGAAGGCCCTGCTTCCAAATACATTGTATTTTCCGCTGCATCATATTGCCTTTCTGGTAGTATAGGTTTAGTCTAGGGGTTTATAACTTTTTTTGTGCCATGGACCCCTTTGACAATCTGGTAAAGCCTTCTTAGAAGACTTAGATGATCTTAGAAGACCTATGTTCTTAAATACATAGCCTATAATACTTGGGATTACAAAGGAAATCAATTATATTAAAATTATGATGCAATTTTTTTTCACATCCAAGTTCACTGATTCTCAGGATTCTAACCATGAACCCTTTGCAAGAGAGGAAAGATTTGTAAATAACTGTTTAAGAATCCCTCAGTTAGTACAACCTTCTTACTTTATACAGCAGGAGATTAAGATACATTAAACAGTGCATTTTCCTGTAAAACATGCCTTGGATTCAATGTAAAGAAGCATTGGTCAGTATTGACCAAGAATTGGAGGTAAATATTCTTGAACTGATATATTTAGTCTTGAAATAACTATTTTGGGGGGTGGCTAGGTGGCACAGTGAATAGAGCACTGGCCCTAGAGTCAGGAGGACTTGAGTTCAAATCCGGCCTCAGACAATTGATAGCTGTGTGGCCTTGGACAAGTGGCTTAACCCCAATTGCCCTCCAAAAAAAAAAAAAAAATACCATATTGTGCAAAAATCACATGAATATTATTATTGAGTAAATATTGCTGACACTTAAAAAGGGGGAGTTCTATAGTTGCTATCTGGATCTACTTCTTGTAAAATTCTTTTATTACTTAGATCATCATAAGGTATAAAGTTGGAAAGGTTAAAATGCAACTGAGGTGAGGATTAGAGGGTATTTAGAAAAGGAGGCATTGAAAGATGTTGATATAAGGTGCAAATTATTGCCAGGGATGACTCCTAGCCAATGAGGTAGAGCTCAGATCCTGCCTTCCTACCTCTACCAAGCTCCAAGTTCTACTGCAGTGCAGGTCCTCACCTGGTATTGGAAAGCATTGTATAATGTGGCACTTAGCTCAGGGCAAAGCACATAATAGCCACTCACCACCTGGCTGTCGAAAGAATAACTAATTAAATATTATTTAATTAATATTAAAAGTATTAATTTTAATTAAACAATATTAATTTAATTAAATTATTAATTAATTAAATAATAATTAAAAGGGAAAAGATTGGACTGAAAGGTGTTGAAGGCTAAGCAGCAACAGCCTAGCACTGTTTGATGACCCCCTTTTTCCCAAGTAGCCATTCAGAGCCCAATAACTGTACACAATCCTTTCTCTTGCACTCCAGATGGAATGCTTTGAGTTTCTGAGAAAGTGCTATGTCAATATAAAGAAAAGGTATGTAGAGGAAAGAATGATGACTGGGTCAGCAGGTCCAAACAGCTTGAGAAAGTTTCATAGTTTAGGAAATAGACTCCTCACTCATTCAAGCTATTTAGTATTGTACCTCTGAGAAACCAGGAAGGAGATAGCAAAATGGAAAAAAATCCAGAATTTTTTAACTCACTTCTAGTCTTGATAAATGAACAGATGCACAAAATGAAAAATCCTGCAAAAAATTAATTTGAATAATTTGTTTCTGCTTAGGAACAAATTTAGATGTAAGCCATTTGAGAACTTGGAACATTTTTTTAATGGTCAACAAGATGGGAAGTAAGGTTGTGTCAGTAAATGTTTAACAGCTGACTCTTTGGGAAAATAAATACACACATATGCATATGTATATATACATACATATATGTGTTCAGGTCATATGTTTAAATTTAATTTAATTTAAATTTAATTTGATCTGCATTTTGTCTATCACTTTCTCAAGTCTAGATTCCAGAGTTAAAGAACAAACAATAAACCAAGTCCTGCTTTGTAGAGTTTGCTGTTTTTCATGGTGTAAACATTCATTCATGCTGACAGTCCACTCTCACAGTCTGTATGAGCTAGCTCCAGCACATCCCCTTTTTGGAAGCCACATAAAGTAAGGATGTTATTTACTGGTTAGGAAAGAGCGGTGTATGCAGAATCTTGGAATTCAATTCAACTAAGTATTTATATAGTGCCAGGTACAGCACTAGATGCTAGGGGTACAAAGATAAAACCTGAAATGGTTCCTACCCTCAAGGAGCTTACATTCTCCTGTAAATAATTGGAGTCTGATCTTGGAGCAAGAGTAGACATTCCTTAATAGTTCATTTATATCAGTGTAAAGATTTTAGGTAGAGACAAAGATCAATTAATTCCTTTTTTTTTTTTGAGAGGGAAAGGCAGGGCAATGGGGGTTAAGTGACTTGCCCAAGGTCACACGGCTAGTATGTGTTAAGTGTCTGAGGCTCAATTTGAACTCAGATCCCCCTGACTCCAGAGCCAGTGCTCCATTTACTGTGCCACTTAGCTACTCCAAGAACAATTAACTCCTAATTCTGGTTACCTTTGATGACTGTGCACATCTTTTAATCTGCTAATTTGTTTTGGGTTTGCATTTTAAGTGTTTTATTGATGCTCTCTCTGTCTCTCTGTCTCTCTCTCTCTCTCTCTGTCTCTCTCTGTCTCTCTATCTCTGTCTCTGTCTCTCTCTCTCGCGTCTCTGTCTCTGACTCTGTCTCTGTCTCTCTGTGTCTCTTTCTGTCTCTGTCTCTCTCTCTGTCCCTCTGTCTCTCTCTGCCTCTCTCTGTCTCTGTCTCTGTCTCTGTCTCTGTCTCTCTCTCTCTCTCTCCATCTCAAACCTTATCAATTCCCATTCAGCAATAGGACCTTTCCTTGTATCTGACAGGAATCAAGCAAAATAAATCAGAAATTTAGTTATATCAAAAAATTTATTCATGTGTTCATTTCTACCAAGATCTTGGCAAACTGTTTAGAGGGTCACATAAAAGGAATATGAATGACTTACAAGTGATTTTCTTAGCTAGAATAAAAAAGGACTCAAAATACTCCAAAATCTTGCATTAACTTATTTTGTATAGAAGAACTCCAGTATCATGAAAAAGAGCACTGCACTTGGAATCAGGAGACAGCTGGGTTTGGATTCCATCCCTGAGGTTTTCTAGCTGTGTATTGATGGGCAAAATCACTTGAACCCTGTAAGCTTATTTCTGCTCATTTGGGCTCTCCTCTTATTTCTTTGGATTTCTTTTTCCACTATGGCACAGCATCCTTCTCACCCTGGAAAATCATTCCATCCCTGAAACCTCTTCCTCTGATTGGTCAGTTCTTCCTGAAATTTTCATGTCAGGGAAAGTGGCCAGGCCAGCCAGGTTTACACATTCATTTTGCAGGGGGCTATCCTCCTGACTCTGCATTTGTTTCTCCATCAAGTCTCCCTTCTCCCTCCCCCCGCAGAGTAGATACTTTCCTCCTTTTTGGATTCTTTTTTATGTATTGTCTTTTCCCATAAAAAAGTAAGTTCCTTGAGGGCAGAGACTGTTTTTCCTTTTTCCTTGTAATTATAATTCCAGAGTTTAGGACAGCACCTTGCACATAGGAAGCTCTTAATGAATGCTTTTTGATTTGACTTGTTGGATTAAAATTGGGTTAATGATAACATCTATTGTTGTGAGAAACAGATGAGATAATATATGTAGATTACTTTGTACATCTCAAGGTGCCGTATAAATGTTAATTATTCTAATTATTTCTAAAACCAACTTATTATTAAATATTAAAACTTGTTCTTAATAACATAGTTTGATTGCACTGAATAGACTTAAATTAGCCAAAATCCTAGTGAGGCCAAGATATGTTTTAATCTTCATGCTCATGTAGGTTAAAGTATTTCCTGTTTGGCGGTTACTAATTGTACAAATCATGTCAGGTTATCTGTGGAGATTTTGAAACGAGTATTGAAGTTATTAAATTCTGTGCAGATTAATTTTGTTCAGAACAGTACATTTATATTGGATACACATCACAGACTTCTGTAGCATGTGGGTCCAGACTCAGCAACTCTGTTTCCTGGTACTCATTGTTTTCATTATAAATTATTTTAGTGAGGCTTTTAGTAGAAAAAAAAATGACAACTTAATTTTCCTTTTCCCCATTCTGGATGGGGGAAAAAGTCAAGTAAGCTGGTTTAAGAGTATGTTAGAATACGCTGAATGCTTCCCTGTGCTCTGATCAGAGATGTCAAAGGAAGGGGAAAAGGAAAGGAAGAGAGAAGAATCTCTGCACTACTCCCCCTATACATGGTAACCATTATTGTTCAGTATAATGACTTGGAATCAATTACAGGCTCTGAGTTTGAAATTCAGCTTGGCCATGGACAAACCATAACTTCTCTGGCACATAGTTTCCTCATTTTTAAAATAAAGGTTTTGAATTAGGTAGCCTCTAAGGTCTCTTCCCACTCAAGGTCTATAATCCTATGACAATATGTCCCAGTCATACCTATGTTTATGACCTGGATATTCCAGGATGGGTCAGGAGCCCAAGGAAACTAGGGTGATTTATTTGTCTTTCTCTCTATCCTTTAGGGAATAGTAAATAAATTCTCACAGGTAAGAACTAGGAAGAAGTTTCACTCCCACTTCATTTGGATAGGTTCTCTGTGGAGTATAGGATCAGAAGATCAAAGCTTTAGAGCTAGAAGGGTACTTTAGAAGTCAAATGGTCTAATTATACAGATGACAAAACTGAGACGGAGAGGTTGAGTGATTTGCCCAAGGTCATACAAAGAGTAAATGGTAGAGCTGGGATTCAAATCCAAAGCCTCTGTCTCTAAATTGAGAGCATCTTCATGTTCTCCTTTATGGAAAGATAGGGATGAGAACTGCATAGGATAAAGCATCAGCAAATTGCAGCAATCTGTAAAGGTGAAAGGAATACCTAAATTGAGATCTTGAAGATAACAAAGGATTGAAGTACCAATCCTGAAGATATTAAAGGACTTGGCTGGAGGAGAAAGTATTACAAATACATTCAAGGACAAAAATTAACAAGGAAATCAACAAGGATTTATTTTTTAAATCATATTTTAAATCATCTATAAATCAAATGGAATGATAACTATATCACATTTGTATTATTCAGTAAGTTGTAGGTAGCACTTTTCTTTCTGACCCCACCAATTAGGCGGTACAAATATTATCATTCCCATTAGAAAAGGTGAGGAAAATGGAGCCCAAATAGGCTTAAGGACCTGCCCAAGTTCAGACTACTAGTAAATGGAAGAGCCTTTAAGACTCAGTGAAAGTCATAATATCAAAGGACAGACCAGTGGAAAGGACTTTGTCCACTATCTTCTGACTTGAAATTTCGTTCCCTTTCTACTGTCATACTGTCTTTCTAGAATGTCAATTGAATTAAACTCTTCTTCTGAAGGATAGGATATTATAACATTTTTAATAGTGAATCTTAGGTAAGAATCTCATGTGTTACCTCCTATTTGGGAGCTGAGATTTGGGTCAGATTCATAAAATGAGTAATTTTCCTATAACTATATCACCATGAATTTATTATAAACTGTAGTCATAATTGTAATATAGGCTGCCACAAAGAACTTGCCATGAAACTAATACTTTAGTTACAAAAACACACTGATTTACATAACCAGTTATGCAAACATTATAGATGTTTGCAAACATTATAGATGATAGAATGGCAGATAATAGATTCAAGGCAGAAGGAGACAACAAAAGAAATTTTTCCATTTCTAATTAGGGCTACAGTTCAGGATGAGATAATCTGTCATAGTTGAGATAGAGGAAAGAAAAGCAAGAGGTTGACATATTTTGGCTTGATGATTAGTTCCAACTATGGTTCAGATAGAGTGGGGAAAACAACTAACGCAGGTTTTTGCAAAAGAAAACAGATGCAACATGGAAATGTAAAACCCAACTTTGTTTTTTAAAAAGCTAAGTAAGCACATTCTTGGTGTTGAAAAAGAAAACTTTTGATAATGTTTCCAAAAGGATTTCATTTGATAGCTTAAATACAGTTTAAAGGGTGATTGTTTTCATTTTAGTGCTCCTTTCTGTTCTCCCACCCAATAGATTTTCTCATATAGACTCCTTTTGGTAATATTGCCTCAAGCTTTTAGTAATATTGCCCCTGCTTGTACACTGGGGGACAAACATAGCTAGAGATATTCTTGCCCCATAATCCCACGGTATACTAATGCATTATTCCGCAGGGTGAAGTGCCAGTTCATCCGTAAGAGACTGTTAAGAATATTTAGCGTGCTGATTTTGTATTCTCCAAAAGTCAGCATTACATCAAATGAGTCTTTTGAGAGAGTCTTCGATAGCAAGAAACCCATTGCTTATGATTATGTGATTTTTTTGACAGGCAGCTAAAAGACACATGTCTTTGAATATACTGGCAACATAAGCTGGCCTAGGAAAGTTCAGAATTAAGGAACAAAATGAAAAAGCCAAAAATAAACAAAAAAAAAGTCTGCAAAATTCACTTCACATGTGTATGTATATATATATATGTAAATGCATGTATATGTGTATGTATATACATACACATACATATGTTATAGATAATGTATACTAGGCATCAACATGTGAAGTCATGTATGCATTCTAAAGTATATTTTAAATAGTATCTTTGCACATGGTGCTTATATCTATAGAAAGTGAACCACTAAGTCTTAATTTAATTTAAATTTGTGATTGTGGCAGCAGCAATCTGATTTCTTCTAAGTCTTTAGCAGGTCATAGTCTCATTTGCAAAATTCCCCCAGTTTTTTCTTCTTTCCTACATGTGTGAAAAGGACCAAGAGCAATAGGGATGACTAGCTAGATGACTCTAGCACATTTTTTTTGAGGTAAATTTAAAGCATTTATGGAGTTTTCCTCATCCCAGCTGATCATCGCAATTTTATTTTTGCAGATGCAGTTGAAATGGCCAGATCAGGAAAGCTCCAAAATATCTCACAAAATCATAAAGAAAAAAAATGAAAAATAATAACAGTAATGTCTAGGACAACCTTATTTTTTTCATTCACATACCACTCCTCTGTGACTCTTCCCCCCCTTCCCTTGTCTCTTCCCCACTCCCACTCCTCCTAAAAAATGAGGCCCTCAACATAAACAAGAACCTGGATGTTTACTGTGCTTTGTGCACACCCTCCAGTAGGGCATGGATTTGGACACCCCCTCCCTCATGGTTCCACAGTTCAGTGGCTTGGCTTAGGTGGGTTTGGAAATGCCGTAGAATGGCTCTTTGTTGATTTTCGCTTGTGCTAGGGCCTAGTGTTGCCGTGAAGCAAAATGCTATTGAATTTGTTCACTCAGGCAGAACACTCAACAGGAAGGAAGGAAGCAGCCATTCTTTCTGGTCCTATTGTCTGACCACCAGGCTTAAGCAATCAAACAGCTCTGTGGCCAGGGCTCGGGTGCTTGCAGGCCTATCTGTTTTCTGGTGGGCGTGGGGGGAAGGGGGGCACAGGGATGGATGGAAGCCCGGCTCCTTATGGCTTTTACTTTGTTCTTGATACACTCGAACTGCATCTTTTCATGGCTCAGACTCAGGTACCCATTTCCCGGCCCTGGAGAAGAGAAAAGAAAGCAGGACGCAGACAGAGAAAGGGGTCAGAATGTGCGTGATTTGGAAAGGCAATTAAGTTCTACACTGTATTTGGCTGTGCCTCTCAGATTTTCATTGTAAGAGTCCTCAGCTGCAACTGGCATAGCTTTTTAACGAAATTCATGTTTAGGGTTAGTCAGCATTCTGCATGTCTACAGCACCAAGGAAGCTATGTCACTATTTAAAGTGATTAGCTGAACAAAGTGCCTAGATGCTTAAAGCTGCAACAAAATACCCATTTGAAACAATGAATCTTGCATTGAGATGCATGTCCTGTCTTTAAATTCAAACTTTAGTTTCTGGGAGAAAAAAATCCCCGCTCCCAAGATAGTTTTCTAATTTCCCTCTAAAAATCTATATAGTGAAAATGTGGCTTAATTCTCTTACTTGTTCGTGGTAACAAGTTCTATTAAGATATATTGATTCCTTCCTAAGTTTATTTTTCAGTCACTGAGTGCAGTTTCAAAATACAATTTTTTTAAAGGGCTGAAATTTCACATGGCCACTCTCCATTTACATGTGATTTTTAGGGGAAAAGAAACCAGGACTGACCTATCTAGTTAAATTTGATTAATAGCAACACTTTTAAAATGGCTCTTACATTTCACTCATAGTGGTTTGAAGATGAACTTTTAACTTTTATGAGGTTAAGCAACTGTAATGCTTAACACAATAATTTATAAATTTCAGTCACAAGCAGTTGCCTAATTTGCCTTTGTAAGTGAGTACTTTATGCCACAATTCGCCTTAAGCAGGAATAAGCACCAAAGAGGTGTAGATCTTAGGATCCAAGGGCTTAGAGCTGGAAGGGAACTTATGGGTCATTCAGTCCAACCCCTCATTTTGCAGATGAAGAGTCTGGCAAGGAACTTGACCTTCTTTTGAAGACAGATGGTTTAGACCATTTAATCCTTAAGGTTCAGTAGAGCTCTAAAATTCATATTCTAATAATAGAGTTAGAGATAGAAGGAGACTCAGAAATCTAGTCTAACCCCCTCATTAAAAAAAAATAATTTATTTTTCATTTTTACATTACTTTCATGTCCCAATAAATGTCCCCCCTTTATGTCTGTCTTCGTTTCTGTCTCTATGTCTATCTCTGTCTCTTTTTTTCTGTCTGCCTTTGTCTCTGTCTCTCTGTTTCTCTCTTTCTCTGTTTCTCTCTCTTTCTCTCTCTCAATTGTCCCCTGTAACAAAATAGCAACAGGAATGAAAAGAGAAAGATTTTATTTTTAGTCCTGTCCATCTCTTGGCTATCCCATTTAGGGTTTTCTTGGCAAAGATACTGCAGTAGTTTACCATTTCCTTTTCCAGTATATTTTGAAGATAAGGAAATTGAAGCAAACAGGGTTCAGTGATTTGCCTAAGGTCACACAGCTAAATGAGTGTCTGAGCATGAATTTGAACTCAGATCTTCCTGATTCCAGGACCCAGCCACTCTATCCACTGTGCCACCAACCAGCTTGAAGAAGGAAAAGGCTGTTTAAAAAGGTACTATTTGACCTGAGACTTTAAAGAAGGTGGGAGACACAGGGGTAAACTAGAACAAAATTTTAGATGTGGAATTTCAAAAGCATGGAGTTGGGACATAGAGTATCTTCTGCGGGGAATAGCAGGTAGGCCAGGAGAGCTGGATTGCAGAGTGTTAAGAGGGGAATAAAGCATAACTACACTAGGAAAATGGAAAGGCATCTGATTGTGAAGGGCTTTAAATGTGAAACAGCATTTTGTATTTGGTCCTATAGGTAATGGAGCAACTGGAGTTTATTGGCAGGGGGAGGAGAAGGAAGAAGAGGGTAAAACGGTTATCTTGGTAAGACCTTTAATTTAGAAAAAACCATTTTGAATAGCAGGGTAATAGAAGAATTGGAGTGGGAAAAAATTTGAGTTAGAGAGATTAATTAGAGTACCACTAAAATAGTACAGATGAGAAGTGACTGGGGCATATGCTAGGTGGTAGCTGTGGGACTCCAGAAAAGGAGGTATGTACAAGAAATTTTGTGAAACTAGAAAAAATAAGCAACTGACCTATGTCTGCAATGCACTATCACAGAATTTTCCTGTCACAATACTTGAAAATTTAAAGTTCATCCTTTGAAGGAAAAGGTTGGAGACCCCCTGAGGCAGACCCCCTTTGAATTCTTCTGTGTTTATCTAGTGTAGAAGGAGAGCAAATTGGTATGATGCCAGATAAAGAGAACAGCATCCCAATGGGCAAAGCTTGAAGTTTAGATGTAGGTAAAGAACAAAGCAGTTGATAGGGTGCTTAGCTCAGTGGCTCTAACATATAGTAGTCATTTGACAAATGCTTGCTACCAGTCTAACACTAAGGATGGGAAAACTTGCAGTGATTACAGTCTTTCTTGGTGGAGAGAATGCCCCACATTGATAAAAACATGGTTCCTCAAAAAATCAATTAATCTACAAGCATCTTGTACTACCATACCCAGACACCATTCTAGGGACTGAGAATACTAATTAAAAAGTGAGACAATTTCTGTCTTGAAGAAACTTACATTTACTAAGAGAATACAGTGAGTTCACAGATAAGCATTTGGAGGGTGGATGGGAAATAAATGCATAGCCGTTTAGAACGAGGGCATTAATGTGTGTGGGGATTCAGGAAAGGTCATTGGAAGGAGATGGCACTTGTTCTGAGCTGTAAAGTGAGCTAGGAATTCCAAAAGGTAGAGGTAAGGAAGGCGATCATTCTAGTCATGAAGGAATGCATGGGCAAAAACAGACAGAGGAGGTAGAATTCATCCTATGGGGAATGGCAAGCAGGACAGTCTGGCTACATGCGAGAGTTCCTGAAGAGGAGTAATGTGATGATGGCAAATAGAGAAATTTGTAGTTTATCCTAAGGGGAATAGGATTGAATTGGAAAAGGGAGAGAATGGAAGCTGGGAGACCAATTAAGAAGCTATTGTAATAGTCCTAGTGAAAGGTGATGAGAGAACCTTAAACTAAAGTGGGTGTGGTATGAGCTGAGAGAAGAAAGTGAATGTGAGAATTGTTAAGTAGGTAGAATCAACTAGCCTTGGCAACCTAATTGGACTTTGGGGGAAGTGAAGAAACTGAGGAGTCATGAATAACCGCTAACAATATATGTTAATTCTGATGTGCTTATGAGACGTCCAGGTGGAAGTGTTCAGCAGGTAGTTAGAGATACTGGACCTGAGCTCAAGAGACTGATAATGGTTGAATATGTAGATTTGGGAGTCATCT
Source organism: Pseudochirops corinnae (assembly GCA_028646515.1). Lineage (NCBI taxonomy): Eukaryota > Metazoa > Chordata > Mammalia > Diprotodontia > Pseudocheiridae > Pseudochirops > Pseudochirops corinnae. Next base: position 104,320,502 of record CM053591.1, on the reverse strand, counting down.
GCATAAAGGTGATAGTTAAATACTTGGGAGTTCAATAGAATGTAGAGACAGAAGTGAAGAATATGGGCAATTGTTGTTTCTTTGAGTCCCTTTCTTGGTGAACACTTTTTGAGGTTTTCTTGGGAAGGATACTGGAGTGGTTTGCCATTACCTTCTCATTTTACAGATAAGGAAACTGAGGTAAACAGGGTTCAGTGACTTGCCCAGGGTCACACAGTTAGTCAGTGGCTAAGGCCAAATTTGAGCTAATGACTTCCTGACTCTAGGCCTAGCTGCATAGGGGGTGGGGTATAGAGGATGAGCTTGCAAAAGAAATTGAGAAGGACTATTCTAACAGGTAGGAATAGAACCATGACAAAATAGTATCATAAAAACCCAGGGAAGAAGGGCATCCACAAGGAGTAGGGAGTCAACAGTGCCAAATACTATAGAGAGGTCAAGAAAGATGAGGATGTGGTAGAGTGGGGGGAAGGGTGAAGGCCATTGGATTTATGCAGTAATAAAGAGATCCTGGAGAAGGTGATCTTGGAGAAAGCAGGAAAAAGAGTAAGTTCAGTAGTGACAGCCAAGGTGAGGACAGTTAATGTGATAAAGTTGAATCGAGTCACTCTAGGTCCCATAAGAACTTTTCCCGACATAACATTTTATTTTTCACATTCCATTATAAAGAATATATCACAATTGACTTTCAATCCTTTTAACAGATAACCAAATAAAATGACAGAATCTTGAACTTAACCAGAGATCATCCTATCTTTCTTGTTCCTGAACAAAAATCCCAGATTAGTAGTCATCCTGACATTGCTTAAAGACTTCTAGTGAGGAGAATCACTATTTTCCAAGGCAGACCTTTTAGATAGCTCCAATGAATAGACTTTTTCCTTGCATTAAACTGAAATTGACTTCTCTGCAATTTCCATCCATTATTCCTAGATCTACCTTCTGGGAGCAAGGGGAACAGATCTAATCCCTTCTCCCACATGACAATTTTTCAAATACTTAAAGATAGCTATCATGTTCTTTATATATCTTATCTCTACACTTCCTTGATGACATCTTCAGTTTCTTCACAATGCTGATTGTCCTCTTCTGTACTTCTTCTGGCTTATCAATCTTTCTTAAAATAGTATATACATCAGAGGCCATCTAGTTGAACTCCTTTTTACATATGAAAAAAACTGGGGCCTAAGAGGTTAAACTACTTGTTGGAAATCACACAGCTGGCAATTTTCAGAGGTAGTATTTGAACCCAAGGGTCCTTTGACTTCCGAAACAGTGATCTTTCTACTGTACCTTGCTAATTAGGTCTGATCAGGGTAAAGTACAGCTGTACCAGCTAGTCCTGGTCACTATGTCTTTCTTAATAATGCCCAAGATCACATCATACAACACACACACACACACACACACTCAGATTGTGTTATGTTATACGCATTACAAATTTTACAACTTTATATACATATATATGCATATTAATGTTTTAAGAGGGCAGCAATATTATACTGTTAACCTCTATTTCACTAATAGTCCACAAACACAACGTAGATCTTTTTTTCAGATGAATTCTATTTCTCTTCTATCCTTTACTTGTAAGATGATTATTTGGGAGTGAGACTTTACAGTCAAATATGTCAAATCTCATTTTAGTCATTTTCCCCAGTGCTCTAACCTGTTGAGAACTTTTTTGGATCCTAACTCTGTTAACCAATATGGTAGTTATCTCTCCCACTTTAGTATCATCTGCATATTTGATAGACATGCCATCCATATTATTATCAAGGTCATTGGTAAAAATTTTAACCACAAAACCAAGCACAGGCCCTTGGTTCTCTCCACTAGAGACCACTTCCCAAGTTAACATTGAGCCATTAATAGCTGCTCTTTGGAACTGGTCAATCCACCATTTCTGAATCCACCTAAAAAGATAGGATGGGAAACCTTGTAGATGCTATTCTAAAGCCTAGGCCAAGTAACTATACGCACAGAATTTTTCTAATCCACTAGTCTATGTACCTTACTGCCCTCCTCCCTACCTCAAATAAAAAAGGGAATTGAGCTTAGTTTGGTGTGTCCACCTTTTTTTTCTGCCATCTTCTGTATATTTCCTTCAAAATTCTGAGTTGGTTGATGAGTTCTCTGTGCAGCCATAAAGGTCTATTTGGACAATTTCCCTTTTTTCTTCTTCCAGAGTTTGGTTTATCAGATTTTTGTTGCTGAGAGTCTTCCATGCTTACAGAGATGACTTTCCTTCTAGAATTTTTTCATTTTACTTTACTTATTCTTTTTCTTTTCTCTTTGAAATACATTCTCACCAAATTCAGGCTATGAGTCAATACATCTGTTTTTCTCCACATCTATTGTGAAACTTATAACGGTGTGGTAATTTCTGTACTGACAGGTTTTTTAAATGTACATTTTCTTTTTATTATGAACTTGACAAATATTAGACCTATGATTTCCTTGGAATAGAAAACTTTCAGGTAGCAAAAATCTCTCTACCAATGCAGAGCAGCATCCTCTATGCATTTTAGTCTTGATAGAGTTCCTCAGAGTACTGAGCACTTAAGTGATTTGACCAGTCAAGCAAGCGGCCACCACATCTCACAAGCAGACCTTGAACCCAACTCTTCCTGGCTTCCAAATCTAATGTCCTACATTCATCATGCCACACTATTTCTGAGCATGAAAGTTTCATTAAAAAAATTATTGATGCCATTAGTTTTTGGCACCAGAATCATCACCTGATTTCTCTGCCTTCCTCCTCCTCCCCACTAAACATTCCATGGTAATAATGGAACAACTGTCAAGCAAAAGTGACTGGCAACACAACCTTATCTAAAAGAGAATGCAACATTCCACACCAAGCATTCCCTAGTCTTTCTAGGCAGAAGAAGGAAATGTTTTATATTATCTGTTCTTCTGAATCAAGCATTAGTCATTGCAATCCATCTGAGTTTGAATTGATTTTTAGCGTTGACAAGTTTGTTTTTGAGTCAAAGTGCTCATCCCCAAGTTCTTTCAAGAGCATTGTATTTTTGAAATTATATAAAGTTGTATTTGAATTTGAATGGAGGTTTCACATCTCAGATACCAACTTCTGGGATATATATGCATATGCATGCATATCAATAGCTACATATTTGATAGTGGTATCAGGTTCCATAGATAGATGTTTAGGTTGGCTGTCTTCCTTGCTAGCTATGGAACTCTCTCTAGAAACAGGTTTACAATCAGGAGTGTATGGAGTTGTAGGTTTCCTGGTCCTGTTGGATACTTTTTTCTTTCTATTGCTCAGAATTTCATAAGTTTGTTCACTGTCATATCTTTGAGAATCAGCTTTTGAGCTGATGTTTTATGTAAGGCCAACACAAAGGAGTACTGTAAAGAATAAGTTAATTTTTATTTTTTTAAAAAGCACTTCCCAAAGCCCAGCTGGGCATATTTCTTGACCCAAATTGATACATTGCCATGAGAATTACACACACACACATACATACACATGACCTAAATGTGTCATATTAGAGATATTTTTGGCCATCATGATTATTTTTAAATAAAAGGATAGAGATCACTAAGGCTCCCCAAAGAAATTTTAATGAGGCTCAGGATTCTTAATAGATATAACCTGGTTTAAGTGAACTAAGCAGCTAAGCTAACTAGAGTAGCTAGAAAGCTCTCTGGGGGAAATAGGACTGTCAAGAGTTCTGGGTGACAAATGAGCTTATCAGCTGGAAGAGATTTGATTTACAATGAAAATCTCTGTTGTATACTGAAGATATCTCATTTAGAAGCAAATGACCTCATTGCTGATGAATGATAAAGCAAAGAAGAAAAAAAAAAGAGGAAATTTTTGGGCATGTTGAAGATTGACCCAAAATGATTAGATGAATCAGGTCTGTCAAAAGTTTCTCAGTATGACCCAGTTCTTTTATAGCAATTAATCTGGCATCCATGAATTAAAAAAAACACTCTGATAACTGTATTTTAATATAATTGGATTCTTGTTTTATTTTATGCATTTAAAAATATAATTTTAGAAGGGATACATATGTTTCACCAATCTGCCACAAGGATCCATGACACAAAAAAAGATTACAAACTCCTTATTTTCTAATTCACAAGTATTCTTACTTTTTAAGAAAATAGCAAATGACCCTTCTTTCCTCAAGTTTTGTAGGCAAAAGGGCTATAAAAGCAGTCCCCAACAGAATTTGCTTCCAAATCTTCAAATGCACTATTTCTTCCAGAAAGAATGTGTGGGTTTTTACAGTATAATTAAGGACTTGGGGTCAGGAACTTAAAACATATCCATTTGGTTATGGTTTTATGGTTAAAGAGTCATAAACCTATAGTAGTGCTTATTAAAAAGACTTAAAAAAAAAACTCATGTGATAGCTTCCTTGGTATGTTTAAGGGCAACTAAATACACGTTTAAAGAAAGGATGCTGTCGTCCATGGCAGTAATTAGGTATGCCAGTGCATAGAAAAGCTTCATTATCCTTATTCATTGTTGTGTATGCATTCTTCTCCTTCCTCAGTAAAAATGTCAATCTAATCCTCTTCTCTTTCCAAAACACAACCTTGGAATCTTTTACTATCCTTTCAGAAACAGTGGCTGAGAGGAAGAAGAAAGACACATTATTTACAGGTGGGTAATACTTATTTTGGTCTATGAGAAGCATTGTTCATACTTTGACTTGTTTTGCAGAGGTGTGTGATTCCTCTGAGATCTCCTCCAAATTTTGTTTTGTTTTTGGAATATACACAGTCGAGCAAAACAAATTGCCACATTCACTATGTCTCGAAAAAAGCATCTCAAACTCTGTTCTGGGTGCATCACCTCTCTATGTATAACATTTATCATGGGCTCTCTGGATTGTAGTTGGTCATTCTGCTGACAAGAGTTTTTAAGTTTTTAAAAGTTGTTTGTCTTTAACATGGTGTTGTTATTATATAAAGTGTACTCTTAATTCTACTCACTCCATTCTGCGTCAGGTCATACAAGTCTTCCCAAGTTTCTCTAAGATCAATCCCTTTATCATTTCTTATAGCACAATGTTATTCCATTACATTTATATATCAAACTTTGTTCAGCTATTCCCCAGTTGATGGCAACTCCCTTAGGTTCTAATTTTTCTGCTACCATGAAAGAGTTGCTGTAAATATTTTTTTTTTGGTACTTATGGGTCTTTCTTTGGTCTCTTTACTCTCATCAAATTATCTGCTCAATCACACTGTATGAATTATCCATCAAATTCTGAGCTAGCTGAATTCTGAAAGAGAATAAAATGAAACTGAAAGAGGTTGGTAATCTTTGAGGGATAGTTTAAAAATATACATTGAAAAGAGAATAAGGTATTTTAATTTAGTCCATTCAATTTAGCAAACATTTAATATAGACCTACTATATACTAAGGACACAAGGACAAAAATGATGACAGTTTCTGTCTTTAAGGCACTTGTACCCTCCTCAGGGAGGAGGAGAGGCAATATGCTCAGAAAAACAAACACAAATATTTACAGATGAAATATGGTTTAATTTCATGGTAGAGAGGGAAGCTAGGTGGCAGAGTGGCTAGAGTACCAGGCCTGGAGTCAAGAAGACTCATCTTCTTGAATTCAAATCTGGCCTCAGACACTAGATGTGTGACTCTGGGCAAGTCACTGAACCCTATTTGCCTCAGCTTCCTCATCAATAAAATGAGCCAGAGAAGGAAATGGCAAAGAACTGCTCTATTTCTGTCAAGAAAGCCCCAAATTGCGTCACAACAACAAATAACAGGAAGCAGCTCTAGTTTAGGGGAGGTGTTAGGTGTGGTGGGGGTGGCCTGAGAACAGGGGAGAGGAGGGAATAAAGAAAGACTTCTAGGAGGAAGTGACATTTGATTTGAAATGTGAATGGAGATAGGGATTCCAAGTGGCAAAAGTGAGGAGGGAATATCTTCTAGGTTTAAAGGAAGATAAATACTCAGAAAATCTCTATCTTCATTCAAGATTCAGCTCGAGTGCCATCTCCTACAGGGAATTTTTCCTGATCATGCTCCCCCCCCCCCCATTATTAGTGATTACTCAAATCTCAAATTTGCTTTATATTAGAATATATAAATATATTCATTAGTATTTACCTTGTCTGGACAAGGGAAAGAGGGAAAGTTTGTCTGGAATATAGCATACCTGGGAAGGAAGGATGCAGAGTGAGTCTAGAAAGGTAACATGAAGTATTTTAAGAAGCAATCTTAGCAGTGGTGATCATGCATAGAACATTGCCAAATGTTCTGATTTAAACATAGAATATATCACTTTCCCTTTCAGCTTTTCTATTTGTGTGTGTATGTTTGTGTGTACAAGTACACATATTCCATGTGCCTCAGTTCTGGCATGTAAATATTTGAGATAATTAAATCAAGCCTTTACTTACTGTGGAGGCAGATCCTAAGGGTTGATTAGGCATTTTAAAAGAATTTGGGGAGTTGAGGCATCACTATGTCCTTATGTCAGAAACTAGTACCTAGTACTAAGTGCTACATAATCAATAATAATAGGAAAATATAGAGAAAAACCAACCCTTAGACCCAAGCCAAGAAAGATGAAGAAAGAAAGAGAAAATTTCTAGGCTTTCTAAAGCTTCTCTATAGCTTGAAATTCCTTGGGCCACCAAGAAAGCTGAACCTCAGTAAAGCAGGAAAATCTGTAAAGAGGTTACAAACCACTCTTACTAATTAGAACTGTGTGAAACTGCTCATTTTCACTTCATGACTATGCTTGCACCAAGATTTGAACTACACAGGGCTCAGCAGTTTGGGTCAGATTGGATTTTGTTGAGACTTTTCAATAGCTTTGATTTTGATCTCCTTGGAATTGAGTTTCATCTGTTCCCACATGGCAAAACTCAAAGCTGGATTCTGCTTTCTTATAGATTTGGGGTTGTCACAAAACCAAAACAAAATAAGGACTCTCCAACTGTGAGGTTTTCATGGTTTATGTAAGAGAGATTAGCATGGCACCAACTAGTTGTATGAAAGCATTTTTATACAACCAGGATATAGAGATTGGAGAAAAGACTCCCTTGGAAAAGTCTTGGCCTATAAGTGAAGGGAACAAATGGATCCATTTTTGAACAGTAGCACGTTTACATTTCAGCTGCCAAAGTCAAATTTTGCAAAGATGTGAAATTTGAATTCATCTCACTGGCCCAAGAAATGCCATGTTTGAACCCCCAAATTTATAAATACTCAGTCTTTTTGGAGCCATGTAGAGGTGAAGAGGGAAACATTTTGAGATAACAAGGAAATTTTATTGTGCATAATAACCTTACCTAACATATAACCAATATGAAATCAGGTTCTTTCAGTCCTCCACAGAATTTGGATCTTTTGGAAGATAAAAATGAAGAAGATAATTGAATAGTCCCCAAATAACAATATTCCAGAATTTTTACCCCTCTAAGAGACATCTCATCTTAGGTCCATAAAGATGAGATCAATAACAATCAGCATGCATTTATTAAGTACCTATTATGTGCCCACCACTTTATTAAGAGATGAGGACACAAAGACAAATACTGAAACAATCCCTGCTCTCAACGTATAGAATGTTAGAACTGGAAAGGAAGTATGTGTCATACCTTATACATGTGTCCCAAGAAGACAATAGAACTCTCCACTAGTATTAGCTATGAGTCATCAACCAATCAATCGACCAAATGAGCATTTTAATAAGCACCCACTATGTATCAGGCTGTGTACTAGGCACAAAGGATACAAATACAATGAAAGTGAAAAGATCCCTACTCTCAAGGAGTTTACTTTTAACTGGAGAAAACAACAAATGCATATATAAATATACAACAGAATAAATATAAAGATAATAGACACAAAGAAATACAAAAAAAACTAATACACAGTAGCCTGGGAGGGAGGAAACTATCTATTGGGAAAGATAAGAAAAGGTTTCATGTAGAAGATGAGTCTTGAAGAGAGTGATTCTATGAGGGGAGAATGAATTCCAAGAATGAACTATGGTCAGTACAAAGGCATAAAGAAGAAAGAAGGTATACTCTTTTTTTTTTTGTCTTTTTGGAGGGGGGAAGGCAGGGCAATTAGGGTTAAGTGACTTTAGCAAGAATGCAACATTTACAGCACCCACGATCATGATAAACACCATTACTATAAGTATCGCATGACATTTGATTGCAAAATATACCAGATTCTCCAGATAGAGGATAGAACTAAAACATTTATTTAGACACCAGAAAACCGAATCCCCAAACCAGTAAGCTGATTTAATTATAGTACTAAAGATATTCAGAAGCCATAATAAGTCTGAGAGCCATAGCATCCTTCAGCCTTCCCACAAACCAATACTAGATCAATATTTACTCATGAGCTTATCTGACTCCTTGCTGAGCAAACCAATATGCCTCCCCACAAACCAATACGAGATCAATATTTACTCACAAAACTCTATCTCCTTGCCTGAGCTCTTCTGTCCCCCACCATTTGGCTAGCTCTGAACCAGTTTCCTGTGGGCTCTGATTCCTTTCTGCAAAACTCCACATACCACAGGCTCCACATTCAGTCTATCAGGGGGCAGAGTTTATCTTCACATCAGGGAAGCTTCCTGTGGGCTCTGCTCCATCCTTCAGCAAATTCTTTCTATCACAGGTTCCATGTGATTACATTTGCCTATTAGGGGGCAGAGTTTACTTTCAAAGCAGGAGGACCCCCCCCCCCCTCATGTCTATTGAGGAGCAGGGAAGATCTTCAAATTCCCATTCCTATTACAGTGACTTGCCCGAGGTCACACAGCTAGTAAGTGTTAAGTGTCTGAGGTCGGATTTGAACTCAGGTCCTCCTGACTCCAGGGCTAGGTCTCTATTCACTGTGCCACCCAGCTGCCCTGGAACTCTTGAGAATGAACAGAGAGAGGACCTGTCCAGATTACCTTGTGCAAGGAAAAAACTGTTAGGTTGGAAATATAGTTTGGGGTGAGGTTGTGAATGGCTTTTTAGTGCTAAACAGAGGAGTTTATATTTTATCCTAGAGGCAAAAGTGGGGTTTAGTGAGTAGGTGGGTGACATGGTTAGTTTTGTGCTTAAGGGAATCACTTTGGCAGTAGTTTTGTAGGTTGTGTGGAAGTGGGGAGAAACTTGAGGCAAGAAGACTAGTCAGTTGGCTGTTGTAAAAATCTAAGTGAGTGGTGATGAGGGCCTGAATTAAGATGCAGTTCTGTGAGTAAAGCAAAGGAATTGAATCAGAGAAATGTTGTAAAGGTAGAAAAAAGGAGGATTTGGCAACTCATTAGATATGTGGAATGAGGGGAAGAGAATGAGGAGCCAAGGTTAATGCTGAGATTATGAGGCTGGAACACTAGAAGGAGGCTAATGCCTTCCTTAGCAATAGGGAGGTATAAAAGAGGGGAGAATTTCAGGGAGAAGATAATTTGGAAATACTGAGTTTGAAATGTCCATTGGAGACGTGGTTAGTCAGTATTCTAATCAGTGTGCTTAGTTTAGTGTTTTATTTTAAAACTAATTAATATATTTTTTAGTTTTCAGCTTCATTTCCACAAGATTTTGAGATACAAATTTTCTTTCCATCTTTCCCCTAACCCCCACCCCAAGATAGAAAGCATATTGAATACCCCTTCCCACAATCTATTCTCTCATATCCTCCCCCCGTTCCCCCCTTACTTTCTTGTAGGGCAAGATGGATTTCTATACCCCATTGCCTATATATCTTAGTTCCTAATTGCATGTAAAAAAAAATAACATTTGTTTCTAAAACTTTGAGTTTCAGATTCTTTCCCTTCTTTCCTCTTCACCCACTCCCTCTGGAAAGACAATCAATTCAATATAGGTCGTACATGTGTAGTTACACAAAACATTTCCATAGTAGATATATTGTGAGAGACTAACTATATTTCCCTCTATCCTATCCCATCCCCTATCTATTCTATTTTCTCCTTTGACCCTGTCCCTTTTCAAAAGTGTTTGCTTCTAACTACTCTTTCCCCCAACCTGCCCTCAGTTCTATTATTCCCCTCCCCATCTTTTCCCCTTCCCCCCTACTCTCCTGTAGGGTAAGATAACCAATTGAGTGTGTATGTTATTCCCTCCTTAAGCCAAATCGAATGAGAGTAAGGTTAACTCATTCCCTTTCACCTTCCTGCTCTTCCCCTCCATTGTAACAGCTGTCTCTTGCCTCTTTTATGTGAGATAATTTACTCTGTTCTATCTCTCCCTTTCTCCTTCTACCAATATATTCCTCTCTTGCTTCTTAGTTTTATTTTTTAGATATCATCCCTTCATATTCAACTCATCCTGTATTACACCTTCTGTCTATGTATACATGTACATACACATACACACACATACACCCTCCTATATATACATACATATATATACATATATATTTATATATATACACACACACACACACACACACATATGTACATACATATTCCCTTCAAATATCCTCACACTGAACAAAGTCTCATGAGTTACAATAATCATTTTTCCATATAGGAATGTAAATGGTTCAACTTTAATAAGTTCCTTATGATTTCTTTTTCCTGTTTACTTTCTCATGCTTCTCTTGTTTCTTGTATTTGTTTTATTTTATTTTATCTTTTGTTTTATGTAGGGCAATTGGGGTTAAGTGACTTGCCCAAAGTCACACGGCTAGTAAGTTTGTCAAGTGTCTGAGGCCAAATTCGAACTCAGGTCCTCCTGACTCCAGGGCCAGTGCTCTATTCACTGCACCACCTAGCCGCCCCCTGCTCCTTGTATTTGAAAATCAAATTTTCTGTTCAGTGCAAGTCTTTTCATCTCGAATACTTGTAAGTCCTCTATTTCATTGAATGTCTTTATTTTCCCCCTGAAATGTTATACTTAGTTTTGCCGGGTAGGTGATTCTTGGTTTCAATCCTTGCTCCTTTGACCTCCAGAATATCATATTCCAAGCCCTTTGATCCCTTAATGTAGAAGCTGTTAGAGCTTGTGTTATCCTGATTATGTTTCCGCAATACTCAAATTGTTTCTTCCTGACTACTTGTAGTATTTTCTGCTTGACCTGGGAACTCTGGAATTTGGCTATAATATTCTTAGTAGTTTTCTTTTGGGGATCTTTTTTCAAGAGGCAATCAGTGAATTCTTTTGATTTCTGTTTTGCTTTCTGGTTCTAGAATATCAGGGCAATCTTCCTGGAGAATTCCTTGAAAGATGATGTCTAAGCTCGTTTTTTATCATGGCTTTCAGGTAGTCTAATAATTTTTAAATGATTTCTCCAGAATCTATTTTTCAGGTCAGTGATTTTTCCAATGAGATATTTCACATTGCCTTCTATTTTTTCATTTGTTTACATCTGTTTTATGATATCTTGATTTCTCATAAAGTCATTAGTTTCCAATTGCACCAACCTAATTTTGAAGGAATTATTCTCTTCAATGATTTTTTGAAATTCCTTTTCCATCTGACCAATTTTGGTGTTTAAAGCATTTCTTCTCCTCACTCGCTTTTTTGGGTCTCTTTTGCCATTTGAGTTAGTCTATTTTTAAGGTGTTATTTTCTTCAGTATTTTTTTAGGTCATCTTTAGCAGGCTGTTGGCTCATTTTTCAAAATCCTTCTTGAGCTACTCCATGGCCTATAGCTAGTTCATTTTTTTCTTGGAGGCTTTTGATGCAGGAGTTTTGACTTTGTTGTCTTCTTCTGGTTCTATGTTTTGATCATCTTTGTCTCCAAAAAATGATTCTATAGTCCGATTTTGCTTCCTCTGGTTGCTCATTTGTCAGCCAATTACTTGACTTTTGAGCTCTTTGCCATGGTAGAACTCTACTTCTAGAGTGGAGAGTGCTGTGTCCCATATATCTGGAGTTTTGTGCAGCTTTTATCAGAGCTTTTTCTAGGCACCTGACTCAGAGCTGTGAGGGTGACTACCTCTCCACAATTTCAACACGTTCTGCCATGCTAGCCCTCCTCACCCCAGGACCGTCACCCAAGGCTATGATATAGAGCAAAGCATGTCAAAGCAAGAACAATTACTCTTTGAATGATTGCTTTGTCACCCTATGATCTGCAGGCCTGGAGCTCAGGAAGCAGCCATATGGCAACTGCAGCTGCCACCACTTCTGCCACCCCAAGGGCAGGGAAACAGACTGTGCTCTTCTTTCACCCAGTTCCAACAGAGGTCCCCACTGATCTTTTACTTTCTCTTTGGCATCTATGGGTTGAGAAGTCTGGAAACAGCCATAGCTCCCAGTGAATTGATCCCCTGAAGTCTGCTCCAGCCAGTCTGTTCCACGGATCTTGGCCAGTGCGGCTCACACAGGACTGTGCTTGACTCCCAGATTGGTGTGATAGACCCTACCTGTAGGCCTATCAGGCTGCCTTCAGCAGGAAATTTGTTTCTTTCTGTCATTTTGTGGGTTCTGTAGCTCTAAAATTTGTTTAGAGTTATTTTTTTAAAGGTATTGAAGGTGGTTGGAGTGGGAACTCAAGCAAGTTTCTGTTTTTACTCCACCATCATGGCTCCACCTCTCCTTAAGTTTTTTTTCTTTATAATATTTTTCTTGTGTTCATTTTTTCCTCATGTATCTACTCAATTTATGATGAATCAGTTAACATGAACCAGGATTCTTTGCAATTTTTTCTTTCACCATTTTTGTTTTGGTGCAATAAAACTGAATTGCATTTATACACTGTGATTTGTTGTGCCTCTCCTCAGTTGATAAACACCCTCTTAGACTTTTTACTTCTCTTCTTTTCTTTTTCATGTTCCCCCTTTGAATCTCCACTTCAGGATCAGGAAATTTGTTTTACTTAAAACTATTTCCTCTCTTTCCTAATTGTTTCTCCGTTGAGTTTGATGCATTCCTACACTCTGTGTCTGTGTGTGTGTGTGTGTATGTGTGTGTGTGTGTTTACGTGTGGGTTAAATCCTTCTTTGTCCATTTCAAATGAGTGAGGTTCATGTGATGCTTTATCCTCCCTTTCTTTCATATTCACATATTTTTCATGTATTCTGATGATGATAAATAGCAAGTTCTATTCTCTTGGTTCTTTCTTTCTACACTATAGTATTCTTTTTATCCTCCCTCCTATTCTTTCAAATCCTCAGAACAGAAGCTCAGGTTCACTGTTTTTCTTTTCTTTTTTTTTTTTTTTTAACTCCCTCACTACCTTTTGAAGATATTTAGGTTCTGAAAGGAGTCTGTTACAATATTAACACTACATCATTACATGACCCTTTCCAATTGCTGAAATAAATTCAATTTATCTTGACTTGTGTTTTGTATTTCAAAGTTCCTACCTCCTACCCAACTGTGGTCTGCTCACCAGAAATACTTGAAAATTCTGATTTCTCTTAAAGGTCTATTCTCTCCCATGTTAGATTATACTCAACTATTTATGTTAATTTATTCTTGGTTATAAGAATATCTTTTGCCTTTTGGAATATTGTATTCTCAGATCTCTCATTTAAAATTAGAAGCTACCAGGTCTTGTGTGATCCTGGCTATGATTCTTTCATTCTTGAATTTTTTTCTTTTGTGTGTTGGCAATAATTTTTCTTTAATATGAAACCTCTGGATTTTTGTTATTAGTGAACCTTTTTATTTTAGAAACCAATAACTGAATTTTTTTGCTGTTTTCTTTTTGCCCTCTGGGTATAATAGCTATGGGCAGTTTTTACTTATGATTTCTCAATTTCTAAAATCCATGATTTAAAAAAATATGTTTCAGGGAGTCCAAAGATTCTTAAATCATCTCTCTTTGACATGTTTTCTAGGTGAGCTTTTTTTCAGTAACAATTGTCACTTTTCCATGTTGGCATGTAAATAGTTCATCTCTGATAAGTACCTTATGATTTCTTTTCCATGTTTATCTTCTCATGCTTCTTGTGTTGGAGTGTCAAACTTTCTTTTCAATTCTGGTTTTTTCAGCAAAAATGTTTGAAAGTCCTCC
>CM053591.1:104261173-104306041 GCA_028646515.1 Pseudochirops corinnae | reverse complement strand
AAAAAAAAAAAACAAAACAAAAAAAAAAACAAAAAAAAAAAATAAAATAAAAATAAAAAAAAAAAAAAAAAGATTCCAAGCCTTGGTGTTTACTCTCAGCAATTTCTTGAGCAATTCCATGTTATTTTAATGAGAGCTCATTACGCTATGTCTCCCTCAGATATTTCTAATAACATCCCCAAAGATTTGTTCCCTTTCCTAGAGCAGTGTTCTCAAACTTTTTTGATAAAGCAACTCATTTGTAAAAAAGTTTGAAAATGTACCCAATACACACACACACACATACACACACACACACAGAGATGTACATACAAACATTTTGCTTGTACAAAAACAGAAATGAAAAAGAATAAGTGAGAGAAATCATATTTTGAAAATAATTTATTAATGGTGTAAAGAATTTTTCTCTTAGTAAAATATTATTAACCATAATAATTTAGTGAAATTGATGTGATTGAATTCATTATTTTTAAATTTTATTTCACATTTTGTGATACAGTGATTCAAAGGTCTAGTTCTAGGCTCAGTTTATTTCAGTTAGATAAAAAAGGGGGATGATATTGGACACAAGCCCCAGAATTGGCTATCATGGGAAGATATACTCTATGTATACTCTATGTAACCACTCTTCTACTGGTTACACCTTGGGATAACACTATGATTCCCTTAAGAGTCTTTCTCTTCAAAGAGAACTTCTCTAGAGGATCCTAGAGTCAGGCTGGTGTCTCAAAGACTCTAGACCTTTATTTCTCAAGAACAATGTGAAACAAAAAATTCTAGGTAATAAGCAGTTCTTCACACCCTTCAATCCATAATGTAAGATTTAGAATACACACACACACACACACACACACACCTGTCTCTTGTTCTTTTTCCCTTTCTCTCTCAGTCTTTCTCTTTCTCTGTGTTTGTGTGTATGTGTGTGTGTGTGTGTGTGTGTGTGTGTGTATAAAACTAGATGCATTCCAAATCAACCATGCAAACAAAATAGATGTTTTAAAGAGATATAGCTTTGGCACTGTTATTTGTCTGTTAACTTTTCATCCCAAAGATTCACAATTTAGCATTGCAAGTAGTGCATACTCCGTGGGCATTTTAAAAATTATTAGGATCATAAGACATATCATTCTCTCAAAATTATACTAACTTTACTATGTAACAGTCTATTTCAATTAAAGATACGTGTTTGCTTCCTAATACTATTTGGATATATTTCTCATCTGTCTTTCCCTGACCCATTCCCATCATCACTACCCTAGCTGGACCCTTGTCATCTAATCCACCTAGCTCACTGCATTGCTCCAGCATCTTGCAGTTAACTAGATCTTTTAATTGTATATAAAATTGAAGCTGATTTAATAAGTCGAGCTATCTAGTTTACCAGGTAACCTGTTGATTAGATCAACTGATGGGGGTCAGAGCTCTTTTTGGAAACAAAAACACTGAAAATAGCCAAGTACGATAGCTGTTAGTAGAGAAACAAAGGAATTACAGAAAGAGAATGGATGAGTTAAAAATGTGCGGTTGTCTGGGCTTCTTTGTGTAGGGTCAAACAATCTTACTTCCCTCAGTAGTGCTTGAAGCCATCATATCACATTAGAGGAAAGAAAATACAGTTTTCAGTACTACTTTAGTATTTATCTCAATCTATTACGCAGTCTCACTTGGAAGAATTTGGTTTTTTGCTTTTTGAAGAGGGGAAGACAGGGCAATTGGGGTTAAGTGACTTGTCCAAGGTCACTTAAGTGTTAAGTGTCTGAGGTCAGATTTAAACTCGGCTCCTACTGACTCAAGGTCTGGTGTTCTATTCACTGTACCACCTAGCCATCACCCCAACCCCTCCCAGGAAGAAATTTCTTCAAAGAATGAGAGAGATCAATAATGCATCGTCATCATCATCATTATCATCATCATTGCTAACATTTATATAAGCACTTTGAGGTTTGCAAAGTACTTTACATACAGTCTCTCATTTGTTCCTCATAATAACCCTACAAGTCAGACACCGTTTTATTCTTACTTTACAATTGGAAAACTGAGGCTTAGGAAAATGAAATAACTTGCTCAGTCATACATATTTTAAAGTGTCTAAGGTAAATCTGCTGCTCTGGAATTCAGGTTTGATCCATTCTGTTGTCTAGTTGCAAAAAAAAAAAAAAAAATTAAAAGCCTTACAAGGGAAAGCAGAAATCCTTAAAAGGAGACCTCAAAGGCAGAGCTATGGAGGAACAGGGACAAGAGTAGAGAGGTTCAGACCAAAAAATACAGCAAAACTTTAGTTACTGGGCAAAAGGAAACCTCCAAGTCTTAAGATCATGATTGAAGGAATATATGAGGTCAACAATTACCTTGAAAAAAGGCCATCCTTGAACATTTCACACACAGGTTCAACCAAACTCCTATCATGTATAATGTGTAGAATGTCTCCTGCTCCTTTACCACCATTCTATAGTAGCTCAGTCACTCAGGTAAAAACAGAGATTGAAAGTTCTCAATTTGATGTGTAAGCTTGCCTTCTCTTAGATGATATCCTAGACAGGAAGACCTTAAAGGTTGGTTAGTGAGGTCTCAGCTATACAAGCATGAAACATGGACATTATCAGCTTGAAATATGGAAATTTTCAGAAAGAGTATATTCAGTAGGCCTTTATTGCCAGTCATTTCTCTACAACAATAATCCACATTTATATAATCTTAACAAAGTGGTTTTATAGAACTTCTCAGACAGATAGTGAAGACATTATCCCAATTTTCCAAAAGTGGAATGTAACAGAAGCCTGGACAATTAGGCCCACCCCTCACTTCTGGGAAATGCAGTGTTTTGCCTGAGTTGTGTAAGCTAAATTCCAGGAATATATAATAGTGGATACTGCTCCCCGTTTCAGGGCATGCTTAGATGCTCTGTGACTGTTTCCTGTATACTTGCTGTGACCAAAAGGAGCCTTTAGGTTTGCTAATGAGCCAGTACTGAGTGAGTACGCAAACAGTCAAATTAGTGTCCTTCTCTTACCTGGTTGCCAGGAAGTCATGAGAGCATAGAGACCGTTTTCTGTCACTTCCTGTCTATTTTTTCTTTCTCTCAAGAGGAGAATTAAAAAGGGTGGCAACCTTGTAAGTTTCAAAAAAGTCAGAAGTGTAAGCCACTAGAAGTACAGTCACTGAGTCACAGCTAAGTCTGCTGGCAGCCAAGCCCTGTGCACCCTCAAGTCCCTCAGGAGTCACCTGCTTAATCTAGGCCGGCAGAGGATCAGCCTAAACAGCTAAGGTGCCATGTCCAACAGCAGCAACTCATCCTTAAGCTTTGCTGTATTTACGCATGAATTTCCTGGGATAAATACTTCATAATAACGTGTTCTTTATGTGTGTATCTCACTAGCATCATACTTGAGCCTCCCCAGGGACCAAGGTGGTAGAAGAGACAGTGTACTCCTAGTGTTGAGGGAAAATTATGTTCTCAGTAAATATTTCTCTGAATTAGTTAAATAATAGGAAGGCGCTAATCACGGGGTCAGCCAATCAGTGGCCACTGTTCAGACAATATTAAGGGGATAACTTGTGATTGATTGTGGGAAGAAAGCAGTTGGATGAAAGCTCCAGTGGATAGCATTAGAGGTACTTCATTACCCTCCAGAGGTTCCCTTAAAATTTGGAGGAGAAATTTTAGCCAGTCAAGCTGACAATATGAATGGGAGTTGGGATGAGGATCTCCAGGGGATATATGGGCTACATAAAGTACAGATTTAGAAAGGTTGTTAGTGAAAAGTCTCACAACCCGTTAGCTGGCTTCAGAGACAGAACCTAAAATCCAAATCTCTGTTGATGCCCAATTAACTTCTGAAGGACTACACAATGTTGTGCCAGAAGCATTCTGATTGGACAGGATGACTTTTTGAGGTGTTTTTCTTTTACTCCCTATATTTCTAAAAGTTATGTATCCAGGTTAGTTTTTTCCCCCTTTGGTTTTTTCCTTGTTGTTATTATTAGTTTCAATCGTAGACTCCTAAAAGGTAGGGATTGCGTTTGTGTGGTGCCTAGCACAAGCTTTAGCACAAGTAGAGTCTTGATATGTAAATATTTTTTGATAATGGTGATGCTCAGAATGATAATGATTTGTGTGACATTGAAATTATATATATTATATTGGGTTTAACTGAGCACTTGTAATTAAAATCTCTAATAAATCCACTCTAGGTGAGGAAGGAAGGAAGGAAGGAAGGAAGGAAGGAAGGAAGGAAAAAAGGAAGGAAGGAAGGAAAGAAGGAAGGAAGAAAGAAAGGAAAGAAGGAAGGAAGGGAGGAAGGAAGGAAGGAAGGAAGGAAGGGAGGAAGGAAGGGAGGGAGGAAGGAAGGAAGGAAGGGCTTATGCATAAATTACTAGCATGTAACAGGACATTTAACATTTTTTCTAGAAAAGAATGGAAGAGACCTAAAAAGCTGCTGCAAACACAGTCGATATTCCATTCCTGGGATCAGAGATTCAATTCATCAAACATTTATTAAATGTCTTCTATGTCCAAGGCACTATACTAGGTGTTGGAACTACACAAATAAAAATGACACAGTTCCTGCCCTTAATAAGCATACATTCTCTTGATCAGGGAAATAAATTAAAAGTAAACCAATGGGATAAGGGAAATAAGAAGCTACAGTACTTGACAAAAATGGGAGCAGTTGGAGTCTGGGAAGTATCACAATGGCAACCCCTAAGACCAGAGGCATCACTTGGGATCTGGTTTTTATTATACCCACACCATAATGCCCATTTTGCCAGATTCCATCTGGATCTGGACAGTGGGGGAGCACTTTTAATTTCATTCCTGCATGCAGGATTTACAGTTATGATTGTATTATGTGCAAAAGAGTCAGTCTATTCATAATTCAGATCCATAAGCAGCCTGGATTCATTGATGGTCTCTTTGTAATACTATCTGTATGTCTGCAGGAACTATATATGTGTATATATGCATATGTATGTGTATAATTTTTGTATGCATGTATCCCTCCATCTGTCTGTCCCCCATTCCTCCCTTCCTTCCTTCTTTTCTTCCTCACCTAGAGTGGATTTATTAGGGATTTTAATTACAAGTGCTCAGTTAAACTCAATATAATATATATAATTTCAATGTCATGCAAATCTTTATCATTCTCAGTTTGTATACATATACATACACATATGTATATGTGTGTAGGTATGTATGTATGTTGGCCACAAGTGGTTTCCCTATGTGATTCATTAATTATGTATCAGTGTGTTTGAGGTCTCTTTAAAAAAAAAAAAGCAGCTCTTCTTAAACCATTCATAGGTCTCCTCCCATGCTCCCCATCTCTTTTTTTTTTTTTCCACTCTGGGAAAGATTACAGTTTCACTTGGAACTTCATCTGGCATTTCTCAAGTTACTGAATTGTCTCTGAGGCTGGACTGGTTCCACTTTGCTTAGTGAATCTGAAGCTTTCATGTACTAAAATTTTATGGACATATCATACCTTTTTTCCCTTTTAGGCACTGAACTGAAGCTAAGGGAGCTATGCTATTTCCATTCTACAGTCATAGATAAAATAGCTTCAGGATAATGAATGAATGATTTGTAAAGGCAAGTATGAATGAATGAATAAATGAAAATAATTGTAAATGCATCTTCCAAGTTACCCTGGACAGTGAGAGGTCTATGATAGAATCTATAGCCAAAAAAAAAAAAAAATCAAACTGGATACTTAAGTCTTCAAAAATCACTTTTCTTTCTTATTAATCTACAGTTTGTGTTCCCCTCAAATAATTCCCTTTTTTTCCTCTTTTAACTCTCTAATTGTGCCACTAGATAGGAGGGTCCCCATGTGGGTCCCGCTGCTGTGTGTTCACAGAAATTTCCTTTGTCCGCCCAACCCAAAAGGGATAACCATGGAATTTATCTTCCAAAGACCAAGGTTCTAAGATTTTCAGTCTAGCAGCCTTCCCTGTGGTAATCACTACAGTGAAGGAAACTGAGTGCCTTTTTAAAGGACACAGACAGTGACTTCAAATCTTAGTACTTTAGAGTTGGAGAGTTCAAGCTCCTAACCAATTGGTGAATCTCCTCTAAAATATACCCAGGAAGTGGACAGCCATATTACATTTGAGCAATTCCAATGAAGGAAAACTAACTACCTTAGCAGATACCCCATTACACCTTGGGAAAAGTTTTACTATTAGAGTGTTCTTCCTTAAAGTGAGCTAAAATCTGTCTCCCTAGGACTCACTGACCCGCGTTCTTCATTCTGATTTCAAGAGAACAATTTTAAGCCTTCCATCCACAATGGTCCCTTGTATTTGAATAAAGCAAACATGTCCTTCCAAATTCTGT
Organism: Pseudochirops corinnae; assembly: GCA_028646515.1. NCBI lineage: Eukaryota > Metazoa > Chordata > Mammalia > Diprotodontia > Pseudocheiridae > Pseudochirops > Pseudochirops corinnae. Next base: position 104,299,704 of record CM053591.1, on the reverse strand, counting down.
CATCTTCTAGCTAAACACTTACAATTACTTCAACTAATCATGCTGCATAGCAAAGAATAGAAAACAAAGTCTATGCCTATTGATTAGAGGAATGGCTAAACAAATTAGGGCAGATTAATGTAATGTAATATTACTGTACCATAAGAAACAATGACAATTAAGAATACAGAGAAGCATGGGAAGACTTATATGAACTGATGCACAGTTAAGTAAACAGAACCAGGAAAACAATATACATGATGACAACAATCGAAATAGAAATAACAAAAAAAAAATTAAAACTAAACATTACATAATTATGATGATCAAGCCTCCCCCTTCTTTGCAGAGGTGAAGGACTATGAGTTAGGAACTAGATTATTTTAATGGCAAACTTGGTTAATATATTGGTTAGTTTTGGTATCTGCCAACAAGCATTTTTACACACTTGCTGTGTAGGCATTGTGCTAAGTGCTAAAATAAAAAAATAAATAAAAAAGACAAACTTACCCCAAAGAGCTTACATTCTAATGGGGAGAGACACACACAAAAAGGAGCTGAGAAATAAAGGAGTGGGAATAGGGGTCAACGGTACCCAGGAGAGAGCATGATAGAGTAATCTCTGAGTGAAACCATGAGAGAAAGGAGATCCTTAAATGGAAGTTCTATTAGGAGTCATCCAATAAGAGGGAAAGTTTACAGGGGTGAAAGGACTTCCAATATCTGAATTCCAAAGCTGTAGTGAGGCCTCAAGGTTAAGAACTGGGACATGGTAGAGGAAGAAGTCTTTTTCTCCTTTTTAATTCTTTACTATAAAGGATAATTGAAAAAAAAATACTTTCTGGATGGAGAAGAGGGAGCATTTATTAGGAAAAATAAAGTGGCACAAAGATAAAATATAGTATGTGTGTGTGTATATATATACATATATTTGAAAACCTAGTCTTACTATTGAGGCAATCTGACAACGTAGTCTATATTTAAAGCAGGAAAGTTACAGGTATGCAAGTTCATTTTAGTTGAACTTAAAGTATTGAACTCTTTGGGATATTCTTTATTTTATCCCTTTCAAATGGTCTATTTTTTTCCTTTTATTTCTAGTCTTTGGATTTACTCTATCTTTTATGCTGATGAAATTTTCATTCCCACCCCCAAATCAGGTATAAGCTACAAATCCCTTTTTTTGCTAAAGAGCCAGTTAGTCAGCAAATATTTTTAAACACCTACTATGTGCCAGGCATTGTCCTAAACTCTGGGGATAGAAAAAACAAGCAAAAGACAGTCCTTGCCCTCAAGGAGTTCATGATCTAATGGGTGAGAAAACAAGCCCCCCAAAATGTGTATAACCAACCTATATACAGTCCAAATAGAAAATAAATGAGAGGGGAGGCAGTAGAATCAAGGTGATTGTGAAAGACTTCCTATAAAAGTTACACTTTTTTGTTGAGACTTAAAGGAAACCAGAGAAGCCAATAGGCAAAAATTATAGAGAGAATTCTAGACATGAGGTTCAGTCAGAAGAAATGCACAGAGCTGAGAGATGCAATAGCGAGGAATACATGACAGATGTAAGAAGAATGGGAAGATGAGAAGGGGCTAGGTTATAAAGGTCTTTGAAAGACAGGATCTTGTGTTTGATCCTGGAAAGAACTCCACTAGTAGTTAGGATCCTGCTAATTCCTTCAGCTGATACTCAAATGACATATTTCCTTTTCCCTTTCCCTTTCACCCTTTGGCTACTTTGATGTGTTATTTTCACCCATTGGAATGTAAATTCCTTGATGGCAGGGACTACTTTTCTTTTTGTTTGTATTTGTATTCCCAAGCCTTAGTACAGGGACGCAAGGTAAACTCTTAATAAATGCTTGTGTTGACTTGATTTGGCATGCTTTTAAGGTTCTCTCACCATCCTGGTCACCTTCTTCTGGATAATATTCAGCTTTTTAATGACCTTCCTAAAATGTGGTACCCAGAACTGAGAATAATACTTCAGATAGGTTCTGATCAAGGTGAAGTATAGTGGGACTATCATTTCCTCTGTTCTGGACATTAAACTTCCCTTAATCCTAACTAAGATTGAAATAACTTTTGTTCCATTGACACATATTGATCATCATCTATATTCTCTTTTGTTATGTTTCCAAGGGCTGATTACTAAAGCCTATTTAAATCAGAATCAACTCAGGCTGGGCTCTCTTCTCTGCAGATATCCCTTATTTTCTCCTATCCTTTAAAAGTCCCTTTCTTTATATATTTGCTATACAGTCACTTTCAAAAGCTCTTAAACTAGCACCCCAGATCGACACTGCCTTTCAGAGAATCGCATATCAAGACTTTATTCTAGGGCCAATATCTCTTTCATAGGCAATTTAGGATAGCCCAGGAATCAATTTTGCTTCAGTTCCTAAGATGTGATAAAACCTGAGGATACCCTAATTTTCCTTAAAACTAAATAATGCCAAAGATTTTTTTAAACTGAGGAAGTACAGAACAGTCCCCAAAAAGAACCAAAACTTGTATTGAGGTCTAGACAAAAGAATTTGGACCTATAATTGCATTAACATATAACCATATTTTATTCTACCACAATTTTCTATAGATTGCACCTTTCTGAAATTGGTTTTATACTTAACTATAGGCTACTCTATTCTCTAGCATATGTAGATAACTAGGGTTTAGTTTAGAGAGACAGCATCTCCTAATAAAGAGATGGTCTCAGAGTCAGAAAGATCAGAATTTGAATCTACCGACACTTAATTAGCTATGAAAACACAGAGACTCATTTTATTTCTTACAGCCTCAGATTCTTCATCAGTAAAATGGAAATAATACCCAAAGTAAGTACCTCACAGGTGTTTTTTTTTTTTTTTATGAAGCTTAAACCAGCTAGTCTCATGGTACTATGTATATGTCAACTGTTAGTGCTATCATACTGTCTTTGCACCTTTTGTGGGAGCCAAAAGGGCTTCCAGAACTTTGATGGTAGTTAATCTCTGGTTCAGTTCTGCTCCTTCACAACCTAAACTGTGCTTACATGACCACAATTTGTTAGTACTGCAGGAATAGTAGTTTTGGGGAAGTGGCAAAAATATAATTTCAGGAGCTCTGTTTTATGCCTAAATCAAAGGAATTGGTGAAGGAAGGAAGGAAGATAGATTTACAGATTTTATTAATGCATTGGAATTATGAAGTAGTATTGTAAGAAATTTCCCAAAATTTGATAGTGGCTATTAATACTGTCCTCTGATATGAGTGGTAGAGGGTGACCAGGGCAGGATTTGTATCGGGTAGCCAAACCTCTAACTGTACTGCCTGAGGCCATACAACCCTTTTTAGGTGCTGGAATTGCAAATAATTGTTTTGTGCTTGGGCAAAGCTACTTTGCTTTTGTTTAGGGTTTAACCAAGTGTAACTAAGTCTCAAGCTCTTCCCCAGTTCCCATCTTTCTGATGAAAGAGGTACAGATCTGGGCAGTCAGAGCCTCCAGTTCCACACCTGTAAAATGAAAGAGAATAGATTAGGTAACCCCCAAGTTCCTCTACACTCCTAAATATGGACATTTATGAACATACTTCTGAAAAATATAGTAATTATTTAATGAGTGCAAAGTATGTCCACATCATCACTCAAATAATATTCCTTAAGCACAGGTCAAACAATGTCACTCTCCTGCTTAGGAATCCCAAAAAACTTCCCTAGAATGAGATGGCCTAGGCCAATATATCTCTAGGTTAATCAACACCCTATCGGCTCTTTTGTTAGTCAGGGCTACAGTAGATGTGCTAGGCACACTAACTATGTGTAACAACATTATTTTATCCCTGTTGTATGCCTCTACTGAAATTCAGATATTTGAGGTTAGGTCTTAAGAACTTACGACTTGAAAGGCAGCTAATTCAGATTCATTTCAAGAGGCAATCTTGATCTTGTAGAAAAAATAATCATGTATTTCCATTCTCTAGGGAGAAAGATGGGATCGACAAGAACAGAATGCTGGGTACACTGAGGGGCATGCTCCTTTCATTGGTTTTGCTTAAGTGTTTTTCTGGTAAAGGAAGGAGTCAATGGGAGAGAGGGAAAAGGCTGTATATCCAGAATAACTTAAGTATAAAAACCAAAAAACCATAAATAAGTTTAATGACTTGTTAGGCAACGTGTCCAACCAGAAAAACCATTGACAAATAGGCAAGCAATGTGAGTTCAAGTTTTAACTCACCACTACTAAATGTGCAATCATGAGTGGCTCATTGAATTCTTTATAGGGGTCAAATTCCTTATTTGCAAAATTAAGGAATTTGTACAGACTAATTCAATAAGTAAATAGAATATTTGGAAAAATAAAATAATGTCCTTTCTTGATCTTTCCTTCTATGGATTAGTTGTTCAGCCTCTATTTATATAGCGTACCGATTGGTTTGGTTTGGTTTTGGTTTGTTGTCCTTCATACTTGAAGAGGACCAAAATGATATCACTGTGGCAGGGTCAAGATATAGTGTATCTGAACAGACCAATATGAGCTCTGAAGGCTATATCACAAGTCAAGCACATGTGGTCCATACGAACATTTGGACAGGAAATGTCTTTAAATTTGCACATCTCTTGTTTCTTTGTAACTATATACTGTGTAACGAGGAAGATAAAATTTAGATGAGACAAGCCCGTTTTTTGCTGCTTATAGACGTTATGATTATTTCAAGTCCAAAAATTTTATGCTTCCCAACATACATTGAAGGGGTCACCTAATAATAACTCCCATTTTCATAACACTTTAAGATATGCACATTTTCTTACCTTTTTGAGGTGGAGAATGGAAGTGTTGTTATTTCTATTTTTACCAATGAAGAAATTTAGATTCAGGTAAGGGAAGTAACATGCCCGAAGTTGCACAAAGGAGTAAGGATTTGAACCTATGTCTCTTAACTCCACATTCAGCACTTGTTCCACTGCATAAAACAGGAATTTTCATAAACCATTTGCCAAAAATGATAGTTTATTCTTTTCCCAATCTAACATGTTATGACTTTTTTTCAGAAGTATGCTTATAGTTCATTTTAATATAAATAGATTGTGGCACAACACATGTGGCCAGGAAGTTCCTACTAATGTCTCATTTAAAGCTCTCCTACTGTAATTTATGACCTTCTTCCAGAATTGTAGGGGAGTAAAACAGGGAAAACCCCATAAAACCTTGGGCTTTGAATCAGAAGATTTGACTTCTAGTACCAACTTTGCCACTTACTAGCTACGTGAATTTGGACATCTTACCAAATTTGTAGAAGACCCCTCAGATCTGATGATCATAGATGTAGACCTGGAAGGGTGATTTTACCCTACTCCTTTGTTTTACAAATGAATAAATTGGAGCTTCTAGAGAATCAATTTCCTCTCTCTTTTCTTTTTAGTAAGTGTATATGTAAAGCTAAAACCTGGGACTAGAGTGCTAAAGTCCTACCCAGCTCTACTATTTTAGAATTAAGGCTCCTGTCTTCAGTGGAATTAGAAAAGAGTTCCTTAATGAAATTCAAAGGGCAGTTCACATAATTTTAGAGTGTTTTAAAATCTCTTGGTCAGAAAGGGGCACAGACAAGGAGGATGATGTTGGAATTACTGATTTAAATTAAATATATGCTTTAAAAAATTTTTAAGTTTTATTTGAGAGAAATTCATAGTGTTATATACCAGTAATGTCAAAGGCCAAAGAAATGTTTCCCTGCAAGCCTCATATTGATTTAGAAAGCCACAAATTAATATTATCTAGGTTGTACTGCATTTTTATTTACTTTGTTAAACATTTCTCAATTTAATTTTAATGGTTTAGGCTATGGCAGGCTACTTTTGGGCCAATGCAGAGTTTTACATTTCTGTCACATACAATCCTTTTTTTTTCTTTTCCTTTTTCCACAAGGAAATATCTATGTTTACAAATTCATAATTTTAAAAACTGAAAGAAAATACAAATAAAGTCTTCTTTTGGTCTTTACTTCCTTAGGCTAACTTGGTATAAATTTAATTCTTGTGGCCATTTTTGGTGGAATTAGGTATTTAAAGTTTCTTTGTATTATGTATTATTATTTGAATTTCTTTATTGTTTTCAAAGGCTGTTTTAACTGGATGGAATACCTAGGATTTTTATGGCACTTGAAGGTTTGCAAAGTACTTTACAAACATTAACTCTTTTGATCTATCTTCACAGTAATCTAGGAGGTAGGGGCTATTATTCTTTCCATTTTACAGTTGAGGAAATTGAGGGAGACAGACGATAAGTGATTTTCCCTAGGTTACACAGCTAGTAAATTTCAGAGAAGATGAACTTTACAAGGAGAAATGGCCCACTCGTATGTTAATATCCTTCTCATTAAAGAATAGAAATAGTTTCCCTACATACATCTTTATAGTAGGAATATACATTCTAGAAAGGAAGTAGTAGCAAATAAAATAGATATTGCTTTCTTAATATGGAGTGCTAATCAACACACAAATTTCTTGAGATATTATGAAAAATATAGTCCCTGTAGTTATCCTATTCTAATATGTTTTTCAATGAAACATCAAACTTTTCTAATGGATATTTTCATCATCCAAAACTTCATACATTTCATTGGGCAACAGCCTCCTTTCTAAAGCTTTGTTCTTTTCAACTTTCCAATGTGGGTCGAGCTTGTGGATGGGTCTTGTTATGATCTCATCTTTATTATTTAAAACCAATTCATTCTGAAATCACAATTTTATTCATAAACATACTGTACACACAAACATGGCCTTGTTGCAGTGGGTTCATTCAAGAACATTAAAGCTTAAATTCAATTCAGTGAACATTTATTACGTGCCAAATGAAAAAAATCACACTCTTCCTACTTTCTAGGAATTTATGATATTATAGGCAAGTGAAATACAACATGGATAATGATAGATGAATTAGAAAGAGATAAACATCTAAGAAAAGGCAAACAGAAAGGCACAAAAGATTTGAGAAAAGAGGGACAACCCCTGGCTGCTTTCGTGGAAGAATGGCACCTTGAACAACAGGAAGGGTTTCAATGTGTAGTTGTAGAAGGATGCTCAGATTCTGTGATCAGAGCTCCATTTTACAAACGAAGAGCCTGAGGCCTAGGGAGGATCAATTTCCTCCACAAGATCACCTCAACAGTAAATAGCAGAGACAGGATTCTATTGGAGATATGGAAGAGGCGTACCTAAATGCATGGAGCACAGGACAAGATTAGGGAATCTCTAGCAATCTAATTTGGCTGAAATGTAGAGGGAATAAAAAGGTAGTGTGAAATGTGGCTGAAAGAGTAGGTTGAAATCAGCTTATGGAGATTCTCCAGGGCTAGAGAAATGAGATTGTATTTTTTCCAATATTTTTTTTCCTCTTTATATATCTGGTGACTATTAATTGAGACAATGAGGAACCATTGAAGATTTTTAAGCAGAGGAATGACATGTTCAGACTTGTCGATTAGGAAGATTATTTTGGCAATATTGCGAAGGATAGATTAGAGTGCGGAGAGACAAGAGAAAGAGAGACAAGGTAAGAAGCCGCTACAATAATCTAACAAAGAGGTAGTGAAGGCTTGGAACTATAGTAATAGAAGTATGACACACAATAATGATCCTGTTGGAGAGGGATCATCTTTCTCTAATTCCAAGAGTATTAAAACTTTCCATTCATTTTAGTGAAAGGAGGGGATAGATGTGAAAAATATTGCTGACATGGAGACAAAAGGATTTGGCAACTGATTACCTATGGGGAAGGGAAGGACAGAAGGGGGAGACACAGGAAAAAGTCAAAGATTGTTTCAAGATTTTGAATGTCAGTGACTAGAAGAATGGTGGTACCATTAACAGTTACAGGAAAGCTGGGAGGAAGGGCAGATTTGGAAGATAAAGGGTTTAGTTGCTTTGTTTTGTTTTTTGAGGGGAGAAGGTAGGGCAATTGAGTTAAGTGACTTGCCCAAAGTCACACAGCTAGTTTTTTGTGTTAAGTGTCTGAGGTCTGATTTGAACTCAAGTCCTCCTGACTCCAGGGCCAGTGCTTTATTCACTACACCACCTAGCCGCCCTGCGAAGGGTTTAGTTTTGAAGAATTGGGGGCGTCTAGGTAGAGATGTCCAACAGACATCTGGAAATGCAGGACTAGATCTCAAGAGAAAAGCAGACCTAAAGTAGAGACATAGATTTAGCAACCATCTGAACCGGAGTGATAAAGAAAGCCATGAAAGTGGCTAATGTTCCTGAGAGAGAGAGAGAGAACACACATACAGAGAAGAGATCTAGAGACATTTTAGTAGATGGTTATTTTATCTATCTATTATTTAGTGTCAAAAAAAAAAAACACACAGATTCTCAGAGTTAAAGGGGACATAGGAAACCATTTGATCCAATGAACACTTGGACAGAAACCATCTCTACAAGACCCCTAATGAATAGTCTTACAATATCTGCTTACAGATCTCCAGTGAAGGGAAACATGTTATCTTTGAAATATTATGGTAGAACAAATAGAGGTCTACAGTTAGAGCTAGGAAGACCTGGGTTCAGAATTTGAAGCTGATATTTATAAGATGTGTGATCCTGTACATGTCCTATGCCTTCCCTGAGCCTCAGTTTCCTATAAAATGAGGGGATTAGACCAGGTGGCCTCTAGGGCCCTTGCCCACTCTAAATCTGTGATTCTCCCATTTGATTTCAGATTGAATTGTTAGGAAACTTTTCTTTACATTGAGCCTATTAATTCTATTTGCAATCTGTCATATTCATATCTTCTTTTCAAGGGTTGCACCTAAATTCATATAATCGTTCTTGAATTTGTTATTTACATAAATTTAAATTGTGACTCTCTTAAGAGGTATGAGATATGGGCTGTATGGTGACACACATCATTAGTGAATTGCATTTTTTAAGCATGTTTAGATTTTCATGGGGACTACCTAATTCACTTGGGTTTATGGTTTGAGAGTAAACATCTTGTTTTTTGCATATGTACTTCTGTGAATTGAACAGTCTGCCCTCAGGCAAATGAATCCAAAGCCAGGGAGGGATGCACCCTTCATATTCTGTTAATTGATTGAAAGGGCAAATGATCTATAGGAAAAGTTGCATCATTAACTTAATTGAGGGCAAAGCCTAATTAGAGGGGAAATGGAGTAGACAGAGCCAGAGACACAGCAGGCCTTCATCTGAGATGTCAACAAACAGACATTGTAACTAAAACCAGACAGCGATTGCAGGGTTTCATTTACGTCTTCCATTTCAATGTGAAAACATTTACCAGAGTATATACGCGTGTGTGCGTGTGTGTGTTTGGGCAAAAGTTACATACTCAAACTGAAATCAACTTCTCTGAGGTGGGAAAAAAATCAGCTGGTGAATGTTAATAAAAATGCTTTAAACAAGCTCATGATAGCATATGGATTTGAAGAGGTAATCTGAAACACATTTGGACCCTAAATTCAAAAGGAAAAAAAATTCTTTTGACATTTATAGACTGGATATTCAATAAACCAACCATATTTAAGACAAAAAAAATTAACTCTAATATGGGCAGATTTGATTGCATTTCTAATGAATTATGGAACATCTAAATACACTACAGATAATTTATACTACATATAGTAAATATACTACAGAAGGTTATATGAAGAATCCCAATAAATGTGCATGGAACCCCAATCTGGCTCATAATTAATGCCTACTCTCAAGTGTCTATAGTACATTCTTTTTGCATTACAAAAGATGAAAAATGGATTCTGCTATCCAAGTAGAAAATGAAGATATCCAACTTCCTCTCTTTTCTTCTCATTGTCAAGCCTTCTCTCTAGATTTGAGCTGCTCCCTCACACCTCTGCACCCTTTGGATCTCTTCTAAGAATCATAAGCTTCTTCTGCGCTCTGAATAGAGGCATTAAATTTTAGAAGCTGCTTAAGTGCTCACAAGTTTGCTTTCCCATCTGAATTGCAACAGGTGGTGGTGGACAGAATCTGGATTTTACCCTCTTTAAAGTCTTTCTCTTCTGCTCCCCTCACGCAGTGAGGTTCCCTTTCTTCCCCCTGACTGCAGCAATACAAACAAAACCTTTTATAAGAAATGGCACTTAAGTGAAATGAGGAATGCAAGCAGACATGTTTTGGCTACAGTGCCAGTCTTGAAAATACATAGGTATTATTACACAATTCAACTGTAGTCCTTGGCATTGTGCATTGCTTGTGAAAACTGGGTCCCAGGCCTTACTCCTCAAATACACTGGAATTTCTATGAATATATTTCAAGAAAGAGAAGGTGGAAATGTTAATAAATAGTCAGAACAGAACATAGTCACATTTTCATAAACTGCATGTTTTTCAGAGCAAAGGGAGAGAGGTGAAGAGAGGAGGATGTGTGTGTTTGTGAGAGACAGAGACGGAGAGACAGAGAGAGACAGAGACAGAGAGAGACAGAGACAGAGACAGAGACAGAGCAAAAGAGAGAGACAGACAGACAGAGAAAGAGACAGAAAAAAAGATAGACAGGAGGGGAGGGAGGAGGGAGAGATGTGAGGGGGAAAGTAAGGAAAGAGAAGAAAAAAGAGAAAGGTAACACATTAATAAAGTAAAACTTGGTTGAGCTGAGCACAGCTAATTAGTCCTGCTTTTGACTGAAAAGAAAAAAAAACCACTTGTACATATAAGGACATCCTGATGACATCATAATTGAATTATTTGTAATTTACTTATCAAGAAACATAAAGGTCCATTAAGATATTTTCTGAAAAGAATTTACTATTATCCTTTCAAAGTAAAGATTTAAATAGATATTATTCATGTTTTGGTCTTTGTATCTCTCCTCTATCCTTTCCTACCTCCAAATATTCATTATTCAGTTTGCAAGTTTGATTCCAGGACATTCTTCTAAAGAGTTATAAATGGCCTAATCATAACTGCCAAACTGACATCAATGGAAGGGGAGGAGAGAGCTCCGAGTAATTATACATAAGATTTGGCCAGAGTGGTCCAGTCGTCTTAAAGAATGAACTTGGTGCCAGCCATTGATCCCCAAAGAAAATATGCAAACTTTGTCTTTCAGCATCTTCTTTGTAAATCTTTACAACCCAGATTTCTTCCAGAAGGTAACAAAGGAGTCAAAAGACTACAGTATGAATGATTTTTCTGTACCATGGAACTGCAAGTAGCTGAATACAACTTATCAAATACGAATTATGCTTTTCTTAAAATATGCCAATATGATCTCTCCTTTTCTTTTAGAATAAATTTAAAGTAAAATTTTGGAAGTCAAAAGACGTTATAATGCTTAAATTAATAGCAAAACCATTTCATATCATAGGTATGCTATGATATTTTCTGTTAATATGTTTGGGCTGCAGAGATATATGAATTTGTCATAGAATGCTCATACCTCTCGACTTCAGAAGAAAACAGACCTAAAGAGGCATTTCAGTATTGTAGAAAGAATGCCTGACTCAGAGTCTAAAGACCTTATAAGAGTTAGGACACCTGTGAGAGTTATTATATCTGAGATCAGGTCCTGACTCTTGTCACTCACCAACTCCCTGAAATCTGTCTATGGACAACTTGGGGTTCTGTGAACCCCACATTAAGAACACCTGATCTAAATGACTTCTGAGATTTCTTGCAATGTTAAAATTTTATGGTTACACTTTGTAGCTATGACCTTGAGCAGTTCACAATCCTTCCGAATCTCAGTTTTATCCTCTGTAAAATGGAAATAGTAACCTATGCTTTGGGGCTGATATGAGGACCAAATAAAAGAATGTATATGAAAATTATTTAAAACGCTATGTGAATGTGAGATATTTGTATTGCTGATTTATTCACAACTAACTCAGGAAATCAGTTACTTATAAAAAGTATCATAGAATTGAGAGTTGAATTATTCAAATAGCTCAGTCCCCTGATGTAAGTTCTTTTGGCCCAAATTGTTCAGGTTGGTTAGTCCTATAGATTACATTACACATTATATTTAACACATAAATGTATGATTCTTCACATTACTTTGGTAATATAGACAAAGCTAATATAGACAAATTACTAGTTTATTATGAGAGGTACCTGTGTCCATTTTATGGCATAAAGGGCTCTGGGATGGATTTGAAAAGCAAGGACACCATCTGTGGTGCTTACTGACTCAAGTCATACCATGGGGGCAGTGATACCAAAGTCATGGGAAATACAGCTGGAAAATTTTATTGCTTTCACTACTTAAATCATATTTCCATGGCATCTCAACATCCAGATGAAGAATAAAGTAGTTTCTGTGTAGACAGATTCATATTTTATCTACAAAATTTCAAAATCGATACCACTAAATTTTGCACTTTTCATGGGGATGCTTGATGTTATAAAGACATAATGGTGAAAAGGTTACCTTAGTCACTTAGAACCTCACATAAAGGCCCCATGCAAAATTGCTGAGCTCTCACATCTGAGTTCTAATTATTGTGAATTGAATTTATAGTAGCATCATTGAGAGTTAACAATGATCTTTGATAATTATTCTCCAAAGAACTATTTGTTATCAGGTTAGTGAATTGTTTAATCAGTAAATAATTTTTATAAGCAGAAATGTTCAGACATTAAAATATGCTATTAAATAATATTCATTAAAGCAATTGATATTCATTAGCAAATAAAAAAAAAAGTAGATCGGAAGCTAAATAAGTAAAAATTAGAAACAATCAAATTCAGTTAGTATTGTGTTTAATAAACCCAAGATTATAAATTGCTGGAGGAAACACTCTCTATTTGACAAATACTGCTAAGAAATCTGGAATGCAGTTTAAGAGAAACTATGTTGAGACCAGCATCTTACAGCACACAACTACAATAAGTTCCAAATGGAAAAAAATGCCTTCATATAAATTCTTATATCTTACAAAACTAGAGGAGAATGGAAAGGGGGGTACCTTTCACAATGATTGCTAGGAATGAATAATTCTTAGCAAATAAAGGAAAAGAGATAATTACAAAAGATAATAAATACTTTCAATTACATAAAACTATTTTTTTTTACAAGGACAAAAACCAATCAGTGCAATTAGAATAAGAAAAGAAACTATCCCTGAGGGGGAGAATCTTTGCTTCAAATATCCCTGATAAGAGTGAAACATCCAATATATACATGGAATTGAAACAAATGCCAGATACCAAGAGTCACATTTTAGAAAGGACATTGAGAAACTTGACTAAATTCAGAGGAGACTCACCACAATTAAGGAGGATCTTAATATTATGACATCTAAGAATCAATTGAAGGAACTGGAGATATTAAAAAATTCAACTTAAGAAATAAAAAGCATAATAACTCACTCAAAACCATAGATTTAAGAAGGGGAAGGTGGTAGAATCAATACAAAGTCTTAAGGCACCTCCATCCCAGTTCTTTCTACCAAACTATCCTACTCCAGCCATTGAGTTTTGCTATGATTCAAGCTTTATTGGTGCCATGATCTCTCCAAAGGTGTAATTTATTTATTCTGTTGTGACTTTATTATACTGATCACATAACTATCAGGTCTTAGATTTGGAAGGAATTTTGGAATTCATTTAGTCCAACTTATTTCCAATTCAGAAGTCTCTCCTATGATAATGAAAGATGGTTAAAGAATTAACTGACCCCTATACACATTTTAACTGTGGCCTTCTGGAGACAATACTCTTACCTTTACAATTTAACCCAACAGTACTTCTAAATGTGGGAGACTTGAAAGGTGGTAGTGTTTGAAGAGATTTTAAGGAGGATGATGTCTCAGAGGTCCTGAAATTCATTACCTACTTTGCCTGCATATGTGATCAGTTTCAATTGCCATTTGGAATCAGTTTCTTCTCCTTCTGGTATATCCTGCAAAGAGCTGGGAAAAATTAGTTTAAACTTGGCAAAACTCAGGTTAAATTTTAAAGTTAAGAGATTGTTCTCATAAGATCTAAAAATGATAACTTTTTTTTAACGAACATCAGAAGAATGTACTCAGAGGTTGAGAAATACATCTTAAGTAAGTGTTAAAGGGGGAGGACAGTGAGTGATCATAATTTTTTTTTCTATAGAAGATCTCATTTTTCAAATGTCATCACAACATAAGCATTTACGATTCTGTTGACCTTTCTAAATTCTTGATTCTGAAGCTATATTTTTTTCAATAATAAGGAAGATTTTCCAGCATTAAAAACTTATTCGATCATCACATGGTCAGAACAGATACAAATTATTTTAAGGCCTGATTTAAATGTGTTTACACAAGTAAGTTCTCAGTTTCCAAAGGCAATTTAAGTAGAGAACATTACGTTTCTAACCAAATACCTTTGTAAGAGATAATTTTTAAAAAGTATTTTTACCACATATGGATGGTAAAAATTCTCTAAAATTGTTGACAGCTAACATTTATTTACCTATGGCACCCTCCCATCTCTTCTTTCTTCATACCCACCCCTGCATTCTCTTTTCTTCCTTCAGGTGTCTATTTTATGTCCAATTTCAGAAAGAAATGTTGTTCTTGTTCTCTCACCTAGCTATTGATTAGAAGCTAATCCTCATAAGATGTTAGTTGATACAGGCTTAAAGTGTTAATACTCCAGAGAATTTGCATTTTAACAGGGAACTCAAAGGTTGAAAACCCTTTAAGACCCAGAGGAATGAATATCTGATGGTGAAATTTCAGTCACTATAATAGGCAGTAAGGTTTACTATTGATAAGAGGGGTGATGAGAAGAGGGCAACCAGAACCATCAGGGAACTTCCAGACCATCTAAAGACAGGTTGAAATAACATGGGATGCTTACTTTGGGGAAGAGAAGACATAGGGAACACATAATAGCTGTCTTCAATATTTAAACCCTTCAATGAGTAAAGGGTCTAGCCAGGAGATACAGAACAAATTACTGTTTTGTTCAAGGGAACAAGATATTTAATCATTTATAAGGACACTATCCTCCTGATTTCTCTTGGCCTTAGTTAAACTATTTTCAAATCCAGTCCATGATCCCAATAAACTGGGAAGCAGACCAGGTTGCCATGTATTAAAATATAGCAAATAAATGGCATTATATATGAAAGAGATATTCTCATGTAAGGAGGATCAGAAACCCAAAGGAGAAAGTATGAGTTTGAACATTTTGGTGAGGATCAAGAAAAGGAGAAACAGAGTGGTTATTGTCATGCATGTACCAACTATTTAGAAGAAACATTTTGAAAAAGGCTTGGGAAAATAAATATGAAACTTGGAAGGATACAGTAATTGATTTCAACTATTCATAGGTGTTGGTGCTTTGTCTGTGATGACTTCTTTACTTGCCCTAATTATAATTTTATTCTTCAAAAGTGGAGGAAGCAACAAAACAAAATTTACTCTGTATTTGATTTTGACCTAAAAGACCTAGGCATTAAAGAATGCTGACAAACTTTGGGGCAAGTGACCACTCTGCCCTAGCATTCATGATAAAGAAAAAGAAAGATGGGTCTGATATATGTCTTTGATTTTAGGAGAATTCTTTTCAGAGGAAAAAAATGGTTGGATGGTCAAAAATCCTACAGATAAAATAAACCCAATGGCAGCTATGTGGCACAGTGAATAGAGAATCAGCCCTGGAGTCAGGAGGACCTGAGTTAAAATCCAGCCTCAGACACTTAACACTTACTAGCTGTGTGACACAAGTCACTTAAACCCAATGCCCTGCCTTCCTCTCCTCTAAAATAAATCCAATAAAAGTGGAAGTCACTCAAGAATGACATTTTAAAGAAAAAAATCCAATAAAGAAGAAATGGAGGAGTTTATGGTATGAAAAATTTATACTTTAACATGTCTAAGTTGATAAATTTGGTTAAAAAAAATTGGGGATGCCTGGAAAAGAGAAAGATCAGAGAAAATATGACAGTAGTCTTCAAGTATTTGAGAGAGAAAAGAAAGTATTTGACACATTTTGTTTAGCCCCAAAGGCTGGCGGGGATGGTGGGGGTGGAACTTAGTAGAAATGGGTATGACTTGTAAAGACATAAATTCAAGTTTAATATAAGGACATATTTCCTAACAAAAATTGAATTATACAAAAATGGAATGAACTGTCATATGAAGTATCAAATCTCTCCTCATTGTCAATTTTCAAGCAAACGTGGAATGAAGAATTTGTTGTACTATAGAAAAAAATTCTTTTCTAAGTATTTGTTGGACTACATGATTGTTGAGTTCCCTTTTAATGCTAAAATTTTGTAATTTTAACTGGTCTTGTTTTTAATGTTATTTATTATGTTATTTTCCTAACATTGAACTATCTATATATCCTTGGCATGAATCTAATTTGGTCATAATGAATAACTTAGTGGGTATATAGTCCCTCTTTTAAGATTTTAATTAAACATTTTGCATCAATATTTATTAATGAAAATGACCGCTAGTTCTCATTCCCTGCTTTATTCCTCCCTGGCTTAGGTATTAAAATTATGTGTCTTTTAATATTATGTCAATTAAATAAGGAAAATATAAGGGATTTTCAAAAATTTCAAGTATTGATCTGTACCATTGATTGAACATATCACTGGGTTTTAAACCTTCTTAAATAGTACAACTGGATCATTGCAGGAAGTTTGTGACCAGGTTTGATGTGTTTTTGTGTCCCCAAAAGCTAGCATAGTGCTTGGTACACAGTAGGTACTTAATAAATGCTTTCTGACTGATTTATTGATTGATGATGATCTGATCAGCTTAGGGGAAGCATTCTATGATAAGTGATCAGGCATAATATAATCAGACATTTGGCATATATAAAGAAATATTCACAAAGCATAGTATAGATGAATGGGTAGAATAGTCTATGCCAGTTGTTTCTTGGAACATATGTAGATATTCACTGCCAAGGTCTACCACATGGAAATTTGAGGGGGTCCTTTCATCCACCAATGTTTTATTTCCCAATGATATATATGACACAACTGATTTGGGATGCATCCTAAGAGCTGTATAGATAAGGAATAGCTGAACACATTACCTTACCTGGCCATGGAAGTTATGACTGCATTGTTACTTCTATCTCTTTTTGTTTGCTCTTTTTTGACAACATAAAGTATTGTGAGATATAATTGCCCAGGCCACTTAAATTGACTTTAAAAAATTTCAAAAATACTTCAAAGCCTAAAAATTGTTGCAGAATCCTAAGAATGGCAATATATCATGGGAGTATACCAATGGTATTCCATCCTCTGGCTCAAGGCAAAAGAAATATTTGCATCAGGAGCAGAGAGAAATACAAATGTCAAAGACATGTTGGGTAAGAGGGTGATCCAGGGAAGTGGCAACTTCAGGTAGTAAGACCACTCATGTTACCAAAGAATGCCAACTTTGGATTCAAGAAAGGACTTATCCTCAAGTACCTAGTGCCATTATGAAATTTCCTATTGGCCTCAAGCCACTCATTATGGTACCCTACTAACATTTGTCTTCCTTAGGAAATATTTTGTGCCTTTGGGATTTCCCTGATTCTTTTTCAAAACTTATCTGTCCTTTTTCTCCCATTCTTGTGGCCCTACTCTCTGGTAGCCAGTTAATCTCATTAAGCAATCCATGCTATGACAAATGGGCTAATGCGTTACCTCTCCCAGAAGACATAATAATAACTACTTACACTAGCATGCCACTTCCTTAAAAAACCAGCATATGAAGTAATTATTGCCAATATTATTAGCCCCACTATATGTATGAGGAAACTGAGGTTCAGACAAGTGAAGTATTCTCCTATACTTAGGAAGCTAATAAATGCTGAAACCTAAATAAAATTTTACTGAAACTGTCTCAGTATTACATAAGATACAAGTTCTAACCTCAATATTGTGGACTAAGTCACAACCTGACATTTGCCAAATTTGATCATTTTACCAGCTTCCTTCCCTCCTTTCTTGCATCCTCCCTCCCTCTTTCTCCTTCTCTCTCCATCCTCCCACCTCTGGCTTTCTTCTGTTCTCTTCTGTTCTCTTCTCTTCTCTTCTCTTCTCTTCTCTTCTCTTCTCTTCTCTTCTCTTCTCTTCTGTTCTCTTCTGTTCTCTTCTCTTCTCTTCTCTTCTGTTCTGTTCTGTTCTGTTCTCTTCTCTTCTCTTCTCTTCTGTTCTCTTCTCTTCTCTTCTCTTCTGTTCTCTTCTCTTCTCTTCTGTTCTCTTCTGTTCTCTTCTGTTCTCTTCTGTTCTGTTCTGTTCTCTTCTCTTCTCTTCTCTTCTCTTCTGTTCTGTTCTCTTCTCTTCTCTTCTCTGACATACACATGGGCACGCGCGCACACACACACACGCACACACACACACAGAAATAGACAATACCCCAGATTCTCAGTTTGGGCTACTTGAGAGCTAATGATTTCCCGAAAGTGCAATGCTGGCGAATCTTAGAAAACATTGTCAAAATTCAGTGTCAGAACAACGATTCCCCCCATTCTCCTCAACGTGATAAAATGGGATAAGCAAAATGGGGGAAAAAAATCTTTTCTTACTAATGGTTGAAATTGTCTGTTGTTATTGTTATTATTTTATTTGTAAAGTATTTTTGCATTGTAAACGTGTAGTGGAAGCATTCCAGAAAAAAAGTCACCCCTTTATAGGGAGTACCTAAATGAGTCATCAAAGAGAATCTGGGGAAGTGTGTTACTAACCACTTGAACTAGAAAAAAGCAAGATCATTCATTAGGCTTCCAGTACACCAGTCAGCTGAGCTAGAAGCTTCTGTCAGACTGGAAATGCCAACTTGGTGAGCCTTGAGAAATGATGATCATCAGAATTGGAAGAGAGCTCAGCCCAACCCATTCATTTTATATTCAAGGGGGTCAATGTAGGCAGTTCTCAGATCACTTTGATGAGCTCACAGAATGATGGCCCTTTCTTTGGGGCATCTGATGAGCACCTTGTTACAATGAGCACCCATTTGTGTCTTTTTGAGAAGACAGGGAATAATTATTGATTGACTTTCAGAGACTGGGGAAACCTCCATAACTTGGAGGAGGACAGACTTGTACCTATGAAACCAATCTTCTCAGCTGGGCAAAAAAAAAATACTGGACTCTCTTAGTCCCTTTGTCTCTCCCACTTTTTTTCGCCTTTTTTCTTTTAGAGGACTGACTGAAAAAACCACAGAATAGACCTGTGTTCTGGGGAAAGAGGAAAGACAGTGAATTTCTCTCTCTGTCTTCCTTTGTCCTTCCAGTGGCTCCCACAATGACTACCTTTGAGCAGAATCATATTGGATTTTCCTTGCTTGCCAACAACTTTCTGAGAACAGGGCAGGTCTCAGATCTCAGAGACTGAGAATGGACTTTCCCAGCCCAAGAGATTGAGTAATGCAGGAGCCCTTGGACATGGCCCTAACAACTGGAGGAATACTAAGGTCATGGTGAAGTCAAATTCCCAGGACCTTGTTTCCACCAACACACACACAGACACACACACCATCACCACACCACCACTACCACTACCACTACCACCACTACCACCACCACCACCATCACCATCACTATCACCATCACCAGTACCACCATTATAAAGAGTTGTTCTGAAAGTACAAGTATGATAAAAAAAAAAAAAGGCTTTGCCATGTAACAAAGTCAAAATGTGTTTTGTTTCTTGGGAATATGAACAGTTGGAGTAATATCATAAGACTGAATGTCTGTAAGAGTCTCTGGGGGGTGAAAAAGGGAAACTCGTCAGAATGTAGGGTATTGTTTGTTCATCAGCTCCAAAGTATGTTTGCCTTCCTGGTACAAATTCAAGTGGAGTGGGCACTCCATGCTTGGGAGGGGGACTATGTAGGACTCTGTGAATGTGCTGAATATTCACTAGATTTTGAAGTGGTGCCCCATCAACAACTGAAGTTCAGTTCCTTCTAAAAGGAAATGTAGGGAGTGTCATACATGCTTTATGTGTTTTCTGCATTTGTTTATGGGTTCTTATGAGCCTTTTGAAAACAGTATGTACTTTTTGTATCTGTTTATAGGTTCCTGTGAGTCCTTTTATTTTTCTGTGGAGTGAAATGTATGTGTTTTTTTTTAACCTGGTTTGTACAGGAATTGCAGGTCCCTACTACCCACCATTGTGGAAATCCAAGCAGTTATATTTGGAGATTTTCTTGGAGTAAACTAAAATGGTGGCAATGAATCAACCCCAAAGATCAGATCTATTCCATTGGAACCCTGAAGCATAACAGAGGAGGGATAGCCTTGGCCATGACTTACATATACATGAGGAAACTGAGGCTAAGAGAGGTTAAATAATTTGTTCAAGGTCACACAGTAAGTTATGACAGCTAAGATCTTATACCAAGTCATATTATTCCAAAGACAGAGTTCTTTCCACTGACATCACATAAGAAAATTGACTCTGAGTTAGTATGAGGAGTTTCTTGCTAATTTTATAAGTTAAATAGCATCATTTTTATAAAAAAAAAACTATTACCACTATATAAGTTTAGAAATCAACAATGGCTTTTTCACAAAAATAAGTATCTTGTTTAATTTTGTGAATTTAACACTAAGTGAAACTTAAAAAAAAAAGGTTAGCCCCTACTTATCTCCATTTTTTAAATTATGAAAATAGTTATATTAATAAATTGCTACAAATAAATGTAAGAGAGACATTTTCTGGTATCTGTATTTCCATAGAATCATTTCTTTTTATTTTCCAGTGTCTTTAACCTAATAAGAAGCATTTGTTTTATCTTGCAACTTATCATAGCAGTTAAACAATACTAAAGAGAAATGTCCTAGCCTTTGGCTGTACTATCTTACTAGCCTGCTAAAATAAACACCCCAGTTTTTTCTGGCCTCAACGTTTTTAAATATTCTAAAATGCTTTACTTTTAAATTTGCTGTCATGTAAAACACTTTTATTAATCCTCTCTAATAATTGAAAATAGTTCAAACATCCTTTTGTGTCTAATGTAAGTGATGATATTTTTCATTTCTTGTCTAACTCCAGTAACTATACTTGTCAAAACAAACCTAAACAAAACAATAGAGGGCCTTGGCAAATGACTAGAAGTATGCAGGAAGACTGTGGATAATCATTAAAGGGACATGATTGGGGGGGAGGGGCAGGATGATTTATGCACTGAGTGCAGGGTTAGACTAGATGAAATCTCAGTTCCCTTCCTCCCAGATTTTTCAATTATTTAGAATAAGCACCAATTACTTGTAGTAGAAAGAGATGACAAACAGATACTAGTTATTGTAGGAGGCTGGTATAATACAAACAGGCACAACAGCAGCTCCTACTGAAGTCAGGTAACTTCTAAAAAGATGAAGGAACATATGCCAGAATTGAATACCAGACATTGAAGTCAAGCTTTACCAAATGAATAGAGCCAACTTTCACAACAGCTGAGTGGATGGTAGAGAGGGAACATGGTCACTGGAGTCAAAGGACATGAGTTCAAATACTAGCTCTACCACTCACTATTTGTGTAACCTTAGGCAAATCAGTGAAAGAATACATGAATAAAGAATTTATTAAGTACTTATTCTGTGCCAAGCACTGGAGATACAAATACAAAAATGAGACAGTCTCTGCTCTCAAGAAATGTACATTGTATTAGAAGACAACAATATTTGGGAATGGTAGTCAAAGAAAGATATTTAAGTTTGGAAAGAGATGTGAGTGGAGACATTGTGGAGTTGATTGTAACAACCTCTCCAGTAGCAATGGCAGTATGGATATGACTACAGTTTCACATCTGAAAAGCAGGAGATAAGGGAAGGGTTCATTTGGCAGAGTGCAAGAAAATGGCTTAGAAGGAAGTGTTGTTTGTCCTTTGTTCTTGAAGAGAACATTGGGAAGAGAACAATGGCATTGGTATGATGATGTCTTGACTTGAAAGAGAATTGGATTTAAGTGAGGCAGGGCTGGGCAAGGTCACCAGCCTCACTCTCTCCTCCAGAGCCATCTGGGTCCAGTGGCAAGATATAGATCAAGGCAAGCGGAGATGGTTCCTGATGCAATGGGACACTTTGGCATTTTTGAGCTAAGGTCTTGCTCAGGTCCCAGTTTATCTGAGGTAATACCCATTCAGTGATTAAAGCTAGGTAAGAAATGAGGTAAAAAAATGGTCTCTTACCTAGTCAAAAAAAAATCTATCTGGGACAGGAATGCCCCCGGGGTTTCTGGCCAAAACAGAAACCATTGCTATTTACGCTCTAATGAGCCACATGATACGTTCCCCAGCAGGGCTTAACCTCTCCCTAGGTCTCACTTTCCAAATCTATAAAATGAGAGAGCTGAACAAAATAACTTTTGAATTCCTTTCTATGTCCAGAACCAAACAGCAAGGAGAAATTGTCAGGGAGGCAAGAGTAGGATCTATAGTGGCAAAAGCCAATGAGAATTCTAGGCAGCAGAAGGAATTGTAAGAGCAATATAGAACATATAGAATTGCGGGCAAGAATTTTCAGAAGCCAGAAAAGGAAGTCCTTTCTTTATTCAGGGGTAACATACCTGGAGAGAAGAGTAGGAAACAAATCTGGAAAGAATAAATGTTGAAAGACTTTAAACATTGGAATGACTATCATCTGGGAAGAGAGAGTAGATTGTTCTGCTCAAACCCAGAGGGCCCCTAGAAGCAAAGTGTGGGTACTAGTTGCAAAGTGGAAAATTTAGTCTTAATACAAGGGAACACTTCCTAAAAACTGGGCCTACCCACAAGTACAATAAGCTGTCTCAGGAGGTAGTGGGTTCCCCTTCATGGGGGTCCTTTAAGCAAAGGTGGGATGACAGACCACTTCTTGTACGTCATAAAAGATTTTGCTTTGGGTTTTTGGTGGGGTTTTTTGTTTTTGTTTTTGAGGCATAGGTTGAACTGTGTGGACATTATAGACCCTTCCAGCTCTGAAAGTCTGTCAGTCTGAAAAGAGAGATAAGTAGTAGCTATGATTGCTGATCTCTTTCTACCTCTTCTCTCATAGGGACAGGCCTGAGGGAAGGGCTATAAGTACTGTTAAAAAGATCCTTGGTCTACTTATTCCAGATTCCCTACTGTCTCTATTGAATGAGTACCCATAGGAGCCACAGATTGTAGTGGACCAAGCAAAGGAAGATCTATCTGAACCCTATATAGGTTCCATAATTTCACTAGATTTCTGGGTCAGAGGCAATATCACCCTTACATGCATAATATAGCATTCAAAGACTTTCTATCATATCAGCTTCAGTAACTGGAATACAGCTAAGTATAAGCATAGGGCTTTCCCCATACACACACACCTTCCAGGTCAAGTAAGAATTAGCAGCATAGAGGCAGCTAGGTGGCACAGTGAATAGAGCACAGGCCCTGGAGACAGAGGGCCTTAGTTCAAATTTGACATCAGACACTTAATGCTTACTAGCTGTGTGACCTTGGGCAACTCACTTAACCCCAATTGCCCTTCCCCTCCAAAAAGCAAAAAATAATAATAATTAGCAGCATATCCAATTGTCAGGTGTTTTACTAGCTCCTGACTAAACTAAATAAGGAAAAACTCTTAGGGGAAAAAAAATTAAGGCCACAGAGACATATTCTTATTTATTCTCTGAGATTGTTTTCAGAAAGTTCAAGAAGAAGTTGCTGGTTCTTGTCCTTAAGATTGAAATTAATATTCTGAGAGGAGTCAGTAGCATATATTTAATCCCAAAGGCATACATTAATCACAAAAGCTCTGAAAACATGGTACATTATGCAAGATCAGATAGGAAATGAGAGAGAGTATGCTTTGGTAAATAGAGGACCTGTCCTAAAGTCTAGAACACCTAGATTCAAGGGTTACTCTTGATACCCTCTGGCTGTGTGAATGTGGACAAGTCACTTATGCTGTCAGCGTCCCAAAGCAGAGATGATCAAAATTAAAATCAATAAAGGAAATTTTTCACCATGGGAGTTTCCCTTTCTGATGAAATCATAAGTATAGATCTTCCATCTTCCCCCCAAAAGAAATAAATATTAAGAATGTCTAAAGATCCTCTCTCTATCTTCTCTGCAATGGCATGACATCATGAATTATGTCATCACTAATGTTTTTTTTTTTACTTAGTTTTCAAACTCCTGAATTTATTTTTCACATGTTTTATTGATGATTTTTTGTTCTTAAATCACAGTTTCCAATTTTCTACCACCACCAAATGAAGCTTCCCTGGTCCAATAAAAAAAAGTAAGCAAAAGCAATTGACGGTCTGACAACATATGGGAGATTTCACACCCAGAGATCCTCACCTCTATATCAAGAGAAGGGAAGGATATTTTATCTACCTTTGGAGAATCATTGATACAATAGATAGAAGACCAGCCTTGGAATCAAAAAGAATTGGTTTCATGTCTTTCCTCTGACACACACTAGCTGTGTATTCATGGTCAAATCATTTAACACTTCAAAACTCCTCATAACTTGCTAAGATAATAAGTTATAGAAAAATTGGTGATTTATATCAATGGAGGGAGTTTCTACACAAAATTCTGTAGATGAATAGGTCCAAAAAGAATGTGTAATCTACTTTCACCTGTATAGTCCAACATTTCTTGGCCTCCATTAAATGCTTTAAATTTGCTTCTAAATTAAAGAATCTTTTCAAAGTCGCCCATCACAGAGTATCATCTTACTGAAAACAGAGCACATTATATTTATGTTTAGAACTTTAGAATAGTACAAACTGTCCTCCTGATTTTTTTCTTTTTATTAGTTTATGTTATTTGTCTCAATTCCATCTAAACAGAGAACAGAAAAAACATATTTAAGGTGATGTCAAATTAAGATGAAATGCAGCAAATATCAAGTGTTCTGGAAAATATTGGTCACTGGGAGCACTACAGGAAGTATTTAACTTTTACAAAAGCTATGTTTGTTTTAAATTATCCCCCTGCCAAAATGTAAATTCTGTTAAGCTATTCTTCACCTCTTCCCCAATTATTTATTTGTAATTTATTTTTGCAACCCCCAATGTCAAGTATCAAACTAAATCAAAACATCAAGTATTGCTTTCACATGTTTTCTGTAGCACAGGCCTGTAGGAATCACATGTAATGAAATGTTTTCAAGTACCTAAAAATTTTAAGAGAAAGAGAAATGGGATGGTTTATTTTTTAAAAGACACTCCAAAAAGAAAAAGAAAAGAAAAGAAAAAAAAACCTACAGGGTGGAAAAGGGGGATGGGGGAGAGTAAAAGTTCATTGGAACCAAGTGATTTATAGGGAAAGGCTCAGCAAGCTTACATAAAAACCAAAGAGGGGAAGTGGTCGGACATTGGGTCAAATCTCCATTCACATGTTGTGTAATAAAAGGCTGACTGTAGCCTTTGAGCCTTGCTTCTAGTCATAGACAATGGCAATTGCAGACCAAGACTAATAACAGGATTTAGCATAAATCCACCACAGGAAGTGAACAGTTGTACTGGCAAATCATTAGCCAGGGGAACATTTTATGGCAACATCAGGATGCATCCATGTGCTTTCAAACTTTGAATGTACTTGTGATCATGAAAACATAATTAGTTCTCAGTGATTCTAATTTTTCTGTTGTTTGTTATGGGATGATTCTTCTCTCCTCTGCACCCCACCCTCCCAACTCCTTTTCAGGAGCAGGATTTATTTTTCAGCCCTAATTTAGCAGCCAGAGTGAGAGTTTTTGAAGTTTCCGTGCAGGGTTTTAGAATGTTCTCTTTTTTTCTCCTGCTGATGCTTTTTTTATTGCAAGGTGAATTGTGTTTATTTTGCACGGCTAACAAATGGGTTCAAAGCAACACTTTGATCTTGAACTCCTGCCAGATTCTCGAAGTTGAAAGCCCCCCTGTGCAGTAGAGCAGACCTGTACTAGCAAAGCTGAGCTAATTTGCAAAGGAATGTCAAAACGACTGGGACAACTCACTAGTGGCTTGCTCCGCAGGCTGCAGCATTTTCTAATGAAGAGACACCACATTCTCAACTGTCACTTATGGGAAAATAAGTGGAAGGGTAAAAAGAGGCAAATTCATTTACAGCAGCATGTCCTGATACAAATGGATTTTAGAAGAAACTGGGGGTTTTGCTTTGAAGAAGCTTTTCTCTTCTTCAATTTTAGCCACATCAAGTGGCCGTAGTTAATAACTGTTAGCTTTTCATTCTGACATCATTAGTAGTAAAGATGCTTCTTTTTAGTTTTATTGCAAGGAGAACCTTGGAAATGATACTTTTCTTGGTGTCTTTTTAACAGGGATTTGGTGGATTCTGTGAAATTGTTTTTTTTTAAATCAAGCCAATCAAATGAAGAATTAGGAACTAAGTGAGTGTCCATCAATTAAAGAATTTATGAATAAATTCTGGTTCAGAAATGTAGTGAAATATTACCATGCCATGAGAAATTATGAACCTGAAAGATTCAAAGAAGCATATGAAGATTTACCTGAACTGATGCAGGAGGAAATGAGCAATTTAAAGAACAAAAAAAGGAAAAGAATTGCTATGTCATTATAAAAACCAAGAGTGGCCCCAAAGAGGAGTTAAGAAAATGCACTTTCTTTCCTTTTTTTGTAGATTTGAGAAGTTCTGGGTATGAATTATATGCATATGTTAGAAATAATTAATATATAGTTGATTTTTTTCACTTTTTTCTCTTTCTTTTTAAAATCTATAAAAAAGGATGGCTCGCTAAGAAAGGGAATGGTGAAGGATATAGTTACAAATGAAAGAATATAAGTGAGTTTCTATGCCATGAGACATATATTTTATATATTATAATATACATATTAAATATATATTTATAAATATATTTATATTTTTGGTGTGGGCCTATGATTTCATTTGTATAAGGAATTCATGGCATAGAAACTCACTTTGCTATTGAAGATCTGAAACTAATCTACAATTTCTACTAACAAAGAGTTGCCCAAATGACAAAGAGATTAAATGCCTTACTTGCCAATGGACTCATAGCTATTACATATCACAGGCAAGACTTCTGTCTTGGTCTTACCTACTCTAAGGATCACTGTGAGGGAAGTCTGATTAGATGATCTCTAAAGTCCCTCCTAACTCTAAAACCCTAAAAAATGAACCCCAATTTCACAAGTTATTCAGTCACCCTACAATTCTACAATTCTTGGTTTGGACTGACGTGCAAAAGGGGACTGGAGATCAGTATTCCTTATAAGATACTAATTGTCCATGTGACCTACACCATTTCAGTGACTTATTAATTCAGTATTTAGTAGCTACATTTTGCCATAATCCTTGTGAAACTGATTTTTTTAACCCAAGTGGGAGACTTTACATTTACCCCTATTAAATTTCATCTTCCATTCTAATGTCTAGATTAGACATTAATCTAGCCACTTGGGTTCATAACCCCTTTACAGAGAAGTAGACCTAGGATAGAGAAGTCAGAAAGATCTGAGTTAAATTCCTGCCCAACACAACCAGTTGTGTTAAATGATATTAGCAATTTATTTAAACTCTCAGTGTCCCAAGCATCTAAGAAAGACCAGAAGTTTTAGGCAGTTTGCCAATCTGTATCAGTGGAGGGAATTTTCAGACCTGGACTTCCCTACAATCTAATGAATTCAAAGATTCTGACCAAATAAAACCCCATTGCTACAATTCCCCTAACTATTTCTGTGCTGTTAGTCAACTTTAAAAACTTTAGGATGCAACACTTTCATTTTGTATTGCCTACTTTTTATCATAGATCTAGAGGGAAGCCTCCATTGAAGTCTAAAGTCTTGTTGTCACACATTGTGGATCCTGAGTTCTAAAAAATTTGCTGATTTCAAGACCATTCCTCTATCCATTAGCGCTCTTGCTCTAACAGGATCTGCCACACTGAAAAGATGATGAATGGGCCCCTTGTTATTCACCTAAGGACAAGCAAAATAGAGAAAGATTCATTACAGAGTTGGTTACAAGATGATCATCTTTGTCCACTGCAACTCAGAAAGACCATATGTTAAGGGATTGAAGGGCTTTGATCTTTTCTGGTGGAGTGATTACATACACCTATGAAATAACAAATGTTTAAATACTTAAGCAAGGAGGGTTAAAGGATTGCCAAATGAGTTTGCAGATGAGAAAGGGAGGACACATTACAAAGGAACTGAATAACAAAGTAGAACTTTTTAAAAAAAATCTACACAGACTAGACACAAAAATCTAGACATTAGAATGGAAGATGAAATTTAATAGGGGTAAATGTAAAGTCTCCCACTTGGGTTAAAAAAATCAGTTTCACAAGGATTATGGCAAAATGTAGCTACTAAATAATTCAGCTTGCAGTATAGTCTGCAGCAAGCATACTATAAGTTTGATATAATTCAATAATATAACATGGAAGATTTTTAAAGTTTCATGTGGAATTAGGTTAATTTAAGAGAGTCATAGCTTTCAGCAATGAGGAAGCAATAGTCCATGTATATGCAACACTTCTGTGACTATATCTGAGGAACTGTTGTCACTTCTGGACACCGAATTTTATGAAGGACATTGGTGAGCTAGAGTGTATCCGGAGTAGAGCAGCGAGAATATTGAAAGCTCTCTAGTTCATGCCTTGAGGAGTGGTTAAAGCTTAGCCTACAAACGAGAAGATGGGAGATACATAATAGTTGTCTCTAGTATATGAATCTTTCTATAATATCAGAGGATAAAGTTAGGAGTAATAGATGAAAGTTTAAAGAGATGAATTTAAATTTGATGTCAGGAAAGCTCCTCAACAGAATTATTGAAAAGTAGAATAGTTTGTCTTGGAAGGTAATGAGTTCTACCTTATCGGATATGTTCAAGCAAAAGTTGAATAACTACTTGTGAATTGTTATAGAGACAAAGGTGGAGTTTTCCAAGTACAGGATGGCCTCTGAGCTCCTTCTAAATTCTAAAAATCTGTGATTATCCAGAAACCTGGTGAAGTTTCCAGGATGTCTGATTTTATTGGTTGTTTTGTTTTACTCTAAAGTACATTAACATTTTGGGCTCTTTTCATAGTCTTCCTTTTAAGCATTATTAGAGAGATGAGTCCCAAAGGTTTTCTTTTAACAGAGGATTACCTCACCTTTGATCTGCATTAATCAAAAAAAGAGATTTTTTTTTTGAAAAATAATTACTGTACAATGTAGATTTTCTCAGAATAGATTTGAGACTTTTCCAAAAGGAGTTACTGAAATATTTACTTGATCATCTTTCAGACCAGCCTGGTAGTAGTCTCTTTTTAGTAAAAAATTCCTTGAACTTGTTAGAAATTAATAGTTATGATTCCAGAGCCATACTATCTGCATTACCTTGGATAAATCATTTAGCCTTTCAATGCCTTATTTTACTAATCTGCAAATTATCCAGACTTCATATGTTTAATATTGTGAGGTTAATAGAAAAGAAAGTGGTTTGAAAAATAAAATTTAAGCAATAGGCAAATATAAGGTATTATATTCTCATCGTAGGTAATTCTATTTGTATCTATAATAGAAAATTACATGGCCCAGTTGTCCAAACATATATTTTATGAGTGTAAAGAACACTGAAACCTAATTATTCTTCTAATATTCCAGGGAGTAAAAAGGTCTGATGGCATATTATTAAAAAATGTCATTGAGATGGACAAGTTTCTGTTCACTTTTTTCTTAGAAATGGAATATATCAAAAATAATTTACCTTCCTGGTTGCCAAAGTTAGATAGCTATTTTCTACTTCTGAAGGAATGCAGAGATAGTACTCATCAATACAAAAGAGATAATGATCATCCGATGATAAAAATGCCATCTTTATTCCCATCATCTCCAATACACACTTCAAAATTAATTCTTCTGGTGATCTTCACATATGCAGGGCTAGAAATTTTCTGGGGAATGTTGGCTTGCCTTGTAGCTATGAAATCTTAACCTGTTTTATCTGCTTAGAACTGCTGTCTCTATCCCAGCTCATATACTTACTAGCTTAGTGATGACTGGGAAGATACTTCTCTCTCAACCTCAGTTTCCTTATCTATGAAATGGGGATAATAATACTTAAATTATATGCTTCCCCTGGTTAGAGGGAAGATTAAATTTTCAATGTATGTAAACTTTTTTGTAAACCTTAAAGTGCCATGTAAATGTCAGATATTATCATTATTATAGCAGCTGTTTTATATAACTCCCATGAGAATTTTTTTTAAAAGAATACTACCTCAGAAATATGGTTTTTAATGGCACAATGATGGTGTGATAATGTTGGTAGCCACAATATTAATAGCAATTAGAATCAACAACTTTTTCCAATTTCATTTAACTTCAGAATAGAAATTGCTCAATTCAAGAGAACAGAAGAAAGGTAAATTTGTAAACACTATTGTATAAACACTCAAGCTATACCATTTTTTCTACTCTTTTATGACACTGATTTATTTTCTGTGAGCAAACTTGATTCTCATCCACTTAGGAAAGGGTGGAGGGAGAAAACTAATGGATACATAATGAAAGTGATCTTTAAGCAGTTCAATGTGCAGCAAATATCAGGTATTATGTCTGATTAA
This sequence comes from Pseudochirops corinnae, assembly GCA_028646515.1. Taxonomy (NCBI): domain Eukaryota; kingdom Metazoa; phylum Chordata; class Mammalia; order Diprotodontia; family Pseudocheiridae; genus Pseudochirops; species Pseudochirops corinnae. The sequence goes on along the minus strand of CM053591.1, from coordinate 104,269,272 downwards.
AGAAAGAAGAACAGAGAGAGCACTTATTGTAATGGGACCAGTGGAGAAAAAAGATAGCTGAGGAAAAAAACATGGAGGGAAAAAAAAGCATTCGTCTTAGTAATATCGAAGCAATGTCCTTTTTAAGAAGTGCTAAGAAGTATTTCCTAGAGGAGGCCTGCTTTAAATAGTTTAACATGGAAGGCCATACTCTTCTGAAGAATGGTAAACTCTTAGATCTGAAAATAATAACAAATTTGAAAATAGAAAAAAAAGGAGGGGGGCAAAGATGAGGAAGAGAAAGAAAAGAACTAGAGGGAAAGATGTTCTTCAATAGTAATATGATTTGAAATTAAAGACATCTGCTTTCTATGGAAATCAAAGTATATTAGCTCATAATAAAGTAACATATTGGTCTGAATCTTTGTTCACAAAAGAAAGAAATGAAAGAACTCTGAGTGACAATCTTCTCTACAACAAAAAATTCTTCTCTGTCTTGAAAAAAATGGGGGTCCTTGACACACTGGTAGTAGTTTTATTTTATTTTAAAGTATATTGTAGGGGAACCACGTCTGTTGTATATGCTTTTAATGTAAAAAAAAATGGAATAAAAAAAGAGCTTCTTTTGCTATAGCATATCATAACTAAGTTGTGTTGGGGAGCAGGAATAGTGTCCTTCAAAATAGATTTCTAAAAATATTAAATCATTTCTCATCAGCTAAAAAAGAAAATTCTAGAACCAGAATGTTGGTGACCATCCAACTTTTTTTTTATACCTCAAATGAGGCAAGGAATTAATCTTTGAGTAATAATTCCTAATAGAGTATTTCCTTTCAGTAAGAGGAGCTTTTATACTGTATTTTTCTGGGAATAATATGATTTATTTTGATTAATTTCTGGGAACAAAAACCCATTACTGTAAAGGTTTTAGATTCTGGGGAGAAAATGCCTACCATAATGTTTACTTTCTGAGAAAAGTATTTTCCCCTTTAGATATATAAAAATTCTAAGATGCTCCAAACTCGCCATCACTTTTCTACATCTGTTTATGCTCAACTCCTTTTTACATCATCCCCATAACATGATTCTTTCTTAGCATGTATTTGCAAAATGCTATAATTTACATGGCTTCCCAATACTCTCCTCATATTTCATATGGTTGATGAGGCATTGACACTAGGACAGTCATTCTCAATCACACTTTGTTCCATGTGCATAATAGCATAACCTGTAAATGTGATATAACTATAATCAAGGTAGGAGATGCAGGATAAAATTGTGTATATCCTAGCTTTAAGGTATGTGGCTTCCTATTTCATCAGTGACTTTAAATGAATCATTTAGTCAACTCACCACACTTTGGTAGCTGTGTGAAGAATGGATTGGAATGAGGTAAAAGTTCAAGTAGGAAGGCCAATCGGGAGGCAATTGTTATGGTCCCTGTGGGAGAGAATGAAAACCTGAACTAGGATGGTGCTTTTGTGAGTGGAAAACAGGGTACAAATGTGAGAGACGTTGTAGATGTAGAAATGGCAAGAATTAGCAGCTTGTCAGAAATGTGGACTGAATGAGAGTGAAGAGTCAACGGTGACACCAAAGTATTGTGAACCTACTAACTAGAAGAATGGTGGTGTCTTCAACAGAAATAAGAAGTTCAGAAGAAGGATGAGTTTGGAAGGAAAGATAATGGGTTTTCTGTACATATTCAGTTTGAGATGTCTACAGGAAATCTAGTTTGAAATGTCTAATAGGTGATTGGTGATGTAGATCTACAGGATCACCAGTCAGCATCTCTGATTTTGAGAATCAGAAAAGACTTTCCCTAGGAGGTAGCATATGAGCTGAGACTTGAAGGAAGTTGAGGATTCTAGGAGGTAGAGTTGAGGAAAGTATATTACAGGCATTCAGGCATAGCCTGTGCAAAGGCATGGATATAAGAAATAGAATGCTGAATTCAGAAATGAGCAGTTAGGTCAGTTTGGTTAAAACATAGAATGTGTGAAGAGGAGTAATGTAAAATAAACCAGAAAAGATAGGCTAGAATCAGTTGGTGAAGGACTTTGAACAGGACCTTGTTGCATTGCCCATATACAATTCCAATTCCCAGTTCTAGGACACTTGCCCCTGCAGGGAAGTAGGGGTCCTGGTTACAATTCCAGGGCAGAAAGAGTGCTTGTGGTTGCTCACAAAGGACCAGGGGCCCTGCTCTCACTTTCAAGGCAGAAAGGAGCACTAGCACTTGTGGCCACAGGAGAACAGAAGACCTGGCCATAGAAGAAAAGCTAAGAGAAGCACTAGCACTTGCAAGAACAAGGGATCATGGTCTCTTCCCGGGTAAAGAGCAGAGGAGGGGCGGGGAACCTGCAGCCTCGAGGTCACATGTGGCTTTCTAGGTCCTTGGATGCAGCCTTTTGACTGAGTTTAAGTTTCACAGAATGTCCTTTTATTAAGGGGATTTGTTCTATGAAGTTTAGATTTAGTCAAAGGGCTATAGTTGAGGACCTAACCACATATGGACAAGTATAAGTTAATGATTCCATGAGACATTAAAAAAAAAAATCAAATAAAATTTTTAAAACGAAAAAATAGAAAAAAATGTGAAATATCTCATTTAAAAAATTGACCCATGGTGGCATGACCCACCAGGCAGGCCTGGAGACCCAGTGCAGTGGCGCAACCCACCAGGCAGGCCTGGAGACCCAGTGTGGCAGTCCTACCCACTAGGAAGGCCCTGGAGACCTGTGGCGTGCTGAGAGGCCGTCATTGGACATGGCCTGCTGATCCAGCAACCACAAGGGCCACTCCCAGGCCTATCACCACAGGGTTGGGACGAACTGAGCTGGGTAAGAGACAAAGGGAGGGCCCACAGTAGGGGCAGCAGCTATCCCTGGGACTACCCATCCACAGCCTGGATATTTAAAAAGCCCCTAGCTGAACCTCCAGGGACCAAGATGACCGACTGAACCCCGGCTGCTCCAATCCCCCCTCCAACCCCAAAACACAGTAGTTAATGCCCCAGAGGAAAATTTTAAGCAGTAAAGGCTTAAGAACCCCGGAGGAAGGGCAAGACTAAGGTCCTGCCTCAAAATGGGAAGAAAGCAGACTGCAAAGACAAAGACTCTGGAATCCTGTTATGATGAGAGGGAGGAATCAAACTCAGAAGGAGAGAGTATTGACTCCACACCCACAGCTAAAGCCTTAACAGGGACTATGACCTGGTCTCAGGCACAGAAAGCATTGCTAGATGAGCTCAAAAAGAACTTTGAAATCGGGCTCAGAGAGGTAGAAGATAAAATCAGCACCTCCTACTAAAACAAAATTGTGAAATTAGAAAAACGTTGCAATGAAGAGAACAGCTCCTTAAAAAGTAAAATGTGTGAAGTAAAAATGAAATCTGAGCATATGGAAAAGGAGCTTCAAAAACTAACTGAGGAAAATAATTTGCTAAAAACCAGAATCAACCAGATTGAAGCCAATGACTCTATGAGGAACCGAGAATCAGCCAAACAAAATATCAAGACTGAAAAATTAGAAAAAGAGGTAAAATATCTCAATGGAAAAATAACTGACCTGGAAAACAGATCCAGGAGAGACAATCTGAGAATCATTGGTCTACCAGAAAATCATGATGAAAAAATGAGCCTAGACAACATCTTTCAAGAGCTTATCAAGGAAAACTGCCCTGAGATCCAGGAACCAGAGGGTAAAATAGAAATAGAGAGAATCCAGTGCACACTTCCTGAAAGAGATCCCAAATTGAAAAGTCTGCAAAACATTGTGGCCAAACTCCAGAACTATCAGGTAAAGGAGAAAATACTACAAGTGGCCAGAAAGAAACAATTCAGATATTGCAGAACCACAGTGAGGATCACACAGGATCTGGCAGCCTCAATGTTGAAAGACCGGAGGAACTGGAATATGATTTTTCACAAGGCAAAAGACCTTGAGCTACAACCAAAGATCACCTATCCAGTAAGACTGAGCATAATCTAACAGGCAAGGAGATGGTCATTCAGTGACATAACAGAATTCCAGACCTTCCTGATGAAAAAGCCAGTGCTCGATAGAAAGTTCAACCTTCAACTGCAAGACCCAAGAGAGACACAGAAAGATAAATAAGGGAAAAAACACACACACACATAAGTTGTTATTTAACAAGAGCAAACTATTTACATCCCTATATGGGAAGCTGATACCTGTTAATATCATGAACTCTATACCTATGGCAACATCTAAAAGGGATATAGATAAACAGAGCGTGTGCGTATAAACTAGGCAAAATGATGATAAAAATCCTTATTAAGGTACTGTAATGGAAGAAAAGGGAAGAATGAAGCAGAAAAGGGTAAATTATGCAACATAAAGAGGCATAAAAACAATATAGTAGAGGGATAGAAGGGAGGAAGATGAGAACTATACGAGCTTTTCTCTCACTGGTTTTGGTGCAAGAGGGAATAACACAACCAATTAAAGATAAGACTTTATCAATAAGAGATGTAAAACTTATCACAATAGAGGAAAAGAGGGGAGGAAGAGAAGCAATGCTTGAGATCTATTCTCATCAGTCTTGGTCCGAGGAAGAAATAACGTACAACACTGAGTATAACAATAGATCATATCCTACAGGCAGTAGGAGGGGGGAAAGGCCAAGAAAGGGGAGGTTAGAAGGGAGAGAAGAAGTAGTAAGGGAGAAGGGTAGGAAAAGGGAGGGGGGCAGATAAGAAGGGAATACTGAGGGAGGCGGTGGTCAAAAGGAAAACTCTTAAGAAGGAGAAAGGAGAAGGGGAAAAACAAAAGCATAAACAGCGGTGGGGAACAGGATGGAAGGAAAGACATAGATAGTAATCATAACTGTGAATGTGAATGGGATGAACTCTCCCATAAAACAGAGGTGGATAGCAGAATGGATTAAAAACCATAATCCTGCAATATGCTATTTACAAGAAACACATCTGAAACATAAGGATACACACAGGGTAAAGGTAAAAGGCTGGAGTAAAATATATTATGCGTCAGGCAAGTAAAAAAAAGCAGGGGTAGAAATCCTTATCTCAGATAAAGCAAAAGCAAAAATAGATCTAATTAAAAGAGATAAGGGAGGAAACTATATCCTGCTAAAAGGCACAATAGAAAATGAGGCAATATCATTACTAAACATTTATGTACCAAGTGGAACAGCATCTACATTCCTAAAGGAAAAATTAAGGATGCTAGAGGAAGAAATAGGTAGCAAAACTATACTAGTGGAAGACTTTAATCTTCCCCTCTCTGAGATCTATAAATCTAACCTCAAAATAAACAAGAAAGAAGCTAAGGAGGTAAATAGAATCTTAGAGAAGATAGATATGGTAGACCTCTGGAGAAAATTGAATGGGGATAAAAAGGAATATGCCTTCTTCTCAGCAGTACATGGTACATACACAAAAATTAACCATGTACTAGGGCATAAAAACCTCACAATTCAGTACAGAAAGGCGGAAATATTAAATGCATCCTTCTCAGATCATGATGCAATAAAAATTGTATGTAATAAAGGACCATGGAAGGATAGATGAAAAACTAGATGGAAACTAAGTAACTTATTTGTAAAGAATGAGTGAGTCAAAAAAGAAATTATAGAAACAATCAGCAACTTCATTCAAGAGAATGACAATAATGAGACAACATACCAAAACTTGTGAGATGCAGCAAAGGCAGTTCTTAGGGAAAGTTTTATATCCCTGAATGCACACATGAATAAATTAGAGAAAATGGAGGTCAACGAATTGGGCATGCAGTTGAAAAAGCTATAAAAAGAACAAACTGAAAATCCCCAATTAAATACTAGATTAGAAATAATGAGAACCAAAGGAGAGATTAATAAAATTGAATTCAAGAAAACTATTGAATTAATAAATAAACCTAAGAGTTGATATAGGAAAAAGTTAACAAAGTTGATAGACCTTTAGGCAATATGATAAAAAAAAGAAAAAGAAAGAAGAAAACCAAATTACGAATATCAGAAATGAAAAGGGTGAATCTACCTCCAATGAAGAGGAAATTAAAACAATAATTGGGAATTATTTTGCCCAGTTGTATATACACAAATTTGACAATCTTAGTGAAATGGATAAATATTTACAAAAATACAAGTTGCTCATACTAACCAAAGAGGAAGTAAACTACTTAAATAACCCCATGTCAGAAAAATAAATTGAACAAGCCATCAATGGACTCCCTAGCAAAAAATCTCCAGGGACATATGGTTTTGCTAGTAAATCCTACCAAACATTTAAAGAACAATACTTTACAAACTATTCAGGAAAATTGGAAAATAAGGAGTCCTACCAAATTCTTTTTTATTAGACAAATATGGTACTGATACCTCAATCAGGAAGAGACAAAATAGAAAAAGAAAACTACAGACCAATTTCTCTTATGAATATAGATGCAAAAATTCTAAATAAAATATTAGCAAAAAGGATGCAAGGATGGTTCAATATCAGGAAAACTATCAGTATAATTTATCACATCAGCAACAAAACTAGCAAAAACCAAATGATTATCTCAATAGATGCAGAAAAAGCTTTTGACAAAATACAACATCCATTCCAATTAAAAACACTAGAAAGTATAGAAATAAGTGGAGTTTTCCTTAGAATAATAAGTAGCATCTATTTAAAGCCATCAGCAAGTATTATATGTAATGGGGATAATCTAGAAGCCTTTCCAATAAGACCAGGGATGAAACAAGATGTCCACTATCACCCCTCTTATTCAATCTGGTACTAGAAATGTTAGCAGTAGCAATTAGAAAAGAAAAAGAAATCAAAGGAATCAAATTAGGCAAAGAGCAGACTAAGCTATCACTCTTTGCAGATGTTATGATGATATGTTTGGAGAACCCTAGAGAATCAAGTAAAAAAACTTATTGAGACAATAAATAAATTTAGCAAAGTTTCAAGATATAAAATAAACTCACATAAATCCTCAGCATTCCTATATATTTCCAGTGAAGTCCAACAGCCAGAGATAGTAAGAGAAACTCCATTTAAAGTTACTGTAGACAGTATAAAATATTTGGGAATCTACCTGCCAAAACAAACCCAGTACCTATATGAACACAACTACAAAACACTTTTCACACAAATAAAATCAGATCTAACCAATTGGGAAAATATCAATTGCTTGTGGCTGGGTCAAGCTAATATAATAAAAATGGCAATTTTACCTAAATTAAATTGCATATTTAGTGCCATACCAATCAATCTACTCCAAAATTACTGAGCTAGAAAAAAATAGTGACAAAATTCATTTGGAAGAACAAAAGGTCCAGGATATCAAAACAATTAATGAAAAAGAAATGCTAGGGAAGGTGGCCTAGCCATATCAGATTTTAATCGCTATTATAAAGCAGCAGTCATCAAAACTATTTGGTACTGGCTGAACAATAGAGTAGTGGATCAATGGAATAGATCGGGGACAAATGACTCAGTAGTCAACGATTATAGTAATATACTGTTTGATAAGATCAAAGACCACAGTTTTTGGGATAAAAACTCACAATTTGACAAAAACTGCTGGGAAAACTGGAACATAGTATGGCAGAAACTGAGCATAACCCATCATGTAACGCTGTACACCAAAATCAAGTCCAAATGAGTACATGACCTAGGTATAAAGGCTGATATGTAAATAATCTGGGAAAGCAAGGAATAGTCTACCTTTCAGATTTATGGAGTAGAGAAGACTTTATGACCAAAGTTTTAGAGAGCATTATAAAATGTAAAATGGATAATCTTGATTACATTAAATTGAAAAGTCTCTGTACAAACAAAGCCAATGTAACCAAAATTAAGAGGGAAGTGGGAGACTGGGAAAGAATTTTTACAACTAGTGTCTCTGATAAAGGCCTCATTTAGAAAATATACAAAGAATTATGTAAAATCTATAAGAATATAAGTCATCCCCCAATTGATAAATGGTCAGAAGATATGAACAGGCAATTCTCAGAGGTAGAAATTAAAGATATCTATAAGCATATGAAAAAATGCTCTAAATCAGTCTTGACTCAAGAAATGCAAATTAAAACAACTTTGAGGTATCACATCTCACCAGCCAGATTGGCTAAGATGACAAAA